>JAYKKO010000007.1:16129042-17351351 GCA_037074685.1 Glyphodes pyloalis
TACGCCTATTGCCAGACTGTATCTCATTAATTTACAGTAATAGCCAATCAGTTAAAAGTACAGTTGATGTATTTTTTTCTGTTGCCACAATAACTTCAAATTTTAATACTTAAAATTTGAATAAAATATTTAAACGGTTCTCAGGGTACACCCAAGTTTAGTTTTTGTTGTAAATAAATAAATAAATGCGCCAGACAACCACACGAATCACCTGATCTCAAACTAAGGTTTTCCCTTGTACTATGAGTACGAGTATGAGTACTTGTATTTGTACGGATACTAACTGGGGGCGTCATCCCAGCACACTGAAGTTAAGTTAAAAAAGTTAGTTTTTCCAAATTGACCTGACCGGGAATCGAACCCGGGACCTTTCGCGCTTTAGCCGTTCTTACTCCTTCGTGCGCGAGTCTCGTACCATTGGATGGAGTACCTATACATACAAAATGGACTCACCATTCTCACCGGCGCCAAAGCCGCAGAATTTGCCGGATTCAGGCGCGTCCTCATCAGCGCTCACTAGCTTCACGGGAGCGATGTTGTCGTTAGCTGTCGAACAAAGTAAGTCTTCAATAAAAACACAATATAAGAACCCTAATACGTAAGCTGCGAGAACGGCAACTAACATGATAATGCATGGAGAAAGCTTTTAAGAGAGGTAAGGCATAGCGGTTTATCGCTCGAACTGGAGCAGCTCGACTGGTGAAATACCTTGTAGCAGGGCCCTCTGCTACTAATGTAGCTTGTAGGGCCCCTAAAGCAGGGGTCAAGCCTTCAAGGAAAGGGCGACAAGTCCAGTAACCGATTTATTATGCTGCACTTGTCGCCCTTAAGGTAGGACCTCATTACCACTTAACATCAGGTGGGATGAGGTCACTCTTGAAGTGCAAAACAAAAAAATGGAGGCCTGCACGCACCGATTATTAAATAGTAACTACTATAAGCTTAGGCCCTTCGCACAGGGCGTCGTAGCATAAGTGGGGATTGCAATCCGAAAAAATGGTTCCGGCTGATTCGGTAATCTGAGAGATCCGATAATCCGGCGGATCCGGCATCATTTAACGGCTAGAGGATTCGGTACCAATATACCGAGTCCTGTCTTCAGATCCGGTATATTTTTTTTAAAGGCAATCCCTAAGCGTAAGCGTATCATAATACGTGCTACGACGAATAAATGCTTTGGAAACAAAATCTATGTTTGGTCTCTGTCCAATAATTTAAGGCAAGTAAGAGATAAAACGTATTCCGTATTCTGAATGCTGAACCTATTTTTTTTTATTGTGAGTGGGAGAGGTGAAGAACTAAAAGATCCTTCCTTTTAAACTCGAGTAACAAGCGACTATTACTAGCTTTTACATAAAAATCTGTCTTAACAGAGGCAGCTGCAAGCGTTTAATTAATAGGGCTGGAGTAAGTTCTAATTGTCGGCAAGTGGCTCGGTGGGTTTGGTGTTCTTTGAGACTTCGAGAAAGATTAACTTTAACTTCTTAGCTGACGAGTTTGAGTCTGCTTTTCAATAACACTCGTAGATTTTCATTGGACTTCAACCGTTATTTTATTACAAACCATTTTTTTTACTTTACCACAATGAAGTTATGAATGTTCAGATATTAATGGTAACTTGTGGTGTATGGAACTTTTTGACATTTTAACTGCTCAGAAGTACTTTGTCTGCTCCGATATATCTGACGGCGACTGTACATCATGTTACCCATTTAGGCATAGCAAGCATTAAAGTAGATGACTATAATATATGGTTGATCCAACATTTACGTTACCAAAAGACACAAGACACACAAATTAAGCGTAACGTCACTTCTTGATACAGTTTTTACAAATTAGTAACGCACTGAATTTCGTTGCACTGTGTCATCGTAAATTTTAATTTATTTTTTGAAGTTAAAACACGTGTTCATTTTATTTAAAAATGTAACTCACAGCTTAATAAGATTCTTTTACTTCCTCTTACTTTTAAACGTTTAATTAAAGTTAATCGGCTGCCGCTATTAGTCAATTTGGAGATCTATACATCGGTATCACGCGCGATACATTAAGGTTACAAATCCCACATTGTGAAATTTATCTGTTTCTTTAAACCATGTATGCCATTTAAAATGCGCCAAGCGACTAAACTTTATCAAAAGTCATTATCTGGCGATCGGCTGAATATATGGACGAGGTGATGTATGAGTGCAGTGTGCTTCAGTTAATAAAGAACATTTAAACTTGTATCGTCTCATACGACAAATAGGACACATTGCGCATGAATCAGTATTTTTGAATGATGACGATTGTCTGCGAAAGCCATTTAGGTTTTTAAAAAGAAAAAGTAAAAAATAATATAAACAGTACATACCTAACTTGAAGAAAATTATATGAAGAGAATTTCTATTAGATAAAGTTTCAATAAAAAAAATGTGCTAGTAAGCTGTTTCAATGAAAAAAAAATTCAAGAGATGATTAGGAGCTGCTGCAATTAGTATTTTACGTCAAAAGTTTTGCTACTTATTTTCATTGTGGTCCTACGAGCCGGATAAAGGCTGGCGAACAGATTTGAGAATCAGATTGATATTGCACTTGGAGATTGACCTCATCCCACCTGATGTTAAGTGGTAATGAGGTCCTAGCTTAAGGGCGACAGGTGCAGCATAATAAAGCTGTTACTGGACTTGTTACTTGTCGCTTGAATACTTAGCTGGAAGGCTTGACCCGTGCTACTAATGTAGCGCCCCCCCCCCCTCACAGAGAACGTTAAAGAGTATTCTCACCAGGGTTGAGCACGAAGCGGTTCAAGCTGATGAGAGCGATGTTGTTCTCGCCGGTTTCAGAGTCGTATTGGGGGTGGATACGGACCGCGCTGGTCTCCGTCACTAAAGAGGGGTTGAACACGTTGACCACGCCATAGCGGACCCAAATGAAACGGGCGCTGTAACAAAACAATATTAATTAATCTACACTAATATTATAAAGAGAAAAACATTTCATTTTTGTGTGTCCGTGTATGTTTGTAATGAATAAACCCATAAACGAATGTGCCAATTTCAAACATTTTTACAGCATTGGAAAGCATTAAGCCTGAGTAACAAAGGCTATGTTTGTTTTAGATAAGACGCGTACTAACTTGCAGGCAGCGAATATTTGTAACCAACCTATTAATATTTAGGTAAGGTTAGTAGGTATTTTTTGATACTAGATTAAATGATACCCTTTGTTTATATGTTTGTTCAGCCTCAACTTAAATTCAACCTCTATCACAAACAACCTTTCTACATGACCCAATGATTGACTGGTAGAGAATAATCCTAGCATAAGTCCACCAGTGGTATCTTTAGTGGTTTAGTGGAAACTCACCCACATGGTTATGTACAAAAGTTATCTATTTCCATCATTCAAAATTTAAGTTAGGCGTTCTTTATCTAATAAAGGTAGTTTGGGTAACCAGTACATAATCCGTCCGCAGGTACTCTATTATGAACTGTCTAATTAGGATATTGCTTATCGTCGGGAAATTTAATGAGCGGCCTTGAAACCAGATCATCGCCATACAATCCGCTAGTCACAAGCCTAATCAGATTAAGTAAGTCTTACTCGTATATCAACAAATAAATCAATATAATCATGATGAAGCCTTGGGGTTCGTTCAAGTATTTTTTTAAAAAGACGACCTCTTAACACAGTGAAAGGATTCCCCGGAAACCGGAGGGAAACCAAAAGGGTTGCCAATTTGGGAGTCTTATTTCTTAATTTTTTATTTCAACGTTACATATAATATCACCAAAAAATGCGTTGCGTAATACTTGAACGCTACCTTGGCTGAAGCTTGGCTTATCTACATACAGGCCTTTTTTTTTTTTATGGGGGGGAATGCATTGGCGCACCGTACCGCTGCGTTGGGGTGGGCAGCGGCGTGTGTGGGACTCCTACCTACCTCCTACCCGTGAGACTACCCACTAAAACCCCCCCGCACCTCTCATCGCCTAATGACGGCGCCATGGGAATATAGATTATCTATAGCAGCCACAGCGCCGTCGATCTACATACAGGCCTAGCATGCGCAATACGTCAGATTTATTGCATGAGACTACAAACGGCATCTGCTCAGATATTATTGAAGTACCTAATGAATGTTCAGATATTAATGGTAACTTGTGGTGTATGGAACTTTTTTACATTTTAACTGTTCAGAAGTATTTGGTCACTTTGTCTCCTCCGATATATCTGACGGCGACTGTACATCATTACTCGTATTTTCAGCCAATCAGCAGTTGACGCATCGATTTTGACATTTCTTAAGAGCGCGATAAAATTTACTCGCGTTGCGCATGCTAGGCCTTACAGTCTGCAGCCGCCATTAGCCTTTTCTAGAAATATGTGTTTCATTAGATGTACCTTTCGGGATTTAATTATTAGTTGTCAAAGCAAGATAGATACTTTGGATTTTCACCGTCCTTATGTCCTGCGCATAAGAACTAATATTGAACAGCAAATGTTTACCTTGACGTGCTGTTGACCGTTCTAAGTGTTGTTTGAGTATTTTTGTACTAGCATTCGCCAGCGACTTTGTACGCGCGGAGTTAGTTATTAGAACTAAAAATTATTTAAATAAAAATCATTTTTATAGTGCGGTGTAAGCAAGCACTAGCGAACTTTAAATATTATTATTTTAAAGAAACTGAACAAGGGAGATGAAATATTGCTGTTTCTTTAAAATATAAAAATTATTTTGTTCATCTTAATTTATTCGTTCCATTAGGTAGTGATAGGTTCAAAGAGTTCAAACTAACCCCATGGGAGTTGAATTTATCAAAGCGTCTCGTTGCTCCATCATAGTTGCTCCAATCTTTAATTACAGTTCAATCACTCGAAAATCTAACAAGCTTTATACAAACTTTCATCCCCTATTTTATTGCTTTTGGGGTGGATTTTAACAAAATCCTCTCTTAGAGGATGCCTACGTTGTAGTTGCTTTATGCATGCAAAGTCTCAATCCGAGCGCATTAAAATTGACAAAGTTTCATACAAACTTTCATCCCCTACTTTATCCCCTTGTGGGTAGAATTAATCAAAATCCTTTCTTAGCTGATGCCTACGTAATAACATCTACCTGCATGGCAAATTTCAGCTCGATCCGTCCAGTGGTTTGGGCTGTGCGTTATAGATCACTAAGTTAGTCAGTCCTCTTTGAGTTATATATTACTCTAGCTGTGCCCGCGACTTTGTTCGCGTGGACTACAGGGTTTTTTTCGCAATAAAAGGTAGCCTATGTCCTTTCTCAGGGTCTAAAGATTGTTTGTGCCAAATTTCATCAAGTTGAGAGGTTTAAGCGGGAAAACGTAACAGACAGACAGAATTACTTTCATTTATAATAATAATAGCGATTTAGATATATATTTTGTTAAGCTCGATGTATTACTTTCTTAGTTTCTTTGGCATTACTTTTAAGTATACTTACGACTCAAGGCAGCTTGCAGTAGTGAGGACCCATCGGGCGTCGATGAGGGATCCGGAGCAGGTCTGAAGGAAGCCGCTGGTGCTGATCGCGATCCTCAAGTGGACCAACCACGGGTTCTCGCCGAGCTCAGCGCGGCTGCTGACGGCTGTGGGTGAAGGAAACCTTTTAAATAAGTTAACGTGTTTAAGTAGACAATATTTTTTAAGAAGTTAATATGAAGTATTAAGTGATCGTCGTTTCGTTTATGTTGCATTAAGCGTGATTATTTTTTATAAAAAAAATATTTCGATCTTTTCTAAATCGATTATTTAGTTATCAATTTTTTTATTAATCAATTTCCTATAAGTCGATTTATTTTAAATAAAGAAAAATCAATTATATAGTAATGGATTTTTAATTTTTATTAATCGATTTCGTATAATTCGATTTATTTTCAATGCAGATATATTGATTATAATATAGTCATAGATTTTTAAAAATTCATTGGAAAAGACGAAATTTGATTCCCAAATCACCCCACACTGTCTGCCCTTAGTTAGGTTATGGAATGAGGATTCACTCAGAATTTCATTTATATTGATTATTCTTACCTTTCACGCCAGTGCTGCGAGCCTGTAAAACACAATACATTTTAGTGATAAGGTTATTTGCTAGTTTCTTACTTAAACCTGAGAGTTATGCCAATATTATATTAAATAAGTAGTTTCGTTTATCATTACTAGTTTTTTGTTTTCTTTTTCTGAGTGACTTTTGATGAAATCTTTTTAATAAGAGGGGGTTGAAGTCTTACCATTGGTGAGGATATATTAGTAATAGGATTTATTTATACATACAATTTCAAAAAAGGGATGAAGGTCTCAACATTGACCGACTATGATAAAAATAAGACCCCTCTAATAGTCATGATTTCGTGTGATGTTATTTGTAGCTTCGCGTAAAGCCGTGCGAGACAGACAGACAGAGTTACTCACATTTATAATAATAGTTAGGATTATAATAATCAAGCAGGCATGGTATTAACAGGATTAATTCGTGATGTATTGCGTTGGAGATAAGATATTCCTCTCAAATTACTAGGCATTGTATTCATTATCTCCAAATGTAAAATAAAATAATCAATTATTGATTTCGGTTTGGTTAACAATTCAAACGTAAAGAATTAAAAGTAAGCCCTAATTTGACTGATATCTCCATGGGATCCAAAGATGCTTTTGGTGGATGGTAAATGTTTTATTTAGGGTAAAAAAGTATGCAAAATTGTTTTAATTTTAGACCAATGTTATATTTTCAAAGTTACAAGTTAACTAAATAATTTTAAAGAAAAAAAAGGTACTTTCTTGTCATGGTACAACCCCCGAAATTTGGTTTTGCAAATCAAAAAAACATTAAAATATTTATAGAAACGACAAATTTATGCGAACATTACCGAAACAAAATAACGGTTTTGTTATGGATTCGTCTTGTCTGTATGTCTGTCAGTCCGTTCGTATGTCACATCCACTTTTTCTGGAACTATAAGACCTATCTATACTGTTGAAACTTGGTATATATACCTTGATGTCAATTTTAACCATAGGGAACCTTAAAATGTATTGTTTTTTTGTCTAATTTTGTCAATAATCTTAATGCGGTTCACAAAATACATCTATATATAGAAAAAAAACCAATACATTTCAAGGTTCCCTATACTTAAAATTGACATTAATTTTAATTTAAATAAAAAACAATACGTGTGGAGTATCTATGATAGGTCTTCAATAAAAAAAATAATACTGAGGTTCCTAAAATCATTTCTTAGTCCAATAGTTTGAGCGACAGACACTTCTAAAGTGGTAAAATGTGTGCAAACTATTTAAAATAAACACGTCAATTCCGGCTCAAATGTTAAGTCTTACGGAATATATGTGTAATTTAAATTTATTAAACAAGCTTTTTCACTGACTGGCCTATAGATCAAAATACTAAACCATTAATAACCAGTTCCATTCAATAGATGATACAAGGTAAATATCAGAATTTAGGATTTCTTTACCATTTTATTACAATTTTTCATTTATTTTATTTAATTAGAACTGCTCAATTCAAATCCCTGCCAAAATATACGACAGTCAGTCAGTCATTAGGGTAGGTTTAAGAGTGCATAGAGAACGAAAATACAAACGTCAAAATCAGGCCTTGACCTATAGATATGTGTGCTCTTGAGTATTGAGAATTCAATACCATATAGATTTAAATAAAATGTACTCATAGAGTTGACTGAATCAATGATAACGACAGAGTTTAATCCTGATAACAAACGGATTGACAGGTCCGCTCTTTAATCTGCTCAGCCTCTTTTTAACGTTAGAAAAACAAAAAGATTCGGAATGGAAGGGATAGCCGTGGTTAATGGTAAAACAGAAAAGTATGATTTCCGAAATTTGGCCTAGCTTAATTTTCGAACGTAAATAACTTTTCGACAAATTTAAAATGTATGAGATTGACATTTTAATTAGAAAGGTCACGTGATTATATGTAACTGGTCGAAACGATAGCAAAGTTCGACAGCTAGCAAATAGGACCCCGTTTTCATTAACACGCGAGTGTGAAATTAGCGAGCGTGTGAGTTGGCACCTTGCGTACAAGTTTACTTATTCTTAAAGTTTCCAAAGGGTAAAATAGCACCCTATTACTAAATCTCCGCTGTCTCTTCGCCTGTTACCAGATTTTACCTTACGATCTGTCATAGCTAAGTACATAATTTTTTTACAGATGGTATGAGAACACAAGCTTAACCTGTACAACAATAATAATTTTTATGCTCTATTTTAATGTCAACAGATAGAGCATTTAAATATTTACAGAGTATATAGTTATATATTCAACTGAAAAAGAATTAATAACATTTAATTAAACTAATATTTAAAAGCGGCAAAAAATCATGATTATTGTTTAGGGGGCTCCTATACCACATGCCAACATTTTTTCTGAGGATAATGGTGCGGAAACATTCGTCTGCAAGTGATTCGCAATTGACTCAAAGTGCACAGGGCAATAATAGCTAGCAGTTTTCGTAGTTCGTGTTTAAATAACGAAAGTCTCACTTCAGACTTTCAAGCGTAAATTAGGATTCCGTACTTCAAAATTAAACTAGGCTCTCCTGCTGTTCTTTTAGAATTGCTAATCATTTTGTGTGGACTTTTCCCTTATTCTTAAATACTGTCTATTAAGTAACATAAAAGCTCACCGAAGCTGCAGCGACGAACAACAAAATCAAAGCGAACACCTTCATCTTTTAGAACCAACAACTCACTAATTACAGATATTAATTAATTAGCTTTTATGTAAACTAATCAGCCCAGTATCAGTTAATACGCGCGTCATTCGTATCGTAATCTCTTAATAAACCAAGATTAACTACCGCAGGCCAATGGGTATTTTTAAAATAAGTATTTAAGTAGTTATATTTGTTTCCAAAAATAATCCTTTGATAAATACGTAATTTCCTGTTGAAACTAATGCGGTGGGCACGTGTGCACTTGATCAATTGCTTCGTCCGTTAATGACTACTAAATTTCCATAAAAAGTTTAATCTGATTAGCTTCAATAATCCTAACTCAGAGTCCATTACAACTGACCCTGACTTTCTGTAATATCTTTGCCCCAATTGGCTACTTGACAGTGTTAACAATAAATTATGAAAAGTGTTAGATATGTTAGCTTATTAGTTAAGTAATCATTTTACAGTTTTACTTTTTAATTAAAAGCATAGTTAGTATTTTATTTTTGCAAAATAAATTTTACTTTTTTTATCTGTGGAACAAAAGAACCGAAACGGAAACCACCATTGCAATTCGGAAATGACAGCTGTCGGCGAAAAATATTTATTTTAATGTGGCGAGACAATGATTATTTTACCAATTAAATTGAATTATTGTGTCTCTAATCGTATTAAGAATTTATTGAAACATTTTCCGTTTATCTAAATTAAGTCGTTCCTATGCGTATCGGTTCGTTGTCTAGGACGTTGACGTCATAATTGCAACAGTGACGTGACTTGGCGTTTTCGCGCGCTTTTTAAATGTGTTACACAAAATCTTATTTTTCTCTGGTTATTTAGATTATTTCCAGATAAATCGAATTGCTTGGGATATAAAATGAACGGGCGCGCATTTTACAATACTTTTTCAAAAACTGTCAAGTAGCCAATTGACAATCGTTTTGAGATCTTAGATCTATAGAGGAAGATACCAGAGCGACAAGGCATAACTTATTTTCCATTAGATGAAATCTTAGGTTAACAGTAGCATCTCAGCTTTGAATACCTGCGTGTTTGTGGAGCTTGCCTAACCTGAAAAGACTTTAGCGTTCCATTTTAAACATTTAAAATAATTTAACGAGTCAAAACGCATAGTTCGTATTAACTACTTAATAAAAATGGTGACGCGTTTTGACCCGTTTGAATCTTATTTTATACTAAATATATCCTATTTTCATTAATTTAGATACTGGTTGTTTGGTTGTTTGTTAATCGCTGCACTCAACGCACTCTTGAATGCCAACCCTCAGTGTGATCTGTTCGCGGACGCATGGACGAGATTGTCAGCTGAATGTCTGAGATTTTGTGAGCGAGACGTATGAGAGTGCCTGTCCTTTGTAAAGTAAGTAATTGTAATTTTGTATTTTTATGTGTCTAATTCAATTAATGTAACTGGCATTTGCCGTTTTATTTGAACTCAAATAAATAAATAAATAAATAAAATTGTTAAGTAACATAATGTAGTGAAGTCACCACATTATGTTATTTCAGTTCAGATACTTTTCATGGACCAAAACTTTTGTCAGACGCTTTAAAGCTTTTACATGTGAGCCCTTTAAGCGAGTCTCACAAACTTGCTGGTATTCAAAGTATATGAGATGCTACTGACGACCTAAGATTTCATCTATTTCAAAATAAGTTATGTTGCTATGGGATCTTGGACCACTAGAGACCTTTCTTTTTGACTAAATTTCGGTTGCTTTATCGAGTCCAAACGAGTGCAAACACTGCTGCCAAAAAAAATGGTTTCCTCTCTAGCTTGTTACAGTACTTTACCTCTTAAATGTATACAAATCTTAAGTTTGTTCTTCCATGGTATTACTGTACCTACTCATCTCTGAGAAGGTTCTGCTAGACATCAGCTGGATGTTTTGGACTTGTTGGAGCCTAGCAAAGAGAATCATAGGTAATTACTCGCTCGTGGTGACAAATCTCATGGGCCTTAAACACTGCAGACGAGTATCCTGGCTTTCGGTTTTTATAGAATAATATCAATAGAATAGAATAACATTAAATTATTTGCATAAAATTTAGGGTGATACATGAATAATGTTACAATGTGGTATCTTCAATTTTATTTGACCAGTAAGCAGGCGTGCAAACAATAATAATAATAATAATAATAATATAGCCTTTATTTTCCGAAAATTACAGTTTTTTTTTTTTTTTTTTTTTAAACTACACTTATATTATGTCTCTTATTTCGGTGTGCCTTACGGCAAAGGCCTCCTCCAACTTTTTCCATTGCTGTCTGTCTGCTGCTACTCTCATCCAAAAGGGTCCTAAGGTAAGTTTCAGTTCGTCCTCCCATCTTCTAGCATTGCGACCTCTGCTCCTAGTGCCATCTCTAGGGTACCAGACTGTAACTAGTTTGCTCCACTTTTCCTTTTTGCAGCGAAGCATATGTCCAGTCCATCGCCACTTAAGTTGGTCGATGCAGGACAATATATCCTTAATTTTCGTTTTGCGTCTGATGTCTGTACTTCTAACTTTGTCCATTAATTTTAAACCCAGCATGCTTCTTTCCATACTTCTCTGGCATCTGAGGAGTTTGTCTCTATGGATTTTCGTCAGTGCCCAGGTTTCACAACCATAAGTGATGCACGGTAGGACACAGGTGTCGAAGGTCTTCTTTTTGATCTTCATACTCAGTTCCTTGCTTTTCATGATTTCTTTCATGGCCCAATACGTCTTCCATCCAGTTGCAATTCTTTTGTCTATTTCTTTGGACATTTGGTCTTTTGGCGATATTATCTGGCCTAGATACACATATTCCTCCACATATTCTAGGTTCTGTCCGTTGATGTTTATGTCAGTGGGTATTGAGTTGGTCATCATTTTAGTTTTTATCGTATTTATTTCTAGACCTACTTCTCTGCTTCTGTCTACTAGGGTTTGTATCATGGATTTCAGTATTCCTGGATCCTCCTCCAGTATTATAAGGTCGTCTGCGAATCTAAGGTGACTCAGTCGTGCTCCGTTTATGTTTAACCCCAGGTTTCTCCATTCCAATTTTCTGAACATATGTTCGAGCACTGCTGTAAACAGCCTTGGTGAGAGTGGATCACCTTGCCTGACGCCCCTTTCGATAGGAAAAACATCTCCCGTTGATTCTAGTCTTATTCTAGCTCTGCTTTCCGTGTAAATATTTTTGATGATATTTATATATGCATTTTGGATTCCTTGCTCTTTTAAACTCTGCCAAACAGAATCGTGTTTAAGACTATCAAAAGCCTTGGAATAATCTATGAAGGCCAGGTAAAGAGTTTTGTTGTACTCGTTGTATTTTTGTATGAGCTGTTTGACTGTGTGTATGTGGTCGATTGTGCTAAAGTCTTTCCTGAAGCCTGCTTGTTCCACAGGTTGATTTTCATCCAGTGTTGGGGATATTCTCTTCAGAATGACTTTGGAGAACACCTTATATATGTTTGAAATGAGAGAAATTGGTCTATAATTCCCTATGTTGTCTTTTGGACCTTTCTTGTGTATGAGTATTATATGTGATTCTGCCCATTGGCTTGGAATTCTGCCGGTATATAGGATTTGATTGAAGATCTTTGTTAATATTGGGCTTAGTTCTTTTATTGTCCCCCTCATAAGTTCGTTTGTTATTCGATCAGGGCCAGTGGCTTTTTCCATCTTTTGACTTTCGATGGATTTTTCTACTTCTGATACTAGTATTTCTGGTATAACCTCTTCGTCTTTGTTCCCCCGTTTTTGTAAATTAATGATTTCTCTTTCGGGCAATTGTGCTTCTGGTTGATTTAAGCCATCTTCTTGGTAAAGTAAGCGATAATAGTTTGTTGCTATATTTTGGATTTTACTGCGGGAAGTAGTTGTTATTTCTTTGTCTTTTAACTTTGGTATCCATTCTTTTCCTTGTTCCCTGAGTTCCTTGAGCGCTTTCTTCGCGCCTCCCGTCCTGCTGATATGACTCTCTAGTGTTTTAAGTCTTCTATCTTTCCTGTCTTTTCTCATATTTTCGCGAATCTGAGTGCTAAGGCTAGTGATTTCTTTTCTGTTGTCTTTTTTATCTTTTTTCATTATTAGATTTCTTCTATCTTCGATTAATTTTAAAGTTTTTGCACTGAGAAAAGCTTCTTCTTTCTTGTTTGCTTTGCATTTTGTCTGTCGTTTAAGTTTGTCTTCTAGCTTTTTATACTTTTCGTTTAGGTCAATATCTGAGATGACTACTTCCATCAGATCTTCGGTGGTACAGTTTGGGTTTCTATTTTCATTTGTTTTTTGTAGGTAGATCGATTGAATTTCTTTTGGTCTAGGTTTTTTTGTACCACTCCCGTTTAGACAACTTCGTACCATGCGATGATTAGTGTTGAAGTTTAGGTTTTGAACTATTCCCGTATCAGTGAATGCCCTGGCTTTATTAGTTATTATGTAGTCGATTTCATTTCTAGTCTTTCCATCTGGAGATACCCAGGTCCACTTGGTTTTAGGCTTTTTACGAAACATGGAATTTAGAAGTGTAAGGTTTTTCTCTAGCAGAAATTCCACCAATTTTTTTCCATTTTTGCTTCTTTTACCACTTCCGTATTTTCCTATTACATGGTCTTCTCCAGCTAAGCAAGCGCCGACTTGAGCATTAAAATCGCCCATGAGTACTATATTGTTTTCCGAATACTTTTCAGTAATTTCGCCCAGTTTGTCGTAGAAATTGTCTATGTCCGTTTTTGTTGCTTGTTCTGTCGGGGAGTAGACTTGGATGACTGACAATGTTTTCGAATGTATTGGTAATTTTAGATGTATAGCTGCAATTCTATCTGATATTCCTTCAAAGCCAATGATCTGGCTTTTAAGGTTTAGTTTTATCAAAAATCCTACTCCTCGTTGTCCAGCGACTTCGCCTTTGTGGTACATAATATAGTGGCTTCTCTCTTCTATTCCTTCTCCTAGTCTTCGCATCTCACTTATGCCCAGAATGTCCCATTTGATGTTTTCAGTAGCTAATTCTAGCTCTTTCAGACTTTCTGGTGTTCTCAGTGTTCGTGTGTTTAGTGTACATAGGTATAGATTGTTTCGTTTTTGTAGCATTTTTTTTGTATTTGATTTAGTTGACAGATTTGTTGGAGGGTGGTGGTCGACTTCCCCCACGGTGACCAACCGGCTTGGGGGATAAAGTAACGTGTTCTTTGCGGTTGTAGTCATTGTTGTGTGTTTATTTTGGTTCCGGTCGGAGAAGGCCTTTAGTTGTTTTTTGGCAGCTCTGTCATCGAGGAAGATCTTTCCCGTCCCACATAAGAAAGTAAGCTTGGCTTGATTACTTCCCTTGTTGAACTTATGGATATCTTTGCGTTCTCTGTATTTTTCGTGCTTGGTTTTTTCAGGGATGGTGTGGTTGGCGATCTTGAGTTCTCTCTCTTCCTCTTTTCTCGGGTAGTGGTTCCAGGTTTTTTCACAATTAGCTTGTCATACTTTATGAACGCTATGTTTCCATTTTCTCTTTCTGCTTCCACTCTTGGTTGTAGCTGTTTGCGTATTTCGAGAACTTCCTTGGGGAAGTCCTCTTTTACATATATGTTTGTAGGGAGGTTACGCTTGTTTCTCAAGATCAGATGTTTTTTCCAAGTTGTTGTTAAGGATAATAGCACTGGACGATTTTTATCAAATTGTGTTCCAATTCTTTTGATATAATTTATCTCTTGGCTATCTAAATGCGTTCCTGATTCAGTTATTATTTCCTTTGCGTAGTCTACTAACTCTGTTTCAGTCTTTCCCTTTTCTTCGATGCCAAAAAGAATAAGATTATTCCTGCGTTTGTCCTTCTCTAAGAATGTAACTTTTTGTTCTAAATTTGTGATTTTAGTTTTAAGGTTGTTATTTTCCTCTCTCAGAGTTTTCATCTTTTCTTCTATGGCTTCCATAACGTTTTTAGTTATTTCTGTGGTTAGTATTTTTGTTTGCTCATTGAACTTTTGATTTATTTTAAAGAATAGGGTTTCCATTTGTTTTTCCATTTGCTTTTCCATTTTAAATTGGGGTAATTTGATTTCTTACGGTGGTAACACTTTTGTGCAATGGTAGTATTTTTATTTTGTTTTCGTAGCAACACTTTCTAGTTAGTCTATGGTTGTCACTGTCAGATGTCAGTTTGACTGTTCGTTTGGTTTGGTTGGCACTACGTAATCTTGGTGTACAATTTTTAGGTTATAATGATATCTAAATTGTTTTTGAAAAATTACACTTATTTAAAGTTGTTGCTCTTTGATCACCACTTCAGCACTATTTCAGTTCGACAACCTTGGAACTTTGATGCAGTTTATATTCAATTTGTCGTTTTTTACACTGGTAATTGATAATGTTCGCGGAGCTCACTCTCGTACGTGTTTACACTTTTGAAACCGGAACCGGAAAAAAAACAATAGTGTGATTAAAAATCATCTTAAGTACAAACATATCAAAATTAACTATCGATAAGTTCGTTAACACTGTAAAAACATTTAAAAAAAAGCCACGACGTTAATGTTTGTGAAAACGTTTCAAGGCATGCATCATAATATTGAACTTGGCTCTCATTTCGTATTTATCTTTTTGATGAGATAAGAGTTACTTGTAACCTACATGAATAAATGAATTTATTATGATTGCTGGAGCAAGGAGACAATGGTAAGCGTTCGTGTCTGATTAGGCAAGACAAGAACTAAAGTCAAAGCTATAAAAAATAGTGTAGGTAAAACAAGCAGTCTCGTCCGAAACACCTATTTATATATGTTACGGGCAATGTGCTTAACTGGCATTATTAATAAGGACCGGCGATTATTAATAATGCCCAAATGCGATGGGCAAAGTGATTATTTTATCACTTGGATCGGGCATTATTAATAATTCCCTGGAGCTGTAGCTGGTCCGTGGTCCATGTAATAAGTCAGTGTAGCTTCAGTAGCTCCAGTTTGTAATCACCAACATTTCGTAAGCGTGGTAAGTAAATCGTCGTAACTAGTACCTAATTCATTTAAAAGATCTGGTCCTGTGACTTTAAGACATTTGCGTTCCATTTTAAACATTTAAAACTAAGGTAACGGGTCAAAACGCGACACCATTTTTATTTAGTAGTTAATACGAACTTCTTACTGCCCGACGTTTCGGTTAGGTTGCACCAACCGTGGTCACGAGCTGACTCAGCGTCTTGGCCCGTTTAACCGTTAGTTTTAAATATTATGTTGCTCCCGCGGGAATCGAACTTCGGTTCCGAGCCAATACATTAGAACACAGAGGTAGTTAACCAAAGAGCCTAGCATCGTACCTATATCCTAATGCGACACAAGATGTTTGAAAGGCAACTAATAAATATGTTACTCGTATTATCCCAAAGCTTTTTTAAATCCTGTAAAGTACAAACAAACGATTGGCCAATCTTAGTTAAATGGCCACGGCCCATTCGCCTTTCGGCTAAGGAGGTCGGCAAAAACCGATAATTTGTTTGTATTTTGCATGGAAATATGGATCTAAAAGATATACGATCAAAGGGTCAAAGCTATTTGGTGCCGCAATGAAATAAACAACTAGCACTAAATCTATATTATTAAGCTAGAGTGTTTGTTTCAACGCGCTAATACAAGAAAGTACCATTTTTACTGTTACCGCACCCATAAACGTACTATCTGCATGACCCAACGGTTGACTGGTAGAGAATGCTCCTAGCATTAAGTCCACCTTTTGTACTTTTTTTGTGCAATAAAGTTTTTAAATAAATAAATAAATAAATAAATACCTATTTATTGGTTCGATTTGAAAAAGTATGTTGGTATTGGATGGTCCGTTAATTGAGGATGGCTTTAGTCTAAACGGGGGTAGTACGCGTGGAACGCCGCGGCGAACCGCTAGTGTACCTATTATGTAAATCCGTCTCTAGAGAATAGGGGGTCTGTAGACAATAGTATCACAATACCCAGACCCGAGGCAAGATAGAAAAGTTCGTTTCCCATATTGACCCGACCGGGGATCAAACCCAGATCTCAGAGAAGGCGCAACGATAAAGTCCGGCAAGCTCGCCTCTCGGCTACGGAGGTCGTCAATTTATTTTTAGTCGCGAATTTGTACAGATGTTGGGAAAGTCGTTCGCACTTAGAAAACAGGCTGGTGATGCCTCGTAAACGTGTCAACGCCGAAGCACACCTTTTCCTTATGATAGCGCCAAAACCATCGGTTTGCACTTCGACGAACATTCCGGACGCATAACACTGCCAATGCAACCCCAACAGTATCCTCAAGGCATTTGTTGTACTGAACCCGCAGATCGCTGCATGCCCGCTGACTATAATTTACCCAAAGGCTACATGTGTAAAATGTGAATGACACTGCATGAAGGTTATTTCAGTATGTTGTCGCATGCAAATATCGGAGATAAGTTTAATTTTTAGGGTTCCGTACCTCAAAAGGAAAAAACGGAACCCTTATAGGATCACTCGCGTGTCTGTCTGTCCGTCCGTCTGTCACAGCCGATTACTCTGAAACCACTGGACCAATTGAGATTAAATTTGGTACACATATGTAAGTTAAAGACCCAAAGGTGCATGTGTAACGTAAATAAATAAATTATGAATTTGGGGGTCACTTTTGGAGGTTAAATCACAACATTAAAAAAAAAAGATTCGCTATCCATATCGTGTGACATATCAAATGAAAGATATTGCTGTAAGAATTGCAAATATGTATCATTTATAATCTGGAAATAAATAGTTTTTAAGTTATTTAAGAAAATAGGCGAAAATCTCCGAAACTACTAGGCTAAAAATTTTGAAATTAATGCGAAATATAGCTCTTTACCTATAGATTACAGGAAAACCTATGAGAAGTACATGGCTTAAAAAAAAGGGTTGTTTTGTTAAATTTACGTTTTTTTTATTGTTACCTGCCTGTGCCATGTGATTATTTTCAGCCATATATAGTTTTTTCATGCGAGTACTTACCAGGTTCCAGAAATATTTAATTATCTAATAACCTTTTACCATGAACACGTTTCAAAGCAAAGTAAGTTAGCTAAAGAATAAGAAGAATTAATTACTTTAAAAATCGACGTCACCAACTGTAACTTATTTACCTACATTTGATAAATAATTGTTTAGTTTATTGTGACCTATGAGCCCAACGTACGGAACCCTCTCCACGCGAGTCCTACTCGCACTTGACCGGTTTTTACTGTGCTTGTACTGTTACCTACGTTTCTAAGGTATTATTACAAGTTTGACATTCCAGGTCACCTGCACACACCAGATTTTAAATCTAAACGAAGCTCTAGAAATGTCGCATATACTTTGTAAATGGAGATCTTGGGATAGTCAAATGAAATACTTTTAAATACCTGTAAAAAAAAATCCTTTATTGTTTTTTTATGAAACATACTGTGACGCCACAATTTTACTTTTCAACACACTGACTGTTTAATTGTTTCGGACCATTTTAACATAGCATTTCAAAGATAATTTGCACAAAATAAATACAGCCGATGCATCATAAAGTATTTTTTATTTGTACGTTAAAATTATTTTTTAACTTGTTGTCCCGGCGAACGTCGTAACGCCTATATTTTCCCGAGTTTTCTAACCTCAACAATTATAACAAAACTAACATTAGCTAAATCGGGCTAACTGTTGTCGAGATTTAGCGAGACTAACGAACAGTGATGTATTTTATATATAAAGATAGTAAGCATTGGAATCAAAACTCTCTGCCTCCGTCTGCATTGGGAAGCATAACCTGCATTATACTCTCCATCCAGTCGCGGTAGAACGCCGGGTTCAGGAAAACTGAAAGAAAATACAATCCAAAGTCAAATACTGGTTAAGAAGGACTAGAAACTGATCTCGGTGGCTTGCCATAGAAGGAACCTATCGAAAAAAACAGATATCAATAGCGCAAACTCTTCTGGTATCTAGTGTAGGAGTGCGCCAAGGATAAATATTAAGCCCATAGTTGTTTTTTTTTTCTTTTATTAGAATTGTTTGTCATTTATCAGAATCAATTATCAGATAGATAATTTTTTGGTACACTGCCGAAGTTGTCATAATGTTCACTAGGTAATGATACCTACACATGTTCGTTTTAAGCCTACTATTTTGTTACTGTAAATGTATTAAATTTACAATGCAAAACTTACAATATGAATGATGTAATTCATTGTTCATATACGCGTGTTAAAATTTATTAATTCGTAATTATTATTTTAAAATAGCCTAGGTTTTTTAAACATAAGCACTAGTAATTAACATAAATTTAATATTTTTATGTACGCATACCTCCAACTTCTTGATTGTTTTCCATTCTATTGAGGATCCCGTACTGAACACCGTCTGCAACTAGTGGAGCTCCCTGATCGAACTAGAGTAAAAAAAAATATGATTACTTTTCTACTTTGCTCCCGAACATTTTCTGTCTTATACCTAATATTATAATTGTTGCCTACATACGCCAAATAGGCCTAGCATGCGCAATACGACATATTTTGATACTGTTGATTGGCTAATATCACATCGCACTCGTATTTTCAGCCAATCAGCAGCTGACGCACTGACTTCAATCGATTTTGCCGTTTGTTCAGAGCACGATAAAATTTAGTCGCGAGGCGCATGCTAGGCCTGACAGTGTCCTTATTCCAGTAATTAATTGAGAAAACACAACAAAACTTCAAAATAATATAAAGCGTAAAGTACAGGCGAATACGAGTACACTTGTTAGTGGTCTTTCGGCTGAAATGATGATGATATTGATGAAGGTCTCCCAGCTAATACTCTTACGTGTAAAAAACCAGCCCAATGCCAGTCGAGCTCACACGCGAAGGGTTCCGTACCATTGACTAGGTAAACAACAGTACTGACGGACAGACGGACGAACAGACAGATGAACGGACAGACAGACACTGAAGTCTAAGTAACAGTTTTATTTTATTTTTATTACTTGTTGTTAAAGCGGCAATAGAAATACATATATCTGTAAAAAAAACAACTGTCTTACTATCACCGTTCTTGAGGTACAGCCTGGTTACAGACTGACGGACAGACAGATGAACGGATAGACAGACACCGAAATCTCAGTAACGGGGGTCCTGTTTTTACCCTTTGGATACGGAACAGGCACCCACTTTCTCCCCTTAACCATCTCCTGCCACTCAGCCTGCCTCTACGTACCTCTGTGGTCCACCCGCTTTCTCCGCGAGCTTCGATGAGGCCATCTTGGCGGACGCTCAGAGTCAGCTCGATGCATCCGAGCCTCACGCCGGGAGCTGGTAACGCAAACACAGAGACTTATGCTAGGTTCCAATATTTGACAAACGATCCATTTTAGTATATATTGTGATAAACAAATTATACGAGGTGAAAACTAAAACTGTTCCAGACTAGTAATCATTTGGAGAAAACCGGATTGTCATTTCTGACACATTACGTATCGTAAAATATTGGAACCGCGTATATCCGGGTCTTAACACCTCTTAAGCTGAACCAACGTACTACTCGTAAGTCTTTGCACTTCTTAAGCTGAATCTGCGATCGTTAATTCCCTTCAATATGGTTAAGTGACGCGATGGCTGGCACATACGTCATGCTTGTGAAAGCTACCTTTGGGCTGGGGACTGGTCTGCTCCAGCATACCTCTCAAAAGTAAATTCTTACTTGAGTCTTTAATTGTTTTATCACTCATCAAAACAAAACTATATGACTTGGTTCAAAGTGAGCACATAGCAATAAGTTAAGCACTGCTACTGTAACTAATATACTAAGTTTGTTACTGGTGTCTTCTGCGTAAATTAGCTGAATGGATATGGTATCGCGCCATCTCTATTATTAATATTAGGGTACTTGGGGCTGTGCAGTTCTAGTGAACTGTGGTCACTGCAACCTGTCAGATCTATTGTGACTCGCTACCAGTTTAAAGTAACTCCTTCAGCCGGGTCGATTCTAGAAAGTCTAGTATTTTCCTAACTTTCAGAGTTTTTAATTCATCCGGTTGGGCTATATGTCGTCCCAAGTGGATGCTTCGTTTGTGGATCAGAGATTCACAGTTAAATAGAAGATGAAGAAGTGTTTCCTTTTCCTCCTTGCAAAATCTGCATTCATCAGAGTCACTCAGCTTCATATGAAACTGGTGTCTTTTTATTTTGCAGTGTCCAGTCAAGGCTCTAGCTAGCGCACTGGCCCTAGGCCTCCTAAGTTGTAGCAGTTCTTCGGTCCGTTTATGCGAGTAGTTGACTATGAGTGATTTTGAGTGTTCTACGTCCGGTTGATTTTTCCAGTATTTTTCCGACTCAACTTTTAATTTTTCTTTTAGTAGTTGCATAGTTTGGTTAAATGGCACAGAATGGCTCTGGGCTAATCTGCTGGCTTTGCGCCCAGCTTTAGCAAGCTCGTCGGCTTTCTTGTTTACGATGATTCCTGAATGTCCTGGTACCCATTTCAGAAGCATCGCGCCATTTCTAAGGTACCGGGTGAGAATCAGGGAAAAACAAGGTACGTCTCATAAAACTCAAAAATAAGGTTATGACACAAAAGTTACATTAATCAATGAAAAAATATGAAAATAATGATGGTTGCATATTTTTTAAATCATACGCACTGACACCACAAGGGAATGCCAAGGATATCCCAGGTATAACAGATCAGATTGTTTTGAAACGTGTTTTTTTTGTTTGTTTTGGAACGTGTATTTTTCGATTTTAAATGTGACATTGCTTGTTTTTCGCCTGTGCTCTACATATGGAAAACTAACTTTCTATGTATGTTATGTTGTCCACTATTTATTTATGTATTTCATACTCACAACCATTCTCCAGTCGTCCATAGCTGCAGAACTTGGCAGTAGGGGGTACTGGTGAGTTGAGACCAGCCACGAACAGAGGAGCGGTGAAGTAATCGTTCGCTATCGAACATGAACACATTTTAATACACCAGTAATAGACCATAGTTATAGCACTGTCGTAACAAAAGCGTGCTTAAACTTTTATCATACCTTCATACTTATTTATTACTACATACTTTCATAGTCGGTTTTACCCCTATATCCCCTAATATTTTAAACAAAAAGTATTTTATATTTTAATCCATGTTTCGAGCTATACCTATTTGTGCCAAATTTCATATCCCTAACTAATAAAATAAAAATTTTTCCGTATAAACATTCAAGGGCGGTATACCCCCTTATTTTCAAAACAAAAAGTAGCCTACGTAACGGACATCCGTTCTAAAAGTTCAATGCATACCTATACCAAATTTTATTAAAATTGGTTCATTGGTTTATGCATAAAAGGCGGACATACAAACATACAGACAGAGTTACTTTCTCACTTATAATATTGGTATGGATTTAAAACTTGATTACAATTCAAGTTGATAAATAAAGTAATTTAATACAGCAATTGAAATTATCTGTAGAAGGGAAAGAACAGAAGAATTCACGAACTCTTATTTCAAAAAAAAATCCTATTAATTGTCGAGTTTCGGTGAGCAGAGCGCTACAAAGCCGGAAGGCTGGCACAGTGAAATACTTGGAGAAGAAGTCATAGTCACTTTGGTGTCGTTGATACCAATAATACGTAATTTCCCGCTTGGCGATGTTGTAGTGGTACTAGTTGTAGTATTTCTCCACAGCATCGCCGTTAAGGACGATGAAGTCTGCGGGATGTTTTAGTGAGTAGGCCCGAGAGGCCACAAACGCTGTCTCCCTCCATCGTGTGGCGGTAATTGAGTCACGTATTTTTCCCCATTACAAAAAATACTCACGAACATTGATGAAGTGCCTGGTGAGATTGATGATGGAGAGGTCATGAGTGCCCAGCGTGTAGTTGTGCTGCGGGAAGACTCGTAAACTGTTAGTCTCTGCCACCAGCGTCGGCCGGAAAGCGTCGACGCCGAAACGGACCCAAATGTACCGGTTACTGAGGGCCAAACATTTTATGCTGAATGTCCACTTAACTTCATCAAAGTCTATTTTTAACCCCCATGCAAAAACTACTCGGAGTTATAAGTTTGACGTATTTGTCTGTCTATGTGTGTGTACATGTCTTTTTTTTTTCAAGGGGGAAATGCCTACTGCACCGTCACTCTCCGCGGGGAACAGCTCGCACCGACTAAAACTCCCTCGGTGGCCAACGCTGTGCAGTTGTGGGGGAGTCAGGGTCCATTGCAGACTCTATACAGGCTCCCCTACAGCGCATACCGCTAAGCGGCCCTCTTCGCCACGCACGACGCGCACGGCTGGAGCATGCGTGTTTCCAGGTAACGGACGCCAGGGCTACCCCACGCCTGGCGTCTCTGGTCCCCTCTGGTCTCGGGCAAATCACACCCCACCCCAGCAATCCACTACCCCACTTCAAGAAGAGGGGATGGTAGCCCCTCGCGCCGGAACTTCGGCTTTCGGCCGACTGCTGAGATCCTAAAAAAGACGTCGCTACCCTCCATTGCCCAGGGTGCACCAGGCCCGCTTGCTACCTCTTCCATCAGATTCGCGAGAATCCTCAGGAACCAATAACAAGCAGGCACACAAGGAGGGATTCCGACGCAGACCCCGTGTGTACCTGTTTGTGGCATCGTTGCTCCCCAATGAATGAATCGATTTCGTCTTACCTACTTTGAGGCATTTTAACTCTTATATTATAAGGAAAATGTTTCACAATCGTTGACCTGTACTGTAAAAAAATATCAATTCACAGCGAGTCAGACATTTTACTTTACAGAGCAGAAAATGTGTTTAGTGATTCAGTGTGCATGTACGCCCTTGTTAAATGTGTTTTACCAAATGGCAAGGCTAGGACGCGTTGCGTATGTGAAACTTACTAGCGCACACATCGAGCGGATGTCAGCAACCAGTGCCGGTGGATGACGGCGCCTGCGCAGGTTCGCAAGTCTCCGGTGTGACGCACGGCCACCCGCAAATGCGCGTACCACGGAACTTCGCCCAGGACCGCCGGGGTGAAGGTGGCTGTAATATGCAGTGATAGGAATAGGTAGCACAACTTACGATCACCAAACTTGAACATCATACCTATTAGTATGGATATACCCATTATGAATCTAAAACTCGAGAACGACCAAAATTATTTGGGCTAATTTCATTTGTTTCGGAAACAAAAACGAAATATGTCGGATATGACAACGGATAGCAATTTTTAATTCTCATACTCGCAACCAATTCACTTCGGATGCGAATTAGGCGTTTTCATAAAACAAAATATTATTTAGTATGCAAATCAAAAACCACTTTTTAATTCCCAAGCTTTTGATGAATCTTCAAAAAAGATACCTTTAGTTTGTTCATTTCGTTTTTGGAAACCCTCTGAACTAAAGGTTTTTAGGGTACTTACCCTACTACCTACACGTAAATTGGGGAGTGTTATTTTTTTTATTTCAATCCCAACATGTGATATATCGTTGGATAGGTATTTAAAAATGAACTGGGGTTTACTAAGATAATTTTTTGATAATTTTAATATTTTGGGAAATAATCGCTCCAAAAGAAAATAAAATTGTCCCCCCCCCCCCTCTAACTTTTGAACCATAAGTTCAAAAAGTATGAAAAATCTAGCATCTAGAATATAGAACTGCATAAAGGCTTTCTAGGAAAATTATTTTGAACCTGATGGGTTATATAGTTTTTGAAATTTTTGAAAAAATATTGTTGTTACTAAAGTTGTAATTTAAGCGTATATACTAGCATTTTTTTTCTTACTTTACATATTTTTTGTGTTCTCAATTAACTTTAAGTGGGGATACTTAAGTATTGTGATGCACTGAAAACTACGGAACCCTACACTGAGCTTGGCCCGAGACGCTTTTGACCGGTTTTTATGTGAATGCAACACATATGCTCTTGCCAGTGGGCCGCGGCGAGAACTGGGCTTCCAACGGACCGGTATACTTAGTATTGATGTGCTGAATATTGTTATATAAGGACTTCAGTTCGGATACGCAGTTTTTAAATGATACATATTAATAGATTTGTTTTATTGAGTCGATATTTTGCCATTCTAGATATGTTTATTGCCCTTTAAAATTGAAATGAAGCAAATTTTACCAACACAAACAAAAAAAGAAAGTCAAGTTTTATTAACTTGGTATTGAAATAAGCTACAATTACTTAAAACTGGAACCAATATTATTGTTTATAATTAGATGAGTATGCTAACTAATGTATAAAAATAACAGCTTGCCCTAAATTTGACAAGATTACGTAAATAGGTACAAGACCGTATACGTAAAAATAACTAATCGGATAATGGCCGATCTATGCCATTATAAATAACAAAACGAACATTTCGTTCGTTGTAAAATAAAAGCAACTAATATGTATGCTATTTTTAAAACACACTGAGTATTGTTAAGTCTGATACTTACTGTCGACCCCGCTGCTGCGTACCTGAAAATTACACGAACATGTAGGTAAGTATGTAGGTACCTACCAACGTTTTATGTAGTTAGTTCTATCACCTTATGAATTTTCTGTGAAACATGACAAATAACTGAATCATAGTATGAAACAAACGAAACGACCAGATCCATTTTCCCCTATACCGGCCGCTTCATAGTCATATCAAATTATCTGCTTCTGCGTAAAGCTAGGCCTCATCGATAAACATTGTTGATCATAATAGTAGGTAGGTACTGTGACTGTATGTACAGTCGCCGTTAGATATATCGGAGCAGACAAAGTAACCAAATACTTCTGAACAGTTAAAATGTCAAAAAGTTCCATACACCACAAGTTACCATTAATATCTGGACATTCATTACTTCAATAATATCTGAGCAGATGCTAGTCAATAATTTCTATACACACAACTTACCAATAATATCTGAACACTTATCTATACAGGTAGCTAAATGAGACACATGACGTGCGTGACACATATTGACGTTAAGAAGAGTGTTCTGATGTTATTGGCATCTGCTCAGATATTAATGGTAACTTGTGGTGAAGGGAACTTTTTGACATTTTAACAGTTTAGAAGTATTTGGTCACTTTGTCTGCTCCGATATATCTGACGGCGACTGTACTATGTAGTCTCCCGCCTTTTAGATCAATTTGGTACCTCTATCGACCCAGTGCCTTGACGGCAGTACCACTTGCTCTAACCCAGTACAATACCTGTATAACTTTACCTATTTATAAGATGTAGGTACGCTAGAATAAAACATATTGCCATGAAACTAGATATCCAATAATAGGAATGGGGGCTGATAGACTTCTGATCGGCCCTGGGCATTTAAAACCCATACTACGCCACTATAACAACTATTGTTTTGATGTTTTGGTATGAATTTTAAATGCATGTTTAGGCAATTAAAATTTGTGACATACTTACTAACGGTTCGCTCCGACTTTCCGGGTTTAAAGGTATTTATAAAAAAAACAATTTTCATTATTACCAAATCAGGCCTGGACCCCAGTGACGCATACATCGCATAAGTTGCTGCCTAGGTAGCAGAGCGGGGGACCGGTAACCCCGCATCTTTTTTTATACAATTTGTCGCTTGCACCGACCTAACTTTCAAGGTACAAGACGTTTTGACAGCTGTCAAAACTGTCATCTCCCTACGTATTATGTTCTCATGTCCCATACATTGTAAATGATGATGATGTCTCATGTTTTATTCGTCTGCCGAGTCTCATTGCAGAACTCGGCCCACCTTACCGCTGCGTTGGGGAAGGCAGTTGATAGCATGTGTGGGACCCCGTGATCTGAGAAGAGCGAAGATTAAAAACCCCCTTCACCTCTGATCACCTAGTGACGGCGCCAAATACATGCTCTCCCCTAGACCTCAGTCTGATTACACATCCTCACACATCTATGTACAAAATCAGCCTTATTTTGAGTTCTCACACTGGGCCCTACAGATATCTACCATAGTTCGCGCGTAAGCGGTAATCACCTCGGCAAAAAATACATATTTGTAAGATTGTTACATTACTACTGATTCTAACATATTGTCCTGAGTTGAATTTGCCGTCAAATCCTCATATGCGTTTTATCAAGCGTACCTACCTCAGGCGGTGACTAGCGCTTCCACGCGCACTTAGCTAAACTAGCAGGCCTAGCATGCGCAATACGTAAATTTTCTCGCATGAGATGATAAAAGTTTTAGTACTATTGATTCGGTAAATCACACCGCACTCGTATTTTTAGCCCATCAGATGCACTGACTTCAATTGATTTTGGCGTTTGTTAAGAGCGTGATAAAATTTAGTCGCGTGGTGCATGCTAGCCCTGTAGAGAACGCGTTTGGATATAACAGACTGACTTTGACTCACACACACAGCAACAACAGCTGCCGTTATTAAAATCAGCGCTGGTCTATTCATGTTGGCACTGGCGACTCTCTTTGTCACAACAAACCAATTGACTCAATTATCGTAATTAGCCGATATTTCTGAAAGATTGCAGCGTACCTATCTATCTCCATTAAGATAAGACTTCTCCTAATCTTTGGAGACTATCTTTTTTTTTCATGTAAGTAAATTAGGCGGAACGCCTACGTACCAAACTAATCTTCGGTACTAATAGAATAATGCAGCTAATAGTAGGTTATTTAAGTAAATACCAACTTTATATATGTATACTATATATCTACGAATACTTATGTGGTAAGTATATATGCATCTACCTATCTGTATCTACGTACAACTGTACGAAACTGATTACCTACTGATGGTACTGATGGTTTCTTCAAAGATGTAAGGAAAATAATCGGAGACAAATAAAATACAGTGCACAGGTTCATCTTGGCATAGTTATGTTAATGTTTATTAGAACTTGATCCAAATTATTCTCATTGATACTTTAAGAATAAGTATTTCAAATTGCTCATGTATCCTGTGAAGTGCAAAAATATTTTTTTTTCACCAAATTAGTTTGATCGTAATTATAAGTATTCTGTAAAGTGAAAAAAACTGATTTGTGAAATATTTTTTCGATACCTACCAGCACTTTCCTAAACAAAACGTTGAAGAAAGAAATTAGGTACCTACTCTTAATGATGATATCATTCATATGGACTTTGCCAAACCGGTTACGAACAGTAAGTCAGTCTTTGTCACAATCGTAACTTTTACTTTTCGAACAAAACAAGTTAAAATTAAAAGAATGATAGTTCTCTCACTACGTCTATTCATTCAGAAGAAACTCAGGCTTCATTCGCACGTCGAAGGGAATCTTCGGCTATCTTTATAGTGTCGTTCCAAACTCTTAAAGCTAGCGTTTCAGTCTCAGCTCGTGAAGGTACACGTATCAATCCAGTCTTCTCACACTCTTCTAGGAAACTGCCCGTAACAGACGCCAAAGACAGCGCCAGAGCCGCGTGGATTGAAGTCTGAGCACACTCCTCGACTGTTCTGCAGACGAAATTTAAAAACGCGTAAGTCATCTTCCTCGGGAACTCCCACGGAATGCGTTCCCATATCTCAGAGGCTGTCGTCCCAGGATGCAGTGCATTAGCCGTCACTCCCTCAGGTAAACGCTTGGACAAAGCAATTGCACTCAATATATTACACAGCTTGCTATTACCGTATCGTATTAAAAAATTACGCGGCGTCCTTCCAACTAAATCGTCAAGATTTAATCTATGGACTGCGTACAAGCCCGAACTGACGAAGACGATACGAGACGGTTTGGAAGCCGCCAACTTATACAAGAGCAAGTGCGTGAGATAAGCTGGGCCGAAGTGGTTCACAAGCATTACCATTTCGATCCCGTCTTTGGTGAAGATTTGTTCTAATTGGCTGTATCCAGCGTTGTTGATCAGGATGTCTAGTCGATCGTAGGTGCTGTTAAAGTCGTCGACGAAACTTTTAATACTGGAAAAGGAAGAGAGATCTAGCGCTTTGGCTTCGACCTTCAGGTTACCAGTGACGTCGCTGATCCTCTGCGCAGCTGCTCTGGATTTCTCCAGGTTGCGGCTGGCGATCACCACCCTCGCTCCATGCTCGGCCAGGCGCTTAGCTGTCTCGTACCCGATGCCAGTATTCCCACCAGTTATCAAAACGGTTTTTCCTTCTATTTTAGTAGTGCACTTGCAGCGCTTTATAGATAAGATTACGAATGTTTTAATAAGAACTAGAAACAAAAATATAGCGAACATGAAGTAAAAAAATAAACGAAGCAGAAACCAGATTAGGTATAAAATCATTGTGCCGGTCCACAATGGGTAATGGATATGGAAAGAATGTGTAACTGGAAAATGTTACGCTTTTATACTGATTGCTCCTCGATCCACCACAGTTAACAATTTTTTAGGGTTCCATTTGCAAAATTTTATCGCAAGATTGTAAAAGTATGCATGTGGAATCTATTTTTATAATAATAATAATATAATAATAATAATTCTTTATTGGCAAAAAACAAAAGCAAGTTACAATAACGGTGACTTCTGCACTAGGCTCGAGGCCTGTATCGCAGTAGTCGATGAGTGAGCATGATCCTGAGTACAATTTTAAAACAAAGTTTAGCTGCAAGCTCCAGTTCTTTTTACTGCCAAAAACAAAATAAAAACAACAAGATAGTAATCTAGCTAAAAATAATAAAAATTAAAAAAATAAAATAAAATAACTTCTGGGTGTAATCAAGAGAAGTATGTGTGCGAATGTGTGTGGTGTGGTGTGTGTGTGTGTGTGTGTATGTGAGGGTGTATTTCTGTAAATGGATATGTGTGTGTTTTATGATTATGTGTAAGGTGAACGTGAGTGTATGTGAATTCTTAAGCATGTCATGACTATGGTATGATTTCTTCCGTTTCTAGGTAGTTTAGGTCTAGGAGCCAAGATTTGACTACCTGTTTGGCCTTGTGTAGAGGTAAGTCCTTCAGGAGACACAAGCGGTTTACGTTGTTGTATATGTAAGGGTGAGAATAACCAGGAAGGCGCTTGGCAAACGAGGAGCAAACAGTGGGTGTGGGAATTTTAAACACGCGCTTTGAGGCAAGTACTTTATAGTCTGGGCAGTTCAGTGTTTTTTTGTGTTGAGAGCAGCAAACTCGCCATATGTAAAGTTGTCTTACACGGTGGGTCCTGGCTTCTTTGTAGAGAGCGTCTGTGGGGTACCGAAATGGTTTTTGCAGCATAACCCTTAGACGTGCTCTTTGAGACCGTTCTATTTCTAGGAATCTGGTCTTACAGGAGCCTCCCCAGATACCTATGCAGTAAGTCAATATAGATTGGCATAGGGTTGTGTATACTAAGAAAAGGACCTTTGTTGGGGCTGAACGTCTAAGGGCTTTAAAAATGTGAATCATTTTCCTGACTCGTCCTGACAGATGTGAAATATGAATTTTAAATGAAAGATTTTCGTCAACTTGGATGCCTAAATATTTTACACAGTTTGACCTTTTAATCGATTTGCAGTTACAAAATTTTGTGGGATTATTTATTACTATGGGTGTGTTTAAGTGATTTGAAGACTGACATTGATGTATTACTACCTCAGATAAGTTTTTAGGGTTTGAAGCTTTTGTTTTGTGGAATGCTAGAAATGTGGTTTTATTAGTGTTAAGGGTTAACAAGTTACGGTCAAGCCAATTAGCTATTTGTGACATCCCTTTTTCCGCTAATTTTGCAGTGCTTTTCCAAGTTGAACCTTTAAAAATAACGACAGTATCGTCAGCGTAACATAATATGCTAGTGTCAAGTAATGGTACGTCTAGCAAATCATTGACATAGATGATAAATAGACTGGGACCGAGAATGCTTCCTTGGGGAACCCCAGAGCTTATTGATTGATTTCTACTAGTTATGTCACCTACTTTTACTGATTGATAGCGACCTTTAAGATAACTATTGAACCAGTTTAGCGTAGTTCCTCTTATGCCTAGGAGCTCCAGCTTCCGGAGCAGAATTGCTGATGAAACTGTATCAAAAGCCTTTGCCAAGTCGATGAAGACTCCAATACAGCAGTCACTCTGGTCTAGGGAGCTCGTGATGTTGTTTATCAGAAGGGAAGCAGCGTCCTCTGTTGAAACTCCTTTCCTGAATCCGAACTGGTTACCAGAAATCAAGTTATTGCTTTCTACAAAACTGACGAGACGCTTATTAATAACTTTTTCAAGGAGCTTTGAGAAAATGCTTAGCAGCGAAATAGGTCTATAATTAGAAGATACTTTTTTGTCGCCGTCTTTATGGATGGGGGTGACAATTGCGTATTTCCACCGTTCAGGGAAGACGCCTTGAGTTATGCTGAGATTAAAAATGTGGACGAGTGGTTCTAAGATTATGTGTCTTATATGTTTTATGGTTTCCGGAGTGTAGCCATCAAAACCGGGAGCGCTACCGTCTTTTAGACCCATTATTAGTGAGTGGACTTCGTCGGGATCGGTAGGAGACATGAAGAAAGATTTGGTAGGGGAAATGGATAAGGTAACATTAGAGGCTAGTTCTGCTTCAGTGGTATTTAGTTTGGTAAGAATTTCGTTAGCTAGATTTGTACCAACTGTGGTAAAAGTTTCAGGTTCGTGATTATATATATTCTGGTACCGTTATATATTCCTCACTTTAATGCAAAGTCAAACCTTTCTGAAGATAATTGGAAATACTTGATCCACATGTTAGGATTATTAGCCGATATTTTTGTTTGCAAAAAATATCTGAAATACTTATCACTTTAAATTAACTACGGCCTGAAATCTCCTTTCTCCATTTTAAATAGAAATTAGTGTTTTAGCCCAAGTAAATTTAATTTATTACATTGTATAAAAAGTATTAGTATCTCGGCCGAGCGGGAAAAGACCAGCAAGATCTGTATTAGCCAGCTCGTGACAACGGTTGGTACCTCCCATCCGAAACTTCAGTCAGCAAATAGTTCGCAATGTACTACAACGGTTGGTACCTCCCATCCGAAACTTCAGTCAGCAAATAGTTCGCAATGTACTACTAAAAATGCTATCGGGTTTTGACCCGCCATCTTATTTTCATTGTTTAAAATTAAAGAACTAGAACGTATGTTAAAAAATAAAACTAAGTCCAATAAAGATAATGAATAAATACCTAGACCACTGACACCTAATAGATATTATGACATTTGGAGGTTATTATTTTTGCCTAAATGGCTTCAGGAAATGAGTGCTTCAACTTGGTAAGGCACTGCCGTGCCCCCAGATTACCTACGATTATATTTAAACTTAATAGTTTCCAATGTTGTGTTTTACAAATAAACTATTAATATGCAAAAACAGTTTTTAAGTTTCACCTCTAGACATAAAATTATGAAAACCGCATCAAATTTCGCAATAGGTACCTAGACTAAAACGATATCTAGGTACCTAAATTTCCCTGCCGATGTTTGACGTAGGTACTACCTGCGCTTTTAATTTATGCACCGTATCTTATGTGCCTACAGACAAGTAGGTTTATTTACTTATTTATTTACTTTTTTATTAAACAAACTTTATAAGTTGTAATTTTATTTATTTAATTTAAGAGAGGTAGAGCACGGCGATTTTTTGCTCAAACTGGAGCAGCACGACTGGTGAAATACCTCCACCTTACAGAAGACCGCAGTCAAATAACAATCACTTCTGTGTTGTTGTGTTCCTCCGTGTGAGTTTGGTTTCCATACCTCTTGGGGGGTGCTACATTAGTAGCAGGGGCCAAGCCTTCAAAGTCCAGTAACAGATTTATTATGATGTACTGCTAGGACCTCATTACCACATAACATCAGATTGGATGAGGTCAATCTCGAAGTGCTTGACATTGTATTTCGACCACCTCAGTAGCCGAGACGTGAGCGGGCCGCAGCAGGTACTTTGGGGTCGCGCCAAGTCTGAAGTCCCAGATTCGATCCCCGGTCGGTTCAATATGAGAAACGAACTTTTATATATTGTCTCGGGTCTGTGTGTTATGGTACCGTCGTTGTTTCTGATTGCTGTAACAGAAGTGCTCAAGCTACTTACCACAGAATCAGAGCAATTTACCTACCTACGTGATGTTTAATATTTGTATTTATTTATAAAAATAGACTGGCTTACAGACTAACTGCGTAAAACGTCAAAGGGTCGGACGATGTTTCGACACAATGGATGACGTAGGTATATAATCGCACGCAGATCCGTCTGAATGTTTACTGGTTTCGTTAAGGCAGCCACACTGGCGGTGAAAGCGCGAGAAAACCGTGAAACGCGAACGTACTGGTCTACTCCCAATAACGAAATATGCCGGATCCGAAGACCGATAGCAATTTTTAATTATGACTTGCGGTCCCGGCGAACTGAGTTTCGCCTTAAAGGATTTTCCCGCTTTTCTGTTGAATTTTTTCCCGAATTTTCTTTGCTATAAACCTTACGGAGCCCGAAACCTTTCCAACGAATGCAAAACCGTGGAAATCGGTTCGTGCGTTCTGGAGTTATAGTCAGGAAGGAAAACCCGACTTATTTTTATATAGTAGAAGCCGCTAGGTCCCGGCGAACTTCGTTTCGCCTTAGAGAATTTTTGCCGCTTTTCTGTTGAAATTTTTCATATTTTACCAAGGATCCCTAATTTTGTAGCCTATGTCAAAAAAAACAAAGAATGTAGCATTCTATTGGTGAAAGAATTTTTTAAATCGGCCCAGTACTTTTTGAGCCTATTCATTACAAACATCTGTGTTACAAACATACAAACATACAAAATAGGTACAAATATTTCCTCTTTATAATATTAGTGTTACGAGCTTCGGGTTCGTGACAATAAAAACAGCCGATAAAAATTACCAAAAGTCACACTTTAATTGAACGCCACTAATAACAACCTTAAAACGCACTAATTAAAACAACAATCGCTCCCAAGTCGCACTTCAAAATCGCTTTCGAAGTAATCACTTGTATCGCTAATTCAATACTGTCCCGGTCGCGGTGAATCCCGGCCTTTTATATTGCCGCGGCCGTTCCCGAACCTTCCAAAGCAGAAACATCCGGAACATTCGCGCGCAGTCCGGCCTTGACCGAGCGTACGGCCATAGTTCTAGTAAGTTCTGGCGTCGACGTCTCGATTCTCTGAAGTTCCGCATTCCAAACTAGATGGCGCTGTTTACTAGGACACCATCGATCGTGGCGCGTAACATTAGTATAGATATAGAAATAGGCCTAGCATGCGCAATACGTCAAATGTCTCGCATGAGACGACAAAAGTTTCTATACCGCTGATTGTGTGATAGTCTTAGAAAAAGGAAAGTATAGAAACCATGAAACCGTATCATGACAGCAACAATGTGACCGAATTTATATGTATATATTCTCGTGTTTAATTTTCTGCTATTTATTATCATTAATTTTGTTGTAATTCATACTCACATTTTTTACTGTTACCGCACCCATAAACGAACTATCTGCATGACCCAACGGTTGACTGGTAGAGAATGCTCCTAGCATTAAGTCCACCTTTTGTACGTTTTTTGTGCAATAAAGTTTTTTATATAAAAAAATAAATAAAATCTGCGTGCGATTACATACCTACGTCATTTATTGTGTCGAAACATCGTCCGACCCCTTGATATTACGCAGTTAGTGTTTTATAAATCAATACAAATATTGGACATCACATACATTGCTCTGTTTCTGTGGTAAGTAGCTTAAGCACTTGAGTTACAGCAATCAGATGGTGACCTAGGTGATATAACCCAGGTGATCAAAGTGGATTAATCAATTTCACTTTGATCACCTATCAAAAGTATCGTTCACTTCACTTCGGGATACTTTTGGGATAAAGTTACCTCTTACAAAATTGTAATCCTAGTATCTAATCTATCTAGTTACCAAGTACCATCCAAATCTATTTAGGTGATGAGATTGAGACATGCAAGACGTTTGAATGGGTGGTATGGTATGTGCCGACCTACGACATGACCTAAAAGTCGACATAAATACGGCGTCAGCGGAATTGGCATAGTGAACGACGCTCCATACGTAATGCACGATTAGCCAATTAATACATCGATCCTACATCGCGATGTCAGAGTTTACGTCGCCACTAAGTATATATACAACAAACCAAGGTTGGTAGTAGGGTTCTTTTAAGAATCTCGACGCGTGTCGAGTCTTGTCTGTCCGAGTTCCGCTATGGAACGCCCTCTGGCAGTTGTTTAACTTATTAGGGGTGAGAGCCTTCCGCTCCCCCGCAAGCGGTGAAGATGAAAAGGCCATCTGAGGCCATCATCACATGTCCATTAGAAAAAAAAAAATGGTAGTAGGGCATTGGTCCCCTAGCTCCGCGGAAGTACTTCCACTTTTAGTAAAGAACATACGTTCCTTACAGTATGTCAAAGCATGTGCTATGGTTTGATATTTTTTTTTATCCGCTCTGACTGACATTGCGTTAAGATCCTCATCCATCGTTAACAGAGAAGAATAAAAACAAGGATTGTAATATTGAAAATTAAAGCGTATATTTGGAATCAGTTATTCTTAGGGCTCTTGGACCAAGACTTTGCTTTTTCCCTGGGGAGCGACCAACTCTTGGATCTCTCTCGAGGAGCGGGGTTGGGGGACGACCGGCCCTCCACGCGGCCGGGGGATGCGTTGGGTGACTCGCTACGATGCTTAGGTGATTCGCTACGACGCTTCGGTGACTCGCTACGACGCTTCGGTGACTCGCTACGACGCTTCGGTGAGTCGCTACGACGCTTCGGTGACTCGCAACGACGCGTAGGCGAGCCGCTGCGGCGCCGGGGTGAGCGCGGGCGACGCGATCGTGACCTCGAACGTTTGCGGGAGCGCGAACGTGAGCGGCTGTAATGCGACCTGGAACCGAAACATATTAAGAACATGAAGAGCAAGAAAGTAAACGATTTGAGAATATATTTGTCTGACCTTAAGGTCTAATTTGGCTTGACTTGGACGGCGTCTTAAATCCCACTGCTCCCGCGACGCTGTAATCTCTTGCCTACACTGAGTAAGTATAAACGCCCGCTTTAAAAGTGGCACACTAGTGATAGTAACTCAGCAAAAAAACAATAGTTCTATTTAATAGGTAGCTTATTGCGATATTTGCGTCTCTGCGTCGAGTATTTCACATCCTACCCACAAATTAATTCGGAGAGTGAATGAGTAACGCGACTCTAACTTAAATTATGTAGTTAGTTAGTTTGAGTTTGTGTTTGAGAATTAGTACCTACACTTATTTCCAGTATGTTCACTTAAAATGTTGTCCAGCTCTTTCAACTGGACGGACTGTAGGAGGTCAATGTACCGGCTCAGTAAGTCTTGCTCAATGCTAGAAATGTTGTCATTGCTATACGAGAACGGCCCCAGCGTCACCCAGCCACAGAATAAAATAATTGTGACAGAGGTCTCACTTGCAACCGATGAAATTACAATAAATTTTAAGCCTTCAGCACGCAGCAATAAGATTCACAATAACTTTGCACCCGTCGTCTCGCAAACTGCTCTAAAATAAAAATCAAGGCTTATTGTAGACCTCAAGTATAATTGTATCAATTAAAATATTGTGCCGATCTTGTTGTGAAAATGCAGCAATAGATTCCGTCACCACTAATCTGCGCAACTGAGCTGGCATTCCGTTGTCACTCTTTGGTTATTGCTAGGTACCCGGGGCGAATCGCCCCCACCACTCTGTACATCGCCACTGGACATTACACTTAAAAAATCGAAACGTTAATTAGAACTTCTAAAAGATATTGAAGTTGGACAAATGCCACTTGACATAGATAATTTTCACACCAATTATGGTGATCGAAATATTTTACCCAAGTTTTTTTTTTTTTTTTTGTTATTTTTCTGCTATATGGCAATCTGTCTCAAGACAATAAGCCATACGTTTGTCTGACTTCTAGTCGATTTGTTTCTTTTTTTTTTTGAAGAGTTTTCGGCGTTGTGACCTTACTCTTCATCTCTTTATAAGAACCTCCCTCCGAGGTTAGGCACGTCACACCTCCTCAGCCTAGTGTGTTGTTGCCCCCCGTTCCCACTCAGTGCCAGTGCCAGCTCATTTACGTGGTGTGAAAGTCTTTTTTGGTATCTTAGACTGTAGTGGCTTATTTCCTGCTTCACTGTCCGTATTTTGAGGTCCAGATACATGTACCTATTACTGATACATTGGGGAATGTCTAACATGTTTCTCAGTGTTTTGCTTTGGAATCTTTCCAAGATGTCAATGTTACTGTTGCTTGCCGTGCCCCACAGTTGTATCCCATAAGTCCAAATGGGCTTTAAAATTGCTTTATACACCATTATTTTGCTCTCTTTACTTAGGTGTGAGTGGCGGCCTATAAGCCAGTCAATACTGCGGACCTTGGAATTAAGCTGTTTACGCTTGGTCCAAATATGTTTCTGCCAAGTTAGTCTCCGATCTAAGTGGAGTCCCAAGTATTTGGCATGTGCTTCTTGTGGGATGTTTTTGTTGTATAAATTGACTGGTGGGCAGGTGTCTCTTCTGAGAGTAAAGGTTACATGAGTAGATTTGCTTTGGTTTGCTTTAATTCTCCATTTCATGAACCACTTCTCGATATCGTTCAGATGAGCCTGAAGTTGGATTGAAGCTGTTTCTGGATCAGAATGCACTGAGAGAACAGCTGTGTCATCAGCGTAAGTTGCAGTAGTTGTGCTAACATGAGTTGGTAGATCAGAAGTGTAGATCAAATACAAAACTGGTCCCAGGATACTGCCCTGGGGGACACCTGAGCATATCTCGTTTAGATCGGAACATTCGTTGTTTTAATAATAATTAATAATTTATTTGCTTTAAAGATTACATTGATCCATTTGATTAGTAAAACTTATAATTAGGTTAGTACATAAATTGATATACAGCACAACAAACTACGTGACACCAAATGAGAGAGATATAATATTATTCTCACCAATAATTATAAGGTACTGGTCGGCTCAATACATGAATGAAATGCCTAATGATGGGGGAGTCATATCTCTCTGCCACGGTCTTCAGGATACTATTGGTGCTGGACCGCACTCTATCCAACAACGAAGCAGTTTTCTTGCGAATGACAGCAAAAAAGCCATCAGTATGCGACTGAGCAAACATTTCTGACGCGCTGCAAAAACGCGGCAGCCCCAACAGTACCCTGAAACCGTTATTGTATTGGACTCGCAAGACATTGACTTTGACAGTATGCTTTAAATAAGGTAATTTTCACTTGCTCGGAGCAGCGAGAAAATCTGCGAGCCAGCATATTACACCTGATCGCCAATGCCCTGCGTTCTCTCTCTATATCTACGTGGTCCTTAAGGTCGCCGGTAACGTAATGGCCTAGATATTTAAATTGTTGAACCCTGTCAAGCTTTTCTCCCTTCAGAAAGAGATCAGGTACTTCATTAGGACATTTACCCGCAGCCTGAAATACCATGTATTTGCTCTTCTTTACATTGTAAGTGAGCCCATGGTCACAGGCATATCTCTCACACACGTTTAACATTTTCCTGAGTGCACCCAGTTTTGCTTAACTTGAAAACTTCTGCGATTGAGATAGGATACAAGTATTAGGTAGAAAGAGTGTGGAAGCAACTTTTTAATCTTATATGCTAACCCATCGTGCCACACTTTGTCGAAGGCCTGACTTATGTCTAAGAAGGCGGCAGAGCAGTATAATCGGTTTTCAAGACACCTGCTAATGACATCTACAGTCCGATGTACTTGTTCAATCGTACCATGTTCTTCACGAAACCCAAATTGATGGTCGGGGATTATGCTCTTTAGATGTTCCTTCATTCTGTTCAGGATAATTTTTTCCATTATTTTCCCAATCACCGGTAGTAAGCTTATTGGTCTATACGAGGTCCTTTCTTGTGCTGGCTTGCTCGGTTTAGGAACCATCACGACTTGGGCAATTTTCCATTGTGCCGGGTAGTGTTCGAGTCTGATACAGGCGTTGAAGATCTTTACCAGTACCAGTATTCCTTTACGTGGCAGATGTTTCAGCAAGGTTGCGTCGATCAGGTCGTAACCTGGTGCTTTTCCATCTTTAAGATTTCTTATTTCTTTTTCCACCTCTTTAGGTGTTACACATTTTAGAGGAAGACACATTTGTAATGGTGATTTAAGATACTGATTGATTGATTTCTCTAGTATTTTCCTGGTTCGATTCCTCAAGTGGCCGAAAAACTGAGCTAAGATATTCTGCAAAGGTGTTTGCTTTTTCTTTATCTGATCTAGCTCAACCTCCAGTGTTGTCTCTAATTGGTGTTATTTGGGCATTGGGTTTCTTGAAAGTTTTGGTTGCTTTCCATAGAGAGTACCCGGTATCTATTGTGGGTGATAGTGTTGATAGATATTTCTGAAGGTTGTCATTAGTCAGAGTTTCAATAAGATCCTTAAGTTCTTTGGTACATTTATTAAATAAAGTTTTGTCTCTGGGATACCTAGTGGTGTGCCATGTTTTTCTAAGTTTTCTTTTTTCCTTTATTTTGTCCTTGATATACTTTGGATATACATTGTGTCTCATAGGCGTTCCTTTGCGTGCCGGTGTTGCTTTGTTGGCGGCTATATGGAGGGTTTTGTTGAATTTCTCCACGGCATTTTCAAGATCATTGATCGTGAATATCTTAGTGCGCAAGTCAACATTTGTGGTTATGACGTCCCCATATTCTTCCCAGTTGGTTTTTGTGATATGATATATTCTTAAGGGTGGTTCTTTTAGCGTCACTGTTGTATTAATGTTGAGGATTACCGGAGTATGGTCCGAGCTGAGGTCAATACATGTTTCTGTTTTAGCAAAATTCTTGTCGACATTTTTTGTGATAAAAAAATCTAGTAAGTCAGGTATTTTGTTCCTGTCGGTTGGCCAATATGTTGGCTTGCTATTGGATAGCCATTCCATTTTATTCTTTTGTATGACTCGTTGAAGTTGTCTACCTCTTGGGTTAATGAGCCGGGATCCCCAGTATGTGTGCTTAGAGTTCCAGTCACCTCCGCATATAAATCTGGGTCCCAGTTTAGCCAAGAACCTTTCAAAGTCTTCCTCAGAAATAGTGTGCCTGGGTGGACAGTAGACTGCAGATATTATCATATCGTTTTTAGCTGTAAGCTTTATTGAAGTAGCCTGAATTTTTTCAGTGCGATATTCCTCCAGGGGATAGTGAGCTATATTATTTTTGATAATCAGTGCTGTTCCTCCATGGCTGTTCCCCGATGGATGGTTTGTAGTGTGAACTGTGTAATTTTTGAAAGCAACATGAGATTTGGCTGTGAACCTTGTTTCTGATATTAGGGCTATATCTATCAGTTCAGCTTGGAGGAAAGCTTCTAATTCTTGACGTCTTTCAGTCAAGCCGTTGGCGTTCCAAGTTATTACTCGGAGGTTGCAGTCTATCATTTTTTCGACAGACTGGTGACTAGTTGGACAATGCTATTTACCATTTTGTCCATCATCTTTTCCATAACAGTCATTATCGTCTGCTGGATTTTTTCGAGCATAAGTTCTAGTTTCTGGTTAATATCGTCAATATCCGAAGTGTTATCTTGTGTTTGTTTAAATTGTGTCTTGGTTGCTTCTGCGTATGTCTTATTTTTGTTGTTGCCTTTAGTGTGGTTATGTGAAAAGTTTTTTTCAGTTTTGTTCACTGAGTCTGTAGAAAACTGGTTGTCTTTGATTTTTGGCTCGATTTTTAAGATTTTTTCTTTGTATAATTTGTAGGTTTTGCATCCTTTGTAGCTGGCAGGGTGTTTTTCTAGACAGTTTGCACAGGTGGCCTCTGTGTTTGGGCTTTTTTTGCATGTCATGGTCGGATGTTCTTCTGCACACTTAACACACCTAAATGGTCTGTAGCATAGGTTTTTGGTATGACCAAATCTCTGGCATCTTTTGCATTGAAGTATTTCCTGGCTCTTCTTTTTGTATGGTGCTTCGAATGTGACCTTCAAGTTGTTTATGTAGTTTACTTTAAAGATGTCTTTGTTATTATGTTTTGGTTCTAAGTCCACAAAGAACATTGGGAGAGGGTCTTTGGAGGCTCGATGTAGGACGTTGATTACCTGTCTGACTTCGTGTCCCATTTCGGTTAACTCCTTTGCTATTTGTTTGGTATCTTCTGTGCAGTGAAGGCCGCGTAATATCACTCTATATGCTCTTTCGCTCTTAATTTGGTATGTGTAGTGTGATATATTACTAGAAATAAATTGTTCCCTAATGCACTTGTAGGTTTGTATGTCTTTGGGCATGATTTTGATTATATGTCCTGATCTAAGAGTGTTCATAGTGTATGATGAGGTTTCAAGAAATTTATTCATCACATCCTTCAGTGAAGTCACATTAAGGACTCCTGTTACAAATATGGGTTCTGGCTTCGGCGTATACTCTTTTTTGGGTTTGTTAACCTCATGAGGTGGCTCATCATCTAGTATTTCAAAACTATTGTGAGTAGGTATTGTTACCTCTGACCTGCTTTTTGTCTTCTTGTTGTTGTCGTTTTGTATTGGACTCGTTTCCTTCCTTTTGTTTCTTCTTGTATGCATTTGATCTCTTTGCCAGTCATTTTTGTTGTACTCAATAGTTTCTATCGGTGTTGTTGTTGTTGTGATCTCTTTGGGCCACTCTTTTGGCTGGCAGGCAGTATTTGGTTCATCACTTACTGTCAGGGGGATTGATGGTGTCGACATGGTTCTTTGTCTTGTGAACATACTTTTGTGAAATGTTTGCTGGATCATGTTGTTTGGATTTGTTTTGGATTTATTTTGTGTTACATTCATAATTTTGTCCCACGAGTGAGGCCGATTAAAAGGTCACCTGGGGGGTGACGCCTATTCCCCCAGTAAGGCTCAATTCAACGACGTTTGCCAGGTCCGTCGAGGTTGGCGCTAGTGACTTGCTTTCCGCAAGCCATTCATCCTATCGGCGCGGGTCCCACCTTAGGATTGGAGACTTTTTATAGAGGGTTGCTACCTCCCAGCCCGGGCGATTAAGCCAAGGCCACCGGTTCTGCGGTACCTATCTTCAGAGTTACGGGTGCGATAGGTCATTTCCTGCCTATATTCTGTAGTCGGGTTACTTAACCGTCGCCCGATGATCGACGTTGACCTTTTACAGCTGGTTAGGTCTCCTCTCAGCGAACCCTCCTCCTTTCTCAATCGGGCTTGGGACCGTCTACGGCGGAGTTTTACCCAAGTGCTTCAGAAAAAAGATTTAGTTCTTTGAGTGTGTAACAGTGTATGTGTCGCAGACATTTATTACATAACAGCATTCGTTTTTAAGCTGACGACGCCGAATATAAACGGCGGATTTACTCAAATGCCTGCGACATATGCATGTACATTTTTATATTCTTTGCTACACTCTGCACGGTTTGAAAGATACTGACGTAATGTGTGTTGTAGATAAAAGTTCCCTACATATTTTACTAAAATCTAATTAGACTAGTTACCAAATTTCAATTATATCCATTCACTAGCTTTAGCGTGAAAGAGTTACACACATTCAGACATCTAAACATTTACGTTTTTAAAATAAGTAGGATCACGAATCATTTATTTATTTGATAATTGTCTTGGTAATTTTGATATGGCGAGAGACTAAACATTAATAAAATTGATGTTAAAGCTAAAATAAAATTTCTAGCACACGTATTTAGTTTAAATTCAATAGAATATAGAATATTATAACTATATAATATATAGTTTATATATATTATGAAATAATAAAACAATATACAGACTTAGATTTAGGCAAACTAATTTTAATTCAGCACTATTACTTATTATGTGGAAAATTATTATAGAAGAAGCATTCAATTGATTAAACCAAACTTTGATATAATAATGAAAAACTAAAAAATTACATTTTCTAAAAAAATATAGGTCTCTGTTAAACATACATCTACCCACAACGCAGCTTACAAATGGCGTCGTTTATTTAAAATATAGATTTAAAACGCTCGCTGTTACATAACATACCAAAGACAAAATGACAATTCATCAATTGTTAAATCCAACTTTGTTTATTCATAGTTTTGGAGCGACTATGAATAAAACACAGTTCGGACATATTACACATTTAAAATTTCGATTCTCTTTCAATACTTATTTATCAAACAACTTAACAATCAAGTGTGTAGGACACGACAACATACATTTTGCCTTAGGCATATTACAAACCAGCGTTCGTTTCTAAACAGACAACGCCGTATGTAAACGTCGGTATCACACAAAACGCCTGAGACATAACTTGCATGCAGACTAATGCACGGTTCCAATATTTTACGATTCGTAATGTGTCAAAATTAACGACCCGACGATGGATATAACTATTCATTTTTCAACGAGTCGTTAATTCTAATTTCAAATTTACTTCCCATATAAGCTGTCAGCAGTCGTCCGTCAGTCGTTTTAAGCTTACGCCTCGTATAATTTATTACTATCCGTAACTAAAACGAACAGTGTTTTTTGCACATTGGAACCGGGCCTAAAAGAACATCGTTACACCATTCAAAAAACCAAACCACTAACCGTCCCGCCTACCTTGATCTTCTGCTTCTAGAGCGCGAGCGGCGGCTGCTCCTCGAGCGGCGGCTGCGCGAGCGCCGGCTGCGCGACCGCGACCGTGACCGCGACCGCGACCGCGACCGCGACCGCGACCGCGACCGCGACCGCCGCCGCGACCGCGACTTAGACCGCGACTTAGACCGCGAGTGTGAACGGCGCCGCGAGCGGGACCGCGAGCGCTCCCTTTCGTCGTCGTGTCTGGAAGCAACGTGTCAAGCTGTATTCATCCCACTGCAGGGCATAAAACATACCCTTTTGACGACCTCGGTGGTGCAGTGGCTAAGGTAGGCGGCCAAAGCGCGAAAGGTTCCGGGTTCGATTCCCGGTCGGGTCAATTTGGAAAACGAACTTTTCTAAATTGACATGAGTCTGGGTGTGCTGGGATGACGCCCCCAGTTGGTATCCGGCGTCTGGTAATCATAGTACAAGGGAAAACCTTAGTTTCGAGACCAGGCGATTGGTGTGATTGTCTGGCGAATTTTTTTTATAGGGCTCTGTTGACTTTAAGACCACCATAATTTGAACCTTACTCATTTGAATTAAAGTCTAAAACCAATGAAAATTTTTAACATGCTCTGCCGTATAGAGGGTTAAGCCACTCAAAACATCAAATTTTAATTTAGTAGGGACAACGGGCATATTTTTACAATAAATAAATGGGGACAGCGCGAAGTAATTTCAATCATTTTTTACATTCCCTATGTGCCCAACAACGGGGACACGGCCAATGGGGACACCGGGAATACACACAAAGTTCGTCGTAATCAAGTCAGCATAATCAAACCTTATACTTAGTAAAAAAAAAAAAAGTTAATTCATTGTATGCTTGCTTAACTGCTAGGTCAATGCAATAACTTAACTAAAGACCAAAACGATTTTTAAGATGATTATTTCTTAGTGACCGTATTGAATCAAAATATGTACGTATTGTCCAAATCGTAGTTTTTGTATTGAACTTTGTTGTACTAATTTATTATTTTTTGAGGAGTTTTGACGACCTCGGTGGCGCAGTGGCTAAGGTAGGCGGCCAAATCGCGAAAGGTCCCGGGTTTGATTCCCGGTCGGGTCAATTAGGAAAACGAACTTTTCTAAATTGACTTGAGTCTGGGTGTGCTGGGATGACGCCCCCAGTTAATATCCGTCGTCTGGTACTCATAGTACATGGGAAAACCTTAGTTTGAGACCAGGTAATAAGTGTGATTGTCTGGCGCATTTATTTATTTACTATCGGACCCGACCGACTTCGTCCTGTCAAAGAGATTTGACTCTAAATTTTAGTTAGAAAACGTTGGTACTGGAAAAAGAAAAGGGCTGTCTTTACAGTTTTCCCGGCAATTATTCGAATTTGTCTCGCCGTAAAAACCATCCTTGGACTTCAGCGAACATTAAAAAAAAAGAATTGTCAAAATCGGTCCAAGCGTTGTCGAGTTATGCGCTTACCAAAACATTTTGCGATTCATTTTTATATAATAGATTATTTATTATTATTTATTTATTATTAGCGCAAATATAGCTGCAGAATATTATTTACCTACGGTGTGTTAAATGTATTCTGTCAATAAAGACAATTTTTTTATTATAATTTACCGTTACAGTGAAAGGTACTGATCACAAACCAGAGTTATGTACAAAAACTTCATAACATAGCTTACGAAGAAAGTGATTACAGGCCACTGAGATTGTTGACTAGTATCTACTTTAAGACCGTTAACGTGTGTGAGGGCTAATCCGACTTAAATGATTAAGACTCCCCATGGTTTTTATTTGTTTATATTTCAGTGTGTTATATGTATATATTATATAAAATGCTTACTTCCTTCCAATTACTTTGGGACGCTATCAGATCCAGGTTTCCTTAACGTAGCTAATAAAAAAATTGGACAACATTACATGCATTGCTCTGATTATGAAGCAAGTAGTTAAATCATTTTTGTTACAGAAACGTTACAGAATCGACATTAGGCTCTTATGCCCGATTCCAATATTTAAGACCGCAGCAAACAATCACTTTTGTGTTGTTGTGTTCCTGCGTGTGAGTAAGGTTTCCAGAGCTCCTGGGGGGTGCTTTTAGTAGCAGGGGTCAAGCCTTCAAGGTAAGAGCGATAAGTCCAGTAACAGATTTAATATGCTGTACTTGTCACCCTTATGCTAGGACCTCATTACCACCTAACATCAGGTGGGATGAAGTCAATCTTGAAGTGCAATATTAAAAAAAAAATACGATTCGTAATATGTCATAAATTCGACTATCCATTTGTAAGGAACGTATGTTCTTTACTAAAAGTGGAAGTACTTCCGCCGAGCTAGGTGTTATCTGCTCGGGGACCAAGGCCCAACTACCATTCTTGGTTCGTTGTATATACCTATACTTAGTGGCGACGAAAACTCTGATATCGCGATGTAGGATATCGATGTCATGCATTACGTATGGAGCGTTGTTTACCACGCCAATTCTGCTGACGCTGTATTTGTGTCGACTTGTAGGTCATGTCGTAGGTCGGCACACATTTTTCTTCGAGACGTTAATTATAATATCAAATTTACTTTCCATATCAGCTGTCAGCACTCGTTTGTCGGTCGTTTTTGACTTTCGCCTCGTATAATTTATTACTATACGTTACCAGAAAGGATCGTTTTTCAACTACTAGAACCGAGCATAACAGAAATACTGGATACCTCGGCATTTTGAACTATCGATACTTTCGAAGACGACCTCGGTGGCGCAGTGGCTAAGGTAGGCGCCCAAAGCGCGTAAGGTCCCGGGTTCGATTCCCGGTCAGGTCAATTTGGAAAACGAACTTTTCTCAATTGACTTGGGTCTGGGTGTGCTGGGATGACGCCCCCAGTTAGTATCCGTCGTCTGGTACTCATAGTACAAGGGAAAACCTTAGTTTGAGACCAGGTGATTGGTGTGATTGTCTGGCGCATTTATTTATTTTATTTTATTTTTGTTCCGAGACTTTCCCTTGAATACTACTAATGAGTACAGTATCTATACCGTGTCCCTTTTCAAGATGAATAATAAGAGTGTAGTTACTTGTAATACGGCTGCGGTGCGTGGTACCGGTACGGCCTCGCGCGGCCCCGGGCCCGGCCGCGGCCGCGGGCGCGCGTGTAGCACTCGGGCGGCGGGTAGTACGCGCCCCGCACCGGGTAGTACAGGCCCGCCTCGCCGCCGTACTGCAGCGAGCCTGCCAACACAACGCATACACTCACCTGGTCTAGAATGGCCCTTCATTCCCGATGTCCTCCACTGGTGATATGGCGTTTTTACACGGTATGTGTGTGAGCCACTTAGACTTGGGCGAGTTGTGGCTCAAGTCAGTATTTATGCTTATTTATTCCCGATGTCCCCCACTATTTGTCCACCGCTGGTGTATATTGGGAAAAGAATTTGCCATCTCCACCAATGGGGGGACACTGCTACTGAAATCTTCTGACAGTAACGTAGGCCAACGAGAAGATTTCAGTAGCGTTGTCTTCTACTAGTGGATAAGCAGTAACGAACAAATAGTGGGTGGAATAAAAGAACAGAAATATTAACTGAGCCAAAAACACCCAAGTCAAGGTAGTTCATTTATTAATATGGTGGGCGATCACTACAAACAATTATTTAGGTTAGGTTAGTATTTATTGATGGTCGATTATATAGGATACTAATAATAAAACTATAGGTTCCGCTAGAATTTTAGCGCTGCTGCAGCATTGGACCCAATGGTACCGTGCCTTACTTTTCACGGTATTATTTTCAAGCGTTAGAAATACTTATTTTTTTCGTTCACTGCCTGGCACCCTCTGCCAGATGCCAAGGTGTCTTCAGTAGCTTCAATTCTGTAGTTTTCAAACACTACTGTAGCACATACACTACGTCTATTGTAATTCGAAACTAATCCGACAGAGGGCACCAATTACCACAACAAATCGTCACCTACAAGTGCCGGTGGCGCACCACGGACATGTGCTCACGGCCTTAAGTACCAACATGCTAGGAATGTCATGGATAATCAAGTTGATCCAATTTCCCATAACACCAACAGACAGCGATGAGTCCAACCGAGGTATATTAGTGGGTAGTCCTGCCTTTAGGGCAGGGAGTCCCACACACGCCGTCATCTCTCTCGTATGTCGGCACGGTGCGTCAATGCATTCCCCCTCTCACAAAGGCCTATAGGCGTGATTGTTCGTAACTTATGTAGGCTACCCATACTTTGCGGCGGGAAGGAGAACGCAGGCGGCGCCACGAACGGGTACAGGCCGTGCATCTGCACGCTGTGCAGCTGCATCCCCGCTGAGGACAGAACAATTAAATAATTTGAACCTTCAAACATTTACCAGACAATATTTATAATAGGGTAACGGACTAAAAATGGCTTTCAGTCGTTTTGCATTGTCTAATCTAACCAAACCAGTATTTTATTAATTTAGCAAATGAAAAAATATAAAAAAAAAAATTATATAACTATTTAACGAATTTAAAACAATCTGGTATTTTTGACCAGTTCGCTTCTCATTTGTAATATCCCACAATATGAGACAAATAAAGAAATATAAACAAACTACCTTTTACCCTTGACTTCACCCACGTTATTTCGAGATAAAAAGTATCCAATATGTTGAAGTAGTAGGTCTGTCATGCCGGCGGCGCTGTGGAAGTAAAGGCTGAGCCGATTTCCCACAGCGCCGCCATTTAGGCGATGAGGGTTCAACCGGGGGGTTTTAGTGGGTACACCGGGCTGGTTGGTAGGAAGGGAGTCCCACACACGCCGCCACCCTCCCTCAGGATGGCGGTAAGGTGCATCAAGCATTTCCCCCAGTAAAAAAAAAAAAAAAAAGTAGGTCTGTCATCCCTGTCCCTAACTAGCTATTAAGTTCGCCTATGTAACTATGTATGTCGCTAATGTGATGTTTCACATTCGCCAATTGAGCCGAGACTCATTCAAGTCATCCCTCTCCCTACGAAATTTTATCCAAACCCGTTCAGTAGATTTGCATGAAGGAATAAAACACATACTTCCAGACATCTAGACATCGATATATTCTTATATACGTGAAAGTAATCTGGTATATAGTATGCTAAGACAATATAAATGTATGTATTTCTAATTATAAGACTAGATTACACTTATTTCTTTGATTCTGACTTAAGTAGCTAAAACACTTTTTATCACAGAAATCAGAAACAACAACGATATCACATCACCCAGACCCGAGATAATATAGAAAATTTTGTTTTATAATCGAACCGCAGAGATAGCATAATGCCAAAATCCGACGAGCTTGCCTCTCAACTACGGAGGTCGTCAAATATAATATTGATTGGAGAGCAAGTATCCTCATAAAGGTTTATATGACGAACCAGAACAGTCATGACGATATGTCAGAGAGGAAACAATTATTATAGTTTTTTTTTATTAGTCACCTTTATATCGTTGTTGAGCGTCTCTCTCGGGCGTCGTGAGACGTTCCTTTTTGATTCTCTTGTGGTTCATTTCATCAGACGAGATCGAGCTCACACTCGGCCGGCGGGGTTTCTTTGTTTCCAGCGCTGAACGAATTACAATGCGACCTGCAAACAAAATACAGATACTTTATTACTTTTGAATTTATTTTTTCTAAAAGAAAAGTAGCCTAAGTTATTTCTTATTACATCAGCTACCAGCCAATAAAAGTCCCGTCAAACTCGATCCAGCCATTTTAGAGCCTCTAACATCATGCAACCACCAATAGGAACGAAGAATTTGTGGAAAATGTAAAAAAACGTGAATAGTAACGAGCCGCTAGTATGCCATTTTAAGCATAAGATAGATTTATACTAACATTTTTATAAGTATTTAAACTAACATTTCCGTCGAGCTTCAGGCATGTCAGGGCAGTAAGCTCTGATGTTTCAGCTGTTGACCACGGTCAATGGTAAACAAATTTTGATCTGCTTGTTTTGCTATTTGAACTAATTACCTAATTGTTTTCATATCAAAAAGGCACACATACCCGCCCTAATTGCACCTAATTGTCGTTGATTTGGGACATAAAAGACGCCTTGCTTGGCTCACGCCGCCAATACTGAGGGGTTTTGAATATTTTTACAGCCAAAATGTATTTTTCCGTATATATTTGCTCACACCAAAACCAACCACCACAAAACCAACTAGCCGCAGCGCTTCTGAACACTAGCGGCTGTATTTTTCGGCTAAAGCGATCCCGACTGGCTACAATATAGTAAAGTGGCTAATATAAAAATAAGAGACGACGTATCACAGGATACGTTTATCTCAAATACATTAAATAAGATACCATCCAATCTGATTATAGCCTGAGGGCTGATTGCAGTTAGAAAAAAGAGAGAAAAAAAAAAAAAAAAAAATATATTTGCTCACAAATGTTACGGACGAAAGTATGTAAGTTTTACTTACACAATCAATTTTGTTAAAAAGTGAAAGCTGTTTTATCAGGAGGAGTTTCGTAATATTTCATACTAAGTACATACTATGACTATCACAATGTAACGTCCTTGTAGTTAATTTATTATTGAAAAAAATCAGGTGATCATCGCTTACTAGCAAGTCATATGATTAACCAGTTGGTGCACATCAGAGAGTTACAAGTAACTTTGGGAATAACGCTGTATCTGTTCATGATAATAGTAAACGTAAAGTATGTTCGATGGGGACACCTTCTGTCTTTCATTACTTATGATTGTGATATTACCATCAAGTGCACTTTTAAGTTGGCTCCGCTGGTTCTCGAGGGCGGTCTCCTGCTGCCTCTTCAAGCGCTCCACGATCCGCGCTCGGGCAGTGCGCTCGCCTGACGCGTAGTACCGCTCCGACTTATGGCCGTGCCGCTGAAGGTCTGGACGGAGCTGGAACGTGTTATGATCTTATTAATGATACTGTTTGTTTTTCTATGCGAATGCAAATTCGAATCACGTTAGGCAGCTTGACTTCACTAGACAAGGGTATAATAAAGTTTACCTCAACAATAAAATATATATTTCCTTTGTGAATTCTAATTTCTAATTTTGTAATGTCTAAAGACATAAGGCGAAAAAAATATAATATTAGCCCTAATCTAAATAATAACAAAAAGTAATGTGTTACATGCTATAAATATTTATTGCATTACATGTCCTTTACTAGCTGTTGCCAGTATTCCTTCGAGTTATTCAAGGATAAATCAATCCAATATAATAATCTGGATCTCATCTATCTTTCTAAAATATTTCAATCTATTTCATTGTTTTTGCATGAAAGAGTGACAAACATATATCCATCTCATCCAGATATTCATACATCCTGACATCCACACATCATCCAAACTTTTGCATTTATAATATTAGTAGGATCTTGAAAGAAGGGGAAAGGTGACCCAAAAGGCGACCAAAGGCCTTGCATAGGATTTTGTTTTTAATTTTTTTATATTGCACTTCAAGATTGACCTCATCCCACCTGATGTTAAGTGGTAATGAGGTCCCAGCTTAAGGGCGACAAGTACAGCATAACAAATCTGTCACTGGACTTGTCGCCCTCACCTTGAAGGCTTGACCCCTGCTACTAATGTAGCACCCCCCAGGAGCTCTGGAAACCTTACTCACACGCAGGAACACAACAACACAGAAGTGATTGTTATTTGGCTGCAGTCTTCTGTAAGGTGGAGGTATTTCACTAGTCGGGCTGCTCCAGTTCGAGCGATAAATCGCTATGCCTCTTTTCAAAGAAGATCAATGAGGATCTTGAAAGAAGAGGTTAGCACCCAAAAGGGACCAAGGCCCTTGACACCTAACCTTAGGAAACTTTAGCTTAACAACAAAAAACCACAAACCTCAATCCTCTGGAACAATTCCTCGATCAGTCTTATTGCTTGGAGCTTCTTCTGCTCTTTCAACAATTTCCTCTTCTCCTCAGCCACCTTGCTGTTCAGATCTATGTGGTCCCTCTCCATCAACTTTGCTAACTGCTTTTTCTTCCTTCGCTCCTCCCGCTCTCTCATCTTGTCCAGTTTCTCTCGCTCCGACTGCTCATACTTTTGTCTTAAAGAGAAAAATATGATACGTGAGACCGTTTTCTTTTGTCTGCAACAATTTTACTACAAATTCATAATAAATAAATGAAAATACATTATCTGATAATATTTCTTTTTTTATAGATGTTTGTTATCAATTACACTTAATAAACAAAGTTCAATGATTCAAGGAAGCATTGTTCAGAAAAGTGTAGGTCGTTGTTTGGTCAAAAATATTTGGTAAATTAATCAATTTTTTTGTAAATTCCGTTATTATAAAAAATACTCATACCTTTCTTTGGCCTCTCTTTTGGCAATCCTCTCTTTTTCTAATCTCTCTTCATCTTCCTTTGCTTTCTGGCGGGCTGCTAGTCTCTCACGTACAATAGCTCTACGCTTTACAGCAGCATCTGTCATATGCTTTGATTTATCAAAATCTACACTAATGCTGCACCATTCTGCTGCATCGTCCTTCTTTCTGAGCAACTTGCGCCCTCTCAGGGCGTCCATGCAGCGCACGAAACTCACATACTCACTGTACTGAATGTAGCCCTCAAAGTACACTTGAGAATCTTGAGGTGAAACTGTCATACCTCGCATGGCAGATTTCATTTGCATTCTGAATGGGTCAGCCGCTGGAACGTCCACTTGCCTTATTGAACCATACTTCTCAAACACTTTTTTAAATAGACTTTCAGATGGTGGTGAGTCATCATCTCTGTCACGATCAGACACAAACCAACGTATAGGAATATTCACTATGTGAACTGTGTCTGGTCTCTCCCCCGGCTTCATTTCATCCATATCGGTGGCATCTCGAAAGAATGAGTCCCAATCGTGGCGATTTGGGAAATCTGACTTGGCTTCAGACACCCTCACCTTCAGAGGCTCAGGGTAATCGTTCAGCTGCACAATGCGGTCTTCCAGTCTTGATATCACTCGCGGCAACTTATCGCGGCTTTCAAGCTCCGCTTCGTACCTTATCATCTCGGAACTATGCTTACTCACTTTTAAGACCGAAAACGTATCAGGTTGGATCATTTTCCGAACTTTCTCCATCAATTCCCAATTGGAAATTGCCTTGCCATGAATCTTGTGGGTAGGAAGCTGGACAGAAATGTTAAGTTTTGCAAAAGATTTAAGATACAAACGCTGCGGCAGGTACAACGCCACAGCGTCTGAGAAGTCCCTACACACAGTTATGTGCATTTTATTGCTAACCTTACGCGATTGTACAATACAAAGCTAGAGAAAATGACAAAATGTATCAAAATGGAATGACCCTAATCGGCTAAGACACCTACAACGTAAAAAGTACAAAACCTACAAATCTAAATACAATATTAAAAATTAGAAATGATGACCAATGCATATTTCAGTGTCCTTTCCCGTTCCCAGTTTAACGCCCGTACGGCGCGAGTAATACGAAAACGACATTTAACTATGTGAGTGAAACACTAAGACAAAATTGAATTCAAAAGAATTCAATGTTAAGAAGTCAAATTTATCAGGCTAATTGTATCAAGAAATCAGGATGTTTTTCATCTATAATTTTTTTTCGCAAAGCTAGCAAATGTAGTTTGACGTTGACAATTGGCGCCCTTTGACAATTTACTTTTTAAAGCTTTTTAAAACCACAGTTTCATAAACGCAAACAGATTTCAGTTTGTAATTAGGACTAGCAGTTGCCCGCAACTTTACGCGCATTATTTAGGAATATTAAATATTATATTTTATATCTTATTCTAATATTTTCTATATAAGAATAAGGAGCTAAACTAAGTTTTTAATGTTAACGGTTTTAATGTTATCCTGCGCCATTACTAGTTAAGTAACTTGGTGTATATTTTTGAATGTTAAAAATTATACCTACTTTCCACGACGAACCATTGATTTAGCAACCTTTTAAATCTTACTTTTTTAGTCGTTGAAGTCGATTCTTTAAATTATGTACACGAATGTATATTTCAGACTATTTCCTTATATTATTTATATAACCTTTGTAACTGCATGCAATATTAGGTATGTCAATTTCTTTCACTCTACTGGAACGGGCTGGAACCGGGTTTCACTAAAATCACAGAACAAAATGTCAACTTAGAGATTTATGTAGGTAATAAGCAGTTTCAGGTATATTATGAAATTTAAAGCACATGGCATAGTAGCTCCCAAACGGATATACCGAATCAAGTTTGTTTGAAAAGGGCTTAAATGGTTACATGTATACTCAGGGCAGACGTTAGGGTGGCGCGAGGTAAGGCAACAGCCCAGGGCGCTCGGACTTGAACGGGCGCTAGAAAGCTGACCCAGATGTATTCCCCTAAATCGATGTATTGGTATACGCTTTTACAGGGGCGCTGGTGGAAATTCGTCCAGGGCGCCAGTAATGCTAGAACCGGCACTGTATACTGTGCTTACGAGTTCCAAAGACAAGATTGGCACCAGATGGAGAAATTATTTAATAACTATCACTTTGATCGCATTAATATAATGTTAATATCAAACTATCAGGGGTTTTTTCATATTTTTAATTAAAAATTAAAACACAGTTGTTACAAGAATTGTTTCCTTTAATTTCTTTAAATACATAATCAAAGCCCAAATGGGCGTTGCTTGAAGAGCTATTGCGTAAAACTGCAATTTACATCTGATATAATTGATATATCATACCTGTTACTTACAGCTATGTCATAAATAAAAATTAACATACCATGTACACAGCTTTGCATACCATAAAAGTTAAATCTAAAAATTTCACTCAGCAACTATAAAAGGCCTTAAGTTTTAGAACTACACATTTCGAAAGGATACATTGAAATTATATTTAAAAATTTAAGTTATTTTGTGTGTCGTACATATGTACATCAGAATTTTATATTATCGCCAGAATTCTGAGAGTAGTTATTAAAAATACAAGTTGGTACCTTAAATAAGTCAATGAAGAAATTAACAAAACTGATATAACAAAGATTGATCCATCAACATTATAGATTTCCTTTGTTTGTTCTTTTTACAAAGGTAGTTTACTTTTATCACAACATTGGACATACATATCCAATAATTGTCAGGGAAGAGTCAAAGCTAAGCACAAAGTATTGTGATGACATGTAGAAAGCTTTATTTTTCATAGCAATTTTTTTTATCATAGATTTTAAAATATATTTAAAACCACAGAGAGGATTAACTTTAGAAATATATCCACAATTTCTACAATTTGTGCTGTTCAAATTTATTTTAAGTAACATTACCATCAAAAGTTCAGCGTTATTTCTAAATACTAACTATATGACCTCTTGCATCGAAGTTAAATACAACACCAAATCTTTTAAAAATAAAACAATTCTAGCTAGCATAGCTTGTTAAAATGTTGATGGTGAAATTATGAATATTTTTTAAATGCACTCTTCTCAAAATGAATAAGAAACTGGGGGTAAATTTACAGGGCTTTTCGCAATGAGGGCTACCGCGCGTGAAAAATCCGCTAGGTAACAAAATAACTAATGACGTAACCTTACGTTTACGTATTGCCACCTAGCGGATTTTTCATACATGATAGCTCCCATCAAACCAGCTGACACACAAATGAATATGCTACCATCATAGTGCATTGAAATCGACAACACTACTGAATAATACACACTTTATAACATTACGATGGTCCTTACTCCATTGCAATAAGAACATTTTTTTAGATACTAGATAGACAGTAATTCCATCAAGAACGGATTCCAAGTTTCGAAGTATGGTATTAAGGGAATGTCTAGTTCGCTTCTGCTGCTACTGTACAACGGTATGTAACGTCTATATTGTGCAAGCAGTTCATACATTCAAAATATGAGTTCATATGAACAGGGATGGAGGCTAGGTATGCCATAATTTATTAATATAAAAGCATTATTTAATCCATATATAAGATTTTGTAATGGTGTTTTACTTTTAAATGTAAATTAAATTTAGTTTCATTTAGATAACTTACTAAATTTAGAAAAAGTTTTGAAGGACTGAATAGCCAGTTCCCATCACATCATACTCGAAATTCGAAGTCGCATTTTAAACGAACCAGCACCGTAACAATCCCATACAAATACAGTTTATCTCCAGCCATGGAGTCACAATAAGAGTGCCTTCGAGACAGCCTCTTAACACAATATACACAGAGTAGGTAATAGGAACCAACTTAGTATTTCCCTTTCAGGGCGCTATATTTTTTTTTTTCACTGGTATGTTAAATTATAAATTGTTTTATAGATTGTTCTGTAAATACACTATTTAACGGCAGTAATAAAAGCCATACCAAATAAAATAGTGTTCAAATAATTTCCTGAGATGATTATTATGATTTATCAAGCATATTGATCAGTTTAAAATGTAAGTTTGTGACATGTTATCAATTGAAGTCTTAATGATTGTGATGATAAATAAGCGTTTCCATATATTAATTCGAGCAATAACTTTTAACAAAACTAATAGATGATAAATTAATATTGACATATAGCATGCTAGAATTTAAGGAATAATTACATTAGGTATGCCATAATAATTTACATTTTTAATGTACATATTGGCTAAAACCACAGGCATGTGGAAATGCAGCATGTTTACACACTTTGTATTTACAAATATTGTACAATTCTCCAAAAAACAATACTCAAGTAACTTTAAAAACATCAAACGCTCCGATAGAAAACTTCACTGAACTAAAATCTAAACATTCACAACTTTTCTATAGCTTTCGATTACGAAATAATTTAAAATAAAATCTCAGTCTTCTATTAAATAGTTATTTTATAGATCATTATAAATTAGATCTTGAATTTACAAATAAGGTATCATACATTTTGTACAGTATTGTGAACAATTGACACATTAAAGACAGCTATATACTTAGTAGGTAATAATAATATGAGACACCGACATGCATAAGGATCACTTGATATCTTCACAGCTACGGAAGCACGTCTCTGCACCTGGCCTTTTCACTTCAGTACTTGCAAGTCTTCAACAGTCGATCATTCGAATCACCATATCCTAATTACATTTATGCTAAAGTTTGTAAGAAAATCAAGAATCACTTTTTACAATTAGTGAGATTTGTACGTGTTTAGACCTCTACCAGATTATTCATTGCTATTCACCTTTTTGTCAACATATTTAATAGAGGAATGCAGTCAATTCTAGCTCACACCGTACCAGCACATGTCATTTAGTCCCACATAGTATTTTTAAAATCACTTTTCCTTTCTAAGTGAACCAAAAGCTTAAATTAAATCGTAATTACATATTTGTAATTCTCTCCATTCACTATCTAACTAATATTAGTCCTATCCCCGACGTCCTAGAAGTGCGCCATTACTTCCCAGTCATCCACTCAAATATAATGAGACATTTTGAGATTACTGGAGCAAATTTGATGGTGGGCTTGTGATGATGTCCCAGTGGGCAATCAACTGAATATGCAGTTAACACGGGTCTTCAAAGATAGTATAGGTGTCGTATTCTGGAAACCGACCTCAGTACTCAGTGGACACTTGGTCAAGTTTATGTACTCAGGAGTACTCATTTTCGTCTCTCAAATTCTCAGTTACTGGTGCTCAATCTGCGAAAATTCGCATCGGCACTGTCAACCTGTGATGTTCACCGGGCTTTAGCTCGCTTATCAGTGTTAGAGGTGGTGACGTCACACTCCAGGAGCTCGTTTGCAGCTGTCAGAAGGCGCGCGGCACCTGGTGCGTCTGCACAGCATGTAGCGTAACGGTAGCGACAGCAGGGCCTCATTCAGATGGCATGTAGTGTTCAGGCAGCGATGGCAGCGAGGGAAGGGCCGCACTCAGTAGGCGCGCGCGCGTATTGCATGATCCTAGGCCTGCGCGCGCGGCGCCTGGTGCGTCTGCGACCAGGGCCGCACCCAGATGGCATTATTGTTAGTGTTCAGGCAGCGACGGCAGCGAGGGCCGCACTCAGTTGGCCCGCGCGCGCTTGGCGTGCGCCTGGGGCGGCGCGTGCGCAGGTCGCGGCGCCTGGTGCGGCTCGTCGGCGGCGAGTCCGCTGCGCAGCATGTACTTGAACTGCAGCATGTGCTGCATCACGTCGCGGATCTGGACCAGCGCCATGCCGTTCTCGCCCGCCGCCGCCGACTTGCACTTGCCCGAGTTGCGCAGCACTTGCAGTTGCGTTCTGGGGAAGGTATTGTTACGTTTAGAATCGTCCTACTTTGTATTTTTGACTAACTCATTTTCACCACGTTCATGTGTTCGGTCGAAAATGCGTCATAACGTCAGAATCTGTCTATTTTAACTAGTATTTTTTTTCATATAATTACCCATTTTAAGCAAATAAGTTATTAAAACGAGAGCATTACTGTTTCCTAACAGGGTCTACGAGTATAAAAATCGAATTTAAGGTAACCATCTGTACTCTACATTATAGAAGCAAGCATTATTATTCGACCATAAGAAATTGTTACTTGAAGGCTTGAATTGAGTCCAAGGTCGACCAGTCAAACCATATGGCACATATAAACAAAAAAGGTCCGAGGCTGATGTAAGATACTTTTTATCCCGAAATAAAGATTTGACATAAAATATATGAAATCGGTCATAACTCAGCGACGTACCCTAGTTACTTTGACATAACCATTACCGACATATTATGTCAAATTAATAATGGTAATGTCAAAGTATTTACTCGAACTCAACGGCTTGACTACAGTAGGTATATTTTAAAGAAACAGAATTTTTTATCTCCTCTTGCGGTGCGGGAATCGAACCCACGACCTTCACGTATCGCGCGTGCTGCTCCTCCAGCTGAGATAACCGCAAGTTATCAAAGGCGATGAAATTTTTCAGCTGTATCAACCTTTAGCCTCCGGTAAGTGCCCTCTGCCGAATATGTTTAGAACTACATACATAACAAAGTCAAATCAATCTTTTTATTCACATAGATTACATTAGTAATACTTATGAATAGTCGCTAGGTAGCTTCATTTACTTTATAAATAAATAAATGAATATTGGACAATTGCTCTGATTCTGTGGTAAGTAGCTAAAGCACTTGTGTTACAGAAATCAGAAACAACGAAGGTACCACAACACCCAGACCCGAGACAATATAGAAAAGTTCGTTTCCCATATTGACCCGACCGGGGATCGAACCCGGAACTTCAGAGATGGCGCGACGCCAAAGTCAGGCACGCTCGCCTCTCGGCTACGGAGGTCGTTGTTTATACACCGTTATTTTTTATTTACCATAAAAAATTTAATCACGTATGTAGACAAAGGTCTTAATTGTAAAAGTGCAAACCGATTTTTTTTTCGATTAAAAATGACAGAGTTATTACGCTTTGTTTTTTACTGAAATTGACAAAAAATGTGTGGACATCCGTCTTTTTACTCAATGAAACTATTGGCACGCAACATGTCAATGAAATACGCACATCTTGTTTCACTATCGTAGGTTACTTCTTACTACCTTTCTCAAAGAAAAACAAACATAGAATCGGAATAAGGTTGAGAGTGCACTGACAACGCCCACTCAGCTGAGTTCCCCAAAAGGGCGCTGCCGCGCGTAAGCGTAATAATAATCAAATTAGTCAAAACACTTTCATTTTGTAATCTAACTACCTATCCCTTAATACTTTTTCTTGCTTAGGAAAGACGCAACACGTTACGTTACGTTTTAGTTATTAGGTATCTACTTATTTGTCGAAAATATCACGTTTTCAAATCTAGGTAGCTCCTAACCTACAATTTAAACGAATCTTGGCGTATTTAAAGAGCTATTTATTGTGTGCATTACTTTTGTATTGTCCTAAAATCTATACAACATCTACCTACACGGATTTTAATAATTGTTAAAAATGTTTACCTTCATTATCAATGCACAGGCGCGCCCTTTTATGTCAGTTTCCTTTTACAGAAATAAGGACATTTTGTTGTTGTCGCACTTGGTTAAAAGCGTCTAAAATTCACTGCTTTAACATTTCAACTGTGTTTGGTTCACTAACATAAACACTTCACTTAATCTCAATAAAAAAATTGACTCCAATCCGCGTAAACAGGCATTCATTTGAAAACGATACATTGGCGTTAGGATTGTATAACAATCAATTACACAAAGCAATCCTTGGCGCTCGGTCCACGGACGTCAGCTGTTGTACTTTTTGGTAATAGCATGGATGCAAGCCGTCCGAATGAATTATTTTCCAGGCGGAGTACTGAGCATATGCCAAACTGACGAGCGGCATCATTAGTGCTTCCTCGCGGGTCTTCTTGGAAGTACGCAACCACGTCGTCGTACAAGTGTTGTGAGAGCGCCGGTCTTCCTCGTCCTTGAGCATGTCTGCTCACGTAAAACGAACCGTGTGGCCTGGGCCACAAGAAATAATTCTCAGTCCAGTGATTAATTTCGCGCGCGCGTGTCATGTGACGCTAAGTAGGTCACGGTCAACGGTCAAGACGAAACTAGTAGGTTGCGCGGGCGCGGGGTTGAGGGGTTGCGCCCCCGCCCGCTGCATCTCCCCCGCCACACACCCGCGTTATGAGTGTGTGTGCGTAAACAGGGAAACGATGCGATTATTCAATGAAAACGTAGTATTGATGCGCGCTAGTCGTAGTAAAATGATAGATTGCCTGCTATTTACTTGTTTTAAAGAGATAAATTACTAGGTCCGTTTTTTTATTTATAAATACATAAATGTAATAAGTAACTGATACTGATACTGTGGTTAAAATTTTTCTGGTAATTAAAAAATATTCCTGTATAGAGACTATTCTTAGGTATTACTAATGTAATCTATGTGAATAAAAAATATTGACTTTGACTTAACGGCCCGTGGCAGGAGGTATACTGTATGCTTGTATGTAGTGTGTATGTACGTATACTAACGTGTTGGGGCGGTAGAGCGTGAGGCCGAGCGCGTCGAGCATGGCGCGGCAGGTGGTGAGCGAGACGCGCGGGAAGAAGTGGCTGGCCAGGTCCGGCAGGGTCATCAGCAGCTCCGTGTACTGGTACGGCTTCGCGTTGATGCACGGCACCATCGTGTTCTCGACGAGCGCCTTCTGGACCTGAACATAAGGAACAATATTTGTTAACACTTGTAAAGCATAGTTAGAGAGGTACGGCATAGCGATTTATCGCTCGAACTGGAACAGCCTGACTGGTGAAATACCTCCATCACCTTACAGAAGACCGCAGCCAAATAACAATCACTTCGGTGTTGTTGTGTTCCTGCGTATAAGGTTTCCAGAGCTGGGGGCTGTACATTCGTAGCAGGGGCAAGCCTTCAAGGTAAGGACGACTACTCCAGTAACAGCGTTATTATGCTGTACTAGTCGCCCATATGCTAGGACTTCATTACCACTTAACAGGTGGGATGAGGTCAATCTAGAAGTCTGTCTGATGTGATTTTGTCTGTACCATTTAGAAAGATTGCTTTATCTTTACCGATGTCTACGGACGCCGATAGTAAGATCCTCAAGCCCTTTTATTTGATACCTAGGTATATTAACTAGGTATATAGGCGCTGGTAGGAAAAAATAATTGACGTGCAAAAGAATTTATTGTAAATCCACTTACAGAAATAAATCATTTCATTTCATTATTGAGGACGTTCTGTCAAAACATAATCAGAATTAACTAATCCCGACTAATTCACCTTCCAAACAAAAAAAAATCAAAATCGATCCATTCGTTTGGGACCTACCGCGCGATAGAACAGAGTCAAATAGACAGACAGGTCAAATTTATGACACCCCGTAGTTTTTTCGTCGGGGTTTAAAAATAGTAATGTAGGTATTCATATTTCCATGATAATCAATAAAGAAAACGGGTCTAACGCTCTGCTATTTCGACTACTGTCCTTGAGCGAAACGAGGGCAACCCACTCGGCATTAAGAATTTACTAAGGGCGTTTTCAAAAGCGTACTACCCCCACGCAGTATTTGGGGCCACCTTTACATTCGCAATACAATTCGCCTTCACATCACACACAACATAACTTTCTTATAAATATTTTAATAAAACAGATAATCTGTATATTCCCTTGCGGTGAGGGATTAGAACCTACGACCTTTACGTATCGCGCACAACATATCTGCTTATAAATATTTTAAAGAAACAGAAAAAAATATCACTTGCTGTGTGGGATTCGAACCCACGACCTTCACGTATAGGGCGTACGGGTAGGCGATACATTTTTAGCCTTAAGTAAAAGCCCTCTGTCATACGAGTTCAAAACTAAATACGTATCTGCCCGAAGTACAGAGCAAAGCACGTCAGTCTTCGGACTTAGCACCGCCCTTATATTGTACGCATAAGAACTAATATCGAACAGCAAGTGTTTACCTTGTCGTGCCGTACAATAGGTACAGAAAAAAGTATTTTCTGTTTCTCTAAAATATTCACTGTTCGCTAGTGCGGCGTAAAGCTATAAAAATTATAATATAGTTTGGTTGCTGATAGTTTTTTTAGACATCAACCGGGCCCCACCACTTATACCGGGTACGAAATGTAAATGAATACCTGTTGGTACTGTTATGGGATATATTTAAAACTGGTTTTTAAAAAAAGATTTATTATTTCACTGAATTTATAAATGGAATGATTTAGGCAAGTGTCACCGAGCGCGGTTGGAATCGAACTAAACTAATTGCCTCAAAGAAATTATGTACTTACTAACGTTAAGCGAAATAATTGTGGACGCTGCCCTTTTATATGCTATTAATATATATAACAGCCCCCAAGGTTAAAATTAAACTTTACCTAAAGTGAAGTTTAAGTTAAAAAAAAATATATAAATTTATTTATTTATTTATTGATATTAATTATTTTTATTCATGTTGGTTTAATACGAGCCTTTGGCGTCTCGATAATTTCCAACTCTATATTATTAATTTTAGGATCACTTTTAGGATTTGATAACGAAATTCGCTGACATTTGCCTTTACAATGTTTATATATTAGAAAACAAATTATTATTAAAATTATAATAGAGATAGTAATAGTAGTAGAGGAATAATATTGGCCATACAAAACAATATGTGGTTTTTGTATAATTTTGTCAAGATTTTTAACAATCTGACTATTGGCCTTGTCTTGTTCCATAGAAATAGAGTTAAGGTCAATATTTTTTAAATTTAATTTTGGAATATTAAAATCAATTTTATTTAATTTAATCAAATTGCAGCAGTTATCATCTAATAAATCGAAAGTAGAATTTACAGTTTGGATCTCTATAATTTTAGTGGATTTAGGAGTTAATATTAAATCTTTATAATACGCTATACAATCAATAGGGAGATTTAGAAATCCAGTACCTAAAATACTTATCTCATTATTTCCAGAGTTTTGACACATTATAGATAGTTTTGACTTTTCTGAAATAATATAAATCCATTTATTGTTGCTGAGTCTATGCCAAATTTCTATGTTTCCTTGAAAAAAGTTAATTTCACATTGTTTTGGTACAGAGTTGAGAGCTTTAGAGATTATTTCTGATTCACAAATTGCATTTGAAGATGTAGAATAAACATCGAGGAATTCACAAACATAAAACATATCATATAGTAACTTACAGCTATGTAGACTATTTAGTTTACAGTATAAAGATCTATCTCTAGTTATACCTATGTATTTTGTCGATGGAATAATCGTTGTATAAGTATTATTTTCGAATTTATTCAACACTGGGAATGGGATACAATTATATAAACTAAATTCATTGGAGGTCACTAAAGGAACCTTTAAGACAAATACTATCTTATTTTGACTATAGAAAGAGGCTAATTCAGATATGTTTAGTAACATATATATATTTTCTAAAGATAGACTAACCGGAAATTGTCTAAAATTCGGTAAAAATCTATAATTGTCTACTAATTCAGAAAATAGTAGTTTTGGCGTGATGATTGACGGATGTAGAATATTAGATTTGCTAAACATTATTCCATTAACGATATCTTCTAATTTAAATGATAAGGTAAGTAAACTACTTTCTAACATATTAAACATTTCGTTAAAATTTGATTTAATTATGGTTTTATTGGTTAACACAGTTAAATTCTTTAAAGTACTTGATAAACTTTCAACAGCGCTATTTAATCTCATTTCATTATTTCCAATATCATTTATAATATTTTTATAAGAAGTAAGTGTTGATTTTGTTACCAAAATGTTTTCTTTCATTAGTTCTGATAGCTTAATCTGATCATTTTCTACAGATTGAATGGCGCTGCTATATTTGATAGCATCCTCTTCATTCATAGTTCCAAATAAGTGTTTGAATACTGTGCCTACAACACCAAACCATGATCTGTTTGTCTGATCTTTTTGATCTCAATTCTATAAGGTGCGAAATTGATTCGAAGTCTCTAACTGTATCGTAATAACGCACAGATAAAGGTTGTAATAAGTTATGACATTCTGACTCATCGAAAACATTGCTTTGCTTACACAAGTATCGTAGGGTGCCTATCACACCGTTCAGGTTTTCTAAGTGCGGTTTAATAAATGAAATGTCTGTAGGAATAATTATACTAAGATGACCATCTATTATTTTTAATAAGCCAACGGGGTCAAAATGGATACCTGAACTTTTTGTAGCTGGTTGAGTGAAGTTACCGCTCACTATTGTCACGAAACTGAAATAGAATTTATTTAATATAAAACTATAAAACTAATTTAAACTAGACTTAAAGTTAAGTGGTACTTACTCTACTAGTCTCACTGCGACGTGCTAGTTTGACTTGGTCAAAGTGATGGGTCACGTGACGTCTATTTATTAATAGCGTAAGGCTATTCCTTCCGTTTATTTTAACGACTTTGTAGGGGCCTTTCCAGATTGGTGATAGAGCTTTTCGGAGCCTAAGGTGGTTTTTAAGAAATACATAATCACCAACTTTATAATTAATAGGTTTTGAGTGGGAATCATAGTAGGTTTTTGAACATTGTTTAGACTTATTTATATTTTCTACGGCTTTAGATCTGCTGTATTGGAGACGATGTTTTAACATTTGGACATAATCGGGATAAGTGACGTCAGAGGAAGAAGTTTCAAAGATAGAATTTGGAAGATAGGGTTTGTGACCAAAGAGAAGTTCGTAAGGAGAGTAATTAGTTGTAGAGTGAATAGCAGTATTGTATGCTAACATAGCAGTATATACGTATCGGGGCCAGTTAGATTGGGATTCGTCAACGTAGGACTTTAAATATTCTTTCAGGGTTGAATGGCTACGTTCTAGCGCGCCTTGAGTCTGAGGGTGATAAGGAGAAGACCAAAGCTGTTTGATCTTTAAGAAAGAACAGGTTTGTTTAAACATTTCTGCTGTAAAATTGGTACCTTGGTCGGTAAGTATTGTCTTAGGTATACCAAATTGGGATATAAAATGAATTAGACAATCGCTGGTTTCTTCAGCGGTTGTGGTTCTTATTGGATAAGCAGAAGAGAATTTTGTTAAGTCGTCCTGGATAGTCAGGATGTACTTAAGTTTAGCAGTTCCGGATTCAGGGAGTGGGCCAACAATATCAAGAGAGACTCTTTCGAAAGGGACAGTAGAAGTGCTAGTAATTTGCATTGGAGCTCTATTTATTTTGCGGAGTGCTTTATTGGTTTGACAGGATAAGCATTGTTTTACATAATTTTCAATGTCACTACGCATATTTTTCCAATAAAATTGTTCACGGATTTTATTAAACATTCTATTTGATCCAAGATGACCAGCTATGGGTACATCATGATTTTCTTTTAGTATCTTCTTTACTTCGCTTGGATTAGGATAATATATTTTATTTCGATAAATGTGAATTTCTACTCCAGTATTATCAAATAAGAAAGCTAACATGTTATATAATTTTGAATAAATGTGTCGATCAAATGGGTTTTTGAAATCTGTAATGCTGATTGTTCGTTCTTCAGAGTTTGACAATAAATAGTTTTTAAACGATTTTAGAGTTTCGAATATGTCTGAATAGCTACAGTCGTCAAAATGGTGTACTTTTGTAAATATAAAGAAAAAAGTTTTGTTGTTGTATGTCAAAGATTGGTGAGAATGAAGTGTTCTTTCAGACTGTATAAAGGATTGGGATTCAGAATAATTTGACAGGATATCTTGTACATAAGGAATAGATTCATCTAAATCAAGAGATGATGGAACTACGATGATTTTATTTTGGGTTTTTAGAAGGTTGTCATTATGTTCTATTATTGGAGTGTTACAGTTAGTGGTATTTGATTTTAGAAATTTAGCATAAGTATCATTTATTTCAGGTTCCGGTATGATTTTAGGTGGATTTAGATTTTGTTTAGGATTTGATCGGCTTGTAGAAGGCTGTGGATCTGCTGGATTTTGCATTGAATGGTAAGGGTTAGGTTTGTTATTATTTTTATTTTCAGGGATGGAGATTGAAGGAGGTTGAGCATCGGTAGATTTTATGGATTTAGGAGGAAATGAAGAGTTAGAAGGTAAGTGTTTATCATTTTCCAGAAGATCGGGTATAAATAAGTTATCAAGATTTATTTGATCTATATCAGGGATTGGGATGTCTAAGTCATCTAAGGTAAGAGGACTAAAAGGAGTAAGTAGGGGGTTTTCATTATTAGGATTATCAAGTGCTGGAGGGACTGGATTAGCAGAACTTGGAGAATTGGTAAGTTTTCCTGGATTTTCATTAGTTATAGGATGGACAGGATACCGTGAAAGGGCATCAGCTGCGGAATTTAATTTTCCTTTTCTGTATATTATTTCATACTCAAATTCTTCTAACTGAAGACGCCAACGTTGCATTTTACTGCTGGGGTCAGAATGATTGAAAAGCCATTTTAAAGGACGATGATCTGTTATAATAAAGAATTTTCTTCCGAAAAGATAGGGACGGAAGTTTTTACAACCAAAGATTATAGCCAGAAGTTCTTTTTCTGTAGTGCTATAATTTATTTCATTTTTATTTAAAGTTCTAGAAGAGTAAGCTATAGGATTATCTTTGCCAATAGGACCTTGGGAAAGGATTGCAGAAATAGCATAATTGGATGCATCACACGTGAGTGTAAATGGTTTTGTAAAATCAGGATAGGTAAGGACTGGGGCAGATATTAATTTATCTTTTAGGCTTTCAAATGAGAGTTGTTGTTCGTTGGACCAGATGAACGGGATATCTTTCTTTAGTAGAGAGGTAAGAGGTTTAGATAGTTTGGAAAAGTCAGGGATGAATCTTCTGTAATATGATATAAGACCTAGAAATGATTTTATATCTTTGGGACATTTTGGGACTGGAAATTCTTGAACAGATTTAATTTTGTTAGGGTCAGGCTTAAGGCCATTTTCAGTAATAACATGACCTAGATAACCGACTTCTTTTCTCAAAAATTCGCATTTGTCGGGTTGTAACTTGAGATTAAAAGATCTGAGTTTTTGGAAAACTGCTGAGAGGTTAAGAATATGGGAGTTGAGATCGTGAGAATATATTACTACGTCATCGAGATACACAAAGCATCTTTCGCCTTGAAGCCCAGTAAGGACATTGTTCATTAGACGTTGAAAAGTAGATGGGGCGTTTTTTAAACCAAAGGGCATGCGACAAAATTCAAATTGACCTTGTGGTACGGTGAATGCTGTTTTGCAGGAATCTTGAGGATTCATTCTGATTTGATGAAAACCTGATGCAAGATCAAGGGTTGAGAAATATTTGGATTTACCTAATTGATCTAAAATTTCGGTTATGTTTGGAATTGGGTAAGTTTCTCCAATAGTTATATCATTAAGTTTTCTGTAGTCTATAACGATGCGCCATTTCTTTTGGCCAGAAGCATCTAATTTTTTTGGGACTATCCAAATAGGAGAAGACCATGGAGATAATGAAGGTTGAATTATTTTCTGATCGAGCATTTTATCAATTTGTGTTTTTACTTCTTGCTTATGAATTTCTGGGAATCTATATGATTTAACATTTATTGGTTGTTCAGTAGTAGTTCGAATTTGATGCGTAATAGCTTCAGTTGAGGTAAGTGGATCATTAGGAAGGTGGAAAATGTCTGAGTATTTGGAGCACATGTCTCGTAAGGCTTCGGATTCTTCATAATTTAAGTGAGAAGTTCGCAAAAGATTTAGGACTTCTTTAGTTCTATTAAGACAAGTTGATCTATTTTGAGTATTTAAATTATGAATTTGTTTTTCAATCGGATGTAAGGTAAGTTGAAGATTCGAATTTAAGTTAATAGGTTTTTCAGAGGTATTTAATATTGTAAGATTTATTCTATTATTTTCTTTTACTTTTACCACACAATTTGCTATCAAAAGAGAATAAAAAAAAAAAAAAAAAAAAAAAAAAAAAAAAAAAAAAAAAAAAAAAGGATGAGACCTTCTTTGACTTCAGGATTACGAACAGAGCATTCCACTAACATTTCAGAACGAGGCGGAATGTGGTAAACAGGATCATTAAAGATAAGTTTGATTTTATTTTTGTCAATATTAAATGTATTACGATTATAATCAATATTACATTGATAATGAGTCATTAAATTATTTCCTATTATTCCGTCATAAGGTAAGTTAATTTTATCTACAACGTGGAAATTGTAAGGAATTGATTCTCTTCCTAGGATAAGATTCAAGTCAAAATCACCGAGAGTAGGGACGGCTTCTTTATCATTATCTATGCCTTTTAATTTTAATATATTTTCTTTTTTTAGTTTCAGATGCGGAGATTGTATTGAAGACTTTTTGATGAGACAGATTGAAGAACCAGTATCTACGAGGAAGGTAAGTGGTTCATTGGAAACAGAGGTTTTAATAAGAATATGAGGTAAGGACAATTTAGATGTATTACATTTTATCTCAAATATTTTATCGATTTTTCTTTCGATTGAGTCATTCCGAGGATTTCCTTGGCTTTGAATATTTTTTTGGACTACTTGTTTATAGTCTTTAGAAATAGAAGAATCAGAGGAAACAGAGGGTTTTGAAATGGTGCCATTAGAATTATGAGATTGAATTTCGGACTCTACGAGACACCGTTGGGAGCCCGTTATTCGTTTAAATTCGTTTGGTATTCTTGGGAATTGTAATTTTCAGAATCAGGTACAGACATCTGATTATAGTCATCGTTCACGAAATGAACCTGAATGTTGCGACCATTAAAGGGTTTTCGATTAAAATTATTTTGAGGTTTATGCTGAAATTGTTTTGGAGCTTGATGCTGGGAAAATCGAATTTGGTTTGTTGGAAATTGAGGGTTTTGACGTCTGAAGTTGTAGTTATTATTATTAAATTCGCGTTTTTTACAATTTTCAATAGTATGACCTTGATTTTTACAATAGCGACAGGTTGGTGTTTGAAATTGATTAGAAGTTGTATTGAGATTATGCACGGGTCTGAAATTTGGTCTGAATTGCGTAGGACGCTGTGACATTGAATTATTTTGTGAATTCGGCGTATGGCGTTTAAACATTAATTTTTGAATCTTTTCTTCGGCTGTTGCGAAATCTATGGCGTTGTTTAGATTTTGAGGATTTTTGCCACGAACAAGATTTGAAATGTTGGGTTTAAGACCCATAATAAATGTGTGAAGAGCTAAATCGTCCATTGCTGCTAGACGACCAGCTAATTCCGATTTCTTTTTATTTGATAAAGTTATTTCTGTTATTAATTTCGATAAACAAGTTTCGACACGCAGGGCAAATTGACTAACCATTTCTGATGGAAGTTGATGACAATCTTGAAGATCTGAAAGTAGATGTGCATAATGTTTGGTTTCACCGAATTGGCTTTTTAAAAATTCGCTAAGTTGTTCCCAATTGTCAAAATCTTTAATTGAACATGCTATTTCAGCTTTTCCTTGCAGCTGTGACTGAATATATTTAAGTAATATCGACTGTTGAGATGTTGTAGCTAAATTAATTGCACTGTCACAAATAGATAAAAATGAGCTAAGTTTTTCTCGGGAGCCATCAAAAGGCTTAATGAACTTAAATAATGTTCCAATTTGAATGGATTCGATTTCTTTTTCACCTTTAATTGACATTTTATTTATTAAAATTAACTATTTACTGAAATGAAACAAAATTAATTATTAAAATAGAAATGGACTTGATACGGTGTAATAGACGGACACTAGTAACTAACAGCGGATTAAGTTTCAACTTTTGTTATGAGACTTTTACGATAAGCTCATGTGACTACAATTTGTCATTAGGCAATAATTGGATCGTGTTATGAAAGTGATTATCGAGAATTGAATTAAACGGATATGAATTACTTTGAATACTAATTATAACAAAGACTTTCTGACTTACAGTAGAATTATGATTTTCATGATACAGGGGCGACTTCTTTTCAGGAAATAGAGGTGATCTTCTTTTTCAGGACACAGTGATGATCTTCTTTTCTGGACACAGAGGCGATTCTTCTTTTCAGGATACAGAGGCGATTCTTCTTTTCAGGACACAGAGGCGATTCTTCTTTTTAGGACACAGAGACGATTCTTCTTTTCAGGACACAGAGGCTATTCTTCTTATCAGGACACAGAGGCGATTCTTCTTTTCAGGACACAGAGGTGATTCTTCTCTTCAGGACACAGAGGTTATCTTTCTCTTCAGGACACAGAGGTTATTCTTCTCTTCAGGACACAGAGGTTATTCTTCTCTTCAGGACACAGAGGTTATTCTTCTCTTCAGGACACAGAGGTTATTCTTCTTTTAAGGATACAGAGGTGTTCTTCTTTTCAGGATACAGAGGTTATTCTTCTTTTCAGGATACAGAGGTTTTCTTCTTTACGACACAGAGGTTTTCTTTTTAACGACACAGAGTTTTTCTTCTTTACGACACAGAGGTTTTCTTCTTTAAGATACAGAGGTTTTCTTCTTAACGACACAGAGTTTTTCTTCTTTACGACACAGAGGTTTTCTTCTTAATGACACAGAGTTTTCTTCTTTACGACACAGAGGTTTTCTTTTTTACGACACAGAGTTTTCTTCTTTACGACACAGAGGTTTTCTTTTTTACGACACAGAGTTTTTCTTCTTAACGACACAGAGTTTATTTATTTATTGAAACAGAGGAAACAGAGGTGAGTTCGACCGCGAGATATGGAAGATGGTAATGGTTAACACTGCACTTTACACAATTTAAAGTTAATTTTGAATGTCTTTGAATTAAGGATACGGAGACGAACCAGGGACACCGAATTATTATCCCTTTACGCTGCCACCAAAATTGTTATGGGATATATTTAAAACTGGTTTTTAAAAAAAGATTTATTATTTCACTGAATTTATAAATGGAATGATTTAGGCAAGTGTCACCGAGCGCGGTTGGAATCGAACTAAACTAATTGCCTCAAAGAAATTATGTACTTACTAACGTTAAGCGAAATAATTGTGGACGCTGCCCTTTTATATGCTATTAATATATATAACAGTACGAAAATTGCGCCACGGAAGCCCCAACTGTAGAAAATGTCTGGTATATCGTTCGGATTTCATCACGCAAGCGGTACACGCGGTTCTTAACGCGTCCCGCGAGCGTATACCACGCATTACAATATATACGTGTATGAAGAGGACACTTGCGGATGTCACGCATGCGGAGCAATCCCGCGTGCGTAATGAAATCCGCACGCTATTGGAAACAGCTTAATGACCGAAAAAAAACCTTTACAGTATTCAAAGTTGTTGAATGCTTACCTTATACGGCGTATGGTTGCCAGTAATGTGAATATCTGGTATCGGTGTAAGCCTTTTCCGATTGTCGACGGAGTGAGAGGTTGAGTGGCCATTCATTGTCCCAGTCACCTGGGCCGGCACGCTGGGTAAAGAGACACGAATTTAGTCCTTATTCACAAACTTACAAAATGAGGGGAAATCTTAATATGGGTACAGATGTTTTATAAAAGTTAAACTCACGATTACATACTCTCAAGCGTGATATAAATCTACAAAGAAGTGTTTACTGATCTTTTTCGCGTTTGTTTACATTATATGAAATTCGATTATACAATTACTAGCTATTGCCGGCGACTTTGCCGGCGTTAGTTCGGGATAAAAGAATCCTATGTGTTAATCTACTAATTCATCTTTCTTCCTACCAAATTTTATCCGTCAGTAATATTTGCGTGAAAGAGTTAGAAACATACAACAAGATATTCTTACAACCTGTCGCGTAATATTATTAGTATAGTACGATAATCTAATTAAAGTAATAGCTCGTATATATATTGCACACGGTTTAACCCGCTCACGCTCACCTATACATTGTTTTCACAAACTTTCGCATTTAAAATACGAGTAGGATTCTCCTATACCTAAGCGCTATAAAACCGCAAAAACAGTATCGTAATTGCAATATGACTGATTGTAGGTGAATGACGTTTGCGTAAGGTCCGACATGACTGATTGTAGGTATCAACAACCCGTCAGACACTTTGGACTTTGCACTGCCTTATGTCATGCGCATAAGAACTATTATCGAACTGCAAGTGTTTAACGTGCCCTGCTGTAGACCGTGCCTACTGTGCTCCCTCACTGATATCGACAGTTTTTTGTCCTGGCTGTAGATGATGACCGCAGACGGCCTTTACATCTTTACCGAGCTTGCGGGGAGCGGATGGCTCTCACTCCTCAAAAAATTATACAACTGCCATAAGGCGCCGCGTAGTGGGACTCGTTGTTGGGAGAGGGCTATCGAACATATGTTTGGGGAGAAAATTGTCCCGGCACGTGCCGGTATCTTAGAAAGTAGGATCGCGGCACACTTCCTAGCCGGCGTTCCTTTCTAGTACGGAATATATGGCGATCCTTATAGCGTCATCGGGATCTTGGAGGACTATTACTAGGCCTACGTTTGCGTAGGCGAACTGACGGGACATGATATTAACAGTGTTTTATAAAATCATAGACCAGGGGTCTAGCCAAGTGGCAGTTATCGAACTTCGATATAGTTTTGATTGTTAGTCTGCGGCCGTCGCAAGTTTCGTGCCCGCAGACTTATAGCCCCAACGCATCAAAAATACTAAACCTAAGTATTACATACACAACTAGACGAGTAATGATGTAATCTACCAAATCTAACCTCCATGTAAAATCCCTGATTTATCCTCGTACGTTTGGAAATAACTACAATGATAAATAAGATAAGGTTGAAACGCAAAATATTGTTTCATTTATCTGTCCCTACTAGGATACTTTTCTTCCCGAAATAGCGCGAATGAAGTCGCGAGTATAAGCTAGTAAGAAACAGATCAGATATTTTTTTATAAAACATTTAAAACATCAATGACCTATTATAGTTTGAGGTTTGCTGAAGTCATTGAAAACGTAATTAAAAAAGATTTTTTTGTTATCGATTAGTATCACTTTGGTAGTAAACAGATAGTGTAGCGTACTTAAAAATAAAATATAAAGCTGGTTACTGTCTACCTTATGATACTGCATAATAAATCGGGCAAGAAATAAATAAATACATACATTCTTAAAGAACTCGAAGACCTTCAGTAATAAATATACATGTACCTACTAAAAACATAATTGTTTACATTTTTATCATAAATAACTTATTCAAGTGCTGCAGCAAACTGGTCTCTAACGTAAACAGTGTCAAGACAATGGCGAATGGAAGTAACCGTTAAGGCACCCTGAGAACAGCTATTATTATTATGACTATTTCAAGAGATGATTTCATAAAAAAAAACTTGACCAAATTACGTATTGAAGTCGCGGCCAAGTTTTTAAACTCTTAGGAATGCTATTGAAATTACCCCCTTATACACAAATACTGTATTGTATGCACTTTTACAATAAAAGTGTTGTTATTACACATTAATTGAAAAAGTTAAATAAAACACTATTTTGAATACAATTAGGGTTTTTTATTATGAATAAAGGGGTAAAACAAAATAAAAGCTGTTCCCATAATCCACTACACAGTTGGTACTCAATGTAATATGCTCACTTCATAGTCGAGGTGTTGGCCGTGCTCCTCACTAGAGGGGGGGGCGGCTGCTGACCCATCGCCATTGTTATTGCACTGTTCGGAAACTGAAATAAATGGTAAACACAAATGTTTTAACTTCTCGGAAAACCAACGCGAGTTCAACACCGACCACTATTTTATACCGTTAACTTTTTACGGTGCAATTGAAGTCGTTTTCGCTCTTTGTAACACCGAAATAGGTCTCAGGATATGCAACGAGAACATAAGTCGAATACTCTTAAAGGTGCCTCTTTTCAATTAATCCGTAAACATTTTTACGTAAAAATATAAAAATGATGTTCCTTCCCAAAACGTAAAAAAATATAAAATTGTTAACGATTTAGTAATAAACTTATTGTTTCGGCAACAAAACCTAGAAATGGCCATTATTATATTAAGAACTGCAATTAAACTGCACCAAATCTTTTATTATGGTCGCATTATTAACAGTGGACGTATGTCGCGTTGGTTTATTTAAAGCTTCAATGGTATTTTGTTGAGCTCAGTTAATATTTCAATGCAAAATAAATAAAAGTGAGGAATCATACAGATAAGGTATGCAAACAAAAAAACTGTGGTGTGAAACTTATCACTTAATAACCGAGTCATTAGGACTAGTAGATGTGTGAATTACTTAATAAACAGGTACTAAGTAATATCAACAGGTACATATAAAGTATATAATAATAATGTTGTAATACCAGATTTTTTTATGGTTTAATACAGTAATTTAAAATAAGTCTTTATTTTGATCAAACAAACAGGAAAGATTTATCTCAATATAACATTTAATGACTCGATCAAAATGCAATAAATAAAAAAAACTTTACTTGGTTCATTATAAAACGCAGTAATCGTAAAACCAAATGAAGGTTAAATTAGGTTTACTAAAAAACTAATCGTTAGCTTGAAAACTGTTTCACTAGTTAAATGATTCCGACATTTAAAATATTGTCAAAATAGTATTTGCTGCACCACCTAGCCTTGATGTTTGATTTTATTGCAAACATTTTCTCTAAGGAGAGGATTCCTTTATGACACACTAGTAGAAATTATTACCTGAATTTCATTTAAAATAGATAATTGACTTCCTAAACAGCAGATGCTTATGAATAACAACTTCTTCCCCAACAAACTCATTAATTCCTTAGGCACCGACCAGATAGTAGAGTCAGATTGCATCGTATTCAATAACGATTCAAAAATGTTGTAACCTACTTGAAACAAGAAATATTTGATTTGATTAGAACGTTGAGCGTTCCGGTTGACCTAGGAATCCTAAGACTCGCAACGAGAGTAAATTTTATCGCGCACTAACAAATATGAAGATCGATGCGTCAGCTGCCGATTGGCTGGGCATTCGAGTGCGGTGTGCTATTAGCAAATTAACACTATCGAAAGCTATTGTCGTCTTATACGAGAAATTTGACGTATTACGCATTCTAGTAGGGTTTGTCGAGTAATTACCTGCTGATTCCGCTGGTGCTGCGACCGGTGCTGCGGCATGGCTGCCGCAAACCGCGCCGCCACCTGCGCCTGCGCCGCCACTTGCGCCTATCAAACAATACCACTAGTTGGGACATTGCCTTCCAATAAGAATAGGGATACTCTAGGAGATAGTGACGAAGATCGAAGAAATAATAAAGAGAAGCAAAATCGAAGATCGAAGTCAATCCTTTTCTATACACGTAATTCTTATATTTTTTAACGTCCATAAGTATCTAGTTTACTCAATTTTATTGTAGATGAATCGAAAACGCAAGAGGCACTAGGATTCAAAGCGTGTTCGAGAGATAGTTAGTTGATAAATTAACTAAATTCGAGTAACGTAAGCAAATCGGTTTTGTTTAATTAACTATTTTTTTATCTTTTTCTACCTAAAATTTTCCTGCATCCCTACAGATAGCCAAAGTAATGAGGTTCACAGCACAATTTTGTTGTTATTTTAGAGACTTGACAATCGAGATACATCCAATCCAACAGGCTTAGGACTGACCTAGAGTAGTAGTAGTAATTGATGATAAAAAGATTCCTCACTTTTATCAATCTTGCAAAGCCAACGCATTTAGTATTTTATTTGAAAGCATATACACGTTTGGAACGCTTTTACTTTCAAGTGTCCTTCACCTTCTAATCTCGTCCGCTCCGCGCCCTCTTTCGTAAAGGGAATAAGGCGGTAAACCTTTTGTTAGAATGGGAACATAAAGAACTAAAATGTCAACTCTTGCCCTAAGAACCAGCAACTTTATTCAATTTTGGTTAATCAAATATACTGAATTGTGACTGGAGCTTCCTTCTACACGTTGAATTGCTTGCGCCAGGAATCCGAATCCGAATACAAATTTGTGATCGACTCCAGCCATCAAAACGTCCAATTTTAACTCGATCCCAACAACATATGAAAAATTAAGAGTATTGTATATTTCCTAAGCATCCGTTCGGTTTGATCATTTAACTAAAACTTTACAATAAGGTCTTCTGTCAAAATATCCGGACTCTATTCGACCAATCCTCAAACGTATAACATTTTTCAAGTTGGAAAATTGAGAGTACTTAACTGATCATATTGCCATAAATGACATAGTTGACAGCACTAAACAGTCTTTATTTGAAGGCTTGTGAAGACGATAGAAGCAAGCATTATCGTTAACCTGTTTTGTGCCCAAATTATAACTAAATATCCACGTACCTGTGCAAGCCGTAAGACATGTTGCGTTTGTGCTTGCGTGAGGGTGCCAGGGCCGAGACTCCAGCCGCTAGCGAGGGCTTGGACAGCCGCAGCGGACAGGCCCGCTGCTGAGTGCGGTAGCTGCATCGCTGCAGACGCGGGCGAGTGCCTCTGCGCGTTCGCCCTGCGACCACGCGTGGACGCAGTACCCACGCCGATGCCCACACCCCCACCTACGCCGACGCCACCCACGCCGCCCGGCGGGGGCGCTGGCGGCGCCCTCGTCCACTGCCCGCCGCCTGATACTGACCCTGCGGAAATAACGGACGTTTATAACCACCGATTAACGATTTGAACTATTTTTAACCTCAGGCGCTATTTTTTTTTTCTTCTTTCCTACCTGACTATCAATGATGGCTGCGAAGCCTTATGATCTTTACAGAGCTTCCGCGGGAGCACAGATGGCTTTCACCCCTATATTTCCGACGCAAAACGGGTGTTATAAATTACACGTGTCAGTCTCTCTATCTGTGTGAAAATATGTATCTGTCGGTATAGTGCGTTCTAGTTCCTAAACAGATGAATCGATTTTTGTTTTGTTTTAAAGATGAATTAATCGAGAGTGTTATTAGCATATTTGATGTAAATCGGTTCAAAATAGTAGCCGCCTAAAGTGTCGGAGAACATATTTTGACACAACCTACAAATATCTAATAGGTAGAGATCAAATAAAAGGCCTTGTAGTACTATACACGATGACTACTTACAAATTAAAGATACGCAAATATCGATCTGGCGTGGGTTTAAAAAAAATTGGAATGATAGTCGAAACTAACAACGTATCGCGTTTGCTTGAAAAAAAAAAGGCGAGTTGGGCGTTTGGTGGGTTTTGATAAATTCGCGCCCATAGCTCAACATGACCGTTAACGGGATCCCATAAGGTGCAAGTTGAAAAAATTGGTTCAAACCATCTCGTGAATTTTAGACACTTCACTAGTGTAGGATAGATCCCCGCGCTGTAAAAAGCCTGCGTGCGCATGAATAAATCTGTATCTACTTTTGGGCTGAATAAAGTAGTGAATTACTTTGTGTATATTATTAAAGATTTCACCAACGTTATTTTGGGATAAAAAGTATCCAATATGTTAATCTAGTATGACTCTTTTTCTACGAAATTACATCCAAATTCGTAGAGTAGTTCTCGCTTGAAAGAGTCAAGATACATCCATCCATACAAGCTTTCGCGTTTATAATATTAGCAGGATACAAGCTCTCTTTTGTTTGAGTATTCCTTAAATGGTGCTATGTAAATGTCATAGGATACGTGTTTTAATTGCTCTTTGTTTTAATACCCGTTCGACCTTCAGCAGATTGTGATTTTTCGACCACTTATTTTATTTCGAGAGCTTGAAAAGGCGCAATAATTGTATATTGGCATCCGAATGCAGTTATTTAACTTTAATCTCATCTAAACACGAAAGTTATTTAAGAATGATGGATGTCAGGCTGGCTGGACGACCCTTTCGCGAAAAAACTATTGAATGAGTTTGGTAGAAAGATAAGAGTAGATACTAAGAGTATATTTAGGACGCATTATATCCCGAAATAATACAGACAACTGCTATTTATTTGCAAGTTTTAAGCAAGGATCAATGATTTATCTCCCTGGCTTGATATTCAATAGGACTTCAGTTTTGATAAGGGACTTTACCATAATCTATTACCACCTTATAATATACCTTACAATCCCGAGAAACCACAAATGTAAAATAATATTAGGTAGAGAATGAATCATCCTAGAAGACAATAACTTGTAAAGTTGAATTGCACTTAAACATTAAGAATTTTAAGTATTCAATTGCATGAATTGCACAAATTGAAAGGAGCAATAAATAAGAAGATACATCATACATACTCACTACATAGTTAAAACAAAGTCGCTTTTTCTGTCCCTATATCCCTATCTACACTTAAATCTTTAAAACTACGCAACGGATTTTGATGCAGTTTTTTTAATAGAGAGTGATTCAAGAGGAAGGTTTTTATTTACAACTAGCGGTCCCGGCGAATTCGTTTCGTCTTAGAGGATTTTCCCGCTTTTCTGCTGATTTTTTCTGAATTTTCTTTGCTATAAACCTCACGGACCCCGAGACCTTTCCAACGAATGCAAAACCGTGGAAATCGGTTCGTGCGTTCTGGAGTTATAGCGTTAGGAAGGAAAACCCGACTTATTTTCATATAGTAGATGAAGAATAGAAAATCCATTATTTTTAAGTATTTATTACATCCGTGAGAGGCCGGGGCGAGTCGCTAGTAATATTATAAAAGCGTATACGTGTAAGAAACAAGATGTATGGAAGTAGGTACATTTTTTTACTCTTTCACGCAAACATGACTGAATGGACTTGGAAAACATTTAATGGTAGATATGTCGCAGGCATTTTGAATAAATCCGCCGTTTACATACGGCGTCGTCAGTTTAAAAACGAATGCTGGTTTGTAAAATGCCGAATGATTATAATATTATTACAAATGAGCTAGACACGGCGCTTTGCCGGCCGCTGCCGCGGCACGCTCGCTCGGCTTGCGCTTCACTTTATTCACTAACCTAAGCTAACCTAACCAATGGAATCGTTAATTACTTCAATTAACTTTAGGTTAAGTAATTGATATTCAATAAAAGTCCTTTTTGTTACTTGAATATTTTAATGAAGTAGGTCTAATTTGTCCAAATAGTGTTTTATTCATGGTCACCCCAAAACTACAACAAACTGTGGTCATTTTGCCTGATTTTGCATTCGGCATATTACATATCAGCGAGCGTTTTTAAACTGACGACGCTGTATGTAAACGGCGGATTTATTCAAAATGCCTGCGACAGATATATGAGATACTAGATTTAACATAAAGTACACATTTGAAGTAGCGCACAGACAAAAGCACGTCAGAGTAACACTTTGGACTTCGCACCGCCTTTATGTCGTACGCATAAAATCTATTATCAAACTGCAAGTGTTAACCTTGACATTCTGATGACTGTACATGTTAAACTACTATAGGCTTTATTGTAACCAATTTCAAGTCCAATTTCCACTGAAAATTCTTAACAGATTTGGGTATATGTTGTACTGCTTCTGTGCATCTTTCATTGCTTTTAGTGAAAATATTGCAAATCCAAACTTGTTTGACTTGACATCTGAAAATGTATTATGATACTTAAGCTATTTTCAAAGCCTTGAGTGAAACTTACTAATAATTAAATTTCACTTTAATATAAAGACTTAAAGCACATGTTGCATTGCAAATGGGGAGGTAGCAAAACCTTTTTGCAATGACTTTGTTTGCCTTGACCTACAGCCATAAGATTATAGAGACTTCTACAGAAAATGTTGTTGGATTTTTAATTTTGGGATCTAATAAGATTGCTATGGTTTTTCATACTATAATGGTTGAATTTCTGAATATATGCTTCAAACATTTAGGTCACATTATTTTTATTTTTTTTTCGTAAAATTTCGAAACCTGCTGGCAAACTGCTAATCTCATATGGTTTCCTAATAAGTTGTAGACTGATTCAAGAATAACAGAACTTGTATATGAGTAGATATGTTTTCAAAATAATTTATGTAAGGACAAATGAAAATTGTACAAGCTAAACTCCTTTATATTTGTCTAAGTTCACTACTTTCTACACTTAAATTGTGCTAAGCATATACTTTTGATAAATTCTTTTCATTTTTAAGATAGCCATTGGGCATTAGTCTTGGCTTTAATCATTAAAAAGTCTTTTAGTTTCTTAATAGGATGTACTTGGCATATTGTCTGTCTGGTGTATGCAACTGTCTAAACTATGGTGTAAATTCTGGCAAATTAAAAAAAAAATAACTTGGCCACAGTTTCATGATTAAATTTGTCCAGTTTAGTCTAAGAAAGTGATAACTTTATTCACCAAGATTGTTTTTTTTATGCTTAACTAACTGCTACTTGGATCTGAAATGTTAATATACCTAGTGAAGTAAACTTGGCAAGATAAATCTTTTCTATTTTCTGTATATGAAAGGAAATTGGTTCTTAGCCACATTCAAATAGGTATTTCAATTAATCAGTACCAGTTGAAACCAGTGTCGAATAATAGGTATATTCTGATATGAGAAGAACAAAATGAACAACTTGGCCAAAATTTCACATGACAGTTTTGATGTAAGGACAACAGCACATACAGGTAAACACTTGCAGTTCAATATCAGTTCTTGTCAGTGGCGTAGCTGAGGGGGGGCGGCCCGCACCGGGTGTCACCTGCTTAGGGGTGACACCCCATTGTGTACATCAGTATTCAATGAAAACTTAATTAGTAGGTAGTAAATAAAAAAAATGATAGTATCATTTCTGCAATGGAAGAACTTGGCACTAATGCAAACTTAGACACTAGAGGTGCAGTACAAAATCTTATGCCTACTGTGTGCAATTTCCCGTGTATTAGTTGTCTTTTTTTTTTGCTATGCTGTACTTCGAGAAGATACGCACCGGGTGCCACCCACGCTACGTCGTTCGCGTGGACTACATCATTTCATGGTCGGTTTTACCCCTATCTCCCCTAATATTCGAAACAAAAAGTAGTCTATATTTTAATAGAGCTATATTTGTGCCAACTTTCATATTTTCCCATATAAACTTTCAAAGGTGGCATTACCCCCCCCCCCCCTTACTTTCTAACAAAAAGTAGCCTACCTATGTCCATTCTTGAGGTACAACATATACCTATGCCAAATTTCATCAAAATCGGTTGAAAGGTTTAAGCGGGAAAGCGTAACAGACAGACAGACAGACAGACAGAGTTACTTTCGCATTTATAATATTAGTAGGGATAAGGATGGTGCACAGTCCAAATTGTATAATCTGATGTACTTTTGACTCTACATACACAACCATGTCAGACTACACACTTTAGATTATTACTGCTGTTAAGCTGTGTGCATGAAACTGAATATTTAATTGCAAGTGTTCATACTGTATGTGCCGTTAACAGTACAATGTTAATGTTTTCTTTCATTTTAACAGTTGTTTAGTTTTATGTTCAGCAAAATTCTGAAAAGTCTTATTCAGGAAAGCTGTACCTCTTCTTTTACTCAAAACTCAAATCATTTATTGCTGCTTTAAGTAATTTACTTTATGGATTGTCTTATTTATCAAATCTCAAAAATCTTATTCTTGGTTAACATGCTCACCTCGGTGTGTATTTAAGTAAACCTAAACCAGAGCCGAGCATGTTAAAAAACTATACATAATAAAATAAAATACTCATTCTTACCCTTAGCAGAAATAAGGAGCTGTGAGTCAACCACTTTGTTGGGCCAGTACTCCTCAAACTCCGTCCCAGGAGGAAAATAACTTTTAATGTCCGACAAACTTATCACAGAACACGTCTCACTCGCAAACAACTCATTTCTGATCCCCTGCACTTTGCAGCAGAATTTCAGGTACGATAGGTCCCAGCCTTTCAACTGATCAGCCTTCAATTTCAAATTGTCCGTTTCACCTTCAAAATAAAATAGAGGAACAAACTTCTGACCGTCTCTCACTGTGTACGGTACCACCGATTCCTTATTGATACGAATAAAACCACACTTGTCCTTGCTATTGGTAGTACCACGCAATAGTTTGTTATAGCAAACGTCCAAGAAATTGTAAAACTCATAAGCGTCCGATAACCGCACTACTAAGTCCTTTTGAGTGAATGGCTCCCGACCAAACTGGCCGTCACAGTGCCTGTTGTTGATTTCATTCAGCAGCCGCGCCTCTATCTCCGTGATGTAGTAGCTCCTGATGCACGTACAGGAGTAGATGTCCGCGTGGAGGTAGTTTAGGTACTTGTTGAGAAGCTTTATCTCCACCATCCGCACTGCCACGTACTTCTCCCCCGACCGGTAGATGTACGGGATGTGGCATTTGCCCAGCATGTCCCACCCGAAGTGGCCCTTCCAACTGGCCTCGTCCGGCGCCGGAGTCTTCTTCTCCACGTCGGGCGCCGGGCGCGTGTCCACCGCCGGCGCGCCCGGCTTCCGCGCCAAAAAGTTCAGGATCCCCATCTGCCCGCCCGGGCCCGGGGGCACCCCTACCATCCCTCCCGGCGGAGGCCGAGCGGCGGCCACCGAAGCCGCCAGCGCCTTCGCCTTGTTGGCCTCCACCATTTTAGCGGCCAACTCCCTGATCTCGGCCTCATCGGGCCGCTCTGTCTTCACCTTGACCGACACGTCCGTCATGTTTACGGTACTAAACGTCTTCGATGACACTTTCAAAACACTTCAAGGGCGTATCACAGTGCATTCCGGCCCAGGGCTACATCCTGCACCGATTCGTTAGCACTTTTCAGTCATGATGATGCACGTAAACAATCGCACACACCGTGCGTGACATAAACTTATCACTGCACTACACTGACAGATATCAGGAGTTTCGATTTCTTGATTACTTAGCAGTAAAACACTTCGCACTAGAACTTTGCACCGATGACCGTGTCCATGTGATGAGGGTCGATGATTGCTTGCCGCTGGAAAAACCAAGTTTACCGTGTAGCCGCCACAAACATCAGCGCGAATGTTTTCCTTTCGATTATTTAGTAAATAAAATTAACTTTCTAGCTTTTTAGTTTTATTTGTAACCTGGGAAAAATATTTTAGATTTTACCACGCTGTGGTAGGTAAGGAACATGAAACCCAAATTTTGTGTTCTGTTCAGGGAAATGCCCAATACCGTAATGTAGTCTCGTGGGGAGTGCACATCAATTCAGTAGATTTTTCACCTTTTGGTGACTCAGCTCGACAAAATGGCCGCCAACAAGGCTTTGTTGGCCAATCAGGCGCTGGTTTGCAGCTAAACATACCTACAAAAAGTTCCGTCTGTGACGTCGATGCACTCCCCATGAGACTACTTCTCAAGGACTTTTCATTTAGCTATAGTTTTAGGCATAATGAGACCTGAAAACTAGATCTACAATCTACTTTGAGCTTCAAAAGAAATTACCCTCAGAAAGAAATCAATATTACTGAAGAAAATTGCTTCAAAGCAAATGCACCGATAACTTAATAATAATTTATGAATGTACTTTTACAAAGTAGTCACTATGACTAGTCTCGTTACCGAATTTTAAAATCGGTAAAGCCAGTCAACTGGCCTTGCTATCCAATTGTGAACCTTAAGCTTTCAGGTTAGAGTAGTCGTGTTGTGAACGGTTATCATTTTGCGCCTTATGATCGTGCGGACCGAGACTAGCCGACGCGCGCATTCCATGAACAATAATCCCCTGCGTGAGTGAGCGAGACAGCGCTAACTAAAAAGTAGATGTCAAATGTTTAGGTATTTTACTATAAACGTAAAGAGAACGTAGGTAGGTATATAATGCAATTACAAGCTTACGTAAGCACCTCTAACCTACTTTGTGGCGAGTAGTTTGGTACTTTTTGGTACAAATCTAGCGGTTTTTGGTTGATTTAGCTTTTTGACTGCAACCTACTTAACCCAAAACGTGGCCTCATCGAATGAAGTGTGTTAGTTACAGATTTATGATTTATCGACTAAATTCAACTTTAGAACGCCCTGTCCTACGTACGTTTTAGACGCGTTACTCGTATCATTAAGCTTATGATACTAAATTATGGAATTAATTAAATTGCAGTACTTAATTAGTTGCACATTACCCAATGAGGTCGCAAATAACTTAAGGTCAACATCGCCAACGTGTTGTAGCGAGGCCAAAATTTTAGCGACTGTGAACTAGAGATTTAATAATAAAATATTAAAAGGAATGAAGGTAATATTAATAAACATGTCCTACCCTACTCTCCTTAACAAATGCGCTAAATAGGTAAATATGTAGAGTTAATTAATATAAATAAATTTAATTATGTACCAAGTTGTCCTGTCTTTACTCTTTTATATTAAAATTCGTCGTTATCAAATATTGTACACAGACGAGCATGTTTACATATCGCTCTGTGTTGCTCAGATTTTTGAACTTCGATGCTCAAAGTATCCATCACTTCATTCACGTTACAAAAGTATTGATCGAAGATTCAATTATGGAACAAACGCTATTGCAGGTAAGCTTTACATAATTCCCAAAATATGATTTAAAACCTAGCCTGGGAATCGAATCCGCACCTCTGCCGCGGACATGCTGAACCGCCGGACATAGACCCCACGACACGGGCCCTTAGACTGATCCCGTCAGTTGTCGTTAAATTTTATTTTTTTCTTTATTTCGCTGTAGGTACAAACAAAAGGACGTCAAACAGACTATTTTTTTATAATGCCCAGTTCCATTATTTAAAAAACGATCCATTCTAGTTACAGATAAGTAATAAATTAATCTGTGATGAGGCGTAAGCTAAAAAGGACTGACGGACGACTGATGACAGCTGGAAAATTAAATTTGAAATTAGAATTAACGACTGCTAGAAAAACAGGTTGCCATTTTAGTAGAATATTGGAACCGGGCATTAATACTTTGGACTTTATCCTTATGTCGTGAGCATAAGAACTATTATCGAACTCCTAGTATTCACCTTAACGTGTTGTCGACCGTACAACTTATTACTTGCTACCGGGCTCGGCACGCGGCGGCTTCACACGCGTACAGTCCCCGTTTTTTCCACATTTTCCACTGATGCTTCGCTCCTATTGGTCGCAGTTTTAAGTTATATAGCCTAAAGCCTTTCTCGACAAATGGACTACCGAAAACAGAAATCACTTTTCGATTTCCACATTTTCCACTGATCCTTCGCTCCTATTGGTCGCAGTTTTAAGGTATATAGCCTAAAGCCTTTCTCGACAAATGGACTACCGAAAACAGAAATCACTTTTCGATTTCCACATTTTCCACTGATCCTTCGCTCCTATTGGTCGCAGTTTTAAGTTATATAGCCTAAAGCCTTTCTCGACAAATGGACTACCGAACACAGAAATCACTTTTCGATTTGGCCCTGTATTTCCTGCGATTAACGAATTCAAACAAACAAACTCTTCAGCCCTGTAGACAATTTTATCCGTTCAGCACTTCCTAGTGGAAAAATATTTGCTTGTCTTCATAAAGTTTAATAAATTCAGCGTTTTAATTAAGTTTTCGTGGCTTCATCCACGTGGAATGCATAGTGACTTTAGGCAATTTCTTTATTGTTTAGGATAGCTATTTGGCTAATACCCAAACAAACTGAAGGGCTTTAATAGAGCTTAATAGTTATGCCCGCGACTTCTTGAAGCATTTTTAATGGCCACTTCCTATACAAATACGACACATAGGTTTAAATACCTTGCTAAGGTATTTATAGTATAGTATAACACTGCTAACACAGGTGTTAGCAGTGTAATCTAGATTAGAATATCTAAGTGAGGTAGGGCATAACGATTTAGGAGCAGCCCGATTGGTGAAATGCCTCCACCTTACAGAAGACCTCAGCAAAATAACAATCACTTTCGTGTTGTTGTGTTCACGCGTGTGTGAATATATAAAAAAATAGATAAAGCAGTACCTACGTCAGACTACAAGTAGGTATGTACCTTGACGTGCTGTCGAACGTTCAAGGTATAAAGAAAGTCACCCCACGCTATAATCCCCACCCTCGCACCACGCCATTCTTTCTTATGCCCTACATCACGTCTTTCCCCCTGCATTAAAGCACGCTTCACTCCCCTGTCCGGCAAAATCCAAACAATCCTTGTCCAATAATTGTCACTTATTGTGTCCAATAATTGTTTGCTTGCAGGTTGAAGTTTCAAAAATGCCTAAGGGAAAAAAGAAAAATTATGACTCTAATAATATGCTTTTAGCACTCAGGGAATTACAGGAAACGGAAAACCCAAAATAAGAGAAATTGCCCGAAAATATGACATTCCAAAGTCCACACTGCATTTTAAATTAAAAAATCCTGATCATAGGACTTCCTTCGGACCGCAACCAGTTTTAACAAATGATGAAGAGTCTATATTAGAACTTTTTATTATAAGGTTAATGAAGAAGGGTCCTTTAAAAATTGAAAATTTTGAACGTAGTGTAGGTAGGTATCCAAATTTCTTGAGGAAAATCCACGGCCAAATCCTTTTACGGATAATTATCCTGGGGATGGGTGGGTAAAAGCATTTTTAAAAAGAAACCCTAACGTTGTCCAACGGACTAGTAAAGGAGTTACTCAGTCTAGTGCAAATGTCTCAGAACAAGATATTCGGAAATGGTTTGCTGAGATACACCATTATTTAGAAGAAATTGGTCTTTTACAATTGTTGGATGACCCTACTCGAGTATTCAATGGGGATGAAAGTGGTTTTCAGTTGTGCCCAAAAACAGGTAAAGTACTAGCTGTCAAAGGAACTAAAAATGCATTAAAAATGTATACAGCATAGACACTAATAATTCCAAAGAGTCAATTACGGTCATGTTTACGTTCTCAGCTTCTGGAGAAGCTTGTCCACCCATGGTTGTCTACAACTACCAGCGAATTCCACAAAAAATATTATACATAATGTTCTTATAGTGTTTTATTACGTGTTTAACTATAATTTCACTAATTAATTGACTGTCCAATAATTGTTTCCGACCGTCCAATAATTATAATTTTTGTCCAATAACTGTTTTTTTTGTTCATTTTTTTAAACATAATAATAATTTTTTAACTGTTCACAAGAAGTAAGGGTTTTAATTAATTGTTATGATAGCTCATTTTATCTAGTTTCCAAATATATCTACAGTTTATGAGATACTGAAATAGTCGAAGGAAAAAAATCTTCAAACTATTTTATTCGCTTAATTGTCCAATGACTGTCTGTTTATCCTATGTCCGTATCAATGAGTTACGACAACTTTTTAGAATCCTAACCGATAGGTGCCTAGGTAAGTACTTTATAACCTTTAGGACCTTTTGGTTGTGTCTGCCTATGCGGTAGGAAGCACTGATTGGTTAAATATACAAATTTGAATATCAAGTTTAATTAAATAACATAAGATAAATGAGGGTTTATAAATCACAGACGTAGAAATAAAATATTCTTTAAAAGTAACAAAACGTTGAAAACGTGACTGAAAATTACTGAACAATTGCATGAAAACAAAACGTTTCCGTTATATGCTTGTCAATGTCAATTGTCAGTTGGATGTGTTCCATTTTAAAACACTATCCTATTTTCACCGAAACGGTTATCTCTTTTTAATGCAAATAAATAAGTGAGAAAGCAATACAGGAAAAATAGTTGATAGGGGTACCATCTGTCAACTAGTGGAATTAACTCTATCAAGTAAAGCATAGTAGTGCTGCCATCCTATAGACCAATTAATCGATACTTTATATAGGTAATCATTTTAGTAAACGTAATACTAACAAGAGTAATACTTTCACGCTGCTGCTGATCTAATAATTACTTATACCTGAAATGACATCAGTGCTAATAGTTCTAAACTAGTGCAAATTAAATATTGCATTCAGATGTATTTGCTCTTTAGTGAATTAATATTGTTTTTTAAAACATTAAATGAGATTTTTAACATCAATCTCTCGTTTTCAATTACCAACTCAAAATCAGGATATGATGTGACTGCGGTTTGATCTTGGTGAAGGAAGATTTCATCAATATCAAATGAATTGAAAAAAAAAAACTAAATCATATACTTAACACTTGATTTACTGAATAATAATGTTAGCCCGGAACATTTCACGCGGTTCATCAATGACTTCTTCTTACAGATAACAGCCAATTATGATTCTCCAAGAAACTGACCTTGGTTTAAATGAATAACAATTAAGCTCCACACTGTGTTTATGTGGTAAGAGGTAGGTAATGTTTGTAAGGAGTTTTGTATATTTGGAAAAAAAACTCATTGGTTTCCAGTTGCACCTCTGCAGCTGTTTGAGTGAGATGTCTCTTGTCGTTTAACAATTCCGTTCAAGTATTTATTTCCTCCAATATTGAGAGAGTATAAGGTAAATGGTTGCTGCAAACGTGTACACAGGATGATTTGGAATTTTTTTTAAGAAAGGGAAGGATCCTCCTATATATCCCCACTGAATCCGCTACTGCCCCAAAATGATGATGGTCTAGCGTTCTAGTTCATATTATCATCTTTAACTTAATCTAAGATTTGTCAGTATTTTACAGTTCACAGTTGATGTTCATTTTATATTGAACCTCCCTATTTGTAAAAATTTTACGCATTTATCAAAATCCTGTTTTTTAAGTTGTCGAACCTCTAAAACAATTTTTTTTAGTTTTATACAAACTCATTAGGAACAATTTATTTAATTATTTTAAGTAATCTGAAATTATGAAACCATCTACTGTTGTAGAATTTGAAAATCGATTTTCTATCGAAAGATCGGGATAAACTACACTAGTAAAGTATGGCAGATGGCAGCTTTGTGGCGTCTTGTGTAAAATTAGACATTCTACGATTGTTTTCATTTTTATCTAATAAAACTCTCGGCTAAACAAACCTAAAAAATGAATTGAAGTGTGTTTGTGATGTTAGATATTTTTTTTGGTGTTGAAAAAACCTTTGGACGAGTATTCCGCTATAAAAATCGGTAGCGGTCGCTTTCTGTACAATGGAGTAGAAGTTCTATTAATTCGTAGGTCTATCTTGTCCCGCGAATCTACGAATTGTATTTGAATAATTTCATGACTGAATAGTTTAGATTGGTTTGGAAATGGATCAAGTGAAGGCGTGCAGGATATGCCTTGTTACTGGCGTGAAAATGTTCGATTTACGGACATATCCTATGGTGAACTACTTCGAATCAATTACTGGATGTGGACTTAGTGTAAGTTGTAATTAAGTACTTAAACATTTATGCGTTTCCTAAAAAAAAAAGGCTGTATTAAAATAGAAGTTTTAATAATGATTTTGTGCAAAGGCTTTTATTTGTGATTAGGTTTGTTTTGTTAAAATATCAAAATTGTTGGAATAAATAAATAACATTTCTTGTTTTGTATTTTAAAATGATATCAAACAAATTGGTAACAAAACAAAACACAAAAAATAATTATTTAAGAGTCCTAGCCTTGTCCAACTTTTAATGTGAAAAACTAACGATGCTTGTTGGAAGAAATTTGATAAAGAATCACTGTGAATTATGTGAAAAACAATAACTATTTTTACATAAATACTTTTTTACATAACTACATTTGTTTTTACATTTTCAATTAAAATTTTTGTGGTATGCAGGTTTTGATTATTTTGAGAAATATATTTCTTGGTCTTCTTTTAAAATGATACTTATAAAGAGCATAGGTATGGATTATTGCTTTTATCAGATAAACTTAAAAAGTGAAGAATATTGTTAATATTTATTGAATTCCACAGCCACCAGATACGCTATGTCTTCCACCATATGCATGCTACGAGTGTGCTGCTCGTCTCAAGAATACATACCTGTTCCGAGAAAACTGTATCAAGGGACAATCTACACTCTTCAAAATGTTTAGATTGACAGGAAAGGTATGTTTAAAATACTAGATTTTTAGACCTGGCGGTTCGGTCAGTGTCCTTAGCAGTTGCACAAAGAAACCTTACCTGTGTTGTGTCTGTGCATGATTTATAAATAGCTAGCAGTAGCATACAAGATTAACTTATAAAAACTATCCTAACTTATAAAAAGTATCCTAAGTATTAACAAAGTATGTTATCTCTCTTTTTTCCAAATTTCATCCAAATCCATTCAGTAGTTTTTGCATAAAAGAGTTACAAACAAACATCCAGATGTCCAAAAATACATGCACGTATGCATACATGCATACATCTCTCCCTATGGAGGTCAAATGACAACAATTTAAAAAAAAATTCGAGGTTATAAATAATACAGTAGGATTTACATAAAAAGGCAGTATATAATTTAAGAATTTTGTGTTCCATTTTAAACATCTTGCATAAATTAATGTATCAAACTGGGATAACATGATTTAGTAGTTAGAACAAACTATTTACTGCCTGCCTTTTCGGTTAGATTGCACCAACCGTGGCCACGAGTTGACTACTACTATTAAAATAATGTTATCGCGTTTTAACCTGTGTTTTAAATATTTAGAAGAGCGGTAATAATATTTTGAATCTTTTTTTCCAGATTTCAGAAAAAGATATTGAGAGTGTTGATAGAGTCAATTTAAATTTGTGTTCTAAGATTAAGATTGCTCTCCAAAGCTCATGTTCTGGGCATGTCATAAATATTACACATGAAGAACCGGAAATATGTGAGGTAAAAGACGAACCTTCTAATGGTGAGGTGGAAGATGAAAAGACTGACATGCAAATGGACTTTTTCAAAGAAGAGGAAGTGGAATTTAGTGGAGTGTTGTCACCAGCACCATACACTAGCGATGACGATGATGAGCCATTGTCATTCCATAAAACGAATAAAGAAGAGGTCAAAAAGAAACCAGAAAAGAAAAAAGTAAGAAAACGTAAACAGGCAGACGTTGATGTGAAGGATGAAGATGGATCCCGAGAAGGAACTAGTGAGGTTTGTGAATACAAACTGATAATACAGACTGATAATTTATTTTTTATGTTATTGGTTCAGCTTTGTGGTAGTAGTTTTGGTTTAGTGGGTAGTTCCCGATCTAGAAGCGAAGGAGTCCCACATACCGCTGTCTTCACTGAGGCAGATGCGCACCAATCCCTACTTCCCTACTAATATTATAAATGCGAAAGTAACTCTGTCTGTCTGTCTGTCTGTCTGTGTGTCTGTTACGCTTTCCTGCTTAAATCTCTCAACCGATTTTGATGAAATTTGGTATAGGTATACGTTGAATTTCAAGAACGGATATAGGCTACTTTTTATTAGAAAATAAGGGGGGGATGGGGTAATACCACCTTTGAAAGTTTATATGGAAAAATGTTTATTTTTGAAGTTAGAGATATGAAATTTGGCACAAATATATTAGGAGAGAAAGGGGTAAAACCGACCATAAAGGGATGTAGTCCACGCGAACGAAGTCGCGGGCACAGCTAGTAATAAATAAATAAATATTGGACAACATCACGTACATTGTTCTGATTCTGTGGTAAGTACCTAAAGCACTTGTGTTACAAAAATCAGAAACAACGACGGTACCACAACACCCAGACCCGAGACAATATAAGAAAGTTCGTTTCCCATACTGACCCGACCGGGGATCGAACCCGGAACCTCAGAGATGGCGCGACGTTAAAGTCCGGCCTGCCTCTCGGCTACGGAGGTCGTCAAATGCATTCCCTAACTTAAAAAAAAGGTTTAGAAAGAGACACAGTAGTTTCCGACGTATTGTATTCTAGCGGCCGCCCGTTATTTGCAATAATATTTAATTCAGTAACATTAGAGTATCATTCAAACTATCCCCCCCTGTTTTGACCATGCAAGGGGGTTGAATATTATGTTACTCAGGGTGAATATGATTTAATTTTTGAAATGGGGACATTGGTTTTTACAGTTCTGTACCCAAAGGGTAAAAGCTAGAACCTTTTACTGAGATTTCGCTGTCCATCCGTAAAAAATCTATCTATCTAATCTACCTGTCTAAAAATAAAAAAAGAAATATTCAAGGGGGACCCATACAACAACCGTTTCTTGCTCGAAACTATGACTAATCATACCTTTACCTAAGTAACAGATAATGGTACGAACCCTTCGTGTACGATTTCCACACACACCGGTTTTTAGCCTTATTCATTACAAACATACACACGCACAAAAAAAAACACAAATCTTTCCTCTTCGTAGTATTTATTGTATAAGTGAGCAGTTAGGCAGCTTTCGTTAACATGCCCTTTTTCAGGCAGAAGTGATATCAGAGAGTAAAGACGAATCCGAAAAGGTTGTTCAGCGCAGAAAGCGCGGTCGTCCTCGGAAGAAAGACGCTGCGAGCGGTCCCAAGAAGGATCGCCAGCCATCGCGGCCCCCCAAGGAGTCGGTCTCGCGGCGGACGAAGAACACTGGCGAGGTGGAAGACAACGATATAGATCTGGAGGAGTATGTCACCGTCATCAAGCTTACGGTAAGTTGTGGATCTCTGTGGTCTGGTGGTTGAGCCTAAGCTCGTAGCAGAGGTCGTGGATTCGATTCCTGCGGGACATCTTTCAGGCCTAGCATGCGCAATACGTCAAATTTCTCGCATGAGACGACAAAAGTTTCGATACTATTAATTGGCTAATAGGAAACCGCACTCGTATTATCAGCCAATCAGCAGCTGACGCACTGACTTCAATCGGTTTTGACGTTTGTTAAGAGCGCGATACAATTTAGTCGCGTGGCGTATGCTAGGCCTGTTAGTGTGTTGTTTGCAATTTGGATAGGACATTTTCAGACAGATCACCTTAAAAGTCTGACAAGAAATGTTCCATGCAATTGGAAGGGCATTTACGTGCATGAGACATGTTTTTCAAGCGGCTTTAGTTAATGACTTTTAAGCTTGAAAGCGAAAAGTCCACAAGGATTGTTTTTGTCTCGCAAACCTTGAAACCTCTTTTAAGTGGATCACTGATTATTGTTCAATTATCTTTATAATTCGTTTTTGTGTAGTAAATATAGTTTCTGAATTAAAATTTTAGTGAATATGCTTGTGTTCCTATTTAATCAATGCTTCTACCGTAGAAAGAAGAGCAATTGGAAGAGATAAAGAAGCGGCAGCACTCCTCAAACTACCTGAACGCGCCGTACAAGTGCACCCTCTGCTACAAAGGGTTCATCGACACCGACGCCTGGAAGCACCACATCACCAAGCACACTCCGGTGAGTATACACGGGCGAACGTTGCGAGGCTCAATGTGATCTATCCGTTAAGAGGTCATCGACACCGACGCGTGGCAGCACCACGTCACCAAGCACAGTCCGGTGAGTACGAGGGGTGAGCCAAAAGTACCTAATGATAATTAATCTATATTAATATTTTAAAGCTGAAGAGTTTTTTTGGTTGAACGCGCTATACTCAGGAACTAGTGGGTCGAATAGAAAATGTCTTTTTTCGTTAAGGCCCTATACGAAGCAATTGACATTACCCGTTTCGCGGCGAACCGCGCGCCATCTATTGAACGCATTTGGCATTAGCTCGTGCTAGCGCAGCACGAGTGTGCGGTGCTAGTACGAGCGAATGCCATGTAGTACTAATACAATAGAGACAGCATTGCGTACGTATTAATTTATTAAATCTTACTACTTTGTAATATTAGTAAGTACCAAAAGATTATCAATTTTGTACTTTTATTCGTTACATACATACAGACATATCGATGGCTCCAACGAATAAACGTGCAATCGAAAAACTACAACTTTTCAGGAAACCATAAAAACGTTTGAAATCACATTACTTTAATGACGTAATGAATAGATATATTTAATGTATAAATTATATTAAAGGTTAAACATATTTCAGCTCATATATTTTTTAAGAAAATAAATCTATCGATTTTCTCAGTATTCAAGAAAAAACATATAATTTTATTATTCTAGTGAAAAATTTGTGACTTGTTAACAGAAATGTATCACTGCACGTTTATTCGTGTCATAAATGAAGCATAAATAAGTGTAGTAAAACGGTGCACGGTTATTCTACAGATTAGTAAAAGATAATAATTCTATAGATAGCTGTATTAAAATTTTTGCGGTCTGCAATGAAGCATAACTAATAAAAGTAGCTTCCATTTTTACACGAATAATCGTGTCTTTTTTTTTTAAAGGAGTTATTACCCAGAGGAAAGGTTAGACACAAGCGGCAGATTGATTTAACACGTTTATTTTGGTGTACTCAAAGAAACAATTATATTCAATAGACGCGTGTTTTGTTATTCATGTGATATGAAGGTATTTAATTTACCTACAATAAACGAATTTTGTGCTATAAAAGTCTTATTTTAAGTCCAAAATTTACAAAAAAAAAAGTGTAGGCGTATCATAGGCCATCAAAACGAAAAAAACGAAAAAAAAATTTTTGGGCAAGAGCTCTTACGTACGCAAAATAACTACTTACTTTGTTTGAAATTATTGTTCTTGTGAGTCTTACAAAATGTCGTAAAAATTGCAAAAATTAAAAATTAAAAACTTCATTCTGTTTTCTCCATAGTGGGGGTTAGGTCCTGAGTGTGTTAATTCTTACTAGACAATTGGCTACTTGACAGTTTTTGAAAAAGTATTGTAAAATGTGCGCCCGTTCATTTTATATCCCAAGCAATTCGATTTATCTGGAAATAATCTAAATAACCAGAGAAAAATAAGATTTTGTGTAACACATTTAAAAAGCGCGCCTAGTCGCGTCACTGTTGCAATTATGACGTCAACGTCCTAAACAACGAACCGATACGCATAGGAACGACTTAATTAAGATAAACGAAAAATGTTTCAATAAATTCTTTATACGATTAGAGACACAATAATTCAATTAAATCGGTAAAATAATCATTGTTTCGCCACATTAAAATAAATAATTTTCGCCGACAGCTGTCATTTCCGAATTGCAATGGTGGTTTCCGTTTCGGTTCTTTTGTTCCATAGATAAAAAAACTAAAATTTATTTTGCAAAAATAAAATACTAACTATGCTTTTAATTAAAATGTAAAATGATTACTTAAGTAATAAGCTAACATATCTAACACTTTTCATATTTTATTGTTAACACTGTCAAGTAGCCAATTCCAAGCAGTCAATCATACCCCTATGACAATATATGACATTATTTGCCGTCTCTGTGTTTGCACTTACTCTGTTCATTATTTTCCGACTCGGTTGTGATATTTCGTCGACTCGCGTGCAATACCGCGTAATGACATTTACCCGTAAGTTCTAATTTGGATTGAAATAATATGAAATAACAGACAAATTTAATCTTTATGGCAAATGCTACATACGCGGTATTGCACGCGCGTCGACGATTTGCATTTTTGAGTTTCTCACTTGCCTAGAAACGTATAAATGATCAGTTTGGCTAATGTAAATAAGTAAAAATGCAGCCTAAGCAGCCTCCCAACAAAAACATATTATTGTATTGTAAAATACTACAAAAAATATAATTTCAAAATGGAATTTTCACAATTCGAGCTGCGATCTTGTACTAAACTCTTTTTATTTTAGCTCTTAGGTAATATTTATTTCTTTTCCTAACATTATTTCACTGTTATAGTCAATACAGACACAATCCCCTTACACTAGGTACACATCGGAGCGCCTGATATATTTATAACGGCAAATTTTTATATTTGAAAATAAACGGCGTTTGTGTTTTAAATGAATTATTTTAATAACTAATAGATTGTATCGAAAATGAAGAAGGCTGCGACCTCCGGAATCACAATCCTAACATGTTTTAGTAAAAATATTTCTTTCTAAATTTATATTTACAGAGTTTTGGAAGAAAAATAATTTTACGATTTCAATTTTTATCATTTTTTTAAACTGGTATATTTTTTACATATTCATTTATTTTAAAATTTCAAGAAGGCGGCGACCTTGTAAAATATGTGAATAAACGTACAAAAAGTGATTTAATGCTTAGAATTACTTTAGGTCATAGTTCTAGTGAACAGAAATACATGAAGTTTCGCAAATTCTCTTCGTATTGGGCCTTAAGTCACTAAATTACAGTCGCTAAATTTCGTCCCCACACCTAATTTCGTCCCCTTCGATATCTATTTCATTAAACACTGCCATCTATTATTATATTGCCATTGTGAAGAAGTGAAGGCGGCACGACGTTCGTACCGGCAGAAATTCTAAAATCAAAAAAAGTGTTCAAAGTGAGTTTTTCATTTAAATATTCTCGGATTCCATAAAATATTGAGATGCCTGACTTATTGATCCAATTTTATTGCCAAACTAACTTTTATTACGTCAGATGTTATTCGATTAAGTAAAAATTGTAGGTTATAACACGTTTTTTGCCTCAATGGGAGGAGTCAAAATAAATTAAAATTTCTTAATATCGTCCCCTTACGTGAACCTTATTTCGTCCCCGGGACGGTATTAGGATCTCGAACAGTGAATGGATCGCGAACGTTCATATCACTTCTTTTTGTATGAAACTGAAGATTGATATGTTTTTTTTTTAATTTGTTAGATGCCAAAAAGAAAACTGTGGGATGCTGGAGCAATGACAAAAGCTGTTGAAGCTGTACGAGCGAATGAAATGGGTTATAAAAAGGCATCAAAATTATTTCAAGTTCCAAGAGCTACTTTGAAAGATTATGTTAAAAATTTTGAAAAATCTGTGGAATCTTTGGTGTCTAGAAGAATGGGAAGAAAACCAGTTTTGCCGACAGAATTGGAAGAGGAGCTGGTAAAGTATTGCTTGCAAATGGAAAAAAAATATTATGGTGTCATGGCTTCTGATTTAAAACGAATGGCGTACCAATTGGCGTTCAGAAACAATATTCCACATCCATTCTCACTGGCCAAGAAGAAAGCGGGCAAAAAATGGATGAAATTGTTTATGGCTCGCCACCCTGAGTTATCATTCCGTCAACCAGAGTCCTTATCACGAGCTCGTGTTCAAGGTTTTACTGCGGAGAATATTAAGACTTTCTTTAACTTATTAAAACCTGAGATGGAAAAGATAAACTTCAACCCTAATAAAGTTTTTAATGTTGATGAAACAGGGATTAGCACTGTTCAACATAAAGTGAGAAAAATCTTAACAGTGAAAGGCAAAAAAGAAGTTCACAAATTGTCATCTGCTGAACGAGGTGCATTAGTAACTGTTGTTACTTGTATGTCGGCTAGTGGACAGTTTATACCTCCGTTGATGGTGTTTCCTAGAAAAAATATGAAAGCTGAACTACTTGATGGAGCTCCTCCAGGCACAATTGCTGGATGCCATCCATCGGGTTGGATCCAGCCTGAACTGTTTACAAAATGGCTGACACATTTTGTGTCTATCGTAAACCCATCAAAAGAAGATCCTGTTCTACTGGTGTTAGATGGGCATTACAGCCATACAAGGAATTTGGATGTGATAGACATCGCACGTGACAATGGAGTATCAATAATCTGCCTCCCCCCGCATTCTACTGATCATATGCAGCCATTAGATGTCTCATTTATGTTTCCTTTGAAGACATACTATGCCCAAGAAATAGAGAATTGGTTGAGTAATCACCCAGGGCGAGTTGTGACGCACTACCAAATTGGAGAAATATTTGGAAAAGCTTATTCAAAAGCTTGTAAAATTGAAACAGCAATCAACGGATTTCGCAAAACGGGAATATTCCCACTTAACGAAAACATTTTACACCTTCAACAAGAAAAGGTAAAGCGATGATAGTCACCGCCTCGCCACACAAAAAAGAAAGAATAGAAGCTGTAAAGAAGCAGACAGAAAATAATGAAAGAGTGGCAAAAAAGAAAAGCGAAAATGTAAAAAAAACGAAACCAGCTGGAGGCAACAAAAATAAAAAGAAAACCAAAAGGCGACGCAAAGAACAGTCCTCTGAAGAAGAATCATCTAATGATGATGAGCCAATTCTGGTGTCTACTGACGAAGAATATAGCGTGAATGATGACGCTGAATGCCCAGTTTGTCGTAGTACCTATTCTCAAGACAAAAAAGGAGAAAAATGGATAAGATGCATACAATGTTTCCAATGGATGCACGAAGATTGCGTTGAAAATCCAGGACCAAAATTTGTCTGCTCTATTTGTTTGGAGAATTAGAAGTTCCTATTTGTACCTTTACCAATAATTAATATAACTAAAAAAGCACTGATTAGATATAAATATGATAGTTACTTAAGTATTTTTTTTTATATAATATTGTTAGGAGTATAACTCCAGTTCACGTACTGATTATTGTGATCTCAATATCGTCCCCGGGACGTAATTAGGAGCCCAAAAAAATGTTTTGATAATATAATAATAATAATAATAATAATAAAAATCTTTATTGTTCAAAAACATAGGCAGCAGGTTACATATTTTGGTCACTTAGGTACCTAAACTGGGTCTAGCCCGTTCTTATAGGTACTTATGCTCTTCAGCCTGTAGTTCATTAAGTTAGTCTAAGTTTATAAGTTTATAAAGGGTTAGTACTTATATTTAAGTATAAGCTACAATTTACACAATTTTAGACAAAAGTGAATTCCACACTACTTAACAATTTTGTACTCATCTTAATTTAGAAATACTTATTAGATAACCACATTCATCAATTCTTCTGTTTCATTATAATTCTGTGTTAGTAACCATTCTCTTAATATACTTTTACATTCATGTGTTGTTTTATTTTGTAAGTTTAATTTTTTGTTTAGTTTGTTATACAACATTGGGCCCCTGTAAAAGGAAAATCGTTTTGAAAATTTCGTTTTGGATAAATGAACTGGAACTTTAATGTACTTTCGTCTACTATTAACTGTTAGGGATAATTTTGGACAGATTGTTCTGTGTTGTTTGAGAATAACGTCCATATAGTAAAGCTGACGAACTGTTAACATTCCACATTCAGCGTATAAGGCTGAAGTGGGATATCTGTAGGGGAAGTAGTTCATTACTTTGAGTACGGCACGCTGTGCACGTTCCAAAGGGAGAAGGCTTGATTTGTATGAACCTCCCCATACATCAATACAATAAGATATTATTGATTGGCACAAAGATAGGTACAATATTCTCAGCAGTCGACTATTAGTTAAGTGTCTTATATGAGTATTTTTGTTAAAGCCATTTGTATACTTTTTCTAAAAGCGTTAACGCATTTTTGATTATTTCTAAGAATAAAGGAATGTTGAAGCTAAAGTGTGACGTTTCATTTATTACTGTAGTATTTTTTTTTTGGAGATTTTTTTTACAAGAAAGGGACGATATATGGCGACTGTACCTTATAAAAGGTGGGTGGACCATGGAAGGCCATGCTCCTTTGAAGGCCAACTATGAAAAAGTTATATTTAAACCTGACAAAATCCTTCCATTCACACAAAGCTCCATCAAACTCAAGGACACAAACGCGGCGGCTAGTCGTTCGCGTTGATATTTGTCAGTGCGGTCCGTAGTAGGTATCGCTTCGTAGACTTCGATCGGCGACGGCAAAATTCAAGCCTTCAAGGTAAGGGCGACAAGTCCAGTAACAGCTAATATTATGCTGTACTTGTCGCCCTTAAGTTAGGACCTCATTGCCACTTAACATCAGGTGGAATGAGGTCAATCCTGAAGTGCAATATATAAAAAAACTAATTCGCGCTCAAATAAAGGTACGTACGTTAGTTATATAAATAAATTATTATGAAAATATACTAACACATAGTTTTCCGTGATAGTTAGCCGTGATAGAGATTTCCTTCTACCTACTTATAAAGATATAAGTATCATATAATTATTTTGAAGGCATGCCAAATGGTCATGTCTGTAAATATCGCTACAAGAATAAGTCAATAATTGAACAGTTGTTTAAATTATACACGCATAATTTCAGATTGCAAGAATGTCAGGATTAAAACCTAGAAAAAGGGCACTTTAGCACTTGGGATAAAGTCAGTTTAAGACGTGCCATGGAAGCAGTACAAAATAACGAACTTAATACAAATGCATCTGCATTAAAATTCAAAATTCTAAGACGTACCCTTAGAAACCATTTACTAAGCGGTAACAGTACTAAAATTATTGTGAAGACAACTACTCTTACAAAACAGTTAGAAGAAGACTTAACGCAACGAATCAAACGCTTTGCAAAACTGGGTATACCACTTACTCCTAAATTTATACGGAAACAAGGCTTTTTATTTTGTGAAAGGTTCAAAATATGTCTACAAGAATGGCTGGACGCAAATGGCTTAAAATGTTTTTAATTCGAAACCCATCAATATTAAAAAAGGAAACCCCAGGTAATGAATCCAGCTAGACCCCAAAAACATTTTGAAGAAGTGAAGAAACTCTATGAAGAATTAGACATTATTGCACATCCAGAAAGCTTGTATAACATGGATGAAAAGGGGTGTCCCATTACTGTCCAAAAAAATGTAGGTTGGCTGAGAACGTTACTATAGCGATGTGTGTAAATGCTGTCGGTAATGCTGTACCAACACTGATCATTTTTAAAGGAATTAAGTACAGATCAGAATTAGGATCAAATTTACCACATGGAACAAAGATAAGAATGGCACACGAAGGCATCATGACCAGTAGCTTGTTTGTTGAGTTCATTCAACATTTTGCTCAACATGAAACACCCGTTAAGTGTCTGTCTACGCCAGTAATCGTATCCGAACCCAGTAGTCGTATCTGAACAGGCGGAGGGGCGCGGGGCGAGACGACGGGAAGAGTTTCCGGCGCGAGCGGCGCCACTGCCATCTTAAGCTGACGAGCTACGCACGCCTAATTAGTTCGTTGTAACAATTTACCTTAAATTCCTAAATACATAAATAATATCATTCATGTGCTTTAATTTCCAACAAGAGTGTCTGCTTGTCTTTGATGGTGAAAAGAGTCATTTAACATACGAGGCTCTGGAAGAAGCAGATAAATAAAAATAATATAGTGTTGTATTGCTTATCTTCTAACACTATGCACCAACTCCAACCTTTAAACAAATCAGTAATGATATATCAGTAAAAATAAATAAATCAGAACAAAAAAAAAGCATATATCTCACAAAATAATTCCATAAAATTTCTGAAAAGAAAAGCACAATAACAAAACAACGTAACAGTAAAAAAAGAAACCAAACATTGAAAGATGATAAAAGTGCAGAAGGTGAAGAAAATAATTACTGACACGCATGTAGCGAGTGTAGAATCGATGAGTTGAGGCAATGTACCGAATGTCGTAAGTGATCACGACGAGTGTTATTTTTGTGATGATTGATTTTTGTGCTTAGTTTGTGATGAAAATAATCTAAAGTTCCCTTTTTAGTTTGTAAGTTAGGAGGAAAGTACCTAAATCAAGTTTTTATTTACTTTTTTACATTGGCGTTTTTTATTTTTGGGAATGATTGATTTTAAATATTTTTGACAAGACTTCGTTTGTAGTGTTTAAAAGGTAGTTCATTAAACATAAAGAAATATGTCATAGATGATAATAGTTAGTTTGACCTTCTTCTTCTTCCTTTTATCTAGGAAGCGTATATAGCCCTCCTCGATAAATGGACTCTCCAACAGTAAAATAGTCCATTTAAACAAATCGAACCAGTAGTTCCTGAGATTTGCGCGTTCAAACAAACAAAGCCTACAGCTTAAAATATTAGTATAGATATGATGTAAACTATGGATAGAAAATAAGTATATCAATAGGTAATAACAGCTCTATTTCGGTGCCCCAGGGTCTTAACTCGCCTAGCTTCGCAGAGCTTCCGCTAAGTTCTGTTTCTCCTCCAGACGCCAGGCGACCTGGAGTGCGCGATATGCAAGTTCAGGTTCAAGACGAAGCGCAATCTGCAGAAGCACAGCTCGAACCACGAGAAGAAGTACGCTTGCAAGTCGTGCCCATATGTCTCTAAGACCACGTGAGTACGACCAATAACACATTACCTAAATAAATAAAAAATCCAACCCCAAAAAGTGTGAAATTAGCCCTTTTCTTTGATATTGAACTATACTGAGGGATCTGTTACAATAAAAATTAGGTAATCCGTAATTTTCAGGCGGCGGCCATCTTGGATTTGAAATTTGTCATTATGAATATGTTCTGCTAGTCAAGCCCTTTTACACGATACCCATATTGTGGGAGTTGTGTTAAAATATGCAATCCATAATTTTGCGAAGGCCATCGGCCATCTTGGATCGATTTTTATCAAACATAGCTAAGAACAGTCCCGACTTATTCTTCTTTCAAACAAAAAATCAAAATCGGTTCATTTGCGATGCTACGCCCGTACGCCAGCCCCATCATTGCGTGGGTGCAATGTAGGTGCTCATAAAATGTTCGGCTTTTCTAGACTGTAATGTACCTATACGTATACATTGTACACATTAACCGCATTTCAAAGTCAAAGTCAAAGTCAAAAAAAAAAAACAATGCCGGTTGAATTATTTTTATCTTTTTTTTTAACTAATTTTGAAGTTTCTTTTTAATAATATTGGGGCATTTGTTCACCTAGAAACACCAACCTTACCTTAATGTATTTTATTTCAGAACCCAAGCAAAACAGCATCAAAGATGGCATAAAGGCGTCACGTACAAGTGTCAGTACTGTGACGAAGTTTCCACGTAAGTTCATTTGTAATAATATTATATTCAGTTAAAAAAATAAAACAGAGTCATTTACTAGGGATTTCATATAAATTTGAAACATTACATATTTTTAACACTGTTAAATTGACAGTTCGTTAGTTTTATAAATTTTAATAATATCTACTGTCCTTTGCAAACCAAATTTTATGGTCACCCTAGCTTTGTCAAGCTATAATTCAATTTGCCACAATATTATAATGTACATAATGACATTTCGTCATCGGCATTTTACAAACCAGCATTCGTTTTTAAACTGACGACGCCGTATTAAACGGCGGATTAACTCAAAATGCCTGCGACACATACATGTGCAAATCTCTTAGCTACGACTAGGTCCTATTATAAATAAAAAATAAAACACAACAAATAATCATTGAACACTCTGATGGAATGCGAAATACGAGTATAGTGTTATTCCAAGAATATTGTATTATATCTTGAAAGTTTTAGGTATATAAGTTTTAAAAGTACATGACTTTTGCCTGGAAAGTGTCTTAATATAGATAAGACTAGATGTACCCGCGACTTCGCAAGGACAAAATAATTTTGAATTTACTTTTTCTAAAATAAAACTGGCCTACATTAGGTACTCCTCATTAAATCAGCTATCTGCGAATAAAAGTCCCGTCGAAATCGGTCCACCTATTTCAGAGATTAACCGTATCAAACACACCGGCACAATTGTAATAAATGTTTTATATATTACCGTATTATATAAAAATAAATATGTAGTAAAAGACACTCTAATTTTATTTATATGTATGGAGCCTACTTCATGTCACTTATACCTATATCAGTGACACCGGCAGAAAGTTTTCACTTCGTAGACGTTCGCATAGTGAAGCTGGAGGTAAACTACTTATGTCCGGTTCCGATAATTTACGATTCGTAACGTGTCAAAAATTACTATCCGTTTTTCTACAAGTCGTTAATGCTAAATTCGAGTTTACTTTACATATCAGCTGTCATCAGTCGTCTGTCAGTCGTTTTTAGCTTACATCTCGTATTATTTATTACTATCCGTAATTAGAACGGATCGTTTTTCAAATATTGGAATTGATCATTAGTGCACAATGGAAGAATGTCTTACAATTTAAGGGTGAAACTACTTTCCGCGTCTATTTTTTGCCTTCGGCAACGTAATTCCAAAGCATGAAGTTATAATGAATTGCAGCAAGTGGACATCGTACCTGAGCCACGTGCGCATCAAGCACCCGTCCGAGTTCATCTGCGGAGTGTGCGGGTACTCCTTCGTGAGCCAGCTCGGCCTCAACATGCATAAGACAATGATGCACAAGCAACTACAGGTGAGATTGTTATACTGTTGACTAGGAAATAAAGTTGAATATGTAAATATTGACGATAAATACAAGTCAGGTCATTGACCTGTACGTAGTCATATAGTTTTGTTTCGATGAGTTAAGAAACAATTAAGTATTTATTTTTGTGACGTAAGCTGAAGCATACCTGTCCCCAAAGGTGACACCTGCTACCAAAAGCGAATCGAACAGACGAAAGGTTTCGTTTTTGAAAAATAATCGAAAGTTCGTGGTTCTTGATTTGCATAGGTACCTGAATGTTTTTTTTAAAACACTGTAGTAGTGTTCGAAATGTTTATAGTAAGGATTGGGACAAAAAAGAAAAGCGTTCTTCTCGCCTTCCAGGCTATGAACGACAAGTCGTGATAATATCTAAAATAAAACTCACTCAGCATAAGTCATGGCCCAATCGCCAAGCATTTATCAGGGTTTAAATTTAAATCGCCGAAATTGTATTTATGTAACATCACATACAATGCTCTGATTCTATGGTAAGTAGCTTAAGGATTTGTGTTACAGATATCGGAAACCACGACGGTACCACAACACCCAGACCCGAGACAATTTAGAAAAGTTCGTTTTTCATATTGACCTGACCGAGGATCGAACCCGACCCGACCTCAGAGATAGTGTGATGCCAAAGTCCGGCCCACTCGCCTCTCGGCTAAGGAGGTCGTCTGAATGTCATTCAGGATACATAAAAACTTTACTTTTTAAATTTTACTGAATTCATTTTTAATAAAATCTTTTTTTAACAGGATAAAGATAAAAAAGAAAAGGACGACACAGGCCCGTACTGTGCGGTGTGTGACGTCAAGTTCGTGTCTATGGAGGCGTACAGGCGGCACATGGTCACCTCGGTCAAGCACACGCAGAATAATGACTTTAAGTACGTAGCAATAAGGTTTTAATCGGCTTGAGTAAAGGTTTTGTCACGACTTTAAATCTTAGTGCAAATGGAATCTTATAGGTAGAACATATGGGAAAAAGACTTTAGTTATAATGCAGTTAGGATTATTTTACTTGGCAAAGGATGAATTGATGTGACGTTTTGATTGACATCATATTGCCATCGGAGCTTATTGATAATCATTACTTCCACACCTTTAACTTCTTGTTATCAGACATAAAGTTTAAATTGCCATGGTCCTTCGAGCTATACAATAGGGTCTCGTTTAACCTTTGGGTACGTAACCGTGCTAAGTAATGAGTATCCGCTTCAGGAACGGTTGCAGAGTGTGCGGCGAGACGTTCGCGAACGGCGAGGAGCTGCGCGTGCACCACCGGCGTCTGCACGCGCGGCAGCGGCCCAAGAACTACGGCAAGAAGCCCGCCAACACCGCGTGGCCGGCCGACTGCGAGCACGTGAGTACACGAGACGGTCGCGACCGGCGAGGAGCTGCGCGTGCACCACCGGCGTCTGCACGCGCGGCAGCGGCCCAAGAACTACGGCAAGAAGCCCGCCAACACCGCGTGGCCGGCCGACTGCGAGCACGTGAGTACACGAGACGGTCGCGACCGGCGAGGAGCTGCGCGTGCACCACCGGCGTCTGCACGCGCGGCAGCGGCCCAAGAACTACGGCAAGAAGCCCGCCAACACCGCGTGGCCGGCCGACTGCGAGCACGTGAGTACACGAGACGGTCGCGACCGGCGAGGAGCTGCGCGTGCACCACCGGCGTCTGCACGCGCGGCAGCGGCCCAAGAACTACGGCAAGAAGCCCGCCAACACCGCGTGGCCGGCCGACTGCGAGCACGTGAGTACACGAGACGGTCGCGACCGGCGAGGAGCTGCGCGTGCACCACCGGCGTCTGCACGCGCGGCAGCGGCCCAAGAACTACGGCAAGAAGCCCGCCAACACCGCGTGGCCGGCCGACTGCGAGCACGTGAGTACACGAGACGGTCGCGACCGGCGAGGAGCTGCGCGTGCACCACCGGCGTCTGCACGCGCGGCAGCGGCCCAAGAACTACGGCAAGAAGCCCGCCAACACCGCGTGGCCGGCCGACTGCGAGCACGTGAGTACACGAGACGGTCGCGACCGGCGAGGAGCTGCGCGTGCACCACCGGCGTCTGCACGCGCGGCAGCGGCCCAAGAACTACGGCAAGAAGCCCGCCAACACCACGTGGCCGGCCGACTGCGAGCACGTGAGTACACGAGACGGTCGCGACCGTCCTGCATAGGTCCTGCCAAATTTCAGCTCAATCGGTCCGAACTGGTACAATGAGGGTGTTTGCGCATGAAAATTCCGCTAGATGGCGATACGTAGGGATGGGGTCCAATTGATACGTGATTGGTTATTATTTACATGACATTCAGGCCTAGCATGCGCCACGCGACTAATTTTATTGAGCTCTTAACAAACGTCAAAATCGATAAAAGTCAGAGCGTCAACTACTGATTGGTTGAAAATGCGAGTGCGGTGTGCTTTTAGCCAATCAACAGTATCGTTTACTTTTGTCGCCTCATGCGAGAAGTTTGACGACATTGGCCTGATTGAGAGATATGTCACCATGACATTTAAATCACAAATCACATAGCACTTGGACCTCTCGCATATTGTTGAGTTGACTGAACTGTCAGCTAGAGATCACGGTACCCGAAACGTCGGGCAGTAAGTAGTAGTAACTACTAAAAAATGTTGTTGAGTTTTGACCTGTTAACTATTTTAAATTTTTAAAATGGAATGTGAAAATCCAAAAGTCTAAATCGATTTTTCCTATCTACTTATTAGACTCAAATATAAATAGAATAATAAAGTGAATGGTGTGATCATTCTAACATGTATGTTGGTCGTGTTGTCAGTGTTCGGAGTCCATCGCGAACGCGCGCGACTACTGGACGCACTTCAGGCGCGCGCACCCCGACAAGCCGTACCCCATACAGAAGAACTACATCTGTGACATTTGCGGAAAGAGCTTCCGGGTAAGTAAGCAATAAGTGCCAGCCTTCAATATCCCGCATTGTATGAAATTGTTCTTCGGGTACCATTTTCAACGCGCTATGCTACAGGACTCACAATTTGTAAACTTATAAAACATACACCCTACATATTTTCATTCAAACTTTCATCCCTTAGGTTATTTTAACCTCTCAAGAGTAATTTATTGTCACTTTAAACATAATTTTTGTATGATCAAAAACATTGATGATTCTTCAAGAATGCCAATGATTTTCCTTTTTTTACTCCTTTAAAGGAAAGTGTTCATAATAGTTTAATGTCATATTTGTTCATGGCTAATTAACAGTTAAAAAAAATTCCAAGCTTTTAGCTTAAAAATAACGATACTTCTATACAAACTTTCGCACCCCCATTCAACCCCTTGCAAACCTATTTTCACATTAAAAGTTCAAGGCTATACGGCTATCAAATTTCATTTAAATCGTTTTATTATTTTTATTTTTAAAGCCGGACAGACAGTCAGAGTTACTTTCGCATTTATAATATTAATAAAACCTCAGTTTATTTCTTAGTTGATATCTAATCATGATTTCTGTTTTGCAGGGTAACGCGTTCCTGGTCTACCACAAGCGGACCCATACGGAAGAGCGCGCCTACAAGTGCGCCCAGTGCCCCAAAGCATTCTTCAACCGCACAAACCTGCAGATGCACGAGAAGACGCACTCCGACCACCGGCCCTACCCGTGCACTGTCTGCTTCAAAGCATTCAAGTGCAAGGGTGCGCTTGACAGGCACTTCCGGGTAACTTGCTTACTTACCTACAGCCTCAATTACTTGCTACAAGTGTTCCTAGTGCTATAAAGTGTTCTTTAATCGGAGAAACCTGTAGATGCACGAATAGACTTTGCTTGCTTTAAAGCGTCCAAGTGCTCAATCAATCACTCAATAATTTAGCAGACAGGCACTTCCGGGTAACTCACTTACCTGCTCCAAATGCCCCAGTGCCACAAAGTCTTCTCTAACCGAAACTACAGGTGCACTGTTTGCTTAAAGTGCAAGATCTCGTTTGTCAGGCATTTCTGGGTAAGTCACTCACTTACCTGCTACAAGTACGCCTTGTGCGTGCATTCTTAGAGTATATAAACGAATGATGCTGACTGTTCCTCGGTTACATTTACGAAGTGAGCTAGGCCTGGTATCGTTTCTCGCTCATAGTCGCCGGTCGGACAGCTGCCTAACGTATGCACGATCGTTTCAGAGCCACACGGGCGTGAAGCCGTACGAGTGCGAGGTGTGCGGCAAGGCGTTCTGCCAGTCGAACAGCCGCAAGCTGCACGTGCGCACCGTGCACCTCAAGCAGCCCGCGCCCTACGTCAGCCGCGCGCGCCTCGCCCGCGCCAAGCCGGCGCCCGACCCGCCGCCCTACCACGCCCTCTACTAGCACTACTGCGGCTAGCGTGCCTGGCGGTGCCTCAACAGGTGCACGGTCGCTTCAGAGCTACACGGGCGTGAAGCCGTACGAGTGCGAGGTGTGCGCCCTCTACTAGCACTACTGCGGCTAGCGTGCCTGGCGGTGCCTCAACAGGTGCACGGTCGCTTCAGAGCTACACGGGCGTGAAGCCGTACGAGTGCGAGGTGTGCGCCCTCTACTAGCACTACTGCGGCTAGCGTGCCTGGCGGTGCCTCAACAGGTGCACGGTCGCTTCAGAGCTACACGGGCGTGAAGCCGTACGAGTGCGAGGTGTGCGCCCTCTACTAGCACTACTGCGGCTAGCGTGCCTGGCGGTGCCTCAACAGGTGCACGGTCGCTTCAGAGCTACACGGGCGTGAAGCCGTACGAGTGCGAGGTGTGCGCCCTCTACTAGCACTACTGCGGCTAGCGTGCCTGGCGGTGCCTCAACAGGTGCACGGTCGCTTCAGAGCTACACGGGCGTGAAGCCGTACGAGTGCGAGGTGTGCGCCCTCTACTAGCACTACTGCGGCTAGCGTGCCTGGCGGTGCCTCAACAGGTGCACGGTCGCTTCAGAGCTACACGGGCGTGAAGCCGTACGAGTGCGAGGTGTGCGCCCTCTACTAGCACTACTGCGGCTAGCGTGCCTGGCGGTGCCTCAACAGGTGCACGGTCGCTTCAGAGCTACACGGGCGTGAAGCCGTACGAGTGCGAGGTGTGCGCCCTCTACTAGCACTACTGCGGCTAGTAGATAATTCTTCAAGCGCAAAAAGAAAAAAAAACAGTATATTTTATGGCGCTAACGGGTACCCTTTGCATTTGTATGATGGTCACATTTTTGATCTCAAGAAACACAAAACTGATTATCGTGCCTTGCGTAACGTAAACGATATATTTAAAACATTTGATCTGTAATCATGCTTATATTACTAAGTTAGTATTTGATAGTAATGAAATGTTACGACTGCGTTTAAGAATGAATTAGTATTTTGTATGAAATTTTAACTCCACTGCCGATGTCACTGATATTTATATTATAAGAGTTTTTTAATACATTTATTTTTTATGGGCCATAATGTTCACTCACCAGTATTACTTTACAGTACAATTAAATTATTGAATAACAGGCCTAGCATACGCAAATATGTCAAATGTATCGCATGAGACGACAAAAGTTTCGATACTATGAATTGGCTAATAGCACACCGCATACGTATTTTCAGCCTGCTGACGCACTGACTTTAATCGATTCTGACGTTTGTTAAGAGCGCGATAAAATTTAGTCGCGTTGCGTATGCTAGGCCTGTAATTATATAAACCTGGTAGGTGCAGACAGCACATATAGCTAAACACTTGAAGTTCGATATTAGTTCTTATGCTCACGATTTAAGGGTGGTGCAGTCCAAAGTGTATAGACGTGCGTATGACTGTACAATTAGGATTGTACATACGATGGAATAATTGTATGCCGTAAAGGACTTTATGTGACATCGACCTTATTTATTTTTTGTAAATTATGGTTAAAATGCTAATTAAAAACTCTCCGAAACTACCCGTGTTGATAAGTGAAATTGTGACGTCTTTTTTTTCCTATCTGACTATCGATGATGGCTGCGAAGTCTTATTATCGTCACAGAGATTTTGGGGGAGCGCAGATGACTCTCGCCTCTAATTGTGACGTCACAAATTGCTACCCTCAAAGAAAATCTATGAAGGAATCGTTTATTTAAAAGTATCTCACTTGACTAAACAGTCAACATCCCAATTCTGCATGTTAATTTCAATTGTTTTCACAATTAAAAAAAAGTTGTATCATTTTTTAACTCGCATAGAGATAACCTTCCTTCCTTTAAAAAGATTCCTTTACGAGAAGAGTTATATTAAAAATTAAGTATAAAATGTCCCTATTTTATTTTAATTTTTATATACTTACTAGCTTATTTATTTTTTATAAATCAATAGACTTGAAGCCTAAAATTATTGCTAACTGTATTTTTTCTCCAATATTTATGATATTTCATTTATATTCTCAAATGATACGTAATAAACGTTAATTAGAAGAATTTTATTAGCATTTAAATGTAAATATTGTATTTTTGTGCTGTGCTGAGTATACCTAGTAATAGATTTACGATGTATACTATAAACTACATGTATAAATATATACATAATTTTGTATTATATTGTTTTATTTTCTATAAGACGTGACTACTATTTGCAGGTATCTTGTACCACCTTTCCATCATGCCTAGCATGCGCCACGCGAGTAATTTTATCGCGTTCTTAACAAATGTCAAATTCAGCGCGTGAACTATTGATTGGCTGAATATACGAGGGCAGTGCGCTATCAGTCAATGAACACTATCGAAACTTTTGTCGTCTGATGCGATAAATTTGATGTTTTGCGCATGCTAGCCCTACATATAGTACGGATGACAGCACGTTATTAATAAAAACACTTGCATTTTGTTGTTAGTTATTATGCCCACGACATAAAAGTGGAACTGACTCATAAGTGTGATGCTTTTGACTGTACATACAACGTACCTACTTACTTACCTAATTAATCTGAGTAACTAAACACGTCTTGGGGATTTATTCTTTGTCAGCTGAAAAAGAAAAATGCATTTGCGAAGGCAAACGAGGTACAAAGCTTATCGAATTTTTAAGGTCATCTTAATAGATTCCTTTGAACCTTGATTAACGCAAACCACGGGTCTGCACAGTGGTGGATTTGCAGTCTCGGCCGCCCTAGGCCCCAAGTCATCAGCCGCCCCTTTCTCAGCATCCATCATATAGACTACATAAATTACTTTTTTTTAATACAAACCTCTATTGTGGCGAAATGTTTATACGCCATAATAAGTTTTTGTAACTATTGGGGCCGCCCCCTAAAATTGGCCGCCCTAGGCCTGGGACTACCGGGCCTTAGGGTAAATCCGCCACTGGGTCTACAGTCAAAAGCACGTTAAGGTTAACACTTCGCACCTTTGTTAGATCAAAAGCACTTAAAAACAATATTATTGAAAAAACTGAAAATTATTTGTTTTTGTAAAGCACATGTCTAAAAATAATATATTTGTGCCGACCTACGACATGACCTACAAGTCGACACAAATACAGCGTCAGCAGAATTGGCGTAGTAAACAACGCTCCATACGTAATGCGTGACATCGATATCCTACATCGCGATATCAGAGTTTTCGTCGCCACTAAGTATATATACGACAAAACCAAGATTGGTAGTTGGGCCTTGGTCCCCGAGCAGATAACACCTAGCTCGGCGGAAGTACTTCCACTTTTAGTAAAAGAACATACGTTCCTTACATTGGTGACCCCGACTGAGCTGAACACCAGCAGCCTTAGAAGAAAGGAGCCTTCGCATCAGGCCATGCTTCCATACCCTCAACAGCCAGCTTAGCCCCGAAAAGAGTACCCGACCACCTCAGCTGACAAAGCCACCTGGTTCCGGGCCCGTGTAATGAAGCAGGCCATCGCAGCCCTACGACCGAGTCATTGGTCCACACCGGCGTAGCAGCAGCTGCCTCCCTGCAACTACACGCATCGGGCACGTGCTTGGACTCCAAAGGGGGGGAGTACTGTGCCGACCTACGACATGACCTACAAGTCGACACAAATACAGCGTCAGCAGAATTGGCTACTTGACAGTGTTAACAATAAAATATGAAAAGTGTTAGATATGTTAGCTTATTAGTTAAGTAATCATTTTGCATTTTTACTTTTTAAATAAAAGCATAGTTAGTATTTTATTTTTGCAAAATAAATTTTAGTTTTTTTATCTGTGGAACAAAAGAACCGAAACGGAAACCACCATTGCAATTCGGAAATGACAGCTGTCGGCGAAAATTATTTATTTTAAGGCCCAATACGAAGCAATTGACATTACCCGTTTCGCGGCGAACCGCGCGCCATCTATTGAACTCATTTGGCATTAGCTCGTGCTAGCGCAGCACGAGTGTGCGGTGCTAGTACGAGCGAATGCCATGTAGTACTAATACAATAGAGACAGCATTGCGTACGTATTAATTTATTAAATCTTACTACTTTGTAATATTAGTAAGTACCAATAGATTATCAATTTTGTACTTTATTCGTTACATACATACAAACATATCGATGGCTCCAACGAATAAACGTGCAAACGAAAAACTACAACTTTTCAGGAAACCATAAAAACGTTTGAAATCACATTACTTTAATGACGTAATGAATAGATATATTTAATGTATAAATTATATTAAAGGTTAAACATATTTCAGCTCATATATTTTTTAAGAAAATAAATCTATCGATTTTCTCAGTATTCAAGAAAAAACATATAATTTTATTATTCTAGTGAAAAATTTGTGACTTGTTAACAGAAATGTATCACTGCACGTTTATTCGTGTCATAAATGAAGCATAAACAAGTGTAGTAAAACGGTGCACGGTTATTCTACAGATTAGTAAAAGATAATAATTCTATATTAGGATAGCTGTATTAAAATTTTTGCGGTCTGCAATGAAGCATAACTAATAAAAGTAGCTTCCGTTTTTACACGAATAATCGTGTCTTTTTTTTTTAAAGGAGTTATTACCCAGAGGAAAGGTTAGACACAAGCGGCAGATTGATTTAACACGTTTATTTTGGTGTACTCAAAGAAACAAATATATTCAATAGTATAGCTGGGCATTAACTCGTTAATCCGTTAATCGTTAATTAACGAAGTTAACATTTTGAGTAACGGATTAACTTTTAAGTTAACTTTAAAAACCGTTAACGGACTCATTAACTTCCGTTAATAATCAGGAAGTCCGTTAATCGTTCATCCAATGCCTACTATTCACTGCATGGCAGCGAGTGCGAGTGAGAAAGCTGCGAATAGATTCATTTTGTTAATTTGATTTCAACATATCGGATCGGGAAGGGTTCTCCGGAAACCGTACGGTTTGGCTTAAGTTTTTATTGGACCGCTTCGTAACGTTTTACATAGTCCCCCCCCCCCCCCCCCAAATTACGTTACGTAATACTCGAACGCTCCATAAATTACTGACAGTGATCATTTGCGTGTGGATAATCTAGACTCTAGACTAATATTATAAAGATGAAAACTTTGTTTGTTTGTAATGAATAGGCTCAAAAACTACTGGACCGTTTTTAAAAATTCTTTCACCATTCAAAAGCGACATTATTCAAGAGTAATATAGGCTAAATATTATTTTGGAAAAAATTTGGTTTCATAAAGTATTTGGGTTTTTCGGAGACAAGGTGGAAAAAATCAACCAGAAAAGTTACTTATTTCGCTGCCTAAACTATAAAAGAACCATAAAATGTTCTAATTAATTGTAGATTTATGGAAAAGTGTATGGAAAAGAAGGAAAAAGTATGTAATTACATTTAAAGTAAAGAAAAAGAGATGAAATAGGAAGTAATGCATTTTCAAAGTTTTATTATATTAATGCAGAATGTTTATGAGATAAACAACAAATCCTTTAATTAAATATCACTATACTTACCAAGTTAAAATCTAGACTAATATTATAAATGAGAAAGTAACTCAGTCTGTCTGTTTGTCTGTCCGGCTTTGACGCCTAAACCACTGAACAGATTTTGATGATTTTTGGTATGGGTAGGTAACCGTTGAACCTCTAGAACGGATATAGGCTACTTTTTGTTTTGAAAATGAGGGGGAAAGAGGTAATACCGCCCGTAAAAGTTAATATGGAAAAATAATTGCTTTTTAAATTAGGGATATGAAATTTGGCACAAAACTCAACATTCAAAACATAGCTCAAAACTTGGCTTAAATATGGACTACTTTGGTTTTGAATATTAGGGGAGACGGGGAGGGCTAACAGCGAACATGAAAATAGATATATATATGTCGCAGTCATCTAGTTTAATCAGCTATTTGATTGGATCACTAGCGCGTTCATTGAATCACGACGTTTAAGGGTGAATCAACTTTTTAGGCACTCCTTTCATGTCCCCACTGATAAATTTGAAAAAAAAGTCTTATAATAAAGTTTAAACTTAAAAGAACTTCGATAATTCAAAAATTAGATCTATTACAATACTATTCTCCATGTAATATAAATATTTTTTTCATTATTAATAGACAGTTTCGTAGTAACTCAGTGGAGGAAAAATGCTTCCCATAGTAAAAAATCTTGTCCCCGATGGTACCCCTGATGATACTTTTCTACATATCTTTAAAATGTTACATAAGAAGCTTGTATTTGTACATTGTTCTTAGAAAAAGAATCAATTACACTTTTATTAAAACCATCCAAACATGTTATTTATAAAATAATAATTTTGTTAAAAATTTTTGTTTGTTCGTCCCCAACATTGAGTAAAAAACCACATCTACTGCGTTACCTAATATAATTCAGCAATTTATACAGAGATGGCGTTATATGAATCGCCAATACTAGCTCATGTGTCTTGCTCTTTGTACATATTATTCGATACGATCAACGTCGCTCCGATTGGTCAGCAGCATGGCATGAGCTCTCGAGAGGTGTGCGTGGGTTTATTGTTGGTGTACTGTGTTACCGCGAAAATCTTGGTAAATATTATTACTTTTTCAATATTATTACTAAATATCGAAGCCATTTTGGTCTAAAGTCAAGGTCGATGCCGCAAAATAGGTATTAATTGAATGTAGATGCAGTAATAAGGTATATTCAAAAAATATTCTTCTGCGTTACCAGTAACGCCAGAGAAAGTAAGTAAGACTAAAAGGTTAGTTAAAGATTTAAATCCAAAAGAAAGGTAATTGTACCGCCAGCAGTGACTTCTCCGTGTGTAATTTCATCAAGAGCACCAGTGCTACCGTCAACAACAGTAAGAGGAAGGAAGAAGGTGAAAAAAAAAATCAAGGGTTTATAGACAAAACGAGCAATTAAAGCTAGAAAATGAGAAACTAAAGCGGAAATATGAAAAATATAAAAAAAGGTCTCAAAGAAGGAATGAAACCAAAACTGACAATGACCAAGCAAGTAAGGTAGCTGAAGATACAAAGTACAAAATTCTCAGCGGCGCTATTAAGAAATCATAAAAAGTAACTAAATCTAAAAAGGAACAAGCAATAATTAAAAAAAATATTTACTTCATCCGAAATACAAGACTCACGGATGAAGAAAAAGCTGCTGATGGACAATTTAGGAGTTGACAAAATAGTAACTAGTACCTCTTTCAATAAAGATACCAAACTAAAGAAAATTATCAAGGATTTTTATAATAGAGACGACATTTCGCGCGCTACTGCTGGAAAGAAAGAAACCTTAACAAAGAACGGGACTAAAGTTCAGAAGAGGTTCTTACTTGACTCAATGAAATCTTTATACAAAACATTCAAGAAAGAAAATCCCGATCTTAAATGCTCATATTTTTATTTTGTAAAAAATAAACCGTTTTTTATTGTCAGTGCGTCTGTTGATGCCAGAGATACTTGCCTTTGCAAAATACATGCAAATTTTGCTTCTAAAGCCAAATCAGTTAAAAAGAAAGGCGTAATGGGAACGGATGATCCTAATATAATAATCGAGTCAACAGTCTGCTGTGTCAATTCAAAGGACTGCATGTATGGTACATGCGAATACAATTACAATATTGAAAACTTTAATGGAATTGTAAGATGGTTGGAGTGGGTCCGAAAAGAAGAGATATCTGAAAAAGAAGGTAGAGCGATAAAAACGATGAAGACCGTTAAAGAAGAGTTAAGTGAAGAAGCAGACATTTTTATACAAAAATTCGAGAGAGATTTGGCAATATTTAAAAGACACGTTTATAACATAAAGATACAATTTAAAAATTTATACGCTGTGTTGATCAAATTCGACCAAATGAGTGCATTGTTGTAGTGGACTTTAGCGAAAATTACAATTGTAAATATAGCGAAGAAATACAATCGCATCATTTCGGAGGATCTCGAAAAAAATATCATTGCATACTGTCGTAGTATATATTTATAATGGTGAATCTCCTAAAGGATATGATGTCCACTCATTTTGTACAATTTCCGGATCAAACAACCATCAACCTGCGGCAATTTGGAGCCATTTGGACCCAATACTAATATGGATAAAATCTAAACTTGTTAACATCGATATAATTCACTTTCATTCTGATGGCCCCAGCACACAGTATCGCCAAAAACATAATTTCTATTTTATGTGCACGAAGATATTTGATTATGGATTTAGCAATATAACGTGGTCATTTTTCGAAGCCGGGCATGGAAAAGGCCCAGCGGATGGGATCGGTGGGTTCCTGAAGAGATCAGCGGATAAAGTTGTGGCTGATGGTCAAGACATTGCTGATGTTGAACAATTTTATGTGAGACTAAAAGTACAAGCAAAATAGTGTTGTATCTCATTGACGAGGACGATATCCATGATCAACAAAAACATATTCCCAACAATATTCGACGACTAATCGGCACTTTGAAAGTGCACCAAGTGTTTACAGATAGTTACGGAATAATAAAATACCGAGAATTGGGCTGCTTTTGTGAAAAATGATATTATGATAAAAGAGGATTCTGTGATTGCCTTAATCCTGAGACATGATTTAAGAAGTTACTGTCAAAACGAAAACGAAGTTGTTATAGTTACAGATTCTACTCCAGACCACACAAAAGATAATGTTATTTCTGATTTAAACATCCCAGATATGTCAACGGAATCAATAACTACTAATACTCTCGGTTTGCATAAATGCGAAGATATGCCTACACGCCTGGAATGGTCTTCAGACGACGAGGAACCCTTAAGTGAAATTCAAATTTCTAAAAAAATTAAGGATATAACCAACCAACGCCAAAGTATATATGAAGAAATATACGGTCCTCCTTCGGAAGAAGAACCATGCACAAGCTATGACAAAAATTTAAAAATTAAAGGTGGCAATTACTTGCTGGTTAAAGCACATTCAGATCAGTCGCGTAAAAAGGTATACATATATGCATGTAAAGCATTGTCTGATATGGAGGAAGACGGAGAAGTTAAGGTAATGTTTTTAAAAGTTAAAAATTAAAAAGCTACTCGCTTTCAGATGGACGATAAGATATCGCTTACGTAGAATATGATGATATTATCCAGCATTTGCCCACACCAGATATCATTAACAAAGGTCATAGAACTTATGTTGAGTTCAAAAATACAGTGAATGTGTTCGAGAAGAAGTGAGACTGACTTTTTTTATGTTAGTTTTTTCATAATTTTAAGAAGTTGATTATTTCAGATCTCGTTCTAGTTAATTTAATTATTAGTGATAAGTGTTATTGTAATAGTTGTATTGTTGAAAATATGACTGATAACACCGGCGGAGAAAGAAGGCAAAATAATGGCTTACTTTCTCAGGCGTTACCATTTTTATCTCTTGCGTTACCAAAATGTCCCTTAGTTTTTCCAAAGTGTGAAGGAGATTACTTTATAATTTATTTTACTTTAACGATAATATGTCCATAGATAAGTGCATTGAAGTTTATCTCATACAAATGTTTATAGCGTTTGATGCTGATTGTTACCTATAAAGATTTATTTCGAAGTTATGCGTAAAAATGTGTCCACTGTAACGCAGTGGAGATTCAAGTCAATATAACTTTTATTTTAAGTATTAACAAATGTTCCTGCCTATGCAAAAAGACTGCATTTAGACTGTAATAAATGATACTATTCTAATTTTTAAAAAACTGTTGTTTAATTTCTCGTTTTAACGTTTTCAAAATAGTAACGCAGTGGATACATAAAGCTCCTCTTCGTCACTGTTTGCCTTAAATCTCAAAAAATACAGTTCAGACATCGCGCCAAACACTAATTGGGGTAATTTGATAGTAATATTTTATAAAAATGTTGCCTTTTTTAACATATCATAAGAAAATAATTTTAAATGTTGTGTAAAATTTTCTCCTCAAAGGAGTGTCTAAAAAGTTGATCCACCCTTAATTGAATGACTAAAGGACAACTCGTCAAATTGTTTAATATAACGTTCAACTTCTTGACTGAACGTCATTTAGCATAGTCGTTGAATGGGACATAGCTGACTTTTTAATGTTTGATTAAGGTGACCATAAGTTTGCCACTTAAAAGATAACTAAATTTAGATAAAAAAAAATGAAGACATGACATAACACACCCTAATAAGATTTTTAATGTTTTAACAATTTTAAGTCTTAAGACAATTAGGCTAAAAAAATATTTTTTTACGAATAAGTCACTTTATATCTCAATTTCACTCTGAACATTATCAACACAGTGCTATTCGATTATATCTGTACCAGCTGTTTGACGCCATCTTTGTTTTGATGAGCACTAACGCCGCAGTGGAAAAAAAATAAACTAAATTACAATCACCTGACTGATTACGTCCGCTATGTTCAAAGGGCTATGTTACAATCCGCTAACTTGTTAGACGTTCAGTGAGTCTTATTCATTCAACGTTCGGCCTAGTCATTCAATTAAATGTCGTCATTTAATAAACACGCTAGTGATTCATTCAAATAGCTGTTTCAACCAGATGACTGCGACATATATATGGAAAACCCTGTAGTCCACGCGAACGTAGTCGTTACAGCTAGTACCTATTAGGTAAATTGAAAAAATGTACTGAGCAGTGCAGTGATCAAACCCCATGGACTCGGATAATCAAAGACATGGAATCGGATTCCAGGTCCTGGTGAGAATCGATAACCATTTATTCATCTATTTGGATTATATTTTAACGGATTAACGATTAACGTTAACTTGCGTTAATTCTTCAGAAATGTAATGTTTTAACGATTAACGAAGCTAACTTTTTTATTAACGGATTAACGATTAACGAAGTTAACTATTTGATTAACGGTGCCCAGCTATGTTCAATAGACGCGTGTTTTGTTATTCATGTGATATGAAGGTATTTAATTTACCTACAATAAACGAATTTTGTGCTATAAAAGTCTTATTTTAAGTCCAAAATTTACAAAAAAAAAATGTGTAGGCGTATCATAGGCCATTAAAACGAAAAAAACGAAAAAAAAAATTTTGGGCAAGAGCTCTTACGTACGAAAAATAACTTTACGTACTTTGAAATTATTGTTCTTGTGAGTCTTACAAAATGTCGTTGTAAAAATTGCAAAAATAAAAAATTAAAAACTTCATTCTGTTTTCTCCATAGTGGCGGTTAGGTCCTGAGTGTGTTAATTCTTACTAGACAATTCCAAGCAGTCAATCATACCCCTATGACAATATATGACATTATTTGCCGTCTCTGTGTTTGCACTTCCTCTGTTCATTATTTTCCGATATGTGAATTTCGTCGACTCGCGTGCAATACCGTGTAATGACATTTACCCGTAAGTTCTAATTTGGATTGAAATAATATGAAATAACAGACAAATTTAATCTTTATGGCAAATGCTACATACGCGGTATTGCACGCGCGTCGACGATTTGCATTTTTGAGTTTCTCACTTGCCTAGAAACGTATAAATGATCAGTTTGGCTATTGTAAATAAGTAAAACCGGCCAAAAGTGTGTCGGTCCACGCTCAGTGTAGGGTTCCGTAGTTTTTAAAGCATCACAATACTTAAGTATCCTTAAATTACAACTTTAGTTAAAAGAATATTTTTTCAAAAATTTCAAAAACGATTAAACCCTATCTTGAACCTGATGTTCAAAATAATTTTCCTAGAAAGCCTTTATGCAGTTCTATATTCCAGATTTTTTTCATACTTTTTGACTTATGGTTCAAAAGTTAGAGGGGGGGGGGGGCACAATTTTATTTTCTTTTGCAGCGATTATTTCCCAAAATATTAAAAATATAAAAAAATGATCTTAGTAAACCCCTGTTCATTTTTAAATACCTATCCAACGATACATCACATGTTGGGATTGAAATAAAAAAAAAATCACACCCCAATTTACGTGTAGAGGGGGTACCCTTTTTTTTTGTGCGGGGGGATATGCTTGGCGCACCGTACCGTCACCCGAGGGAGGTGACGGCGTGTGTGGGACTCTCCTGCCCTAAAAAGGACAGGCCTACCCACTAAAACCCCCCGGGGTACCTCATCGCCTTAATGGTAATGCTGTGGGAAAATTTTTAAGAACCACCACAACATCACCGGCAGAGCGGGTACCCTAAAAAAAATTTTTTTATTTTTTTTATTTTTGCACTTTGTTGACGTGATTAATATACATATTTGTACCAAATTTCATCTTTCTAGTGCAAACGGTTTCTGAGATTATCCTCGGACGGACAGACAGATAGACAGACATGGCGAAACTATAAGGGTTCCTAGTCGACTACGGAACCCTAAAAATGCAGCCTAAGCAGCCTCCCAACAAAAAAGTATTTTACAAAAAATATAATCTTATGGGAGAGTGCATCTCGACCCTCTCGGTGCATACAAGTAGTTAGACTGCGGAGCGCGCGAGTTTCGCGCCGGTTATATTTATTACCTCGCATCGAGAGGTCCGAGCATACCACCTCGCTCTAATTCCGTGGCTCTCTGCCCGGTAACGCCTGACGTCACAGACGCCACCTGACTGGCTAAAATGTAGGCCCTGTGATTTGTTAATTTAATTGTAAATAATTATATCCAATAACGTAGTTTCAGTTTGTTGTAAATATTTTGTAATAGGTTTAAATGTAAGCATTTTCATTTGTCCACTGTAATTAGCCAATAAGAATGTGTGTTTGTTTATTTTAAGATTTTGTATATATAGTCCTAAGTTTGCAAATAAAAGACATTCCAACATCCAAATCTGAACACGCAACATTACTACGCAACCTTCTGACCCCTACAACTGGTGACCATCGACGCTGAAGAAATGGCTGGAGGACAAGAAATCCAACAAGAAGCACGAATCCCCGCTCAAGCTCCTGCAGAAAATCCGCAACAGGTAGAACAGAAGATGGCTCATCGTGACCACGAGCTTGCCGGAGTCTCCGTCCAGTCAAGATTCCTTCCATTCTGGCGTGAAATGCCAAGGGCGTGGTTTATTCACTTCGAGGCTACAGTCGACCCGCTGCACACATCCGACGCACAGAAGTTCACCTACCTGCTTCAGCAACTTCAAACAGTCGACCTACACCATCTCACCGACATCCTGTACAACCCGCCGGCTACAGGGAAATATCAAGCAGCAAAAGAACGCCTTCTCTCCACGTACGACACGTCCGCAGCGAAAAACTTTCAAAAACTCATCAGCGGACTCGAGTTAGGCGACCAGAAGCCCTCACAGCTGCTAAGGAAGATGAGAGAACTCGGTAGCGGTATGATCACAGAAGAAGGTCTCAAGATCGAATGGCTGAACCAAATGCCAGCGCAGATACGAGTCGTGTTATCGATCAACACGGAATCAACACTCGACACTCTCGCCGCGATGGCTGACAAGATGGCAGAGTACTCAGAAGCACCATCTATCGCCGCAATATCAAACACAACTACGCCGAGAGAAGCAAGCCAAAGCGACGCGTTATCAACATTATCAGCGTTATCACGGCAAGTCGAGAAGCTCGCGCTCGAGGTTGCTGAACTCTCGCGCCACGCCTCTCAGCCGCAGCGACGGTATCGCCGTCCTTTTCACTCACGTTCTCGCTCCCGCTCGCACTCAAAGCAGCGGAACGAGCGCGACGCGAAACCAGGCGATTTCACAAACAAAACATGGTTATGCAAGTACCATTTTCGATTCGGCGATCAAGCTAAGACATGCGAATCACCGTGTACTAGAAGGCAACAAGAGAACAGTAATAACAAGACGTCTTTAAACTAACGTCGACATCGACAGTGGCGAGTGTCGGTGTCTCCACTTCAAGCAATCGCCTATGCGTCCACGACCGCAACACTCACGAACGTTTCCTCGTGGATACTGGCGCTGACATCTCCGTACTAGCTGCAACATCGAAAACAAAGAGAACAATTAACAAGAAAGATAACGCCTACAGATTATACGCGGCAAATAGTACGCCGATCGCAACGTACGGAGAAAAATCGATCAACCTAAACTTTGGCTTACGTCGCAGTTTCCAATGGACATTCATAGTGGCAGACGTCAAGACATCGATCCTCGGAGCAGACTTCCTTCGTCACTACAAGTTGCTCGTCGACTTAGACAACAAGAAACTAGTCGACAAAATCACCGAATTGTCAGTTAACGCCTTAGAAATCAACACACCAGCCGAAACAATCTGTATCATCTGCCCCGAACAAGACTACCATGGCATACTGGCACAATATCCAGAAGTCCTAAGACCGATGAACCTGCAAAATCCACCCAAACACGACGTCGTCCATCACATCGAAACAACAGGCCCACCGCTCTACGCACGCGCGCGCCCTCTTCCGCCGGACAAGTACAAAGCAGCCAAAGAAGAGTTCGACCGCATGGTAACGATGGGCATATGCAAGCCGTCCATGAGCGCCTGGGCAAGTCCACTTCACGTGGTTAAGAAGAAAGATGGGGGACTACGAGTTTGCGGTGACTACAGACGACTTAACGCAGTCACGCAGCCAGACCGATACCCGATACCACGCATACAAGACTTCACGTATCAGTTACGTAACAAGAAACTGTTCTCAAAACTCGATCTCAAAATGGCTTACTTCTGGATACCCATCAACAGCGAAGATGCAAAGAAAACAGCAATAATAACACCGTTCGGCATGACATTCGGACTCAGAAATGCAAGTCAAACATTTCAACGTTTCATGCACCAAGTCTTACATGGCCTAGAAGGAGTATTTTGTTACGTTGATGATATTCTTCTGTATGCTGATGACGAACAAGAAATGAAGCAAACTCTGCACCAAGTTCTCAAGCGCCTGACACAATATGGCGTGACCGTCAACATCGACAAATGCGAGTTTGGGAAATCAAAAATCAACTTCCTGGGCTACGAAGTATCAGCTGAAGGCATCAGACCGACTGAAGAACGTACTCAAGCAATATCTTCGTACCCGAAACCGAACACCATCATAGAACTAAGACGCTTCCTAGGCATGCTCAATTTCTACCGAGACTGCCTGCCTCATCAAGCCGATTTGCAAAGCGAACTCAATAAGTACCTACATAATAAGAAGAAAAATGACAAGACACCGATCAATTGGACGCCCGAAGCTGAAACCGCTTTTGAAAAATGCCGCCAAAGCATTTCAGAAGCTACCACACTGGCCTATCCATCCAGCGGCAACGAACTCGTCATCATGAGCGACGCCTCCGATACCAGTCTCGGCGCTGTACTACAACAGAAGATCGACAAAGTCTGGAAACCACTGGCATTTTTCTCCAAAACAATGAGTACAACGCAACGACGGTACAGTGTATACGATCGCGAATTACTAGCGATGTATTCGGCTGTCAAACACTTTCGCCGACTAATAGAGGGATGTGACGTCACAATATACACCGACCACAAACCGCTCGTCCACGCATTATCACGATCAGCAAGTAGCAGCGACACACCACGACGAGAGCGACAACTACACTTCATTAGTCAATTTTGCACAAGTATCAAGTACATACAAGGAGAAGAAAATACAGTTGCCGACGCCTTATCTCGTATCGAGGAGATACATTGCCCGACTACGATCGACTACAATCAGCTGGCCATCGATCAAACTAACGACGAAGAACTCAAAACATTGAAAACACAAGACAATTTGAAGTTTGGCGCTATAACGCTGCCTGGACTCAGCCGACCAATCACGTGCGAGGTCACGTTATCTACGCCTCGTCCCTACTTGCCTGCGGCATATCGCTATGCAGCCTTCAAAGCGCAACACGATCTGTGCCACCCAGGCGTTAGAACAACGCGGAGGCAGATGACTTCGAAATTTTTCTGGCCTTCGATGAACAGAGAAGTCACTACTTGGACAAGAGCTTGCATCAACTGTCAACGTGCTAAAGTTAGTCGTCACGTCGTTACACCGTTATCATCGTTCCCGCCGTCGCAACGCTTCGAACACATCCATATCGACATAGTCGGCCCACTACGACTATCAAACGACTATCGATACTGCATTACTATCATCGATAGGTGTACAAGTTGGCCCGAAGCGATCCCAGTACGAGAAATCACCGCTGAAATCGTCGCTAAAACACTGTACGAAAATTGGATAGCACGCTTCGGTTGTCCGCTACGCATATCGACCGATCAAGGACGTCAGTTCGAGTCGCAGCTGTTCAACGCTCTTATGAAGAAATTCGGCATAACTAGAATCCGAACTACCGCTTTTCATCCACAAGCTAACGGTAAGATAGAGAGATGGCACAGAACTATGAAAGCAGCACTCATGGCACGAGGCGCAACCACTACGTGGACTGATGAGCTGCCCACAGTACTTCTGGGACTACGCAGCGCAATACGAGACGACAACAACCTCAGTCCCGCGTTGATGACTTACGGAGCTACTCTACGTATACCATCTGATTTTTTCGTACCTACTCAGTCGAACATTGAAGATGCAGACTACGTGCGTCAACTCACGCAGACAATGTCGTCCCTTGCACCCGAAAAACGCACACAGACGAGCCGACAAACGTTTGTGTACAAGGATCTCGCTACATGTACACACGTCTTCGTGCGAAACGACACCGTGCGAGCACCGCTCACTCCACCATACGACGGGCCCTTCGAAGTACTTCAACGCCAGGACAAGCACTTCAAGATACAACTACCGAGTCGATCAGCTGTCATATCGCTCGACAGGTTGAAGCCCGCCTACAGGTGCAACGAACAAACGCAAGACGCAGTAGCAACGCCTACAGCTGACGTCACGGCGAAGAGCAGAGATTGCACTCCCGCCTCTTCATCGACGAGCGACGGTCTCCCATACATTACAAGAACTGGTCGAGCCGTCAAGAAGAACGTACGCTTCGCTTGAGGGGGAGTGATATGGGAGAGTGCATCTCGACCCTCTCGGTGCATACAAGTAGTTAGACTGCGGAGCGCGCGAGTTTCGCGCCGGTTATATTTATTACCTCGCATCGAGAGGTCCGAGCATACCACCTCGCTCTAATTCCGTGGCTCTCTGCCCGGTAACGCCTGACGTCACAGACGCCACCTGACTGGCTAAAATGTAGGCCCTGTGATTTGTTAATTTAATTGTAAATAATTATATCCAATAACGTAGTTTCAGTTTGTTGTAAATATTTTGTAATAGGTTTAAATGTAAGCATTTTCATTTGTCCACTGTAATTAGCCAATAAGAATGTGTGTTTGTTTATTTTAAGATTTTGTATATATAGTCCTAAGTTTGCAAATAAAAGACATTCCAACATCCAAATCTGAACACGCAACATTACTACGCAACCTTCTGACCCCTACAATCTCAAAATGGAATTTTCGCAATTCAAGCTGCGTTGTTGTAATAAACTCTTTTTATTTTAGCCCTTAGGTAATATTTATTTCTTTTCCTAACATTATTTCACCGTTATAGTAAAGACTACGCGTGTAAACCAATTTATTTACTATTTTCAAAACAGACAACTAACTGCCGTCACCTGTCAACACTACACATCGAAGCACCTGAACGGCAAACTTTCATATCTAAGAATTATGCAATTCAGTGCAATTTAATCAGGCGTTTGTGTTCAAAATGAATTATTTTAATAACTAATAGATTATATAAAAAATGGAAGAAGGCGGCGACCTTTGGAATCACAATCCTAACATTTTTTAGTAAAAATATTTTTTTCTAAGTATATATTTACAGAGTTTTGGAAGAAAAATAATTTGAAGAAATCATTTTTTAACATTTTTTAAAAACGGTATAATTTTTATATATTCATTTATTTTAAAATTTCAAGAAGGCGGCGACCTTGTAAAATATCTGAATAAACGTACAAAAAGTGATTTAATGCTTAGAATTACTTGAGGTCATCGTTGTAGTGAACAGAAATACATGAAGTTTCGCTAATTCTCTTCGTATTGGGCCTTAATGTGGCGAAACAATGATTATTTTACCGATTAAATTGAATTATTGTGTCTCTAATCGTATAAAGAATTTATTTAAACATTTTCCGTTTATCTTAATTAAGTCGTTCCTATGCGTATCGGTTCGTTGTATATGACGTTGACGTCATAATTGCTACAATGACGCGACTAGGCGTTTTCGCGCGCTTTTTAAATGTGTTACACAAAATCTTATTTTTCTCTGGTTATTTAGATTATTTCCAGATAAATCGAATTGCTTGGGATATAAAATGAACGGGCGCACATTTTACAATACTTTTTCAAAAACTGTCAAGTAGCCAATTGGCGTAGTAAACAACGCTCCATACGTAATGCGTGACATCGATATCCTACATCGCGATATCAGAGTTTTCGTCGCCACTAAGTATATATACGACAAAACCAAGATTGGTAGTTGGGCCTTGGTCCCAATATAGTTTATGTCTTGTAAATATAGTTTATATTGTAATATAGTTTATGTCTTGTAAAGGAGGATAACTTAAGAGTAGGAATAGATACCACAGCTAGACCACATTAAATGCAAATAATCTTAAAATAGCTCTCATGTAAAATTACAAAAAACTGCAACTCTGCCCTTCTTCTACCGAAGGTGCGACTTGCAGTTCAATATTAGTTCTCATAAGGGCGGCATAAGGACGCTGCAAAAGTTATAGTGTAGAGTCTGACGTGCTTTTGATCGTAACATGCCGTGAAAGTTTTGCAAATAAATGGGACTGAGATAAGCTAGACCGAACTAGGTTAAAAAACTGAGGCATCTCCAAAGAAAAATAAATATGTAACGTTCAACGCCCACGGGGAACTTTCTTGCAGGCTTGAGCGCTCGGGAGTAGGTACAAGGTATGTGTGGCGAACATTTTCAGTCTCAAATTCAAATACCTATGATGTAGGTACCGTGAATGGGAGTGAACCTCAGGAGTGAACATGAAGTGAACGCATCTGAAATAACAGCTGATTGTCAATGTCAGTCAGACAGACATTTTGATTTTGTGGTGAATGTTGGGAATTCCTTTACAAGGCTGTAATTTCGCTAATCATAAACTAGTGATAATAAGTTGATTAATCAATCTAATTAAACTGAAATATGCTCAAAAGAGGTAAACGATAGTATTAATAGTTGTGCCGTTTTGTTCTCGCCGCCATGAGCTCGCTAGACGCCAGTTTTGTGGATGCCGTGCACCCGCGCTTCTTAAAGAAACCTCCGCGAATCTGCCGCGGTACTGTACACATTCCACACCAGCTACACCTGATGCCTACTTCTTGATTTTATCTTCTTCTTAACCTGCTTAGCTATACTAATATTTTTAAGCCGTTTAAGTTAGTGTTTTAAGTGTTTGATTGAACGCTCTAATCCAGGAACTACTGGTTGAAATTGTAATATTCGTTTTGTGTTTGATAGTCCATTTATCGAGGAAGGGTTTAGGCTACAAAACATTAAGCTACGACCAATAGGAGCAAAGAGTCAATGGAAAATGTGGAACAAACGGGGATTAGAACGCGTTTAAAGACGCGGCGAGCCGCTAGTTGTTGCATAATTTTATTAACAACCATAAGCGTAAGCTTGCCAACGAGTCCTGTATCACCGCCTGTTTAGGCGCCCTAATAACTGTAAACAATTGTTGCAAAAGAGAAAAAAATGCTGACCATAAATGAAAATAACAGTGTTTTTTTTTAAATAGTCAACCAAAGTACCCAGTTTTTATAGAGCTATTTGACCACATCAGATTAAATTGTATCTGCCTATGTTTCTAAAAGTTTGTATTTGGTTAACATAATCTGATTTGTAAATTCCAACTTCATGTCTGGGCAGATAGTTTACACAAAATTGTAATACGGTAATTTATCCATGTACAGTCAACAAGAAAAAACAGTAGGTAAACTCTATTTTAAGGTTCCTCTACCTTAAGGTTGTCTGGAAGAGATCGCTTTCTAGCGATAAGACCGCCTAAATTGTACTATAATTTTTCTGTAAAACCTATTTCTGTAAAGATTTTGTGCAATAAAGTATATCTTTTTTAATGTGTATGTAAAACCAATTTCTTTAAAACTTTCTGCAATAAACTACACTGGCGGACAAATAAACCGGGCCACCCTTAACCCTCGAATTCAAATGCAATTTCCTTCAAATGTATGAACACAATTTTGATAAAAGTGGTATTGTTGGATAGGTAATTTTATAGGCTTTATATTGAAAGTAAATTGTATGGTGTAAGACCTTGATTTACTGAGTACGTGCCACTAGAATGAAAAGTCACTTAAAACAAAAAGTAAGCAGTTTAAAGATTTAATTTAAAAAAATTCTTAAACAATAAAAAAACTCTGGAAAACAATTAAAAATCAATGTTTTAGTAATGTGTGTTGCCCCCTCTTGTTTGGATAACAGCTTGCATCCGTGTACCCATTGATCTTATTAATCTAACAATTAAGCCTTGAGGGATGTCGTTCCATTCTTCCTCTATCGCCATTTTGAGCCCAGAAAGTATTGAAGTAGCCGGAACCCTGGCTCGAACCCTGCGTTTTAACTCGTCCCACAGATGTTCGATGAGGTTCAAGTCAGGGCTCCGTGCTGGCCACTCCATACCACGAATGCCAACGTCCCTAAGATACTGAGTAACAATTCTCGCAGTATGGGGTCTTGCATTATCATGCATTAGAAGCATCTCATCTCCGATATATCCTGAGTAAGGTACCACATGATCCTCAAGAATATCATGGATATATCGTTCTGCAGTCAGTCCACGTGACTGAGCATTGAATTCGATGAAAACCAGCTCTGTTCGTGCTGTTAGGGAAATGCCGCCCCACACCATTTCGGAGCCACCACCATAAGCAACAGTTTCTTCCATACAACACTGAGCGTAACGTTCTCCAGGGCGACGATACACTCTCTGTCTTCGATCACTTCCGAAAAGACATACCCTTGACTCGTCAGAAAAAAGAACATGCGCCCATTGATCCAGTGTCCATTCTCTATGCTCACGAGCTAATTGAAGGCGTGCTCTGCGGTGAGCTACTGTTAATTTTGGGCCTGTTGCAGCCCGTCGAGGTGTCAAATTTCGTTCGGCCAACCTTCTCCTGACTGTACGCGTGCTTATAACCACTCCACGTTCGTCACGAAGCTGTTGTTGCACCTGTACCGCGTTCAGACGCCGATTTCTTAGGACATTCAAATTCATGTATCGATCATCTGCGGAGGTTGTAGCCCGTGGCCTGCCAGTTTCTGGGCGTCGATCGAAGGCTCCAGTCTCCAGGTATCTTCTATAGACGCGCTGCACCGAAGAACGACTTATTCGTAACATTTGAGCAACCCGACGCTGACCAAGGCCCGATTGAAGTAACGCGACAGCTTGTGCAGCTTCCTGAGGCGTGGTATCCATTTTTAACAACAAAAACAACCGTAATCTGCAGACTAATGATAAAGAAAGAAAACAACAGCAGAAAAGTCACAAAAAAAATTCAACTACCGACTTTTGGACACTCAAAACATGAACAAAAATTTTTGTGATAAAACCGGCAAAATTGCCATATTTTTTTAAACGCGCAGTCTACCCTCATTAAATCAATGGAAAGCGTTTGTGTTTATTATCTCTGTATTCCATATGAGTTGCCCTTTCTGCCAATATAATTTTAATTTAACAAAGGTACATATATTTGAAGGAAATTGCATTTGAACGCACGGGTTAAGGGTGGCTCGGTTTATTTGTCCGCCAGTGTATATTTATCTATCTTTCTACCCAACACTTGCATTTCAATATTATTTCTTGTGTGCACAAGGTAGGGGCGGTAAAATGTCCCAAGTGTAAAGCCTGACATGCGTATAACTGTCCCTTTAAGTGACCTGGCTGTGGCCCTCTACTTCATTGATGTAATGTTACAAAATTTCATTCAAATCCATTCTGTTGGTTTTTGCATGAAACAGTAACATACATCTATAGATATACATGTTACATGTCTTCAGTGCTCCATGAATAAAACGGTAGATTGCTTGAAGATAATGTTTATTCGACTAGAGTTCTAACAAGAATGAATTATAGGTTTTGTTTTTCTTTTTTCCTACCTGACTATCGATGATGGCTGCAAAGCCTTATCATCTTCACTGAGCTTTCGGTGGAGCGCAGATGGCTCTCACCCCTTAAATCATAGGTACAAGCAGCAAGAGCTTTTATAGGGTGATCAAAACAACTGTCTGATAGGTGGGGGTATTGAAGGTAGATTGCACATGCTGTTTTGATCCATATTTTACAAATAATTAGGATAATTTGCTAGTTAAGTCAGTCATACTAATTAACACAAAGTTGATGTTTACTGTACAATTAGATAAGTAATTAATTAATATTTCTACAGATCATTAAAATTGCGTTATATACAATTAAAACGCTAGCATAAAAGCTTTAGCCTTATTATGTTAATAGGATTTTAAAAACGCAAAAAAAATTGCAAAGTTTACAAACCAGAATTTTCCATAATATTAGTAATAGCAACATTCATATTACAGTAATGTAGACAGTTGTACTTTACCACAATGAAGATAAGTCTTATCTTACACAAATATTGAAGTTATTATTAAAATTTATCATTTTGGACTGAATTGGATGATAGCATTTCTAACTTTATAAAACAGGTTGATGTAATTGTTATATTGTGTACAGTAAATTTGTAGGTTTTAAAAGCAATATATATTTTTTTGGAATCTGTAGAGTAGTTTAAGTTTGTTACATACATTAGTACCAATTGTTACTCTTATAATCATACATTTGTTTGGTCAAATAAACTTTAGTTTCATATAATGTAAATTTGACGACCTCCGTAGCCGAGAGGCGAGCGTGCTGGACTTTGGCGTCGCGTCTCTGAGGTCCCGGGTTTGATCCCCGGTCGGGTCAATATGGGAAACGAACTTTTCTGTATTGTCTCGGGCTGGGTGTTGTGGTACCGTCGTTGTTTCAGATTTTTGTAACACAAGTGCTTTAGCTACTTACCACAGAATCAGAGCAATGTATGTGATGTTGTCCAATATTCATTTATTACTATTAAATGATTTTTTTATAAGTTCATCTAAACATCTTTATCTAATCAAATGCTTTCAGGGTTAAAGATTGCTTTGGTCCAGTTGTCGGTGGGTTCAGATAAAGCGAAGAATGTGGCTGCGGCTGTTAGCGAGATCCACAAGGCTAAAGCGAATGGCGCACAACTTGTGGCCCTGCCAGAATGTTTTAACTCGCCTTACGGGACCAGTAAGTTTTTATTTTTACGAATATTATAGGTATGTAAAAGAAAAATAGCAAAGTCACTGACGGACTGATTGCCTGATTAATTTCATAATAATGAAATCTCTCACTCTCAAGTTATAATATATAATAATTTTTATAAGGTAGAAACAACACTAAGAACGGATTTTACATCTCAAAGGGGTGAAACGGGGTTTAGAAGTTTGTACGAAAGTCATATGTTTTTTAAATAAAAGACTTGAAATTTAACATTTATGCTTTGTAGATAGTGTGGAGCTGCACACAAAAAATATCTTTGAAAATAAACCCCCTTTCGGGATTAAAACATGGGATGGTTTGTGATCTCCCACACAGGGCTCAGAAACACTGTGTTCCGATTCCTAGAGGCTAACCTTGCCACCCATCCCCGAGGATGACCGATATCCGAATATGGCACAGTATGGGTCATAGTCAAGAACACTAACCTGATTCCTTGGCCTTTACAAAAGATTCAGCTATAGTTGCTTATCTTATACCAGACATAAGATTTTCTAATTCTGATTAGAGTTAGAAAAAGTGTGGTAGATTTTTAATTACGAGCACCATAAATGAACCAATGGGAAAATAAGTTATGCAGCAGAGTTTGTTGTTGTGTCAGAGTTCTTCAACGAGTATGCGGAAGAGGTTCCGTCGGGGGAGACCAGTCGCGCGCTGTCGAAGGCAGCAGCGGAGACTGGCATCTGCGTGGTGGGAGGCACGGTGCCCGAGCGGTTCGGGGACAAGCTCTACAACACCTGCACCGTCTGGGACGGTAGCGGGAAGCTGCTGGCGCAACACAGGAAGGTGAGATATAATCATGGGCGAACCCAGCTTTTAGCGTAGGAGGAGTTTTCATGGATGTAGGTCAGCTCGTCGACACCTGGATATAATAAGCATTTCTAGGCGTCTCGATTGTTCGAATCATAATGAAAAATCTCGCGCAGGACAGCCTTAGTTCCTTTTTTTGCCTCATATTAAGGAAGTTTTTCGCAAATTCTGTAAATGTTTTCAGGTACATCTGTTTGATATTGACATTCCCAATAAGATCACATTCAAGGAATCTGAAGTGCTGACCGGGGGGGACCAGATCACGACGTTCGACTATCAGGGCGTCAAAATTGGCTTGGGTATCTGCTACGACTTACGTTTTCACGAAATGTCGCAGATAATGGCAAAGGAAGGTTTGTTATTTTAATGTATTCATTTAATTGAAACGACTAAGTAATTAAATTTAATATTGAATTCAATAGTTTAGTTTCATGGAGTGTAGGTCTAGGTACTATAAAGTGTGGGGGCTTCCACAATGACGGATTCCGGAAAAAATCACACACCCCGAGTTGTGCTAAATCGTAACAAAGGCCAGGCCTGGCCTGGTCCTGGACCCCTAGTTGTTCTTACGATCTAATAAGTGGAATGAAACTTTGGGTAGAGAGTTAAATAGGTGGATAACATCCTAGTAAAATTATTCAGATATTGCACACTGACTTAGGCCCTCGTTGTAATTTTTCGTGCCTGAGACTTTACTCCGAACATAATTCCATTGTCTATTTCTCCTGTGTTTATTTATGATGATCGTCACGGTTCAGTGATTTATGGTTTTATTTATCCCCGATGATGTCAGGCTGCTCCCTTCTGATCTACCCGGGCGCGTTCAACATGACGACGGGCCCCAAGCACTGGGAGCTGCTGGGCCGCGCGCGCGCCAACGACCACCAGCTCTGGGTCGCGCTCGTGAGCCCGGCGCGGGACACGGCCGCCGGGTACGTCGCCTGGGGGCACTCCACCCTCATCGACCCTTGGGGAGGAGTGTTTGCCAAGCTGGACGAGTGCCCGGGGACTCTGCTCGCTGACGTCGGTGAGTGCAGAACTTTAAAATTGACAGTTGGATGCAATAAAAGTGCAATGACTGCTCTGTGGCCACCAGCTTTGGGTGGCACAAGAACGTTGCTTAGGGTATTCCGTTGCTCTCATTGTCTCGTGGGGACGTGTGACTGCTAAGCCGGAAGAGCGCCTTGGTGATGGCTGTCGGCCAGGCTGAAAGAGCGGCTTGCTAACAGACGGTAAGTGCAATGTGACGGAATGTGAGCCGAGGACAGCCCGCATGTGACTAGAAACTGCGGGCAGAGCGGTCATTAGGTCGGAGCAATACCTGCGCGAACTTTTTCTCCTAAGGAAATTCCTAACTCGCTGACCTTTGGGGAGGAGTGCCTGCTAAGCTGAACGAGTGCCCGGGCAGTCTGCTTGCTGACGTCGATGAATGTAGGACCTAGACAGTTGGCTACGGTGAGATGTGAGCCAAGGACTGAAAGTTAGTGACCACCAGCTATGGGCAACCCTCGCGAGGTAAGAGCTAAACCTTCACAAGCTTAGTCTTCTAGGGAAACGCCAATCTCATTGACTTTGGGGAGGAGATACTCCTCCAAGCTGAAAAGTGTCCGACAACTCTGCCTGCTTACCTACTGTCGCCACTGAGTGAGACATCATCAACGTGCATAGTAGTAATATCTGTACTGTATTAAGATCTTTCGTTTTGTTCTAGATTTCGGCATGGTTGAAGAGGTACGAAGCCAGATACCGATCAGGTCTCAGAGGAGAACGGACCTATACGACACTGTGAGGAAGCCTTAGAATTGAAATCTTACCAAAGTTTGTAAATCGGATAGGCTTAATATAACTAATTAATATGGAATAGGGATCAAGCAATAATAGAATCTTACTGTACGTGATAAAATTATTGAAAAAATTAAACCATTGTGTTTCTTCGTTATGAAGTGAGTTCAAAAATGAATGTCAGCGTCCTATTCATATCAAACGCTCACAAAGTGAAATGGTGATGAATAGTAGAAAATAATTAGATTTTTTATATCACCATTGATTTCCGAATTACTCAAAGGTTAGAAGCAATTTTTTATGACGTTAAAATACCTACAACCAAAACAATTTTTAAGTTTTACGTATAATACTTGCCGCAAAAATACCTATTATGGTTCATCAAATAAAAATATGCCTATGCACTCTATCAATACTGTTTATAAAATATACCAAAAATACTTCTCCACCAGGTTTACGAAAGATATTATTTATGGTGCAAATAAAATATACAAAGTAATCTGTAAGTATGTTTATTTTTGTATGAAATAATTGTTGCATTTGTACACGAGTTACCTGTACTTATTAAAGTTTTGATTTTACATTGACATCCAGTTTTTCCTTGAGGAGTTCCAACACTTCCCCAGCACACCCCCAGAATAGAGTTAGCCCGCTGCCACCTGATGACAGGAAATAACACATATTATACTAATTGGCTACTTGACAGTTTTTGAAAAAGTATTGTAAAATGTGCGCCCGTTCATTTTATATCCCAAGCAATTCGATTTATCTGGAAATAATCTAAATAACCAGAGAAAAATAAGATTTTGTGTAACACATCTAAAAAGCGCGCGAAAACGCCTAGTCGCGTCATTGTAGCAATTATGACGTCAACGTCATATACAACGAACCGATACGCATAGGAACGACTTAATTAAGATAAACGGAAAATGTTTAAATAAATTCTTTATACGATTAGAGACACAATAATTCAATTTAATCGGTAAAATAATCATTGTTTCGCCACATTAAAATAAATAATTTTCGCCGACAGCTGTCATTTCCGAATTGCAATGGTGGTTTCCGTTTCGGTTCTTTTGTTCCACAGATAAAAAAACTAAAATTTATTTTGCAAAAATAAAATACTAACTATGCTTTTAATTAAAAAGTAAAAATGCAAAATGATTACTTAACTAATAAGCTAACATATCTAACACTTTTCATATTTTATTGTTAACACTGTCAAGTAGCCAAAATAAACACTATTTAGTATACCTAGTTTTAGTCCCGGGTCCTGGCTACTTGACAGTTTTTGAAAAAGTAATGTAAAATGTGCGCCCGTTCATTTTATATCCCAAGCAATTCGATTTAGCTGGAAACAATGTAAATAACCAAAGAAAAATAAGATTTTGTGTAACACATTTAAAAAGCGCGCGAAAACGCCAAGTCTCGTCACTGTTGCAATTATGACGCCAACGTCCTAGACAACGAACCGATACGCTTAGGAACGACTTAATTAAGTTAAACGGAAAATGTTTCAATAAATTCTTAATACGATTAGAGACACAATAATTCAATTTAATCGGTAAAATAATAATTGTTTCGCCACATTAAAATAAATAATTTTCTCCGACAGCTGTCATTTCCGAATTGCAATGGTGGTTTCCGTTTCGGTTCTTTTGTTCCACAGATAAAAAAAGTAAAATTTATTTTGCAAAAATAAAATACTAACTATGCTTTTAATTAAAAAATTAAAATGTAAAATTATTACTTAACTAATAAGCTAACGTATCTAACACTTTTCATATTTTATTGTTAACACTGTCAAGTAGCCAATTAAAAACTAAATGTTGTATATATATTGTGGTATAAAGCACAACTATAAGAAAACTTCTCATTTCCACGAAAAAATCTAAGAAGGGCGACAGTTTAGACGACAAAACAAATTGTACGTCATCCCTCGGGAATTCCTAATTTTCAAGGATTCATTATCGTATCATTTTGCTTCTATATTTACATGTTTATATTCGTTTGCAATATTTTACCTTGTTTTATACGACACAACGCCATTTCCAATCAATTGATTAAGCAAACTATATTTTTGTTTTCCCTCGGGAATATCTTTTTTTTTCGGGATAAAAAGTACCCTATTATTTAATCTATACTTCTAACTTTACGTCTGCAAAATTTCAAAGCAATCGGTTCAGTAGTTACGGCGTGAAAGCGGAACAAACAAACAAACTCACTTTCCGATTTATAATGTAAGTAAGGATAAACACAACACCCAGACCCGGGGCAAGATAGATATTTTTTCCTATTTACCCGACCGACCTCAGATGTCGCGACGCCAAAGTCCGGTCCGCTTGCCTCTCGGCTGTGGAGGATTGATAAACTTGCCGTAAAATGAACTTACCGTGGCCGTAATTGTTTATGAACAGTTTTCCGTCCCTTTTCTCTGCTTCAAGTCTGACTTCGTGTCTTGCGGGTCGCAGGCCTGTCCACTCATTCACCAGCTTTGCATTCTGTGGGTAGTTATTTATTTTATAAGAATATTGTTTTATTTGATACATTTTTTTAAATCTTGTAGGTTACCTACATAATAATAAATACTAAATGCGCCAGACACCTCACACCTATCACCTGATCTCAAACTAAGGTTTTCCCTTGTACTATGAGCATCAGACGACGGACACTAACAAGGGGCGTCATCCCAGCACACCCAGACCCAAGTCAGTTTAGATTAAATCATTTTCCAAATTGACCTGACCGGGAATCGAACCCGGGACCTTTTACGCTTTGGCCGCCTACCTTAGCCACTGAGCGACCGAGGCCGTCAATATAGGACACTTTCCACGATAGAAAATTTTAAAAATTACTTACTTATTGAATTTAGTGGCGCTCGCACACTGAAACTATTGAATTAACCCAAAAAAGTAATTTAAATCATAATTGAAAGAACATTTCCTATTTATTTTGCGACACATAGGTATCTACCTATTTTTATCGTCATTTTAGGCGCGATCGGCAAAATACGAGGCTAAAATTTTAAATTAAAAAAGGCGCAGTAAAATCAGGAACAAATGTCAATTTTCAAAACATCCCGAAAACTTTCTAGGTAGAACTACCAAAACAAATTGTTTGAGTGTAGGTAAGTCATGTCATGACCTAAACAAATAAATAAAGATATATGCCAGTGATTTGGTGTCACCTAAGCCTAGCATGCACCACACGACTAAATTATATCATGATTTTAACAAACGTCAAACTGGATTGAAGTCAGTGCGTCAGCTTCTGATCGGCTGAAAATACGAGTGCGGTGTGCTATTAGCCAATCAGTATCGAAACTTTTGTCGTCTCATGCGAGGATTTTGACGTACTGAGCATGCTAGGCTCAACTGGCGCTTTTTTCAAAGTTTTCAATCCTCACCTTGAGCCCAGGCATCATGTTAAGGCAACCATTTCTAATAAACTCCGCGTCCGCATTGTCTATTTGAGTATTGTAATTGTGTTCTTGGTGAGTGCCACCTAGCACGCATGTCTCAACACTAAAAATTAAAATAAATAATCAATTTAAAACAGACAAATTTCTTTTCTAATAAATTACCAAGCAAAAACAGCGCTATTTTTACTCAACAATGTAATAAGAAGCGAATTATATATAAGTACACTTACTTTGGGATTATGTAATTTCCTTTACTTTCATCTATTACTACGGTACTGACCCAAGGTGCTAAGACCTGCGAAAATATTACATAAGCATAATTCGTTTCGAAGTTAAATATTGAAAATGCGTTGGTAAGTATGATCATAACGACGACCTCCGTAGCCGAGAGGCGAGCGGGCCTGACTTTGGCGAGCGCCATCTCTGAGGTTCCGGGTTCGATCCCCGGTCGGGTCAATATGGGAAACGAACTTTTCCATATTGTCTCGGGTCTGGGTGTTGTGGTACCGTCGTTGTTTCTGATTTCTGTAACACAAGTGCTCAAGCTACTTACCACAGACTCAGAGCAATATGTATGTGATGTTGTCCAATATTTATTTATTATTTATTTATTTATATTATTTAATTATTATTTATTTATAACGGGTAAAATTATGCATTGAAAACCTATTCAAGTCCATGTTTAACTGTTATATATTTCGTTGAATTGCAACCTAAAAATATAATAGTCAATTTACAACTTACATTTATGTAAGTAGTTATATTTTTATAAGACTTTTAAAAAACTATGGCCAACTACCCCTGACTTACCCTATATTAAAAAAGTACAAAAGGCGGACTAAATACCAAGTGGCAGTCTATACCAGCCAACTCCACTGATTTGAGCCGATAATTGCGTGACATAGGTAAGTAAGTATTTAGTCTAAAAAGCATCTTGTACAGCCACAACCATAAGAGGGACCCCACACTAGCGTCTTTCGAGCGTCAGCGTCTTGCCGGCGACCTCCGCACACTAGCGTTGGTTGGGCGCAGCGTCGACGCGGCGCCCGCACAGCGTCGGCGCGGCGTTTGAGCGGCGCTTGCGCTGGGCGTCCTCTGCACATCGCGTTCGAGCGTCGCGCCGCGCTGACGTCATGTACAGTTATTTCGAAAATGGAAATGTAAGCTTTGAATAACGCACAATATAATGTTTTATATTGCAGTGATAAATTAATGCTTTTAACTTGTAAAGGAAAAAATATATTATACCTATTTGACACGTGGCCCGAATAGGCAACTTTAGCATTTATTTTATCGAAAACTAAAAGTACTTAATTGAAAATGGGTTTCTTCGGCAATATGAGTTAGTATTTTAAGCTACATCCATATTTGCTATCAGCCAAAAAGTCTTCTACCTACTGATTTTAAAACACGGTCGGGCCGAAACAATTGAGTTGATCATTGTACTGTTGACAAAATAAACGCTGCGCAGGCGTCGCACACTGGTCCGGATTTTTAATATGGAAGACTTAGGACCCAATGTCAATATTTCGGGCTGAAAAAAATCATGTGGATAGATAAATGAACGTTCATCAACGTTTGTTCTAGCAGTTTTTATGAAATTGGTTATTTTTGCGAAAAAAAAAACATTGAAAAAAAATTTGTATGGAGAAAAAGTGAAATTTTTTTTTTTTTCGAAAAGTTCAAAACTGTTAGCAGTGAAACCTTTTGTGTGTTATTGTATTACACTTATTCGTTAATTCCATATTTTTTTTATTTGCATATACTTGCAGCCTTGGCCAAAATATGCATCGGAACTTTCATTGTATTTATTTCAACTATTTGTGACAATTTAATTTTTTTATTGATTTATAGTCACATAATTTACGCATATTTTCAATATAATAAATTTTAAAATCCATTAATGATTTTGAAAAATAGATTACAATTAAATTTTAAAAATCAAAATAATATTTTACTTCTTAGTGGTTAGCTGTTGCTCAAAGCGCAGTTAGTGATCGAATGAGGCATTGCCTGCTAATATTCCCCTCCCATTCCCTAATATTGCTATCTCTTTCATTTCCTGCTATCGCTATCTCTTTCATTCCATACTTCTCTCTCTTTCGCTCCTTGAAACCCTTGCTAGTTGAGCGCTTATGAATCAAATAAAACAGACGGGAGCTCATGTTGGAGCGTCATTAGACATTCAACCCTTGAAGAGTCAACATACCTGGAAATTTTAACGTGAATAATCTAGCAACTTGATCATGGCTGGATTTGGCACTAACCTGGACATTTACGTGTTTCTGCGACAAGAGGACCTCAAGGATTACAAACGACTGCATCAAGCAATTTTGGATTGCGTTTTGCTTGAAATTTCGCAAGAAGATTCAGAAAAATTATTGAATTTTGCAAGATCTTTTACTGTGAACTTAAATCGTCGATGGACCGAGGCACACAGGGTGCAAAAAACATTCATGAAGAAGCATATGAACTGGTTGGAAACAAGAATTAAGTGGCCTGAATGTGAATCAGTAAATCTCACCGAAATTTTTGAAGGGACCGAAAATTTGGATCCTCGTTCTACAGAAGAAGAAGCAGCTGTTCAACCCATTCCATCTACTTCGAAGGCGACTAGTGACATTGGAACATCTACAGACATTGCATCAAGGAAGCCATTTGAAGACTTGGGGAATAAGCAGAAGAAAAGGCGATCGGGTACATTACTCGACTATCCGGAAGAGGAACTGACTTTTGCTTTTGTCACGAAGCTAAAGTCTAATGGGAAAGAAGGTCTTGCTCGCATCATCGATCACCTTGTGAAGAATCCTGAAAAGGTTGAAGCTGTCGAATCACTTTTATCAACAAACGAGAAGACGGACACTATGCAGGAAGATCAAGCGTTGGCCCTTACTGCATCATTGGATCTGTCAAAGTGGAAGTATCTTACTTTACGGTCAGCATTGTCACAGCAATTGAAGCTTCCGTCTTACTACAAGTTGTTGGAAGCTAAGCAGAGGTGTTATCCAGATACCAGAGATATTGAAGTATCAGAACATTTAGTGAAGGTGAAACTACAAGCACTGTTAGACGTGACAACTCGAAGAATACTGCAAGTCGTTGGTGATGATTTAAATATGTGCAGTGAAAACTTGAAGCTTACCTCCAAGTGGGGATTCGATGGATCTTCAGCACAGAGCAACTACAAGCAAAGAAGTGAACTGGCAGAATTCGACGACTCCTCTGTGTTCATGACGAGCCTCGTTCCTTTGAAGCTCGAGAGCGGCAATGTTGTTATTTGGAATAATCCAAACCCATCTTCAACATCTTATTGCAGACCTATTAAATTTCAGTTTGCGAAGGAAACGACCGAATTTGTTAAGCAAGAACAAGCGGCAATGGAGGAAGAAATACGAAATTTGACTATTTCAAGTTGCGGAAACTTGGAAGTTACTCATGAGTTGCACATGACAATGATTGATGGGAAAGTGGCTACAATTATTACAGATACTCCATCTGCAGCTACGTGCAATGTTTGTCTTGCAAAACCTAGTGAGATGAATAATCTTTCAGAAATGTTTTCAAGACCTGTACGGGACGATGTGTATCAATATGGACTATCAACACTCCATATGTGGATTCGAAGCATGGAGTGTCTTTTACATATTTCATATAATTTAGATTTCAAAATGTGGAGTGCACGAGGTGACAACAAAAACCTTAAGAAGTTAAGGAAGGATATGGTGCAATCGGAGTTCAAACAACAAATGGGACTTTTGATTGATGTTGTAAAGCAGGGCTTTGGAACTACTAATGACGGAAACACGGCCAGAAGATTTTTTCGGGAATACAAAAAAAGTGCTCAAATAACGAAGATTGATGCTGATTTGATAAAGCACTTCGCAGTTATATTGCAAGTGTTATCTTGTGGAAAGGCTGTCAATATCGATAGTTTCCGTGAATACTGCAAGGAGACTGCTGAGATCTTTGTACATCACTACCCCTGGTACAATATGCCTTCCAGCATACACAAAATGTTGATACATGGCGCTGACATATGCAAACATTTCTCTTGCCTTCCTATCGGAATTTTGTCAGAAGAAGCAGGAGAAGCAAGAAATAAGGACTTTCGAAATACCAGAGAGCGACACACGAGGAAAACAGGAAGACTGCAAAATAATGAAGACATTATACACAATTTTTTGATATCATCAGATCCATATATATCTCATCTGAAACCTAAATACACCAATTTTAAGTCATCAAGGATGTTTCCAGAAGCTACGCAGTTGATATTATCAGATGAATTAATAGAAGTTGAAGAAGAAATTGAAGTTGATGAAGAAGCTCCAGAAAATGTGCCAGATCCTTTAGAATAAGTTTTAAGTTATTTATAACTATTATTTTGCGTGTTATATATAGATAGTTTTAGTCAATAACTTTAGTTTTAATTTCATTTTAGTTATTTTATTATTATTTCCTATTTACTAAATTAATGAAAAATGTATTAAATTTAATGTAATGTAAACAACCTTCAATTATTTTCTATTGTAGTTTTAAGTTATTTATATTAATTTTTATTTAATTTTCTATTGTAGTTTTAAGTTATTTATATTAGTTATTTATATTTTGTTATGTATAGATAGTTTTAGTTAATTACTTTATTTTTAATTTAATTACTTATTTTATTATTATTTATTATGTACTAAATTGATAAAAAATGTATTAAATTTTATGTAATGAAAACGACCTTCAATTTATTTTTTATTGTACTGCAAGAATTATGCAATAAACAATTTTTAGTTATTTTGTAATACATTTACATACATACCCTATGCTACTTAAAACTTCGTCCGCGTGAATAGCGTCGCGATAACCGACATTAATGCGGACGAAGTCGCGGATGGCCACTAGTTATTCATAAATCAACTTCAAAATGTATAACAAAATAACCAGAAATAGTTTATTGCACAATTCTCGCAGTACAATAAAAAATAATTGAAGGTCGTTTACATTACATTAAATTTACCGCTGCACCACTGAACCGATATAGATGAAATTTGGTATAGATATTCTTTGGGACACTAGATTTATTTAGTAGTTTAGGCGTGATTGAGCGACAGAGAGACAGACAGACAGAGTCACTTTCACATTAATAATATTAGTATGGATTTTATCTTAGTACCGAATTTACTTTCCCGAAACCACTTAAAGAAGCAAAAGTACTGATTTTAAATAAATATATATTAGGATAAACGAAATAAACGCCAAAGCTGCAAGTAAATATTTTGTATTACCAGTAGAGCTCTTGTCTATTTTATCTGATTTATAAGCGTGGAACACCACTTGTCTTAAGAAGAAAAAGAGTGAGCAAAAGAGAATGAAAGAGACAGCAATAGTAGAAAATAAAAGTGATAGCTATATTAGGGAATAGGAGAATATTAGCAGGCAGGCAATGCCTCATTCGATCACTAGCTGTGCTTTAAGCAACAGCTAACCATGAGAAGTAAAATATTATTTTGATTTTTTAAATTAAATTGTAATCTATTTTTCAAAATCATTCATAGTCAACAAATAATGGATTTTAAAATTTATTATATTGAAAATATGCGTAAATTATGTGACTATAAATCAATAAAAAAATTAAATTGTCACAAATAGTTGAAATAAATACAATGAAAGTTCCGATGCATATTTTGGCCAAGGCTGCAAGTATATGCAAATAAAAAAAATATGGAATTAACGAATAAGTGTAATACAATAACACACAAAAGGTTTCACTGCTAACAGTTTTGAACTTTTCGAAAAAAAAAAAAATTTCACTTTTTCTCCATACAAATTTTTTTTCAATGTTTTTTTTTTCGCAAAAATAACCAATTTCATAAAAACTGCTAGAACAAACGTTGATGAACGTTCATTTATCTATCCACATGATTTTTTTCAGCCCGAAATATTGACATTGGGTCCTAAGTCTTCCATATTAAAAATCCGGACCAGTGTGCGTCGGGCCGGCGCGGCGCCAGTGGAGCGCAGTCCTGGCGTTCGTCATTTCGACCGCGCCGCTGCGCAAGCGTTGCGTCGGCTTCGCGTCGACGTTGCGTCGACGTCGCGTCGGCGTCGCGTCAGAGTTGCGTGGGCGTCGACGCTCAAAGAACGCTAGTGTGGGGTTACGCTAATGAACACAATTAATTCTAAAATGAATCGATTATATGCTTTTGCATAAGGGTTTTCCCTTAGTGCAAAGTTGCATTATCTACCAGTCAACGTGTATTGTGTGAGGATCAAGTCCATGCCTGTGGATTGTAGAATCAGTATAAAAAAAATTCTATATTACTGTTTGCAGGTACCTTCGATATCTGTCCTCTAATAGCGAAAACGGTATCGTCGGGTACTATCTTCCTAGACCCTAACCCCGAGCAAATCACCACCACGTCGAAACCATCCAGTAAGGGGTCACTCAAGGAGGCCACCTCAGCCCGCAGAACCTTCCCATTTGCACGTATGAATTTTTCCATTAAATACTTTAAAATTGTACTAGGTTTCACAATGAATGATGAAAACGTCGCACCTGATCTTTAAAACAAAATCACAGATATAAGTAAGTACATAGTTTTTAACGTTCCGAACATGCAGCAGGCCCACTTCTTCAACTTTAATAAAGTCATTTTCTATTATATTCTCGTTGTATGACGTATTATCATGAACTGGACATCCGCGGTGAAGTAACGGGGAAGACGTCTAAAGCGCGAAAAATCTCGGGTTCCATGCCCTATCAAGGTGGAAAACGAACTTTTCCGTATCGGTTCTGGGTTTTGTGGTCCCGTCCGTCGTTATTTCTGATTGTATTTGTGTTACACAAGTGGTTAACAGCTTCATCATTGTATGTAGGTATGTGAAGTTGTCAATATTTTTTTGTAGTAGGTACTATTGATTTTTCAAAATTCCAATATAAGTATTAACTTACCCGAATTCTGTATTAAAATGGTTTCTGAAATACTTAATTTGTTCTTGGTTGAATATTTGGTATCCAAAAACGTCGCTAGCCCATTTTGGACGCTGTTCAACTGTAGACTCTTTGTATAAATAGCACACAGGTATTAAACAAACGTCGAATCCTCCTTTTAACCACATTTTGTGGTACAGTTTGTAAGTTTCCATACCCCATTTCCTGCAAAATGTGTGTTATTATATTAGCACAGGTTGTCTAGCTTTCTACGATATTTACTTAAAAATAAAAATAGGTAGGTATATCATATGTCGGTGTACCTATGTGTCCTACCGCTTTGCCCGTATAGATTAAACTCGAGGAACATTGGTTAGCGCTTCTGTCGGGCAAACCAAAGGTCGTGGGTTCGATTTCCACTTAGTGTTGTTTTGGTGTTTGGTTATTCTAAATGTATTTAATCTATATTTTAGCACTAGTTTGTTTTGGTTTGCATGACACTAGTGCTTAGACTACTTTAGGATCAGTAGGCATACTTCTAAACACGAAGTAGGATTGTCAGATCCGACGACAGTTTGCAATCGTAACCAACTAAGTACTTCGAATGCGCATAAAACACAAAATATTACCTATTATGCAAAGCATAAAACACGTTTTAACTTCTGAATTGTCGATTTTTGTTCAACATCGAAACCGTCAATGTAGGTACGGATTGTATGGTCAACAGCACGTTAGAGTTAAGGGTAAACACTTGTTCAATATTGGTTCCGAAACCAACGACCGTAAGAGCGCGGCTTAAAGTCCAAAGTACCTAAGTATGTGTAATAGTCTGATGTGCTTTTGACAGTACCTACCCACCTACGTGATGTTATCTGATAGTTTAAAACAAGCATAAAATACGGAATAGTACTTAACAGGTTTCAGAAGAACAATCGATAAAGAAACTTACAAAATGGACTGTTCCGGGGTAGTTCCACATAAATAAGGGTACCACAGGCCGCCCGAGCCATCACCAGTCGTATTAGGAGAGAACTCGTTCGAAATCAAGACCACCTTAATATTGAATTAAAAGTATGAGTAGGTAATTTCCAAGGAACGTTCGTAGGTAGGTACCTACTTTAACCCAAAATTGAGTCTTATAGAATCACAGGCGGCAATTTGTATCCATATACATACAGTACATAATCTGTATATTAACTCCATAGTCCATATGCAGTTTTTCGTCTTTGATTCTATGCGACTCAATTATCGTTAATCTACTACTCCTTACTTCTGTATCCTTGTATGTTTCTTTAATTTTAACTGCTGTGCCTAATCCGTTTATCCCAGCACCGATAATAGCGATTTTCACCATTTTACTTATTTAAAACCAGTACACAAGCTTTCTAGTCAACACCAAGCAAATGTTTGTATCATGTTTGCATTATTATCAGTAATAATGATATAAGGTCAAAGGTAAGCAGATGGCGTTTAGGTAAGTCATGTACGTACCTACATAGGGAGGCATTTCTTTTTATGTAGACGTTTATCAAACATATTATTATGATCATATAATGTTATTTAATTATATCATAGTTACCGCCTTAAATCGTGTATTTTTTTTCTGATTCCTACCTTGTATTGACTAGATATGCGTGTTACTTACGACGTAACCCGTTAAAATTATTATTGCCTAATTTATTAATTCCGAAAAGTTAGTGCTACCTTGTATTCGCTGACACGTTGCATAAGTTTGAATTTCCGTACTAGCATAGTGTTTCATAATAAATCAGTAATTTTGAAGAAGAAAATCATGCCCCCTTAAAGTAAGGGCAGGTAGTAGTAGGTAGGTACCTATGTCTACCTTAGGCCGTGCAATGTTGTTCTGTCACTGTATTGTTACGCCATCATGTGATATCTTTAACAAAAAAAAATCATCAGCATGGACCAGTCTGTGACCACTGCTTCCACCGGTTCATTTGCCGGAACTGTTGCTGTTGTGTTACATGGTCTGACATCAAATATCATCAAGCCCATATCATCAATTCAGGATTAAGCCAGGCTTGTAGCAAATTGAGTATGTCAAGGGCCCTTGCTTTGCTTTAGGTTTTCAAGTTTGGGCTATTATTTAATACAAAATTATTTTTAAATGGGCAAATTACGAGATGCTTACCCCCCAAGTTCGGGGGGCCCTTAGCATTTGCTACTCTTGCTGCATACAGACTGCCAGATTAGCCATATGGCTAATCTGGCACTGCTTGATAAACCAACATTCTCAAACAAGCAGACACTGACATTTACGAAGAATGTCTGTGTCTACGTGGCAGAGCACCAAAGACAGAGACCGACCTGCTGAGTTAAAACCGTTATGGTTGAAACTCACTTCGAAAATGTTACAGCAGATGTCAAAAATGACAGTTAATTTGGTTATGTTCCATTTCTATTAAATTTTATAAATTTAAATCTTCAAGTATAATCAGTTCTTCATAGGGCCAGGAACATACTAAGATCAGATGATAATTTGGGAATATATGAAATTGTGGAACAAACATTGTAACCCCCAAAACACAAATTGGATCCGGCGTTCTGTACTGTCAGTTCTTTCTGTTTTCTTCATATTTTTTTGCGTTTTTTACGGAATACTGCAATAAAGTAAAGTAATTAATAACTAAATTTAAAACAATGAAGTAAGTGTTCCTGATTAATCCAAAAAATATATCGAATAAAATGAGATAACAATTTAAAACAGGCTTGTTTATATTTTAGGTTAACTGTTGATGGATTGTTGGTGTATTTTCCATACGATTATATTTATCCGGAGCAATATGCTTACATGTTGGAGCTTAAACGAGCGCTGGATGCAAAAGTAAGTTGGTTGATTAGTTGAGTTTCTAAATTGATAAAAAATATGTTGCCTTTCGTCTCACTATTATCATGAAACTTTCTTTTGATTATAGGGTCATGGGTTACTAGAAATGCCTTCAGGTACAGGAAAAACCATCTCACTTCTTTCTTTAATTGTAGCATACATGATCCAGAACCCTCATCATGTAAGGTGAGTAGTTGTTTATCTTCTATGTCTAATTTACCTTGTAGACTCTACTTTTCCTGTATTTAAACATCACCCTACCCACAATATGAATTTATGAAATTTGAATGTTTAGTTTTAGTAATATAACTCTAAGTTAGTTGTATATTAACAAACAAGCTTCATGCACCATGAACATATTTTGATGAAATTAATGTTCTGTTATTATTCAATACTAGCTGTGCCCGCGACTTCGTTCGCGTGAACTACATCCGTTCATGGTCGGTTTTACCCCTTTCTCCCCTAATATTCGAATCAAAAAGTAGTCTATATTTTAATCCAAGTTTCGAGCTATATTTGCGCCAAATTTCATATCTCTAACTTCAAAAATAAACATTTTTCCATATAAACTTTCAAAGGTGGTATTACCCCCATCCCCCCTTATTTTCTAATAAAAAGTAGCCGATGTCCGTTCTTGAGATTCAATGTATACCTTTACCAAATTTCATCAAAATCGGTTGAGAGGTTTAAGCAGGAAAGCGTAACAGACAGACAGACAGAGTTACTTTCGCATTTATAATATTAGTAGGGATTAGTAGGGATACTGCAAAGTTATAAGGTTATTTTTGTTTCTAATATAAAATTTGAGCAATAAATCTTTGTTGGGATTGTTGGTGATTATGACCATTAAAATATTTCAGGAAATTAATCTACTGTTCCCGAACTGTTCCTGAGATTGAGAAAGTATTAGAGGAGTTGAAGAATCTCATAAACTACTACGAGAAGAGTCAGGGGGAGAAGCCTAGTCTCACTGGAGTAGTACTCAGCTCAAGGAAGAATTTGTGCATACATCCAGAGGTAACAAAATGTATTATTTGCTGTTCAGATCTCATCCATAAATTATAACACATACATAATTATGATTTTAGAGTCAAAATGTTGTTGTCCTATTATAAATAGGTAACTAGCTTTTGCCTGTAGTTTCACTTCCTTTGTATTTTTTTCATAAAAACCATCTGATAAAACTTAGAAAAATTAAGCATTATGAAGAATTTTTGAAATTGCTTCAGTAGTTAGTTTAGTAGTAGTAGTTCCTCAGATTTTTCATCAACATTCATAAAACAATAAGGTGAACTTTTTTTCTACTGATTGTTTATGATGGCTACGAAGTCATATCATCTTCACCAAGCTTTTAGGGAAGCTGAAGGCTCTCATCTACTCATTATATAGAGGAAGGATGAGTATTTTTGTATATTTTTGTGTATATGTTTGTAATGAATCACCTCAAATATAATTGTGCCTGTTAAAAAATTGGTTTACCATTGAAAAACTCAACTCACTCCCGCATACGAAGTAGCATGTGGCCGCTAGTGCATAATATATATAAATAACAGCGGAACTGCCTAATAGGGCTCGAACTTTAAGTAAAACTGTTGCTGCGAGATCTTTTGTCAATCCAGTCTGTATATACAGGCATGTGGTGATTTTTTTCTCATTTACCCTTGAGCTGTTTGTTTCAGGTGTCAAGTCAAAGAGAAGGCAAGCTTGTGGATGGCAAGTGTCACTCCCTAACTGCCAGTTATATACGAGAGAGACATGAGCATGATAGCTCAGTGCCTACATGTAAGATTTGTTCTTCCATTTCAAATAATGATAAGTTACCAAAACAAAATAGTGGAAGTATTAAAATTACTAGCCTTCTGTAAATACTCGAAAGTTTAAGGACTTTGCAGCCATAATTAATTAAAACAGTCAGGTAGGAAAAAAACGAAACATGTTAAGTGTCAGATAGATACATTAAGATAAACCCTACAGTCATTAATGCTTACTTAGTTATTTATAAAACAATTTATAAAATAAAATAACGAGCAGGCTTGCAGGCCTGTGGCGCAGCAGCTAATAGCTGATTATGTTTTTAGCTAGAATAATGGATATATGTTCCATTTAAAAAAATAACAAAAATACATACTTTTTTAATACTACTTCAACTTCAAGTTGGTTTTGTGTCTTAAGTAATAGATTTTGGTCATGGGTTCCTGGCTTTGACTCCCGAGCAGAGTAAAGTATGTTACAGAGTTTTTGAACATAGCTCATAGTAAGAGAGCCCACAACCAAAATTTTTGTCCCATAGCAATACGGCCAAAACCGCATCAAATCGATAGATACGATTATCCTGAACTCGAAAATACCAATATCAGACATTTTCTGCGTAGCGTTTGATCTGACCGAATTTTCAAAATTGTCAAAGAATTTTACCGAACTGCATCATAGCAATATGTCTGATTTGCAGACTGTAGTTGAATGATAGTTCTGTGATACCGGAAACATATTTTTCAGACGTTAGTGGTGTAGCGCAAACCCGTAAAATCACTTAAAAAAATTAAAAATGAGACAAAAAAAATGTCTCATAGCAATACGTCTGAAAATTTTTTTGGTTATTTGATGCGAACAAAACAATTTTCAGACGGAAATGTGAATGCATTAAATTTTGAGACCGTTTTGAAAATGTTAAGAAATGTTACCGATCGGTATCATAGCAATATGTCTGAAAATTGTTGGACATGATAAAATAAGTTGTCCACATGTGCAAAAAATGTATATCAGACAAATTAAGTGTAGCACCTTCTCTATCAGACAACTTTTCGATACTCAGATATCATTTAAAAATCGTATTGAGGCATCTTGAATTTTGTGTTACAAACCAATGAATACGTTGCGACCCTGAATTTATTAGATGATAATTAACAAAGAATTTACCCGAAACCGTAACATTGAAGTTAAAGGACTGAAATAAATCGCACAAAAGGAAACTGGGATGAAGTACATATAATAGACAAGGGAGATTCTTGAATATCTATGAAGGCTGTAAATTTAAAAAAACATTTAACAGAGGCGTCGGCCAGGCGACTCCGAAATGTTATTTTCGTTTTTGGGAGTATATTCTACACTTAAAGTGTCTGAAAACAGGTTTTTGGTATCATGGCAGCAATACGAAAAGTTGAAATTTTTTTTTATCCATATTGCTATGATACAGGTCGGCTAAATTTGTTGACATTTTCAAAAATGCGTTCAGGCTATATGCTACGCGCAAAATGTCTGAAAACAAACTTTTTCGTAAAACAACTATAAAATCTATGTACATTTTCACTATAATACGGACTGTCTTTTTTTTTGACACAGCAGAAATGGCCTCCCACGCAGTTGCTACACTTTCGACCGTTACTACACACCTAGTCGGGTTCAGAATCATACAATCTAACGATTTTATAGGGTTTTTGCCGTATTGCTATGAGACATGGTTTTGGTCGTGGGCTCTCGTACTATCAGATTTCTGACGACCGGCCTGCGAGGTGGTGAAGCCAGGTATACGCATTGTTTCAACAATGACTTGAATTCAAAGATGGACGCATTTTTTTTGCAGTAGGACATTTATTTCTAGGCTGATAGTTTAGTTGCCCCATATACAAGTGGTATTTAAACAGTGTTTATTGTGTACTCATAGGTGATAATAATTTCGAAATAGTTTCTTTTGAGTAGCATTGAAAACAATCGTTTATTACACTGTTCATAATGCATCACGCCATACTAGCGAAATTTATATATTTTAAGGAACACAATAATATCATCTCCTTCACACTTCCACTAGCTGGAGACTGATTCCCTATACTAGGTACTTAAAGATAATATACAATGTTGTATTCATATGAAAATTCAAATTATATATTTTAGATACTTACATTTTTGTCATTGAAGTATTTTGTAGTAGCCCTTTTTTAATAAACATTTTTTATATAAGACTGAAATCTATGCATGAGAAACTGGATAATATTTTCAGGCAACTTATTAAATAAGTCTTAGATCTACAAAGGAATAACTTGGGGTTAGCTCAGTTTGAAGAGCAGAACGCTCGATAAGTGAAGGTCGAATAGTTGACGTGATGTCTATTGTTCTAGGCCAGTTCTACGAGGGGTTCAACCGCGAGGGCAAGGAGTCGATGCTGCCGTTCGGCGTGTACACGATCGACGACCTGAAGCAGTACGGCGCAGACCGCAACTGGTGCCCCTACTACTTGGCGCGGTTCGCGGTCAGTCCGCTTTACATTATACCTCATTATACTTGTTCTTATGTTGCCGGCCCCATTATACTTGTTATTATGTTGTCCAGCCGCCAATATCGTAGTTTACCCACTGTTATTTTAGTATTAACTTAGTAAAAACACGTTTAAAATTCGGTCCCTATTGTTCAATATGCCACTGCACTGTAGTTACCTATTAATCTTGAGTAGCCAACGATCGTGACATTGATAGTTAATAAAAATTATACATGGCGGTCCAAGAAACATTTTGAAAAAATAATAGGCTACACGACGTTCGTAGGGACTAAAACGAAAATTAATATAACATGACCTTTTTATTAATTTAATACTGAATGAGCCACAAGTCGCCCAAGCGCAATACCCCACTTATTATGGTGCTCGATTACATAGAACACAATAATAAAAGGATAGAGCTGGAGCAGCCCGACTGGTGAAATACCTCCACCTTACAGAAGACCGCAGCCAAATAACAATCACTACGGTGTTGTTGTGTTCCTGCGTATGAGTGAGGTTTCCAGAGCTCCTGGGGGGTGCTACCTACATTAGTAGCAGGGGTCAAGCCTTTAACGTAAGTGCGACAAGTCCAGTAATAGCTTTATTATGATGTACTTGTCGCCCTTAAGCTCGGACATCATTACCACTTAACATAAGGTGGGATGAGGTCAATCTTGAAGTGCAATATAAAAAAAAACATGCACACAGCTGTTTAACAGTAACATATATTGCTCATCAGATAATCCACGCCGAAATCATAGTATACTCGTACCACTACCTGCTGGACCCGAAGATAGCAGAAGTGGTGTCGAAGGAGCTCAACAGGGAGGCGGTGGTGGTGTTCGACGAGGCGCATAACATAGATAACGTGTGCATAGACTCGCTCAGCGTCAAGATCACGCGGCGGACCATAGACAAGAGTACGCAAGCTCTGACGCAGCTGGAAAAGACGGTTGCACAGTGAGTTTTTTTTTTGGAATTCATAGTATCAAAGAAAAGCACTTAAACCATAGACACAAGTAGAGAAGCGCGGTCGGCGCGGAATGTGAGCTTATACCTCGCGGGCGACACGTAGGTGCTGACGGCTAGCCGTAGCCTAAATTCGAGGCGACGCTGTGCTGCAGCCGTGCTGTTGCCGTGCCATGACCTTTAGGGAGCGCCCTCCGACTGTTGCTTAAAATACATTGGCGTGAGAGCCAGCGCTCCTCTCAAAGGTGGGTAAAGATGAGAAGCCATCACGGATAGGGACTCAACTAGGGAAATAAAAAGCCGTTAGTCTGATCACGTTGTTGTGTGCAGGATCCGCGAGGAGGACGCGGCGCGGCTGTCGGCGGAGTACGAGCAGCTGGTGGAGGGGCTGCGCGAGGCGGCCGTGGCGCGGGACACCGACGTCATCCTGGGGAACCCCGTGCTGCCCGACGAGGTGCTCAACGGTAACCCCTCCTATTGGTCGCTTCATGACATTAAAGCCTAAAGCATTCCTCTAATTAAAATCTAATGGACTATCCAACACAAGAAGATTTTGTAATTGGAACTAATAGTATCTGAGATTAGCGCGTTCAAAAAAACAAACTCTTCAACTTTATAATACTAGTATTGACTAGTCAACCTGACGCATAAACAACGGCTCCGTATTTGAATAATATTTATTCCAGTTGAACGCCTTATATCCACCCGATACTATATTCAATCTCAAAATATAGTCTCCGATATGTGTTTTTGATAATTTGTACCGTGAAAAGTTCTGCATTTAGTGAAAATATCATCGTGTGAAAATATTCAACGGCTGTCATAACGTCAGAGCTTCGTGTCATTTTGCAAGTTGTTTATGTTTTCTTCATTTACCCATTGTTTACGAATTGCACGAATTCTCGTATCACTTCGGACTTTAACTTCCTAATTATTATACATAAATAATGTCTTGTGCAGGCTGTTTTGCTACATACACTAGAGATGATTCGATTACCTGCAACGCTAAAACCTGCAAAAAAACCTTTCACTTGCTATGCACTAAAACTTCTAAGCTTACTGCGTATCAAAAAAAGAGCTGGTCATGCCCAGACTGCAATGCCGCATCCAAGAAAGGGGGTGACAATTCTCAAACTCCAGTGAAAGCTGACTCTGACAATGTTACTTTACGGAATAAATCTGTCCGATCTGAGGCTTGTTCGCCTATCGATTCTGTGCTTATGATCGACAAATTTCGAGAGGTATAAGAGAGGAACTGAATATGACAAAACAATCTATAATTACAGAATTAGAGGATAGTTTACGCTGTATGGTAAAGGCAGAATTAAAGAAGTTTTCCGACAGTATTGCTTGTTTGGAAACATCAGTGTCATTTATGACAGAGGAGTATGATAGTATAAAAAAGGATCTGGCTTCCAAAACATCATCATTACTGATTTTACGCAAGGAAAATTACTTTTTGATGGAAACTGTTCAAAGTGTGACTACCAGATTGGAAAATATGGAACAGCACAATAGAGCTTGCAATTTGGAAATACAGTGTGTACCTGAACACAACAATGAGAACATACCGTCCGTCATAAAACAACTGTCTAAAATTATTGCCTGTGATATAAATGACTCTGAAATACACCACTACACAAGAACGGCCAAAGTCAACAAAAATGATTCGAGACCCCGATCCATCATAGTCAAAATGGCTACGCCTCGTATTCGTGACAAGTTTCTGGCATGTGCTATTTCTTACAACAAGAGTCACGTTAAAGATAAACTTAATACGAGTCATATTGGCCTCGCCGGAGAAAAGAAACCGATATATGTCGCAGAACACCTTTCTCCGGCTAATAGAGCACTACATGCCGCAACACGTCTGAAAGCGAAAGAAAAAGGGTATAAATTTGTATGGGTAAGACAAGGCAAAATTTTTATACGCAAAAATGAGACTTCCAACCATATTTTTGTAAGAAATAAGGATTTTCTTGATAATTTCGATTGGTAATTTCTCTATTTACGACTATAATTATATTTTAATATTTAGTTATTCAATTTCTATTAACTAAATTAATTATGATCTGGCAATAACTTTTACAAAATTCAACAACTTAAACATTTATTATCAAAACGTAAGAGGTTTACGCATGAAAACGCATATTTTTTATTGCAATCTACTATGTTCCAATCACGATGTAATTATTTTAACAGAAACATGGCTTAAAGATGGTGTTTTTGACTCTGAGCTATTTGACGATCGTTTTGTCGTCTATAGGCGTGACAGACACACACTTAACAAGTTAGGTAAGAGTAAAGACGGAGGTGGAGTACTTATAGCGGTGTCTAAGAAATTTAATAGTCAACGTATCGAGTTGTTTGAAAGTAGTAATAATGAAGACCTATGGGTGCGCTTAAAAATAGAAAATAAATCTTTCACCTTTTGCGTAGTATACTTCCCACCTCCAGTCAAAAGAACTGAACTTGATTATTTTGTTAATAACTTCAATAGAGTAACTGAATGTCATAGTTTAAATAATATTATTTTGATTGGTGATTTTAATATGTGGTAGTGATGAGTGCACGGTAGAAATGCTGAAATCGCGGGGACACTATGCGTCGTTTAAACTTGGAGTTGCTTTGAAGGATGCTGAACATGTGATGTCGTCCGGTAACTGGGCAACTGATATATGTGTTAAGCCATGGCGGCAGAACTTTCGCACATCAGACAAGGTCAAGCAAGTGTCGACTGCGATCCTGTGAGATCAACTTGTGTTACCAAAATGTGCGTGGCCTAAGGACGAAGACTAACTCATTCCTTAATAGTGTTACGCAAAGTGATTACAATATTATAGCTGTAACAGAGACTTTTCTCACGAGTTCTGTGTCAGACAGTGAACTTTTCCCTCCGGGCTACCACGTGGTGCGCAAAGACAGGATAGGGGACTGTGGATGGGGAGGAGTTATGTTCGCTTTTCGTGATTGTTGTAATGTGCGAGTAGTTACGGATATAACTGGTATGACTGATGACAAAGAATTATTATTCGCTATTGTAACATTTAAAAAAGTAAAAATCTTATGCTGTGTCGTATATTTGCCTCCTAACTATAAGGATGAGCAATATTTAAAAGTCTTGACATGTATAGAAAATGCAATTTGTACTTATCCTGACATGAATGTATTAATCCTAGGCGACTTTAATTTGAATTCTTGCAGTGCCAATGTAAAAATGAATTTTGATTTTTTTTGTGACTTTTGTTCGCTAAAACAATATAACAATGTCTTAAACGATCATGGGGGCATATTAGACCTTGTGCTGGGCAATTTTGGTCACGATGAGATAACGTTATTTCGTAGTGAAGATCCTTTAGTTAAGATAGACCAGTACCACCCTATGCTCGATATAATAATAAGACTTCCATGTGTATTATCGGCGCCATCACCTTCACAACCCGTAAATGCTCACTCAAGAGCCAGTCCCGATTGGATCTGGCGCAAGGCTGACTTTGAGGGTCTGTACACGACATTGTCAGAATTAGACTGGTCCGATCTGACAACAATAACCGACATAAACAATGCTGTTCAGTTATTTTACGATAAGCTTTATGCATCTATAAATCTCCACGCACCCTCAAAAAACCGTTCAGCGCATAATCCGCGATACACCTATCCCAAATGGTATAATGCAGAAATAAGAAAGAATATAAAATTAAAACATTTCCATCACAAGAGATTTAAGAAAGAGGGCAGCGAATTCAATGGGGCCATGTTTAAATACTATAGAGAGAAAGTAAAAAAGATGATTAATTACGAATATCGGCAATATATGAATTTGCTCCAGGAAAATATATTTTACGATCCTGTCCAATTCTGGAACTATGTTAAAGAGAAGAAGAAAAATAGAAGGAATGCAGATTCGTATACATATGAAAGTACTGAGGTGAGGGAACAAGCAGCAGCCGACGCCTTTGCAGGATACTTTGCCTCGGTATTTCATAAAGAGAAACCGGTATTAGACCCTGATAAAGCTGCTCAAGCTGCACATAGTCTACAAGATGCAACTTCTGTCTCCATTGTAGCAGTTGACGAGACCGATCTGAGAAATGCAGTAAAACGCCTTAAGCCTCGATCTTCAGGTGGACCCGACGGCATTCCTGTTTTTCTGGCCAAGGATTGTATATCGGTTCTTGGTATGCCACTACTTTACCTCTACAATCTATCTCTGGCTCAGTCTACATATCCTGAAGTCTGGAAGTTATCGAGGGTCACTCCTGTTCCTAAAGGTAATCCAGGCTCGAATATTACTTCTTACAGACCGATTGCAGTTCTGTCCGTATTCTTATTCGCCAAGATTTTTGAATCAATAATTAGCAATCATATTAATAGACAAATTGGTCACCGACTACATAACAGTCAACATGGGTTTCGCAGCGCTCGTTCCACAACCACCAATTTGGTGGCGCATGCTGACTACGTGTGCTCTCAAATGGATAGCCGGAAGCAGGTCGACGCGGCCTACTTTGACTTTAAAAAAGCATTTGACTTGGTAGACAACGATATACTTATGGAAAAAATGGCGATTATTGGATTCACCCCACAGCTCCTCAAATTTTTTTCTTGTTATTTAAACAATCGTCGGCAATACGTAAGATTAGATGGATACGACTCTGAAGACTACTTTACGAGGTCAGGAGTTAGTCAGGGTAGTACTTTAGGACCATTACTGTTCGTTATATTTATAAACGATTTACCGGAAGTCGTCCTGACTTCCGAGTGTCTTCTTTTTGCGGATGATTTAAAGCTAAGTTTAGGTATTCAAACGGAAGCTGATGTGGTGGCATTGCAGAGAGATATTGATGCGGTATCCATATGGAGTCAAGAGAACCACCTTCCATTCAATAATCTCAAATGTAAAATGATCACATTTTCACGCAAATCACAGCCACTTTTGAGTAGTTATAGCTTATTTGACGTTCCTTTGGATAGAGTTTTTGACATTCGAGATTTAGGTTTAGTATTAGATAGTAAGTTAGACTTTCACACACATATCATTAAAATGTGTAAGGCAGCGCATAAAACGTTAGGGTTTGTAATGAGAATTGCATCGCAGTTTGGAAACATAGCGATTCCAAAATTATTATACAATGCATACGTTCGCAGCAAATTAGAGTACGGCGCCGTTGTTTGGAATCCTTATGAGGAGAAGTATGCTCTAATTATTGAAAAAGTACACAAGAAATTCGCTCGATGGGTATACAAAAAACAATACGGTTACTATCCCTACCTATATCCGTCTTTATTCGTAACAGGTATGGTGGACATGGATACGCTGAAATTTAGAAGAGCTATGTCTCAAATCGCGCAGTATCTGTCCATAATTCACAATCGAATCGACAGTCCCCGAATATTGCAGTGTGTTGGTATTCTGGTTCCTGGGAACATATCGGCAGAACCGGGAGGGGGTCAGGTGGCTCCGCGTCGACGCCCGCGACTGCTGGAGAGGCCCGTCGCGCGCACCGAGCGAGGCCGACACGCGCCCACCAACCGAGCACTACGCGCTATCGGAGACATACTTGCTCAGCACGAGGAACTTGATTTATTTGCCGATAGATTAGGACATTTGTTTAACCAATTCCGTATAATTTTAAATGACATATAGCAATTTGATATACTTATCTATTTTATTTTTTGGAATTATATTTGACATTTTTGTTTTTTTTTTTAACTTTCATGACCCATTCTGTGTGACCAACATTTTCTGTTTTTCCTCTTTGTGCGTCATTGTAATTTTATGCTTATAAAATCTATGTATTAATTTTGAAATTGTAGTTCGTTAATTGTGTGTTTTTTATTATTTTAATTATTCTTTTAAGCGTTTTGGATGAAATCTGTTAGCTTCTAAGAAATTTTATGAATAAATGAAATGAAATAATCTTGGATGTATAACTTGGCCTATTATACCCTTATCAAATAATTCAACTCCTGTGTACAATGGTTCTAATATAGCTCAAACCCTGATAGACTTCGCTTCTCTTAATAATTTCACTCAGTTCAATAATATTCTTAATTCTAATCAGAAAGTACTTGACTTGATCTTTTGTAACACGGTTGATTTAAGCGTCATGAAGGCTATTGATGCACTTGTTAAAGCGGACATCCACCATCCTCCAATTACCATAGTTATGCCATTAAAGAAACTAAGCCATTATCTGACCAGGGATAATCATACATATAAGCTTAATTATCATAGAGCACATTTTGAACTAATAACAAAGGACTTAGACAAAATCGATTGGCTTAATGAGCTTAGCAAGTGCAGTGATGTTGATGATATGCTAGATCTGTTTTACGGTCATTTGTATGCTATCATTAGTAAACATGTGCCTAAAAAATCTAATAGAAATAATAAATATCCTAACTGGTTTCCTAAAATTCTTATTAAACTATTAAAAAATAAACGTAAACTACTTATTAAATATAAAATTCATAAGAACCCGCTTGATTATATTTCTTTGCTTATATTGAGCAAGCGGTGTGCTGCACTAGCTACACGCTCCTACAGGAAATATATTAATAGCATTGAACAGCTCATTGGGACTAACCCTAAATACTTTTGGACCTTCATAAAAAACAAAAACAAATCAGATTCACACTATCCCTCAGAAATGAGCCTCAATAATTTTACAGCTAGAAATGGACCTGATATATGTGAGCTCTTTGCGGATAACTTTCGTTCCGTTTATTCTAAAGACACATCTTGTTGTTCTACACAAATACATGATCAGCCGTTCAGTAATTTATCGCACTGTAATATTTCCAATTTGCACCTCTCCATCAATTCAATCTGCAACCGGTTAAAGAGACTTGACCATACGAAGGGTGCTGGACCCGATGACATACCACCTTTCTTTATCTCGAACTGTGCTGATTCTCTTGCGCTCCCGCTGTACATAATTTTTAATAAATCTCTTAGTACTGGGCAGTTTCCTACGTTTTGGAAAATTGCTAAAGTAGTCCCTGTATACAAAAATGGTGATAAAAGTAATGTTTGTAATTATAGACCCATCTCAATTCTTTCAGTAATTCCCAAAGTTTTTGAGGCTCTAATATATCCATACTTGTATGCTCAAATCAAGCACATAATTACCGACAAACAACATGGATTCCTGAAAGGTAGATCAACAGCCACAAATCTTATTTCATTCACTAATGTCATTGCCAACAATATAGATTCTCAGCTACAAACAGATGCAATATACACTGACTTTTCAAAGGCATTTGATAAAATTAACCACCATATTCTAATCCGCAAGCTTTCAAAGTACGGATTTGGTGGTTCTCTATTGGAATGGTTACAGTCATATCTGTTAAACCGCTCTCAGTTTGTGGTAGTTAAGGACTATCGATCCACTCCATATTTATCGAAGTCAGGAATACCTCAAGGGTCTCATGTTGGGCCCTTATTTTTCGACATTTTTGTTAATGATATTGTAGATACGATTCAACATAGTGATGTTTTCTTATACGCAGATGACTTGAAACTTATTAAAGTCATACATAGTACTAATGATGCAAGACTTCTTCAAATGGATCTTGATAATTTGGTAGAATGGTGTAATATCAATAGGATGTCACTTAACATTAAAAAATGCTACCACATAAAAATAACACGAAAATCTAGACCTTTAAACACACAGTACAAAATTAATGACACTGTCTTAGAAGAGACTAGTACCATTAGGGATCTCGGTGATTACACCGAACTATAATTATATAGATTCTAAATTAACATTTACTGCACATATTGACAACATAATTGCCAGGGCCTCAAAATCACTCGGATTTATTATTAGGAACGCCAAAGTACTCAAAAAGACCTCCACTAAGATATTAATTTACAATTGTTATGTCAGAAGTATTCTGGAGTACTGCTCTGTGGTGTGGTCCCCTCAGTATCATGTACATCAGCTTCGCCTTGAACGCATACAAAAACGGTTTACAAGGCACCTTTCATTTCATAATGGACTGGGTAAAAAAGCTGGAAATTACAGTGATCGACTCCATCACTTTAAAATGGATAGCCTCTCATCTAGACGAAAGCTTTTAGACCTAATGTTCATTTTTAAGACTGTTCGAAATATAATAGATTGTCCACAAATTCTTAGTAAAATTAATATAAGAGTTCCTCGCAAAATTTCACGCAACCCAGTTCCACTTTTCAGTAAGCCACTTGCCCGCACAAACGTCCAGACACACGCTGCATTGTACCGACTGACTGATGCTTATAACAAGCTGTGTTGCAAGAGCAATGTCGATATTTTCTCTCTCTCTCTCACGACTTACGATTACGACTCTCTCCGGCAGTTTAAATTGAAAATCCACGAATTGATAAGGGAAGAATAGGTATCATAGTTTGATGATGAAAAATTATTGTTTATATTTATATCTATGTATCTATAATTTGTTGGGCAATTCTCTAAAATGTTTACTTTTAATTTAGTATAGTATTTAATATAGTATTTAATTCGTTTTTGTTTAAGCATGATGTGACTGCCTTCAATAGATTATTGCATTTTGTACGTATATTGTGAAAGTTAATTTTTAAGTTTTTCAATGTGATTTTCTCTGGCATTCCAAATAAATAAATAAATAAATATTTAAAATTCAATGCCACTAGTATGTAGTTCAAAATATAATGTGTAAGTTCTAGTTTCGTACAAGTGGAGATGATTTTTTCTGTATCTTTAAAATATTTTTTATTGCACAAAAATGTACAACAGGTGCACTTAATGCTAGAGGCATTCTCTACCAGTAAACCCTCGGTTCATGCAGAGAGTTAGTATATGGGTCCGGGTCCATAGGTAAAAAAAAAATACACCACAATAAACATTATGAATAACGTTACGGTAACTATTCAATATACATAAACACACATGAATTAATAAAATATTAAATTATAAATTTTAAAAACCCCCGACACAAAAAAGTGTGAAAAAGCCCTTTTATTTGATACCTATATTGACTGAGTTGTGACAAAAAATTTAGGAAATCCGTCGTTTTCTGGCGGCGGCCATCTTGGATTTAAAATTTGTCTATGAATATATTCTGCTAGTCAAACCCATTTATACAATACGCATATTGTGGGAGTTGTGTTAAAACATGCAATCAATAATTTTGTGACGGCGGTCATCTTGGATCGATTTTTATCAAACATAGCTAAGAACACTCCCGACTTACTCGTATTTAAAACAAAAACATCAAAATCGGTTAATTTGTTCGGGAGCTGCGAGGTAGACATCATAGACAGACACACGCAGACACGTAAAACTTATAACACGCTGTCGATTTTGCGTCGGGGATTAAAATGAAATATAGGTAATATTTAAAAATAAATAGTGCCACGTGATGCGTTATAAATGCAATGTAATGTTTTATGTGACGTTATTTATTCCAGAGGTGGTACCGGGAAACATCCGTAACGCGGAGCACTTCTTGTCGTTTCTGCGGCGGTTCATCGAGTACCTAAAGACGCGCCTGCGCATACAGCACGTGGTGCAGGAGTCGCCAGCCGGTCAGTAAGACTCTGACTTCATGTAGTTTTATGTATTTCTGGCCTTTTTTTTTATATTACACTTCCAAGACAAGTACAGCATAATAAATCTGTTACTGGACTCGATGCCCTTACATTGAAGGTTTGACCCATGCTACTTATGTAACTGGAGCAGCCCGACTGGTGAAATAACTCCACCTTACAGAAGAACGCAGCCAAGTCCAGTAATAGATTTTTTGTGCTGTACTTGTCGCCCTTAAGCTAGGACCTCATTACCTTATAGTTGGTGAGGCCTGGGATGCGGGGGAGGGAGTTTTGGCTGTGTCGTTGGATATAGCCAACGCTTTTAACTTGATCCCTCACTCCACAATTCTGGCGGCCCTAAGATATCATCAGGTGCCCCAATACCTTCAACGACTTCTAGATAGCTACTTGTCCGGCAGAAGGGTCGCGTACGTAGGGAGGGACGGGCTGCTTCGGCGTGCGGGTGTCGAGTCCGGTGTTCCACAGGGGTCTGTCTTGGGGCCCCTCTTGTGGAACATCGGCTTTGATAGGGTTCTGCGGGGTGTTCTCCTCTCGGGCATGAGCATCATCTGCTATGCAGATGACACTTTAGTCACAGCCCGAGGGAGGACCTACGGCGAAGCCGCGTGCCGTGCAGCTGCCGGCGGTACACGAGTAGCAGAACGCATTGGCCGTCTGGGGCTACGTGTGGCGCTTGAAGAGACCGAGGCCTTTAACTTCTTCGGGCCTCGGCAGCGCCGTCCCCCTCCAGACGCTAACATCGACGTCGGAGGAGTGACCGTCAGGGTGGGTGCCCACATGAAATATCTGGGCCTAGTATTAGACTCGCGCTGGTATTTCGAGCCCTACCTCAAGGGGTTGTCCCAGCGCCTCATTAGAGCGGCAGGGGCGTTTGGGCGTCTGCTTCCCAACTTAGGTGGACCAAGACTCTATGGCGCCCCCATTTGGGCAGACGCGCTGTTTCGACGGGGAAACACAGCCCACCTGCGGAGGCCACAAAGGGCTATTTCCCAGCGAGTGGCCCAATCGTACCGCACGGTGGGCTTTGATGCGGCTTGTGTACTGGCCGGCGCACCGCCTTGGGCCCTCGAGGCAAGGTTGCAGGCACAAGTTTACTGGCGTCTAACGGAGATGAGGGCGCAGGGAGAGCGTCCCTCACCAACGGAAATTGCGGCGATTAGAAGAGAGGCCCAGGAAGAAATGGTTGTGCAGTGGCGAGTGAAATTGGACGAGGCGAGACCTAGGGGGCGGGTGTTAGACGCCGTTGGCCCGGTTTTAGAAGAGTGGTTACACCTGAGCCACGGCTATCTGTCTTTCAGACTGGTGCAGATACTGACCGGGCATGGATGCTTTGGTCAGTACCTGCACCAAATCGGGCGAGAAGAGTTGCTTGCGGCGCGGCGGCAGACACAGCGGACCACACGCTAGGTATGTGTCCAGCCTGGGCGACCGAGCGGGCCGAGTTGGCCGCTATTGTTGGGGGTGATTTCTCGCTCTCAAGCATAGTTATAGCCATGCTTGGGAGCGAGGAGGCCTGGACGGCAGTTGCCACCTTTAGCGAGCAAATAGTCTCGAGAAAAGAGTCCCTAGAAAGAGAGCGAGAGGACGACCCCCTCGCTCCACCTCTTCGTAGGCGAAGAAGAATGCGTGCGAGGCGTCGCTTTGATGTCCTCGCGCTTGTTAGCGGGGACCAGCCGGCCGCGGGTGTGGGGACACCCTGGCCGGCCTTGCACGGTACTCCGCAGATGCGCGGGAACGGTTTAACACCTTCGGTCGTTCCCGCCAGTCGCCCGACCATCCCAGGAAGGGCAGGCCCATAGGGGGCAGCAATTCCGCCGACGGCGCTGTGGCAGTCATGGGTAGCCCGGTATCCCATGGCGCCGTCAATAGGCGATGAGGGGTGGGGAGGGTTTTTAGTCCGGGTAGTCCCTGCCCCTTCTGGGCGGGGGAGTCCCACACACGTCGCTGTCGTCCCCACGGCGGCGATATGGTGCGCAAATGCATACTCCGTCCCTCAAAAAAAAAAACCTCATTACTTAACATCAGGTGGGATTAGGTTCATCTTGAAGTGTAATATAAAAAAAAATAAGTAGGCAAATTAGGATAGTAGGCATATTTATATATGTAATTTTGGTACTTGCGTCAGGTTTCCTGAAGGACGTGTCGTCCCGCGTGTGCATCGAGCGCAAGCCGCTGCGCTTCTGTGCGGCGCGGCTGACGTCACTGGTGCGCACGCTGCAGCTGCCCGACCCGAGCCAGCTGGCCGCGCTCACGCTCGTCACGCACCTCGCCACGCTCGTCGCCACCTACACCAAGGGCTTCACCATCATCATCGAGCCCTTCGACGACAGGACGCCCACCGTCTCCAACCCTATACTGCATTTCTCGTAAGTTCACTTCAGCTGCCCGACCCGAGCCAGCTGGCCGCGCTCACGCTCGTCACGCACCTCGCCACGCTCGTCGCCACCTACACCAAGGGCTTCACCATCATCATCGAGCCCTTCGACGACAGGACGCCCACCGTCTCCAACCCTATACTGCATTTCTCGTAAGTTCACTTCAGCTGCCCGACCCGAGCCAGCTGGCCGCGCTCACGCTCGTCACGCACCTCGCCACGCTCGTCGCCACCTACACCAAGGGCTTCACCATCATCATCGAGCCCTTCGACGACAGGACGCCCACCGTCTCCAACCCTATACTGCATTTCTCGTAAGTTCACTTCAGCTGCCCGACCCGAGCCAGCTGGCCGCGCTCACGCTCGTCACGCACCTCGCCACGCTCGTCGCCACCTACACCAAGGGCTTCACCATCATCATCGAGCCCTTCGACGACAGGACGCCCACCGTCTCCAACCCTATACTGCATTTCTCGTAAGTTCACTTCAGCTGCCCGACCCGAGCCAGCTGGCCGCACTCACGTTCTAAGAGCATTTATGAATCGTCAGATTAAATTAAACTACCAAGATGTTGAGAAGAGGCAATTAAATGGAACTTTAAAGTCAGTCGAACCAAAAAATATAGACGAAACGTTTTTGTTTCTCTATAAAACATTATTCTCTCTCTATTATAGCTTTTACCTATAGCTTAACACGCATGGATCTTCTTTTTTGATGAAAAATAACTTATGTCACTTAAGTACGATATAGAAATACAAATATTTTATTCTTGAAATCGGTTCAAGTAGTTATCATTTACCACCACAAAATATCTAAAAATCTTAATGATGCCTTTTATATTATTAATTTATAATAAATGTTGAAAGCCCCACGTTGGGCGCCATTTGGTGGAATGATTCAAACAGTTGCCCTCCTTTACATGGGTTTAACTCTAATCATATTTATTTATCTTCAGCGTAGGTGATCTGAGATTAATCTCTTTACTTTAATTACACTAACTTTATGTTCATGTCAGAGCTATGTACGCCGTTATTATGATGCATATCAGAAGTGGTTCCTAAAAAATATAATTTTGTTGAGATTGAATTAATGTTTCATGTATTCTATTATGCTTGATAAACCAATAAATACATCATCACCTCCCTTGTCACGCGCGCGTGTGTGTGTGTGTGTGTGTGTGTGTGTGTGTGTGTGTGGCACTGTCTACAGAGACCCACGTTGGGCGCCATTTCTCTTAAGCTCTGATATCATACCTGACATTGTTTTCACGACCCCTATAGATACTATCATCTCCCTTTACACCTAAGAATTGATCTTCACTATCGGAGGTGACTTTATTTTTCATAGGCTCGCTCAGATTATGCGCTTGCTACGCTCTCACACTTCGCCACATCTATCCAGCAATATAAAATTGTCGTATGTTCATGCCGCGTTACTGCAAATGACGCAAAATTGAATTATCGCGCTTACTAAACGAGTTATAGGTCAATTTACGTTCTTTTTTATAAAGTAAGTAAAAGTTACTACATCGTTTTGTTCACCATTATATCGTGTGTGGCAAGCCACGCGTTGGGCGCCAAAACTTGTTTACCAACTTTGAATTTTGGTTTCAGCTGTATGGACTCATCGATAGCAATGCGGCCAGTATTCGCCAGATTTCAAACAGTTATAATAACGTCAGGTAACTTCATATACAATAACTTTTGTGTAGGTCGGTTTATGTTATTTCAATTTTCATTTTATTTGATTCATTTATTTTTTTCAGGAACGTTATCACCTTTAGACATGTACCCCAAAATCCTGGATTTTAACCCAGTGATAATGAGTTCCTTCACTATGACATTAGCTAGGCCCTGTATATTACCAATGGTAAGTTGATGCTCTATAGCATTAAATGACGTATCTTTAGAAACAAACTAACGATAAACAAACTAACACCCGTACGGACCGCCGGCGGCTGCTAATGAGGACGTTCCCCTATGAAAAATCCACTAGATGGCAAACTGTTAATTGGCTACTTGACAGTTTTTGAAAAAGTATTGTAAAATGTGCGCCCGTTCATTTTATATCCCAAGCAATTCGATTTATCTGGAAATAAATTAAAAAAAAAAAAAAAAAAAAGAAATAATCTAAATAACCAGAGAAAAATAAGATTTTGTGTAACACATTTAAAAAGCGCGCGAAAACGCCTAGTCGCGTCACTGTTGCAATTATGACGTCAACGTCCTAGACAACGAACCGACACGCTTAGGAACGACTTAATTAAGATAAACGGAAAATGTTTCAATAAATTCTTTATACGATTAGAGACACAATAATTCAATTTAATCGGTAAAATAATCATTGTTTCGCCACATTAAAATAAAAAATTTTCGCCGACAGCTGTCATTTCCGAATTGCAATGGTGGTTTCCGTTTCGGTTCTTTTGTTCCACAGATAAAAAAACTAAAATTTATTTTGCAAAAATAAAATACTAACGATGATTTTAATTAAAAAGTAAAAATGTAAAATGATTACTTAACTAATAAGCTAACATATCTAACACTTTTCATATTTTATTGTTAACACTGTCAAGTAGCCAATTGATTGGTGACTTAAATGTCATGGTGACATTTAAGCACATACCATAACCAATCACGTAGCAGTTGAACCCCACGCCTACGTATCGCCATCTAGTGGTTTTTCCGTACGCAAATACCCTCATTATTTGATGTTGTTTTATGATAACATCTAGCTAGAATACAATATTTTAAAGAAACAGTTTTTTATAGTACTATACGCCGTACTAGCGATCTTTAAATATTAGAAACAGAAAAATTGTATCTCCCCTTGCCGTGAGGGAATCGAACCCACGACCTTCACGTATCGCGCGTGCTGCTCTGCCAACTGAGCTAACCGCAAGTTATCGTAGGCGATTAAACCGCACCGCAAGGGGAGATAAAAAAATTCTGTTTCTTTAAAATATTTAAAGTTCGCTAGTACCTACGGCGTAAAGTACTATAAAAATAAAAAAATCGATTCTAGAATACAATGTCAATTAATTTTACAACAATACTTATTTGTAGATAGTATCAAAAGGCAGCGACCAAGTCGCGATCTCATCGAAGTACGAGTCGAGGGAGGACGTCGCCGTCATACGGAATTATGGACAACTACTGGTTGAGGTTAGTAGATTAAAAATAATATAAATAAAAAATAAAATACGTTTATTGCAGACTAATTAATTGTCCATATTATTGTTAGTATACAAAATACAAAACTATGTTAGTAATTTACAAACTATTGAAGGTATTTGCCGCCCTCCGGGGCTCCATGTATATGCGCATGAGTTTGCACCCAGTGCTGCACGAGGGGGCTGTCTAATTTATCCCTCAGCACGCTCAGGATGTTGTTAGGGCTCCGGCGCACGCGAGACATCAGCGAGGCGATACGGCGCCTCAGCACAGTGTGGAAGCCATGTGTGTGCGCGTGCGCGAACATCGCTGATGCACTACAGTGCCGCGGGAGCCCCACCAACACCCTGAACGCGTTATTATATTGAACTCGGAGAGCGTTGATGGCCCGCTGCGTGTAGTTGACCCACAGATTGCATGTGTACAGAGTTTGGCAAAATGCTTTGAAAAGAGTTATCTTTACCTCTAAACTACACCGTGCGAATCTGCGGGCCAACATGTTACAGCGGACCGCCATCGCTCTCCTTTCTCTTTCTATGTCGCTATCATCCTTCAAAGTCAAAGTCAAAGTCAAAGTCAATATTTTTTTATTCATGTAGATTACATTTGTAATACTTATGAATCGTCTCTATACAATGCAAATGAAGCTACCTCCGGTTCGGAACCTATAACTACCGAGAAGATACCGGCAAGAAACTCAGTAGTTTTTTTTACAATTAAAAAGCTATACTTATTACTAATTTTGCACCAAGACATACAGTTAGTTTGTCAGTTCGAAAAAAAAAACAAAAAAAGTATATAGTTATTGAAATAAATAAAATAAAAACATTTAAATAAAAATAACTGTAGGGCTTCATGTGTGATATTCAAATACATCATTTTTATACATTTTGACCTACATGCTTCTGTGTGGTCAAATCCTCAGTTACCACATGACCGAGGTATTTGAACTTTATCACCCTAGTAAGAGCGATGCCATTAAGCAGCACAGGAGCCACGTCCCCCAGTTTACGACCCTTGACTTGAAACACGAGTAGCTCACTTTTTTAACATTATACACAAAGCCGTGTACTTTGGCGTACTTAAGCCTTCTTTCACTCTCATACGCTACGTGACAGCGCGCGTGACATTGCGTCAAAAATTATTTATTTCCATATTTATCTCGGACGCATAAGGTTTCAATTAGATCGGACTAAATGCCACTTTAGGCCTTTTTCGGAATGCTTGTGTTAATTTACAGACATGCACATCACGACGCGGGGGATAATTTGTTTGTATTTTGCATGGAACTGTGGATTTATAAAATCTTTGTTTGAAGGTTCTGAAGATTTGTTTTAGACAGTTAGCGCATGAATGACATTTAAATCTCTTATGAGTTTATCTGAGTGTTTTCCGTTACGTTAAGAATTGTTACGACGTTATTAACATAGATTTAAGAAAATTTGTTGTAAATGTACATGCACAAATATAATAAAAACATTTAAATTCAATATCCTAAAGGCGTAGTTTGATATTCGCTTCGATGCATGCACCATTGTTTTAAGCATTAAATTCGATGCACATCTACTAATTGCACACACACACGCACGCACAAAAACACACACGTACGCACACAAACACACACGTACGCACGCACACACATACACACACACACAACCTAGAAGACATTATAATGTCCATTCAAATTACAAAATGTTGTCTATTCTTAAAACACACTTGTCATAATTGTGTACTACTAGAAGAGCCTTTTTTTTCCGGGGGTAAATGCTTGATGCACCGTACCGTCACCCTGAGGGAGGGTGACGGCGTGTGTGGGACTCACTTCTGCCTACCGTCCACGGGCTACCCACTAAAACCCCAAGGTTGGACCCTCATCGCCAAAGTGCCAGCGCTATGGGAAATCGGCTCAGCCTTTACTTCCACAGCGCCGCCGGACTACTAGAAGAGCCTGACTCTCATAACACAGGGCGACCTTATATGAGAGCAGTTCACAAAATGAACTGTTTATGTGTTTGCTTGAATAAACGAATTTTTATTTATTTTTTATAATTAACGATACAATTATAAAGAAAGGGAAATGTGAATTATAATTGTTAGGCATTCATGCAAAAAAAAAGGATTAACTTTCGCGTAGAAGTGACTTTTTAAAGATTTTTTTTTATTCAAGTTCAATATACAAGTTTGTTTGTTTTCCTGGTTTTTTTAATTCACGTTCAACATATAAGTGGGTTGGTGTTTCTGACAAAAATAAGACCTTAATACAATATACATAAGATACGATTAGTTTAAAGTCCAAAGCAATGACGGTGGGTCCGTGTGTGTAGATCGCGGCGTCGGTGCCGGACGGCGTCGTTTGCTTCTTCACTTCGTACATGTACCTCGAGAACGTGGTCGGCGCCTGGTACGATCAAGGTATGGTTTATTACATTAAAGCGTTGAAACTAGAAATTTAATAAAAAAGGTAGTCCAAAATAATTAACCAAATATTTCTTTAAAAATAAGGCAAAACTAGTAGAGTAGTTAACTAATAGAAAAGTGGACCGAGTTTAAAATACCAGTTAAGTATATTTTAGTTTATAATTACTTTTTCATTAAGACTAGCGGCCTATCGTTTTTTCGATATTTTCTAACGATTCTTTGCTCCTATTGGCCGTGGCATAATGTTGTATTGCCTAAAACTTTCCTTGACAAATTTACTATCCAACAAAACAATATTTAATTCGAACTAGCAGATCCGGATTAACGGTTTCAAACGAACTTTTCAGCTTCACAATAGTTAGATAGATATAATTCATTTTTCATTCATTCATTTCATGCACGAAAAGTTTACAGAAATTGGTTTTACAGATGAATAACAGTACAATTAGGGCAGTCTTATCGTTAGGAAGCAAATCTCTTATGGGCAACCTTTAGGTAGATGATGAGAAATTATATAGACTAAAATTATAATTGTCGTATCAATAAATTCGATATCAATATAATTAAAATCTTTTGCAGGTGTCGTCGCGAGCCTGCAGAGGCATAAACTATTGTTCATAGAGACGCAAGATTCGGCGGAGACCAGCTTCGCGTTGATAAATTACATCAAGGTGAGTTGTCTTGTGACTATTGGCTTAACCCTATTCATATACTGTTTTTTTTTGTTATGAACCGTTTGGTAATCAAAATCTTTTTATTCACACAAACTACTCGCGGCCTGGCCTAGTGTACATGTTACAAGATATATCCATTACTACCCGTGATCCATTATGAAAAAAAACATAGAAGCATTTCGAACATTTGAAAATGACACCTCGAAAAGTAAGGCACGGTGGGCGTGGTTTAAAAAAGTGAGCTAGCGACGGATGCGGTCACGTCGCGGACCAATCACAGTGCTTGCTTCATCCCATTTTATAATAATGACGTATCCCATTCTATGAAATTTTTAGTCCAGTTCCCTGTTGAAAAGTATTTTATTGTAAAGCTTACAGAAATGAATACTACAATATGATGTGTCACTGTGTGCAGGCGTGCGAGTCAGGTCGCGGCGCGGTGCTGCTGTCGGTGGCGCGCGGCAAGGTGTCGGAGGGCGTCGACTTCGAGCACCACCTCGGCCGCGCCGTGCTCATGTTCGGCATCCCCTACGTGTTCACGCAGAGCCGCATCCTCAAGGCGCGCCTCGAGTACCTCCGGGACCAGTTCCAGGTATGTCGCGACGTCGGAGGGCGTCGACTTCGAGCACCACCTCGGCCGCGCCGTGCTCATGTTCGGCATCCCCTACGTGTTCACGCAGAGCCGCATCCTCAAGGCGCGCCTCGAGTACCTCCGGGACCAGTTCCAGGTATGTCGCGACGTCGGAGGGCGTCGACTTCGAGCACCACCTCGGCCGCGCCGTGCTCATGTTCGGCATCCCCTACGTGTTCACGCAGAGCCGCATCCTCAAGGCGCGCCTCGAGTACCTCCGGGACCAGTTCCAGGTATGTCGCGACGTCGGAGGGCGTCGACTTCGAGCACCACCTCGGCCGCGCCGTGCTCATGTTCGGCATCCCCTACGTGTTCACGCAGAGCCGCATCCTCAAGGCGCGCCTCGAGTACCTCCGGGACCAGTTCCAGGTATGTCGCGACGTCGGAGGGCGTCGACTTCGAGCACCACCTCGGCCGCGCCGTGCTCATGTTCGGCATCCCCTACGTGTTCACGCAGAGCCGCATCCTCAAGGCGCGCCTCGAGTACCTCCGGGACCAGTTCCAGGTATGTCGCGACGTCGGAGGGCGTCGACTTCGAGCACCACCTCGGCCGCGCCGTGCTCATGTTCGGCATCCCCTACGTGTTCACGCAGAGCCGCATCCTCAAGGCGCGCCTCGAGTACCTCCGGGACCAGTTCCAGGTATGTCGCGACGTCGGAGGGCGTCGACTTCGAGCACCACCTCGGCCGCGCCGTGCTCATGTTCGGCATCCCCTACGTGTTCACGCAGAGCCGCATCCTCAAGGCGCGCTTCGAGTACCTCCGGGACCAGTTCCAGGTATGTCGCGACGTCGGAGGGCGTCGACTTCGAGCACCACCTCGGCCGCGCCGTGCTCATGTTCGGCATCCCCTACGTGTTCACGCAGAGCCGCATCCTCAAGGCGCGCCTCGAGTACCTCCGGGACCAGTTCCAGGTATGTCGCGACGTCGGAGGGCGTCGACTTCGAGCACCACCTCGGCCGCGCCGTGCTCATGTTCGGCATCCCCTACGTGTTCACGCAGAGCCGCATCCTCAAGGCGCGCCTCGAGTACCTCCGGGACCAGTTCCAGGTATGTCGCGACGTCGGAGGGCGTCGACTTCGAGCACCACCTCGGCTTTATGTTAGTTAGTCCCTGCTCCGGCCGCGACTCGCACGCGCGCTGTCGCTGCCCCGCACGTCGCGTACATATTAGTCCCGTCTTCGTGGCTGATACGTACTTTTAAAAAATAAATATTTTGGATGTATAAGATGTTTTTTTGTTGTTACAGATACGTGAAAACGACTTTTTGACGTTCGATGCGATGCGCCACGCCGCGCAGTGTGTTGGGAGAGCTCTAAGGTAGTTTAATATTTAGTTAAATGCAAGAATATTTTTAGTATGACATACTTACCTTCGGTTTGAATTTGATGCCATGAGATCCTGTTTTCTTTATCATAATACCTATCTTATAAAATCTTATTTCCAATTAAAAATTTTGGTTCATCAATAAAATTATCTGCAATGACACAATTATACAATTAAATTGAAAAACCTCTTCCTTTTTAGAAGTCAGATAGTAATTAATTTATAGTCATATTTGTATAAATAATATTATTTATGTGTAATGGGTATATGTAACACGAAATATTGGTACCAGGCACACGCTCTCGAAATCCGAATCGATACTAGATTACTGTTCATTCCGAAATTGACGACCTCCGTAACCGGGCGAGTGGGCCGGACTTTGGCGGCGTGCCACCTCTGAGGTCCCGGGTTCGACCCCCGGTCAGGTAAAAATAGGAAATTAACTTTTCTATATTTTCTCGGGTCTGGGTGTTGTGGTACCGTGGTTGATTCCGATTTCTGTAACACAAGTGCTTAAACTTCTTACCACAGAGCAATGTATGTGATGTTGTTCAATATTTATTTATTACTGGCTGTGCCCGCGACTTCGTTCGCGTGGACTACAGGGATTTTTTTCGCAATAAAATGTAGCCTATGTCCTTTCTCAGGGTCTAAAGATTGTCTGTGCCAAATTTAATCAAAATCGGTTGAGAGGTTTAAGCGAGAAAGCGTAACAGACAGAGACTTACTTTCGCATTAATAATATTAGTAAGGTTTCCGAAAAAACGCGTACTAAGTTACATGCAACAGCTAGTATACGATAAGTTTGCCTTTCCAGAGGCAAGACGGACTACGGCATCATGATATTCGCGGACAAGCGGTTCAGCCGGTCGGACAAGCGCACCAAGCTGCCGCGCTGGATACAGGAGCACCTCAAGGAGTCGCTCTGCAACCTGAGCACCGAGGAGGCCGTGCAGGTACAGTGCCGACCACTGACGTTACCTACAAGTCGACACAAATACAGCGTCACCAGAATTGGCGTAGTAAACAACGCTCCATACGTAATGCAACATTAGCCGATCAATACATCGATCGCGATGCCAGTGTTAACGTCGCCACAAACTAAATATAAAACAAACCAAGATTAGTAGTTAGACCTTGGTCGCCAAACAGATAACACTTAGCTCGGCGGAAGTACTTACATTTTTAGTAAAGATTCTTATGTTCCTTACAGTATCATTGATACAACCTTACCGATTTTATAAGTTTACATTCAGAAAAATGCTTCTTATTTAAAGTGGACAGTAAGGGATACCTTTAACCGTTGTCTAGCCCATAACACACCTAGCGCGTCGTAATGAAACTTTAAGTAATGATATGACGCGATAAGCGTGTCATCATAAAATTGTTGAAATTAACATGTTTGTTAAATCTGAAAATTTAGAAAAAAATCATCATAAAAACCAATGACACGCTATATGCGTCATCATTTAGAAGGGGCATGACGCGACTCGCGTGTCATAATTGCTGTATGCTCGATAATAGTTCGAAAAATGAAGGTATCAAGGAATTGTTTAACGAAGGTATCAAGGAATTGTTTAACGAAGGTATCAAGGAATTGTTTAACGAAGGTATTTCTGTACGGTGTCGCAGATCTGCAAGCGCTGGCTCCGGCAGATGGCGCAGCCGTTCACGCGCGAGGACCAGCTCGGCGTCTCGCTGCTGACGCTCGCGCAGCTGCAGAGCCAGGAGCAGCAGGACAAGATCGAGAAGCAGGTCATACAGAAGTGACGGCCTCCACTTAGCTCGGGTAGCGATACCGGAGCGCGGCTCGACCGTTGGTGTCGGACGAGAATGTGGTGTCGTACTACAACTGTCGTCGCCAGGAGCACGACAAGCTCGTCCCGTTTCTTCTTTCGCATAAAAGCGTGTAAATTCGAATTCACACTAACTAGCGCTGTATTAACATTTTGCATCAGCCCTCCTTATTCACCAAAGTCAGAATCGATTCAGATACGGAAAATATTCTGTATCTGTATGATCGTTTTAAGTTTCCGAATTCGAATTCGTTTTCCGAATTTTTTTTAATGTTTTTAGAGACTAATGAAATAGCCAAGTCGCCAAAAGTAAAGCATTTAACATCAATAAAAAAATGTTGAACATAGGGTAAGAAATGGTACACCGTAAGCGCCCTCTGTAATAATTTAAGGACACAACATCCAACACAATTAAAGCCACTAAGCCCAAAATCATTATCGACCACCTTACTTAGGTCTAAGCTAAAAAACAAAATTGGCGCCAGGTGTCCTTAAGTTTAAGCATCTTAGACCCTCTATTGCCAATTCTGCCGTAGGTTTGAGCCTTTTTAACCCATTAGTTAAGCCACCACTGAGTAGTACATGTAAGGAGAGGCGATATAACTTGAGAGTTAGTCCCCCAAAGCGATTATCAGATAAACAATGTACATTTTGTGTCACTCTAAAGCCGGGTCCCATTACGCTGCACCAATAAAAATGTCGAGAGTAGCTAGTGGTTTAAGAATTTATATATGGAACTCTTAACATTATGCCGGATCCAAAAATACTGGGCGCCGCAAATTTCGTTACTATGTAGCGCCAGTAGTTCTACTGGCGCTACCCGGACCGGAGTAATGTGATAGAGTTTGCGCAGAGATTCTGTTCGCCCCGCCCTTACTACCCTCGCGGCATGCGTCATATCAACATTTGCATTTTGTTTAGGGCAAACGTGTACAAATGAGTACGTTTTCGAATTCAAAGGAAGTGAGTCATTGAGTGTCCGGTTTTCTTGAGGCATCCGGTGTAATGTGGACACCTATATCCGGGAGCTGGTATCCGATAAATCTTACTGTCCGGCGTAATGCGAACCCAACTTAAGATTGGGTCTATCAAAATTTCTTTCTCAACCCATTGTGATTATAAAAGTAAACTTACGAGTACATATGTTACATCAATATTATATGTGCATAAATGGGAGTTAGGTATTCAACTAATTTTGTAATGTGAAATGTACACTGTAAAGTACAAAGCAGTATTTTTCTAGTTTTGTTACTAGAAAATATATTTAAGTCTGATTCTGGAAAGTAAGCCAATAAAATGTTGTGTACATAAATCTGTTTTAATTTCTCCCAATAAATCCACGAAGTTATCCTTTACCAAGAGTCAAATATTTTATAGGCACGTAGGCGTAAGGTTTCTATGTGATTGGTGATTTTATGAGTGGGCTCTCAAACTTCATCTATGAACGTCAACGTTATGTCAAGATTGACACATTGTATGACAGGTGACGTTACGCCTACGTCATAGCGTTTAGTGGGTATTTTAAATATTAAAAATCCTCATTATATGTCAGGTATAATACGAATGAAAATTAGGTGTGAAGGTTAAAAATCAAAGAAAAAACAAATTGTACACAGTTTATTAAAAATCGAAACAACATTAAACGAGTCCCCTGTTACATTTAAACCTGTATCAGATACTCTCTAACTTCATAGACTATATAATCGTATTGGTCCAATACTCTATGCATCCAGTTGGATAACGTTACCATCGATATAAAGCAGTGTATTCATCTCGAATAAACATTTTACTAATGCACATTGGCTAGACCTTGATTCTAAGGCAAATCATTTGCTCTCAGGTACTTTGCTAGAAAACATACCCAACATAAAACTTTGGTTAGGATAAATCGAGTATTGACTGTGGCTGCATTAGTATGTATAATAATAAAAATGTATATTCGTCGCTGCGTTTGGCCTAAGATCTTAATATTATTTGTATTGCAAGCAAGCAAATGCTGTTACCGAGGTGCAAATATTTATATTCTCTCAATTCTTGAAACACATTAATAGCAACAACTTTGAAGTTTCAGAAAAATCACTAACCATTCTTGGTAAGAAAGAAAACTTCAATCATGCCTTTTTCTTACCAAATAATAATAGGAACAAATTATTTTCATTCTAGTATGAACATTATCGGTTAGTCAATGGAGTGACTGCATCACATCGTGACGAGCGTTTAAAGCAAATATGTCATAAATCTGCCTTAAATATAATTGCAACAAAATGGGATTGTTTGGCAGATAAAAATACGCATAAAACTCAATAAACCAGCTTTGTTATTTCCGTCACTTTTATCTTATGTCTACTCTTTACTAATGTTTAAAAGAAATCTCCAAACTACACTTAACACACGAAAGTGAGATCTTAAACAACCAGACTAAATAATCAAATAGATTTTAAATTTCATCACAAATTCATTAGCTAATTCATTTGTTTATTGCACCCACAATAGGACCTTAACAAAATTAACTTACTTAATTAAAAGATAAGTACAATACTTTATACAAAGAGCTTTCATAAAAACTACAGCATGCATCACCCCATTAGAAGAGCTTACATTTTAAAATAAGGCAGGAGTACAGCCTCGGCCTGTCCTTAATCGGCATTGCTTCCTTGATATTTTATGATGGGCCATGGCTTGAAAATAAGCGACAAAAACAATCCGCACAACGGTGTCAGATTTACCATCTTCAATTCATAGTAACATGGCTCATTTTTATTAACATGTTAGGTACTAAAATTTCAGCATGTTTCAACCTACTGACTGGACAGTAAGGTTGATAATTGCACGATAATGAATTGTTGCTGTACTGAGCGATCATAAAACAGTTTTAAAATACTATCGAGATGGGCTACTTAGTAGTATCGATATGAATGTGTTTAAAATGAGTAATTTGGTGGATTAGTCAAGTATAAAGTTAAAAATATAGTAAGACGTTGTAAAGTGTCTTAGGTACGGTCAACGGCATGTCAAGAAAACACTTACACTTTGATATTAGTTCCTGTGCCAACGACATTAGAACTGTGCAAAGTTTAAAGTCTTGTTTGACTGTACATAAATTTATTGTTGAAGTGTTGTACTTGTATATTTATTACTAATCTATAAAGGCTTTTTTTCGTCATTAAGTACGATTATGGTTTGGCGCATAATGTGTATATATGTAATGAAATTGGTTTGTTTTCGTGATGTGTACTAATGTAGGTGTTTGTGTGTGTAAACGTTGGGTATGTAAAACGGTTGCTCTATTATTAGCATACTAACATTTTGACATAGTAAAAATTACATCTTTCAGTACCTACATATTTTACATGCTTTCTCGACATTGTGCATATTAAAAAAAATGTTCACGTCCGATAATATTAAATAGCCAAATGGATTACTGGAAATATAGTGTGTAAAGTTTAATTGAATAGTTTTATGAATTAGGTCTACTATCAAAAACGAAATGTCAGATTCGACGACGAATAGCAATTTGTAATTCTCATAAATGTACCTAATTAACTTTAAAGAGTCTTTAAAAATTAAAATATCGTTTATGAAAATTAGAAACTACGTTTTAATTAGCTTACTTTATCCTAAAAAATTAAATCTTTCGTTTCGTTTTTGGTAGGACGCCTGCTACACTTAAATCTGGGGTCTAATGCATTTCAATGCAGGAACTTTTGATAAATTTTTAAAAATGAATGCGTTATCGGTACGCTTACCTAATACTGCGCTCTATGATATTATTATGATATTTTTCTAACGGACAGCTTTTAATACGCACGTTTTTATATGAACCGACACGCGTATAAAGTAGGTACTGTTTGGCGGGGTTGAACCGTGGTCGTGGCGAGCGTCACGGGTCGGCACTGTGCTTCTGTATGGCGCGCGGGTGGGGCGGGTGGGGGGCGTGGGGCGGGTGGGGCCTGCGGCGGAGGTGGTGGTGGTGGTGCAGCAGGGCCCGCGCGGCGTGTGCGCACAGCTCGGTCCCGTCCCGCGCGAGCGTCACGGGTCGGCACTGTGCTTCTGTATGGCGCGCGGGTGGGGCGGGTGGGGGGCGTGGGGCGGGTGGGGCCTGCGGCGGAGGTGGTGGTGGTGGTGCAGCAGGGCCCGCGCGGCGTGTGCGCACAGCTCGGTCCCGTCCCGCGCGAGCGTCACGGGTCGGCACTGTGCTTCTGTATGGCGCGCGGGTGGGGCGGGTGGGGGGCGTGGAGCGGGTGGGGCCTGCGGCGGAGGTGGTGGTGGTGGTGCAGCAGGGCCCGCGCGGCGTGTGCGCACAGCTCGGTCCCGTCCCGCGCGCCCGCCGCCCGAGCGCCGCCCGCCAGCGAGTTGCCGATGTGTCTGCAACAAACGGACGCGCCACCTGTACAACACCTCCCTTGCCGAAATAAAGGGAAACTATACATATTGATAGTCAAAATAAGAAAAGAAAAAAAATGTTTTAGTTAGTGAATCCAAGGAAGAAGATCTTATAATAACTTTCTTCTTCCAAATAATAATTTAATAGGTACATTTTGACAGTTGAATTTGTTGAAATCGCGAGACGGCATCGTCGAAATTAAACATGAAAAGGTTCTAATTTGAGTTGAATAATTTCATACTTACACAACATATTTGAAAAAAATATATTTAATCAGATACTCTCTCATTTTTCAGTTAACAGGTTATTCCATAAAAATCAATATGGATTTACTAAAGGCAAATCCACAACTGATGCGGGAGTAGCTCTCATCAAGCATGTGTTTGATACATGGGATAACAAGCAGGATGTCGTATGTGTTTTTTGTGATTTATCAAAAGCGTTTGATTGTGTGGATCATAAAACAATGGAATTGAAGCTGCGGCATTATGGTGTTTTGAACAAATCACTTAGTCTTATTCAATCCTATCTGTCTGACAGAACTCAAAAAGTCAGCGTGAACGGATCAAACTCTTCTGGCGCTCCTTTATTCATGGGAGTGCCCCAGGGTTCGATATTGGGACCATTACTATTTGTAATTTATATCAATGACCTGCCCTTTTTTACAAAAGAATTATGTGAGATAGTATTATTTGCTGATGATACATCTCTTATTTTCAAAACGGATAGACAGAGTGACAATGTCGATGTAATTAATCATGCCCTTAATAAAATACTTCATTGGTTTACATCTAATAACCTTGTGCTTAATGCCAAGAAAACAAAATGTATAAAGTTTACAATGCCTTATGTAAGGCAGGTCAATACCATAATAAAAATGAATGATGAACACATTGAACTTATTAACTCCACAATATTTCTTGGCATAACTTTAGACTCAAAATTACAGTGGTCACCCCACATATCGAACCTGGCTGGAAGACAGAGTTCGGCTGCTTATGCGGTCAGAAAGATAAGGTATTTAACAGATGTGGAAACAGCGAGATTGGTTTATTTTAGCTATTTTCACAGCGTTATGTCATATGGTCTGCTGTTATGGGGATCTGCGGCCGATATTCAAACTATCTTTGTATTACAAAAGAGGGCCATCCGAGCCATTTACAAGCTATGACCGCGTGACTCGCTGAAAGAATTATTTAAGGAAATTAACATCCTAACAGTCGCATCTCAATACATTCTCGACTGTTTAATGCATGTATAAAAAAAACTTGCATACTTTTCCTAAAAAATCAGACAATCATAGCATTAATACCAGAAATAAAAACAAGCTTGCTGTTCCTAAGCGTAGACTACATAAAATAGGTAATTCATTTGTTGCTTTAAGCATAAAAATGTCTAATAAATTCCCTCAAGTTATTGTTGAGTTACCTTTATACAAATTTAAGACATTTGTCAAACGTTGTCTTTTGAAAAAAGGCTACTACAAAGTAGAAGATTTTTTGAATGATAAGGACGTGTGGATCACTACCTAGTCTGCTCGCCTGTACTTGCGTGTTTTATATTATTTTAAAAATATAATATGACTCATTTTCCAATCAATGTCAGTATTGGGCCACGATGACGCATGTAAGTCCTACAGTTAATTTAATTTATTTTACAAATTGATACTTTTGTTTTATTTTAATTTTTTTCAATAATTGATTTTTAATTTTTATTTTACAATTGACAAACTAACTGTGTGTGTTAGTGCAAAATTAGTAATAAGTTAAGCTTATAATAATAATAATAGTTTTATAATAGTTTTATTTTTCCACAAAAACGGCACGGTACTTCGAAGACGCACGAAGTAGTTTCGGGAGCACCCCGACGAAACCGCTGCAGGCGCCCATCTTATCCCATCTTATAGCTTCCATTTGTAAAAAAAAAACTACTGAGTTTCTTGCCGGTATCTTCTCTTTAGTTACAGGTTCCGAACCGGAGGTAGCTTCATTTGCTTTATATAGAAACTATTCATAAGTATTACTAATGTAATCTATATGAATACAAAAGATTGACTTTAACTTTGAATACGACAGATAACGATACACAAATAATACAAATTTATTTTTTTATTTAGCAGTATGCAAATTTTCCAGAAAACAGTGTATTGAAATGTCCATGTATTACATTGCACAAACAAGTTACCTTATAAGGTGGAAGGGCACGTGGTGCGTGTAGAGCCAGTCGAGCGCGAGGCCGGCGGCGGCGGGCGCGTCGGCCAGCGCCGCGCAGCCCAGCAGCGAGCCCGCGCCTGCGCAGCTGAAGAACACCACCGCGCGACCCGCCTCCTGCAACCACGCACATGCCTAGCTAGTGGAGGTCGCTACCGGGCGCGCACTCGACCTCACCACCTTCCGTACCATTTGTAGCTAGTATATGTTGTTAGGTGTGGCGAAAATAAAATCAGACACACGTGCAAAACAGAAGAGCGGACTGGGTCAAATATACAATATTGTTTTAAGATCGTTGAATAACTGTTAAAAACATTATACAAGAATTTTTAATTTTCTTAATAAGAAAATACTTAGGTAAACGATCAAAGTTGCTGGTGGGCGGTTGTTACGTCACTGGTGGGTAATAAATGTGACATCATATCATTTTGCCGACCGAATCTTTTTCGACCGACACTACGCTTCACCGAATATCGTTACGCCGAACCATACAAAGTTATATGATCCGGCGAAACATCGAGTAGTAGTACGAGGGTGGATTGAAATATTCGCGGCCTAACACATAAATACTTGAACTATTTAATATAACTAACCTCATTCGATTTGTTTACTCTCTGGTTGTCACATTGTAAAATTCCATTGCAATAGTATCATTGTTTTTTAAATTAGACTGAATTATGTGAGATCAAGTGCAGCGTTTTTAAAAAATGGAGAAAATTGAGCAACGTGCCTTCATCAAATACCTATTTAAAAAAAAACTATCTCCTAAAGATATTCATATTGGCATCTCGCATGAACGAACACTAAACATCATAGTCAATGAACTTGGATTTTTTAAAGGTATCTGCGCGGTGGGTACCCAGATTGCTTTCAGTTGAACAAAAACTAATAAGGCTCACGATTTCTCGCGACTGTTTGGAAATGTTTGAGGCCGATACACAAGATTTTTTGGCTAGATTTGTGACTATGGATGATACCTGGGTACACCACTACACCCCAGAGTTAAAACAGCAATTTAAGCAGTGCAAAAAACCTGATGAACCGACTCCAAAAAAAGCCAAAACAATTTGTCAGCAGACAAGGTGATGGCGTCAGTTTTTTGGGATGCTAAGGGTGTCATCATGGTGGACTACCTTGCAAAAGGTAAAACTATAAACTCGGCGTATACTGCGCACCCCTTTACGTCGTTTGCGTGAAACAATCAAAGAGAAAAGGCCAGGCTTACTGAGCAAAAAAGTGTTGTTCTATCAGGATAATGCACGCGTTCACACGTCTGTTGAATCTACGGCTCAAATTCGTGATTGTGGCTTTGAATTACTGCCCCATCCCGCCTATTCCCCTGATTTGGCACTTTCAGACTTTAATTTATTCCCAAACCTAAAAAACACTTTGGAGGTCAAACATTTTCATCAAATGGGGAGGTCGAAGCTGCGGTGGGTGACTTTTTTGAAAGCCTTGAAGATTTTTTTTTATGACTGGCATACAAGAAGTGCATTGAGCTAGATTACGTGGAAAAATAAAATTACTTTTGTTTATATTTTATTTTGTTTTCTTGCTGAGGCCGCGAACTTTTTAATCCAAGTATTAACTACTAAATTATGTCCTCGCGTTTCGATCCGTTAACTTATTTTAACTGTTTAGAAAGACACGCTTTTTAAATGATTAGAAATGTACGTACAAAAATATACATTGTTCAAGTGATGTCTGTTTCTGGGCTGAAGTGTAAGCTATGTGCTTTTAATCAAATTATTTGACTGTAAAATTGTGAAATGCGGGAACAAAAAATAATTTTTGTATTTATAATAATTTCCTGAAATATCAAAGTTAAGCGATGTGACGGGGAGCAGATAACACCTAAAATTAATTAAAAGTTTTAACTATTCGTCAACAAAAAGTAAAATTTCTTAAACTATTGAAATAAATTAATACAATTTCAAATTTGCGTAAGCAAGGTCACCAATAAATGAACGCACCTGTTTGGCCTTCTGCAGCTTCTTAGCGGTAGCGGGCGCGAACTGGTAGACGCCTGTCGTGTAGGCGGCCTCCACGCCCTGCGGCTCCTCCACGCGGCACATGAAGTAGCGCGCGTCCTGCGCCCCCGCCCCCGCTCCCGCTCCCGCCCCCGCCCCCGCCTCGGGCGACAGCGGGCCCCCGCGCCAGCCGCCGGGGCGGCCGCGGAAGCCGAAGTCGAGCGAGCGGTCGTCCTCGCGGACCCGCCACCCGCTGGACTCAACTGTCAGCGGTTTAGGGCGCTGGCCGATGCCTTTGAAACGATTTATTATTATTAAGTAGCAAAAAACCTGATTGCCGTCGGTAGGTAGACCACCTTAAATAATAGTTTTTGCGTGAAAGAGTAACAAACATACATTCTTAGAAACTTTCGAGTTAATAATATTAGTTGGTTTTTTATTTATTTAACTTTCTTACAAAGACATACACTACACTAAAACTTTTAATCCTCGCACCTTGTATAGGTAAATGGCTGAGGAGTGGAATTCTTTACCCAGGTCGGATGTATTTTTAATTCTTTATTCAAATAATATTAATTTTATATTTAGGCATATTATGAAATGACACGGCCATATATTTTGCCTTCGGCATTTTACACATATCAAAATTCATTTCTGAACTGTCGACGCCCTATATTAATGGCGGGTTCACCCAAAATGCCCGCTACATAACATAATTAAAATAGTTATAGTATACCAGCGGGCTGGCTGAGGCCGACGTTCCGCTCCTCGGCGGCGAGCACGTGCACGACGGCCGCCAGGATCTGCTCGTCGAGCGGCGTCGTCGGCTTCGCGGGGTTCGACATGCGTCGCACCACCAGCGCGCACAGCTTCTGCCTGCACACACGCACGCGACAACGGACACAGTGTTACACATCAAACTAATAATAACTGCATGTCTTGGTACAAAATTAGTAATAAGTTTAGCTTTTGTAACTACTGAATTTCTTACCAGCATCTCCTCGGTAGTTATAGGTTCCGAACCGGAGGTGGCTTTTATTTGCTTTTGTATAATAAATAAATAAAATAATATAATGTATAGACGATTCATAAGTATTACTCATGTAATGTAAAAGATTTGACTGATTGATAATACCGGATTTAGCCGGATATCTGGCTTGAAATTTTACATGTACTAGCGTTTGCCCGCGGCTTCGCTCGCATTAAATTCTGGGTAACTCGGTTTCCCTGTCCTGATTTAAGAGGCTTAGGGAAGATTTCCAAAAAAATAAGGCATGTATTTTTCGTTGGTAACAAAGAGTGTGTGCACCGATTTTTAGCTTCCTCCCTTAAAAATTGCGTTCCATATAAAATTTCAAACCCTCAATTGAAGGGGTCTGTCGCTGTCACTGGACAGGCCGGGCGGGGGCGGCACTCACCTGAGGTAGTAGACGCTGATGGCGTCGGAGGCGTCGGCCGTGAAGGCGGTCCAGTCGTCGAGCGCGAGCGTGGCCGTGTCGGGCGAGGCGTCGTTGTCGCCGGCGTCGCTGTCGCTGTCGCTGGACAGGCCGGGCGGGTTGGCCCGCTGCGTGAGGGCGGAGGCCGGCAGCCGCAGAGGGCCGCCCAGCAGCGCCACGCACAGCGGCGTGACGAGCGTGTTGCAGCGCAGGAAGCAGAAGCGTCCGACGCGCGAGATCTCCTCGAAGGCGACCCAGTCCGCGGGCAGCGACCGCACGCCGGCCCTGGCTGCCGACGCGCCGCCCGCCAGGTGCAGCGTCGAGCTGCCGGCGACACGCACGCTCATTAGCGATAATGCAATAAGGGGCGTTCGCGAACTAAAAATCCAGTAGATGGCGATACGCAGGCGCGGGTCCAACTGCTACGTGATGGGTTATGGTTTACATGACATTTAAATCACCAATCAACTAACAGTTGGATCCCACCCCTGCGTATCGCCATCTAGTAGATTTTTCATTAATGTTTTTTGAGAACATGTACTACATTACTCTGCTAAGTGCAGCTGTAATGATTATTTAAAACCAGGTACATACGTGGGTATCTTATTTTGTAATGTTTAATATTCATACAATATTGATATAGACCGGCTAGTCAACAGACATACTTTTAAATATCAAAACACTATTCCCACATATAACATCACAATCAAACGTATCAATCAACAAATTAACTATTAAATCGTTTTGACGCATTTAAAAATAGCATTTTAGAGATAATTTCCAAGAAATCAATATAGACAATTTAGCATAAAGTCCTCTTTAACGACGTCGATACATTAAATTATTTGTAAATAGTGTCAACGTTTGAATTAAACCTCCTAACAGCATAAGTCTGTTTAAATACCAAACACATTTTTTTTTTGTATCGATAAATATATTTTGTTTGCTTCCCCAAGTGTTAGTAGTGGTGTGTACCTCGGGTGGAAGGCGACGCGCGTCTCCCGGCTGGTCCGCAGCGTGCCCGACTCACGGTCGACGCGCGCCACGCACGGGTACAGGCCGCTCACCAACACGCCCTTCACCACGTGCCAGCGCTCAGAGTTCAGGTTCACGTCCTGACAACACAACCTCACGTTAACACATTTAGACTACTATGCGACTGGAAGACTGGTACACACGCACCTTGATGTCGCCGGGCCCGCGCGCCTTGACGAGGCAGAGGGCACGCAGTTGCGCGAGCAGCTGCGCGCGGTGTCCTACGATCATCTCCATGGTGGCGCCGCAGATGAGGTTGAGAGGCACGCACCTTGATGTCGCCGGGCCCGCGCGCCTTGACGAGGCAGAGGGCACGCAGTTGCGCGAGCAGCTGCGCGCGGTGTCCTACGATCATCTCCATGGTGGCGCCGCAGATGAGGTTGAGAGGCACGCACCTTGATGTCGCCGGGCCCGCGCGCCTTGACGAGGCAGAGGGCACGCAGTTGCGCGAGCAGCTGCGCGCGGTGTCCTACGATCATCTCCATGGTGGCGCCGCAGATGAGGTTGCGCGTGCAGAAGGCACGCTCCGTGCCCATCGCGCGAGCCGCTTGCCACGCCTGACACAAACAACATTATTTTATTTATTACTATTCCTATAATAAGACTTCTTAAAATTCGTAACGCTTTTGTGAGGTTGATGAGATCTTTAATATTTTGAAATATTTAATTACTGCATTACCAATTTATATCATTGGTATAATAACTAATATCGAATAGCAAGTGTGGGGCTCTGGACGCTCACCTGGAAGGCCCTCAGCAGCGCCATGTGGTCGGAGTAGGAGTCGGCGGCGAGGTCGCGGCGGGCCTCGCTGCCGCGGCGGCGTCCGTCGGCACTGAGCGACATCTGGAAGGGCTCGCGGCCGGCCAGGGCGCACACGATGGTCAGCACCGGGTCCAGGCACTTGAGCACGCACGCGTACAGCAGCATCTTGCCGAGCCGCGGCTCCACCGTCAGCTCCAGCAGGTGCTGCCCGATCTCGGTCAGGTCCTCGGTGGCCGTGAGCGCGCCCAGCGTCTTCAGCAGGGCCACGGCGTTGCGCACCGCCAGGAACGACGGCGGCTCCAGGGCGCGGGACAGGAAGTCCGCTATGGGCGTGTTGGCCGGCGCCAGGAGCTGCAAATACAGACGTCAGAGTATTGATTTTAAGCTTTGTTCCACCACTAGTTGTTAATTTACTGTCATAATGGCTGAGCGACATGCAATACACAGCGCACCTTAGTATGTAGACACAGCTCCTGCAGCGGCACGCGCAGGATCTCAGGTATAGCGTGCAGCGGCAAGGCCTGGGCCCGGCGGCGCGAGCACAGGTGGAAGGCGAGGCCGGGCCTGGTGCGCGTACCTTAGTATGTAGACACAGCTCCTGCAGCGGCACGCGCAGGATCTCAGGTATAGCGTGCAGCGGCAAGGCCTGGGCCCGGCGGCGCGAGCACAGGTGGAAGGCGAGGCCGGGCCTGGTGCGGCCTGCACGGCCGGCCCGCTGCTGGCAGCAGGCGCGGGACGTCCACACGCACTGGAGCGAGCACACGCCGCCGTTGGACTCGTAGTACTTCTCCTTCACCTGTCAAACATAAAAACGAAAGTAGTAAAAACGTCGGAAATATAAAAAGCGTAAGGAATTAGGTCAAACGGAGCGTCCGGTCAGACTGCCAACACCGCAATGACATTATAGACCGGCCGAGCTGCTTGCCTCATCCGGCTCATACATCTACTACAAATTAGAAGTAAGAAGAGAAGTCGCTCTAGCTGTCTACTTAGTGAAAGTATTGAAAAGTATTATCTACAACCTTCTATTTTAGGGAGCATGTATGTGTGTGTGTGCCGGACGAGTAATTTATGCTCCGCTGCCGCAGCGGGCGGCGCGAGTGAGAGCGCTTCGACTATTCAATGCTATTTTATAGTTGGCCACGTGAACTCTTAACATTGGCTATTAATAAGCATCAAAAAATACATAATTGTGTTTGGGTTACCCTGTAAGGATTATATATGTATGTTTATAAAGAGCGCTATGTAGCGCTGCTTGGGAGCTGTAGAATTGAAATAGAGATGGTGGGCGTTCACTATTTAAATTATGTTCTTCCAAGTTATCCTGAACTATTCTTCTTATAAAGTTGATGACGAAATACATAATTTATTTTTAACAAACTTAACAAAACGGTTTCTTAATTAGACCCTAAGGAATTCGTTCGTCCTTATGGTACTGCCTTGGTCTATGGGGAGACCGGAAGGCTCCAGTTCTGCGCGTCACGTACCTTGCAAGAGTCAACCACGTAGACAACATCGTCGATGGTGATCGACGTCTCCGCAATGTTAGTGGAGATGATGATCTTGCGCGCGTTGGGCAACGGGTTGAACACCTTCTTCTGGTCCAGGGTCTGCATGTTGCTGTGCAGCGTGAACGTCTGGAACTTGAGCCCGCTCATCTCAGAGTCCGCCTGGATCATGTCGCGGAGTGTCACAATGTCGTCGTAACTACGGGAACAAAATAAACAGTCAGGAAAAACTTTATTAGGGATGATGACTCAGTACAATAACAATGATTATATTTTATAGAATTGAAGACTTTTGCGTTCCATTTTAAACGTTTCAAATAAGTTCACGGGTCAAAACGCGATTACGTTTTAAAGTGGAAGTTAATTAATGTTTAAAATGATTAATGGATTTATTTCCGAGGTGATCAAAGTACACTAATCTACTCCACTTTGATGACCTACTACTGCTACTGTAACTAATCTGCTGAGTTTCTTACCGGTGTCTTCTCTGTAGATATAGGCATAGTAGAAAGAGAACAAGTAGGTAAACTAGCGCCCCGACCGAACGATAACTGCCTATACCCCTAGGGCTGTCAGTGAAAACTTTCGACACCTATTGTTATGTTTATTTCCCCGTATGGTATGCAAAGCACCAGGGATCTTCAAGAAGGTTGTAAAAAAGTTTTTACAGGGGTCGGCAATGCGCGCGTGATGCCCCTGGTGTTACAAGCGTCCATAGGCTACGGTAACTGTATAGTAGGTATGCTTGATTGCCAACTTCACGATATGATACCTGTTATATTTAGTTGTTGTACTAGCCATATTTAGGTGATTGTTATTACGATGCGAGCACGGGCACACATAGTAGCCACGCTCCGTGGGTTTGTTGGAGGATTACATACTGCTCTCTTTTTACTATGACATAGGTTCCGAACCGGCAGTAGAATCACTTGCCATTGTATTCAATGACGATTCAAAAGTGTTATGTAACCTACTTGAATAAAACATATTAGAGTTTGTCATAAACAGTTAGAGTACTCACCCAGGCAAGAAGATGAGTATGCTGCCTTTCGGCATGTTCAGATGTATATGTTTCACCAGCGCCACCATCAGGTTGTGGTCGATCAGTTCCTCCGAGAAGGCGTGGTGGTACACATCCAGGGCGAAGTTGTCTGCGGCCGACTCCTCCTCGCTCGGCTCCTTGCCCTCCTCCGCCTGGTGGTAGGAGGAGAGTAGCTTCGCACACTCAGTGTGCCCGCCGTCCATCGCGTAGTCGTACGCTGTCTTGCCGTTCGAGTCTTTTACGGTCGGGTCCGCACCTGGTGTGTGGTAGTGGTAAGCCGTGGTTAGTAAAATGACTGTTAAAAAAAACTACTTCTCGTCTCTGGGATACTATCATCAGACTATTGTATAAGAAAATGAGATATCATTATACATGCGATTAATACAATAGTATTATGTAATAACAATGATTTTATCTCATTTTTTTGGATTTGTGTACTTTGGTAAAAATTGTATGTACAGTCGCCGTCAGATATACACCGTTATTTGTTATTTACCACTAGCTGTGCCCGCGACTTCGTTCGCGTGATTTATTTCGCGCGCGCGTGTCATGTGACGTTAAGTAGGTCACGGTCAACGGTCAAGACGCAACTAGTAGGTTGCGCGGGCGCGGGCTGAGGGGTTGCGCGCCTCGCCGTGCCTCGCCCCCGCTGCGTCTCCCCCGCCACACACACGCGATATGAGTGTGTGTGGCGTGGAAAACGATGCGATCATTCATTGAAAACCTAGTATTGATGCGCGCTAGTCGTAGTAAAATGATAGATTGCCTGCTATTTACTTGTTTTAAAGAGATAAATTACTTAGTCCGTTTTTTTATTTATAAATACATAAATGTAATAAGTAACTGTAACTGATACTGTGGTTAAAAATTTTCTGGTAAATAAAAAATACTCCTGAATAGGAGATGCCAATAACATCTGAACACTCATAACGTCACGCACGTCATGTGTCTCATTTAGCTACCCGTGTACATGAGTGTTCAGATATCATTGGTTAGTTGTGTGTATAGAAGTTATTGACTAGCATCTGCTCAGATATTACTGAAGTAATGAATGTTCAGATATTAATGGTAACTTGTGGTGTATGGAACTTATTGACATTTTTAACTGTTCAGAAGTATTTGGTCACTTTGTCTGCTCCGATATATCTGACGGCGACTGTACTTGACTTTACATCAAGTCGTTTAACTGGGATTTCATATAATAATATTTTACTAACGAACTAACGAATACCAATGGGAATAATGTAACTTGAAATGGATAAAAAAATCTTAAAATTTTCTAAGATAAGCACAATTGGCTACTTGACAGTTTTTAAAAAAGTATTGTAAAATGTGCGCCCGTTCATTTTATATCCCAAGCGATTTGATTTTTCTGGAAAAATGTAAATAACCAGAGAAAAATAAAATTTTGTGTAACACATTTAAAAAGCGCGCGAAAACACCAAATCTCGTCACTGTTGGCTTTATGACGTCAACGTTCTAGAGATGGAATCGACACGCATAGGAACGACTTAATTTAAAACGGAAAATTAGCTACACAATAATTCAATTTAATCGATAAAATAATCATAGTTTCACCACATTATAATAAATAATTTTCGCCGACAGCTGTCATTTCCGAATCGCAATGGTGGTGGTTTCAGTTTCGGTTCTTTTGTTCCACAGATCAGAAAAGTAAAATATATTTGGCTAAAATAAAATACTAACTATGCTTTTAATAAAAAATAAAAATGTAAAATTATTACTTAACTTATCATACACATCTAACACTTTTCATATTTTATTGTTAACACTGTCAAGTAGCCAATTGGGATGTCAACAGTTAGTTAACTGAGATCCTTGATTCTTTGATTTTCCTTAAAGATAGCAATCTAGACGTCACGATTCACTTACCAAAATTATTTCAGAGTAACGATAATAAATAAAAAAATCAACATACCCGGAATGCAAATACAAAATCTGGTCATATGCTTCGTGATCTCATATGCGTTATTAACATCGTGATAAAAAACAGTAAGTATTAAACGCAATCTGACCGATCTGCAGTATGTTAGCGGCGGTCTCGGCCAGGCCGTGGTGCGCGGCCGCCATGAGGCCGGTCCGCCGCGAGCCGCTGTGCACGGCGTCCACGGGCACGCCCTCCGACAGGTACATGTACAGGATCTGGCAGAACGAGTCCTGCACGGAGATAACATACAGCTTATCTATGTTCCTAGGACGCCACCAATAGGGAGTATGCGTGTATTTTTTTTATATTTTTATAATATTACTTACATCGATACATTATTGTAAAAAAATATAAAGTGCTAAAAAAAGTAAAATAAAAGGGGGAAAAAAATAATTAAAATAATGAACAAATGTTGGCACTTCAAAACGCCCGCTGTCTGGGCGTCCTGTGGCGTGACGTCATAGTCCATATTTGTCAAACAATCAGTGACAGTAAATAGAAGAACTGTGCTCTGTAATTTGTTTTTACGAGTATTTTAGCATGGATCAACAAAAGAAACCGACGTACAAGTATTGTATTGTACCAAAATGCAAAAATACAACAAAGAATGCACCCGATTAAGTGTTTTTTATTGACCCGAGAGGTAAGAAAAAGTGGTGTAAAATCATGTAGAGACATGGTATCTCCATCAACTTATTTATATTGTTGTGAAGATCACTTTAACGTAAGTATTTATGACGCTTATAAACAACATTAACTAATATTTTGTTTCTGTGATGCATTTAACATTTGTTAACCCAACTTCCTTATTAAGTGGTTAAAGTTTTGTGAGATGAGAGGTTACCCCTGAATGAAAATAAACCAGTTACTCGCACTGACCCATCAAATAATCTTTAATCCACATTTCATTTTATGTTTTAATTTATTATGTTTTTTTTTTGCAGGTAGAAGAGGATACAGATAACTAAATGGAGTACAAAATCATGACTTTACAAGAAAATCAGAAAACTATATTACGATTAAAGAAAGGTATTATTCCTCACAAATTTCAGCATCAAAAGTTCACTAAGTTTCTGTCACCACCAGAGAGAAAAGGTTTCTTGAAGAGAAAACGACCTCCTTCTGTTTCCAAGTCTACCTCCAGTACGAAAGATGATGTAAAACAGTCAAAAAGAATAGCAGCATTAAGGATTTATTAAAAGAATGAGTTATTAATCGATTAAGAGAATTTCACATGAGAGAAGGATGTTTTAATAAAAAAACAGATTTATTTAATTTTGGTTTTTATTTCAGTTTGTCCTATTTAAATAAGACAGGAAAAATTCCCTCACACCAAAATAATGTACATTTTTCTATATGTTTTTACAAAGCTCCTTGTCAGTCTACTTCTATTATATAAACTTTCTTCGATTCTTCAAAATCACTTTGTGCTACACAAAATAATGCTTTCGTTTTATGGGAAAAATGCATCTGTAACTGAACCTGTGCCATGAATTTTGCTGCTATTGTGTTATTTTCCAATGTACTGTCTCATAGATTTCTCTGATGAAGAACATTTAATAATCATAATGTAGTGTAGAATGGAATGTAGTGGATCCAATGTAATTCCACATTTGTTTATCTTTATATTTTTCCAACTCTGACTTGACTTCACTTTCTAACAGTCTTCCTCTTTTCATGGCATCTGTGTCTTTTAGTTTTGATGCTCTCGTGATGGCTTCGGTTAAAGCTCCACCCATTACCTTGCAGTGCGCAGCCTCATATGCTTTTGATGCAGTGGTCCGTGCATAGCGCAACTCGTACCATATGTACATCCTGAAAAATAAAAATACTGTCAATAAATCATCACAGTCAAATAAAAATAAACGATAAGACTAATAAAATTTACCTAATCTTAAAAATTGAGAGTAAAAACTATTTACCTTTATGAGCTGTACAGTCTTCACATAGCACAGACAAGACAGTTTCTTCGGCCTCATTACAGGTAACACATCTGGCAGACGTTGTGTTCAGGGGTTATTCGAGCTTTCACAATACATATATCGCCCTCTCGTTGAACTTGAACATATCCAACTGCTGAATCACCATATGATTCTCGTCCAGATCTACAAAAAAAAACATAAATGTTAATACAGTGGGAAAGGATTATTAGAGATTATTTCACGGTGGTCACGGTTTATAAACCGTATCATCCGTATAACCGAATCATATTCGCGAATTACTTTATAGGATATATCCTATAAAGTAATTCGCGAATATGATCAATGTTTAGATTGCTCGCAGCTTGACTGCATTCAATTTCAATGTAGTGTATAAACTTTCGATATGTTCCCTTATTTGCATTTTAGGTTATGTTTTCGGTAAAAGTATAAATTGTTACAGAAAAGGCGTACTTACAAGATCGAATAAACATTAAATAAATCAAATATATATTTACCTTGCAGCTTTCACTCCTTTTATTTCAGCAGACGTAAAATCGGGATTAGACGCGAAAAATGTTGACATCATGAACACATCAATTTTGGGGAGATTATCTGATTGTTCCTTAACAAACCGCTATCAGTCATTTTCCTTCGAGTTTTTTCTTACAACACAATGTAATATAACTTTGAAATATGTCTTTAAATCACAATAATCTTAATTAAATAACAAAAACACGACAAATTCTCATACAGTTGACAATGTAATACTAGACTGTTACGTCACTTTCAATCTGACCAATAGCGATGCGTTTCAATTACTTTGAATTTCCCGCTCGTTTTTTGTACTTTTATTAATTATTTTAGTAATTAAAACGATAATTAAGCGGAAAAAAATTGATGTAAGCGTGATTCTACAGCAACAAAGTTTATAAAAAATATATATTTACCCCTATTTAAATCACACGCATACTCCCTATTAATCGAGAAGAGGATCACAAATTTTCTATTATTTACAAAACCCTACGTTCATGCGTTTCGTTTTTGGTAGAAGGCGTTGTTGGATATTTCCCAACACTAGGCTAGTCCAATGTTACAAACACCACTATTTGAGCCATAATTCGCTCGTACACTCATTCAATAGGCCGAGCATGCGCAATGCGTCAAATTTCTCGCATGAGACGACAAAAACTTCGATACTATTGATTGGCTAATAGTACACCGCACTCGTATTCAGCCAATCAGCAGCTGAAGCACTGACGTCAATCGGTTTTGACGTTTGTTAAGAGCGCGATAAAATTTAGTCGCGTGGCGTATGCTAGGCCTGAATGCATGTTTTTATTCTTTCACTTCTCGGCTGGCTGTGTTACATTACGGTGTTCCATTTTACACGTGTGTACAATAAGCAGTGGTCAAGACAAACTAGCCCTTCTCGTTTACATAATACAGTCCACTACAGGCCTACTCACCAGACTGCCGTCCTTAAAGCACTCGTCGAGGAACTCGTCCATGTCTGCCTGCAGGGCGGGGTCCAGCGGCGGCGTCTCCTCCTTGCCCTCCGGCTTGACGCTGCTGTTGCTGCTGCCGCCCCCTCCGCCCTCTTGAGACGTCTGCTTCTGCGCTATATGTGCAAATAAAATGTTTTATCTTATAACGCCATGGATCGAGAAGAAAAAGACAGCGGGCAGTTTGTAAAATATAGTTTAGAATTTTGAAAAACTGGACAGTTTGATATTGGCGCTTAGTTTTACGACATAAAAAGTAAATCTGTAGTACGGAGTATACCTATTATATATATTTTTCCTGGCGGCCATCTTGAATTTTGTCATAGTCAAACCGTTGAGTATTAACTCAGGCGTTTAACCCTGGTTTAGAATAAGGAAGGTATACACCAAAATATTTTTAACGTCGTTTTGTCATTAATTAATTTAAAAATGGGTTAATACTCATTTTCATTTCAGATATTAATATATCTATTAATTCTTTGGTAATGTATAAAATGAATATCCGGCCCATCACTAGTTATTGTTACCTTCCAACTGGCTCCAGTAGCTGTTCCCAGCCTTCAGCTTAGCCTTCAGCTCGGTCTCCAGCTGCGCCATGCGCTTGGTCCTGTACTGCGTGATACGCAGCACGTCCTCCAGGTAGTACCGCTGCACCTCGTGCAGCCGGCCCGGGATCGTCACCACGGGGCAGTTGTTGAAGTACCTGACGATACAATGTATAGGCAAGTCAGCGGTCTAACCTTGTTACTTTCAGGCCAAGCATGCGCAATACGTCGCACTCTTATCAAACGTCAAAATCGATTAAAGTCAGTGCGTCAGCTGATGATTGGTTGAAAACACGAGTCGTCTCATGCGAGAAAATTGCACATGCTAGTCCTGCTAGACATTACCATTACTCGATTTGACATGTGTCAATGTCAGGCAGCTAGAAGTACGTACCGTGAGAATATCTGCGTGTCCATAGTGGCCGACATGAGCACCAACTTGAGATCCTTTTGCCGCGGCAGCGCGTCCCGGAGAGCGATAAGCAGGAAGTCGCTGAACTTGTCCCGCTCGTGCACCTCGTCTACGAACACGTGAGTCACACCTGAAATTTAATTAGTAATATGTTTAGCTTGCTTTTACAAAAAAAAATACTTAAAGTTTCTTGCCCGTATCTTCTAGGTAGATACAGCCTGTTGACAAATACAGACAGAGAGGTAGACAAACAGACAGACAGACAGACAGATAGACAGACCGATAGACAGACAGACAGATAGCCAGGCATATAGACAGACAGACAGATAGCCAGGCATATAGACAGACAAACAGATAGACAGACAGATAGACAGACAGACAGACAGATAGCCAGGCATATAGACAGACAGATAGACAGACAGATAGACAGACGGACGGCTCTCCGTTTGAAAGCGAAGTCTTAGTAATAGGGTCCTTTACCCAAAGGGTAAAAACTGGACCCTATTACTAAGACTTTCGTCCGTCTGTCTGTCCCCAGGCTGTATCGCAAGAACCGTTATAGCTAGAGAATTGAGATCTTGTATCTCTGTTGCCGCTATAACAACAAATACTAAAAACAACATAAAACAATTATTCAAGGGGGGCCTCATACAACAAACGTGATTTAATTTGCTGTTTTTTGCTCGATACTAAGATTAAGTTACAGATACGGGAACCTTCGTGCGCGAGTCCCACTCGCACTTGGCCAGTTTTTTTATTACCCTTTCGGTACGGAACCTTAAAAAGTACAGTGAGGTGACCTGTGAGCGAGGAGTCCCCGGCCATGAGCGTCCGCAGCAGGACGCCGTTGGTGCAGTACGTGAGCACGGTGCGCGGGCTGACGCGTGACTCCAGCCTGATCTGGTAGCCGATGGACTGGCCGATCTTCTCCATCCTCTCGTACGCCACCTGCAAACAAATGGGACAACCATTACTCAGGGAATTAGGGTGTTCGCGTACGAAAAATCCGCTAGATGGCGATAGGCTTGGGGTCCAACTGTGTAACCTTGTTACTGATTGGTTATTTTTTTACATGACATTTGCAGATATGTCACCATGACATTTAAATTACCAATCAGATAGCAGTTGGACCTCTAGTTCGCGTATTGTCATCTAGTGGATTTTTCATGCGTGAACACCCCTATTAGGACTGTTTGATCTTAAAATTTTCCATTGCTTAGAATTTAGAAAGACTTGGTACGATTTTAAACATACGCTTTAGGGATGTAAGCCCTCCGCTTTCCCGCAAGCTCGGTGAAGATAAAACGACTATATGTGGCCATTATCTCATTTATAGTAACTTAGGAAAAAAGTATACGCACTTTTATAGTAGGTCCTTGTGTATCGTTTTAATTTCACAATTTCCTTTCTACATTTTTGGGACACTACACTATTGGAGACATGACACATGATCATATAGACATTCATAAATAATTTGATGATAATAATGCCCACATACAGGTCATGGCACACTATACCGACAGGGCATCAGCACGGCTGCAGCATGACGTATCGCCTCGAATTTAGGCTAGGGCTAGCCGTCATCGCGCTAGCTACGTCTCGTCCGCGAGTACAAGATCACAGGCTGCGCGCCGGCCGCGAGTAGTACAAACAAACTACTATTTTCAGAAATTTACGCTTATGCGGGGCGCTAAATACATGGTAGTGTATTGACAATTTTTTGACGTCACATTTTCGATCCAAATGACCGGTACTAGTGTACAGCTAGGGCCTTACCCGCTCCGCTACGGAGACGGCGGATATGCGCCGCGGCTGCGTGCAGTATATCCGCGCCGGCTGCTTGTGCTCCTGGCAGTAGTCCAGCACCAGCTGAGGCAGCTGGGTCGTCTTCCCGCACCCGGTCGCACCCGCCACTATTATCACCTGAACACAAACATAGTTATCTTAATACATTATTTTCAAACCCTTAAACACGTTCAACAGCTTTAGGCAACGGGTCACGGTTCGCGTAAGCCGATTAAACATTGCTACTCTAGAAATTCAAAAGCTCTAGCCTGCTACACATTATCCGGCTCGAAGGATCATAAAGATGTACGCTCATGACATAAGTCCTTAAAATGTTGTTTTTTTTTGTGCACAGATTTTAGCCCAAAACAAAGATGTATGTGCTGAATATTTGTGTTTAATTTTTGAGTATTGCTAACTTTAGTTTGGAAGTAGGTGGACATAATATGATTTTAATTTACAAATTAATTACTAATAACAATGTTTTACATGGGCTTCTATAGAGCGCACATACAAATTATGGTCATGGCTTGATAAATTATTACTTGGGTTTTGTAGAAACCTATGAAAAGTACAATAAAAAATTATATTGAAATACAAATTGTGGAGAAATTTCGAGAATATGTACCTCAGAAATATAACTCTATAATAGAATAGAAATACATATATTATATAATATTCTAGAATAGAAATATAATCAGTAAAACCTATTTCTGTAAAGTTTTTGTGCAATAAAGTATATCTATCTATCTATCTATCTTTTTTTGTTAGATGATTATTTGTTCAGCCAGGACTATTTTCAGTTTACTAATAAATATAAGTAGGTAATAAAAAAAAATGCCTTTCTTACCTGATTGTGTGCAATAGCATTAAGTAGTTCTTGCCTTTGCTCATACACTGGAAGCTTATCTCGGAATTTCACCAGATCTGCATTGTATGTTGTGTTGGGCACCTACAAATCAATCACATGTTGATAAAAAAATCATTACTGTCTCCTTTAAAGACTAAATTAACAACTTAAATAACACAAAGTATAGGTGACTCTGGCAGATAGTTCTGATGAGTTAAAATAAACAATGGGACATTTTTGTGTTTTTAAATTTAAATGACATATTAAATTTTGTTACAATATTTTTGATTAATTACTATGCATAGAAACAATAAAACATTTACTATAATGAGCTCAAATTGTCTCACTACAGGCCAAAGAAATATGTTTTAGTAAAAATCAAATTTACACTTACAATATACAAAAACAATACAAATAAAACATTAGAAGAACATGATCATGTGCATTTAAAATGATTCTAACAACATATATTTTTTTAATTTATCTATTAAATTATATAGTTGTATTCAATTTAAAATCAGAAATTATAATTAGAAACAATATTTTGAGATATCTTATGCACTGAATTTGCTCTTTCAATTTATTGCACTAAATTTTGGCACCACCTATACTGATGTTTGTAGGTCAAGCAATGGTATTAAAAAAATAGTATCTTCAACTAACTGCACTACTTTGTATAATATGATTGTAGTTTGTTTTATTCTATAATTAGAAGTCTACATTAGTGCATAAGAGTTACAAGTGGTTGTTATTGAGTAGTATGAGAAGTAAAATGATTAAACATCAATATAAATGGAAGACTAAATCTATGGTATGTATTAAGACAATGAGGGAGTTCGCGTACGAAAAATCCATTAGATAGCCATAGGTAGGTGCGGGGTCCAACTGCTATGTAGTGTGTACAGCAGTTAGTGTAGTGATAAGTAAAATTGTCACAGAATGCTATCTTCATAGAAAATCTATGAAGGAATTGTGTTCTGACAGGTAAAAGTATCATCTGAGTAGGCAGTCAACATCCTTAAGCATATGTATAAACAATAATAATACAATACCTGTGCTACACCATTATTTAGCTGTCCTAGAGTCTTGTGAGTCAACTGAGGACTTCTCTCTTTCTCTGGACAGCAGCTCAGGTCATCCTTCTCTTTACTGGTGATGGGGAATGCATTGAACAGCTCAGTGATGGTACAGCGCATGTTGGAGTCCAGTATTAGCTTGGCATCATTTTGAATGATTGTTGAACCAGAGCGCTTGTATATTGTAAGGAACCGGTTGACTCCTGCAATTTACATATAGCAAATGTTTTTTTGTACTTAGGATATAATAAATTATGTAATGAGAGTTTAATTTTTTTTACCAGTAGGAACAATAATAGTATTACTAGTTATGCAAAAAAAAATTAAAATAAGTTAGAAAAAAAAATTATTGAGCCAAAAAACATCTTAAGAATATCACAAAAAAGAAATTTTCATAAACGTTATCCTTGTGGTGTAACATTGTGCGAGCATTTTTTGAAGGCATTTGACAGTAACGAGCTTATTAGCTCACACTCCTGCAAATGCATTGAAAATTTAATTTAATAACGTCAATTTTGGATTTCCATTATACATTAGTTTGTACTAAGTACATCATTCAAAGAGCTTGTTTGTAAACTAATCACAATATTTATCTCACCTTTCCCGCGCGATTTCGACTTAAGGCCCAGCTTCGCGACTGTTTCGTGAATAAAGCCCCGCTCCTGGGCTGACAGGAACGACGGGAACTTGAGCTCCGTCTCATTTTCATCGGTCAGGAATTTATCCAATTGGATCTTCAGGGCGATACTCACAGATTCCGCTATTGGAAAGTGTTTATTACCCAAATTCCGCTTTCCTTTCTTTGAACTCATCGTGCAGTATCCCTTATTTTGAATGCATATAATTCGAAATACTAAACACCATTCTATTTGTTAAATCAGTAATTCCATGAACATCCCACGGACAGGTTAAAATCTGGCCGAATCTAGCTCAAAATAAAAAACCGAATGAAACTCAACTCACAAAGAAAATGACATGTTGCCGCGTCGAATTGTCAATGTCAAACTAAAAGCGTATCACAATCGGTAATCGCTACCGGTTATCCATTCTAGTTCATTCAATTCGATTTAAAAAATGAATAACCCTATTTTAATTAAAAAGAAAACTGTCTTGTGTCACTTGTGTGACATTGACAAAAGAATTGTCAAAAATTGGTGATGTGCGGACGGCACGTGTGTTCTTCTAATTTTCTCAGAATTTGTTAAAATAACGAAAATGTCGAAGAAAATTAAGCATCTAATCGTCGATACAACGGCTTTCATAAAAGCAGCAAATTTACAAGACTTAGCTGAAAATGTTTATACAATTCAAGAGGTAATTGATGAAATAACAAACGATCGTCAAAGAAGAAAACTAGTTGTTTTGCCTTACGATTTAAAAGTAAAAGATGTTTTTGCCGAGAATATTAAGTTTGTGACAGACTTTTCTAAAAAAACAGGCGATTATACTAGCCTCTCTGCTACAGACATAAAGGTTATGGCTCTAACATATCAGCTTGAAAAAGAGATGATTGGCACTGACCATTTAAAAACAGAACCTACTATGCAAAGAACTGTAAAAGTAACTGGAATAACAGGGTACAACTCCCAACCAGAGGAATCCGAAGAAAATGCAACTGAAAACCAAAATGATGAAGATGCCAACAAGCAAGAAACTGATTCCACAACACAATCTATCGAGACAAAAGAGGATTCTGAACCGTTACAAAAGTTTAATGACACAGAAAAAAAAGCTCCTGATAACTCTGGTGAAAATGATAAATTTGGCCAAAACATTTCAGAACAACTTCAGAATATTGATTTGAAAGATGAGGAAGTCAACAATCTTATGGTCAAAGTCGACACGGATGATGAAGAGGAGGAGGAGACAAGTGAGGATGAATCTGACAGCGATGGGGGGGAGTGGATAACACCAGGGAATGTAGCTGAGAAGAAAAAAGAAATGGATGCTGGAGAATTTGAAGATATAGCTGTTGAAGTTGCATGCATAACATCAGATTTTGCAATGCAAAATGTTTTGAAACAAATAGGATTGAATGTCACTGCTATAGATGGAAGAATTATCAAGCAACTCCGCACATTTATATTTCGGTGCACAACATGTTTTAAAACCACAAGTGTTATGACAAAACTGTTTTGTCCAAAATGTGGACACGCTACTCTCAGAAAAGTGGGTGTGAGCATAGACGATGATGGTAACCAACACATCCATATTAATGGCCGTAAGCCATTGACTGCAAGAGGAAAAAGATTCAGTTTGCCTACACCCAAAGGTGGGCAACATTTCCAATACCCCATTCTCACAGAAGACCAACACATTCATAAGAGATTTGCCACCAAAATGGCTAGAAATAAAACCAATGCCCTTGACCCTGACTATATTGCTGGCTTTTCACCTTTTGTCATGAAGGATGTCAATTCTAAATCAGCCGTGTTAGGTGTCAGAGCTAACAAACAAGATGTCAAATACTGGATGAAAAATTATTCAAAGGGAAAGAAGAAATGATACTATTTATTGTTAAAATAGATTCTATTATACCTTAATATTAAAACAATTTAACATTGTGCAATTTGTATCATTGAATCAATCTAATCAGATCAACAGTTTATATTTTATATGTTAAATAAATTACTTTTTAGAAAGTTGCTCTTCTATAAATTTGAAGGCAGAATCTATGCATGAACATGATGACATCTCATGTTTTGGGTGTCCTGAAACAAACAATTCAGATTATGACAAATTTACTAATCTGTTAGTGAAACATTAAACTTTTGTTATAAATGATTTTTACAGAATTTACCTGCTGAAACCCTGGGACAGTCAAAATCAGGTGTTTTCATAGGAGTGTCCAATGGAGCAGATGATGATATCCAATTTCTTGTAATCTAAAGCAACAGATATTTTTTTTAGATTAACTGGGTGAATAGTAAAATTATTGCAATTTAGTTCCAGAATATAAATATATACCTCTTTCATAAACTTAGGCATTTTGACTGAAGAAAAGGCATGAACAGAGTCTGTGAAAGCTATTGCTTTCACTCTTTGTTCAAACTTATCCTTTAGCTGATCAGCCAGTGCTACTGTCACCACTCCACCATAACTGTGAGCCACAATTACTACTGAACTGGCTTTAGCTTTGGATATGTAAGTCTCCCACACATAGTGAGCATGCTCTTCTGGGCTGCTACTGTGGGAAATCTTCTTCCCATCACTCTGGTAGTTGTCATTTGTGTTGAGTATTAACACTCCATAATTATTTGCTAAAGCTCGCTCCACATAAGGGATCTGTGTACCTTGATCTAAGCTTTCATTTATAATTAGACTGAAACAGAAAACAATTCAGTTAACGTAATAATCAATAATGTTCAAACATTCTTTAAATACTAGAGACTGCCTGCAACTATATGCATGGACTTAGGCTTTCCTAGCAATAAATATAGCCTGTGTTACTCAGGGTGAATGTGGCTTTCAAATGATAAACAAAGCTTGTAAAATTATTGAAATTGCTTACATGTTAGTTCTTGAGATTATTCATTACAAATATACAAAAAAAATATGATTCCTCTTTAAATTAGTGTAGATATGTGTGACAGACAAAATTGTATCAAAGACAAGTGTACAGCAGATTTTTTGTCTTCTTTTTGCATCATGGCAATCTGTTGATCACAATAATAGACCACTACTCTGTCTGTTAGCTTTTATCTGTTTTTGGTAATTTTAAACTTTGTGAGAAACTTCTAATGTAGGTGTCTAAATCTATCTACAAGAGAAGACACTGTGTCCTCTTAGTATCTTATGTTGGAGGCTTTTTGTGAATATTTTTTGGTACTTGTTGCCAAATGTTGATATAATACAGTAGATATAATTTAATTAAACAAATGTTACCAAAACAGAGAATGATTAAAGACTTCGCATGTCTTCATGACATAAAAATTAAAGACTTGGTGGACTGGGGGGTCACATTATACATATAGAAATTGCAGATTAAGACAAGAAAAAATATATGGTTTGAAAAACCACACAAGGAGGAGGCAGCTAAATTGATTGAATACCTTCATCAGTTTTTTAGAAATAAACAATATAATCTATTAAAGAGACCAAAAAAACTTCTAGTTAAAATAATAAGTATGATAACAAAATGATACATACGATCTAGCCCACTGACCAGCACGGACCGCTCCAGAGCCATTGATCAATATTAACAATACATCCTTTTGGTCATAATCTTTGGATACAAATATAAATGTACCAGTTGCTGTTGTGGAATTTTCAGGAACAGGCAACCTCACTAGATTCACTTTGGTTTCAAGTAGGTGATAAATGTACTCTGTAATGGCACTACCCAGCTCCTCATAATGGGCCTGACACTCCTGGTGCTGGTCACTAATACTGAACTGGAATGGTTCGTCTCCAGGTAAGCCGTTGTCTTCAATTTTCCGCAGTTGCCCTTCTGCAGACAAGTTCATAATTTTATCACAGAATCATAGAAGTCTAAACGCCAACACTTGTTAATTTCTAACTCGGATACATTACTTACCATTATTAAAGGCATACCCTAGGTCTTTCATAGATTTTACAGCTTGCATATTGTTTAGTATAGTTGTAGAATAATGTAATACAGGTAATTCACGACGTGTTACTTTTAATAAACTATTGGGAAACCGGTAAAGGAAACGCAACCTAATGAACCGTTTGATTAGCATTAACGCAGAACTTAACAACAGTTCTCAAACTGCGGTTACTATGTGAAACAAATGTATTGAATTATCTTACTATAGGCACTTAATAATTAATTCAAAAGAAAGAAGGAAAACTTAAAACAAACGACCTGCGTCCTGCCTGCGTGATTAAATTCGTTTTAGAAACGTCAAATGTCATGTAAAGTCTTATGTCAACTGTCAATTCGTTTAGAAATCAGCTCAGACCAAAGAGTTCTTTTCTCATTGGAAATCACGAAATCAGCTGTCCTGTACCTATACATTCTTAGATTATGAAGCCTAAAATATTGATGTTCAAAGTGCAATCTAGGGAGGTAGTGACATGGACTTAGTATAATAAACTACAATAAGTCCATGGGTAGTGATAACTTTGACTCAATTATAAATGCCTACTTAATACTATTCAATACAGCGTGTGAAATCCCTAAATCGTAATCAAATGTCCCTCGAGGACGTCAGAATCAACATGTTATACGATGTAGAATGAATTTATTAGACTTTACTAATTCCCTTAGATTGCCACTAAGGGAAGTTCGGGAAGCCTGTTATATTGCTGATAGTCGCCTTAGAATAGGAATAGAATAAAATAGCTGATGCCCGCGACTTCACCCGCGTTTTTTTCGGAGAAAAGTATCCTTTAGGCTAATCAATCTAATATGTAATTTCTCTTCCTACCAAATTTTATCCAAATCCTTTCAGTAGTTTTGGCGTGATAGAGTAACAAATTTTTACATTTAAAATACTAGTAGGATCTATGGAGTTTTTCTATCTAGCTGACGTTTCATTCGCAATCATGGACTTAATATATGTAATATATTAAATCGATGTTCGCAATACAAACTGACTGATACGGTAGTTTGAATAGATCGAATGAAATGATTACATTTTTATATTTATTTAACATATTCAGCTTTCGCTTAGAGGTGAATCTACATTTACTATAAATATATAAGATTGCTAAATTGTCTTCTCTCCCTGTGATACGCGTATTTTGGCGCCAAAGCCGTCTGGCTTTACGACAAGGGCTTAGGTTTAAGGGTTGTATTTATCATATAAATGAAAAATAACACTATTCATCCCAAAAAAATGCAAAGTCGTCGGCCAAAGCTAGTATGTATTATTACTAGAAAGAATGAGATACATTAGTATTAATTCTACCTACTTAAATGACTTAGAAACCAGGGAAGTATAAAGGGAGAAATAAACAATCAATTGCAATAGCACATACATTTTAATCATTGTACCAGTCCAAGAACAGAAGGGTAAATGACATGACTAGCAAGAAAAATAGAATGTAGACCCTGAGGCCAGCATTTCTTTGGATGGCTTGTTTGATCTGGTCATTGGCATCTTTCACATTCTCAGTGGCACCCACAACGGTTGTTGAAATTCTGTCTATGTCCTGTTCTTGCTGAAGGACCTACAAAATCGATTACAATTATTAGAGAACAGAGCTAATACTTACTGTATAATAGTACATTTTAGAAGATGCACCTATATTTATTAGTTTTTACTAATAATTTATTTGAGGGGGGAAATGCCTTGATATAACAAAGTCCTATATGGGTGCAGAAATCATCTGCTCTAAAAAGAACAAACACTACCCAGTATAAAACCTCACTTACTTCTCATTTTCATAATGGGAGTGCCATGAAACCACAGATAAACTATAATGGTCACAGCCTCATGTGTCTAAGTCTAGCCTAAATTTAACTTATTTTTCTCAGTGTAACGAGCGTTATTTTATTATTATTTACTGTGTGTGTGATTTGTGAGACTTATAATTACACAGTAAAAAAAAACAATTTAATTTTACCAATATGAACAGTTCCATAAAATTTACCTTCTCAGTGAAAACTTCCTGTAATTCTGCAATATGCAGTACTTTGCTTTCAATCTGCTTCACTTCCTCTGCCGTGTTGCTCAGGTCACTCAGCATGTGCACATTCTCAGACTCGAACATCTGCAACTCTTCCGCACTCAGCTGGCCTTCATCTGACATCACTGCAATCTCATTTTCTGATAAATCTAGGTTTCTCTTAGCATTATCAGTCTCTTCAATATCAGCATTTTCGTCTTCTTCCTCTTTCTTAGCCCCTTTTACTGGTGGGTTTGGAATGTTAGATTTAGCCTGTGGCAGTTCCAATCTGGAAAGTTTGCGGATATCCATTGCGCGTTTTATGCGCAGAGCTTTGAGCTCACTGTGTATCTTACATACAGACTTTAAGTACATATCTATAAGCTCTATGACTCCATCCATGTAGTCCCGTATCTGTTGCGAGACGGACAACTTGCGGTTGTCATTACGAAACTCTTTCAATAGGTGTGAGCAAGTGTTGATGATTCTTTGAGCTCCTGTGTCTATTTGATCTCTCTCAGAGTCACACATCTCGTCCCCTGTCACACTATTGAAAAAACTTAAATACCTTTCCCTGTGCTCCAGTAGAAAGTCACGCAGCCTAGTTATTTGAGTGCTTATATCCCGAGCAGTAGTCATGAACCCACTTTTCGGCTTTGTTCGCAATATTCGTTGTTTATCTTCGCTTATAGGACTTTGAATACCAAAAGCCTTATTCCGTGTTTTCACCGTCTTTATACAAGCTTTAAAAAGCGGTGTTATATCCATTTTAATTTCAAATTCGTGTATTATTTGCCAATATGTGATCAATGAGTTGATTCTAAACTTGACAAGCAATTGACAACACACACAGACAAAGATTGACAATGACCATTGACATTTTTTTTATTTATTTGATTTTTGGCCAGAGAGCCATCAGCTAAACCGAAAACAAACATTTTACAAATAATGAACTCTGGACTGACTGCTATATTAAGTAACGAGTAATTCTCAAATAAATTCAGATGATCGCATCTGAATTTCTAACACTACAATCAAAAATATAATTTTGGTCTATGGAAAATCCTCTAGTAAAATCGGTAGTTATTTGATAAATCGGTACATACCAAATGAATTAAAAAGCCTTTATATTACGATATAAATTTTAGCAGGATTCGAACTCATTGTTCGTGATGTATCATCACGTACGCTTTATGAGTATTACTATTTGGCTATTGCAAACCTCACAATTTTCATTTACAATATAAAATAGATTTTAGTATAGAGGACTTCTCAAACCCAATTAAGTTTTGAAACACGTGATATTTTCAGTTGGTTACCCTGACTGACGATTTTTATTTTTGACACTGACATATTACTTAGAATTTGTGTCTGTGCTGTGATTTGCGTTAAATTTCTTGAATTATTTGTCTGTGCCTTCAAGTTTCAAGTGTTTGTGGTTCTTGGGAATTGGTCTTTTACGTGATTGTTTAAATCCAATTTTCTCAAAATTGTTATTACTAAACCACTACCTATCAAACTACAATGGGTTCAACAGGAATCAGCACGCAAGCTAAACATTCGATACCTATTGATATTTTGGACGATTTGTGTAGGTGAGTTCCACCTCTGTATTGATAACTGATCTTGCTTAAATGTTTTGTAAACACCAATGACGCTTCACCTCTTTCAGCCGTTTCATCATTAATCTCCCGCCAGAAGACAGAGGGAATCTTGTGCGAATATGTTTTCAAATCGAATTAGCGCATTGGTTTTATCTCGATTATTATTGCACAGATGAGACCGCCAAACTAAACCCATGCGGAATCAGAGATTTTGCGGCGCATATTTTTCAAGTAAGAATCTTATTTGTTAAGTACTTTTAAATAGCTGTTAAAAATTGTTTCTTACAATGTACTTATTTAATGCAATACTTATGTAATGCAAAAAAAAAAAAAATCTTTCATTATTATTCATAAGATAATTTACTATGCTTCATATGAAACTTTTATTTTGAAGAAACAAAGTTGGGTGAATATGTACCTACTATACAAGGTACATATTCACCATTTATGAATAATAATGAAAGATTTTTTTTTTTTGCATTACTTTATATTTCCAGCATGTACCAACACTTCGGGAGCATGCAAGCAGTTTGGATGCAGTTCTGGACAATTGGCGTGAATATAAGCAGACAGTGCCGACATACGGAGCCATCCTGCTTGACACAGAACTGACCCATGTACTGTTGGTGCAATCGTATTGGACCAAAGCCTCATGGGGCTTCCCTAAGGGAAAGGTGAATGAAGATGAGGAGCCATGGAAGTGTGCTGCTAGAGAGGTATCTAGTATTGTGATCAAGAAAAAATTAACATCAGTGTAATGGAGGCTTTTGCTCATGAAATGTGCCAGATGAGGAAGGCATAGGGTTCAACTGCTTTGTGTTTTATGAATGTGGACACCAATGAGGGTTTTTGCATTTGAAAAATCCACCAGATGGTGATACGTAGGCGTGAGGTCCTACTGATTTGTGATTGGTCATGGTTTACATGACATTGGCAGACATGCCACTATGACATTTAAATCACCAATCAATCAACAGTTGGACCTCACGCCTACGTATCGCCATCTGATGAATTTTTCGAACGCAAAAACCCTCATTGTTTAAAAATGCACAATACTCCCAATTGCTCACGATGATAAATTTTTTGTACAATATAGGAGGCAGACTCTCGTTAGCTGGATTTTTTTCCATACTACAGTATGTATAGAGATAAAAACATTATTGTTATTAAACTAATTTCACAAGATCTGTCATCTTATTAATTATATTTTGTATAAAAGATTAGTGAGTACTAGTCATTATATTTTCAAATAAATCTTACTTTGTTTGTAAATAATAATCCTGAAGGTGTATATGTGGTGGTATGACACCTTCAATGAAGTAAATTAGATTTAAGTAATATTGTCAGATTATAACAAAATTAATTTGGTTTACAGGTACTGGAAGAAACTGGTTTTGACATAAGTAAACTTATAAATAAAAATGATTACATTGAAGCTATGATACATGATCAAATAGTGCGTTTGTACATCATTGGCTACATCCCACGTGATACAAAGTTTCAGCCACAGACTAGAAATGAAATTAAGGCTTGCGAATGGTTCCCATTGGCTGACCTCCCTGCAAACAAGAAAGATATGACACCTAAAGTAAAGATGGGAGTCAGCCCTAATGCATTCTTTATGGTGCTGCCGTTTGTGAAGCGTATGAGACGTTGGGTCGCTGAACGCAACCCCAAAGTGTTTAGTAATAGTACCAGGAGAACAAGACATAAGTCTATGGGGGACATTGAATCTTCAACCAGTAAAACTAAGAACAAGCCAATATCTCAAGGGCTACAGAATGAGATACAAGAGTATCAGCAGCAGAACACTCCGAAAGTTTACAAAAACAGTAATCATGGCAATGGCCATAGTAATTCTCATAGTAATAGTCAAGGGCAAGGAAATTCTCAGAGCCAGGGTCATAGTCATAATAATCAAAGCAGTGCTGCCAAGAATGGAAATGGGAACAGTAGTAGAAAGGAGAAGAAAGTAGCAAAGCGACAGCTTTTCACCCCCCAAAATACTCATAGCACTAATTTCTCTCCAGTGCAAAAAGACAATAGTCCGATCAATGAGACTTCCGAAATGGAAGCATTCTTCAAGTTCATCGCTCCTTCTTGGGCGAACTTTAAGTTCGACAAGCGTGCTATCTTGGACTGCCTAACTTGAGAATTTGAACAACTACTCAGGCTCTCTGAAAACATGAAAACAATTGGTTTTTCACACCTCAACTTATTGGCTTTGTTGAAATATTAACTTTTGTAATTTGTTAAATTTTGTAAAATTACAAATTGTGTTAGTATTTTTAGTTCAGTACTAAAAACCTATGACATTTATCTGCTTTTTACTTCCAATAATTTTTATTTACTATCCCGGTAATTCACAATTTAAAAAATTGTGCTAGACTGTTATGAAATGCTCCAGATTACAGGTCTCCAGTCCAGATCAGTACAATCAATTCTGTCACAGTTCACATTCTTAAGAAAGGTATCACATAAGTGATGTCAGGCAATGATAACCCTTATAAAGTACAAGCAAACTCCTGTCATGTCCAGACTCCTAATTTACTTGTCTCTTGCATTCCTTATCGAGCGTTAATTACTGCAGCTGCGTAGTATCCTCATTGTTATCTGAATGATGCATGGTTACTTAAATTTTCCCGGTTAAATTAAAATAAATTCAACCCTAGCTCGCTTCTTTAGCTCATAATAAACTGTAAGTTATTTAAAAAATATATAAAATATATTTAAGAATAATAAATATAAAATATATTTAAAAATAATTATGCTTTTAGAAAAAATCGCAAATTGAGCTGTGTTTGATAAAGATTTTGCTTCTTTAATCTAAGGTTCAAGAGCTAAGACACCATAGGCAAGCACACCACATGTTTAAGACTGATAAAAACAATAGTTTTATTATTGGGTACATTTTATTAGGTCAATCTAACAAACCAGATAATAAATTTAATATCACATCAGTAATATTCATCTATTTAAAGTTAAACTTAAAATCACATAAAAAATATACAAATTGTTCTAAATTAAAATAAGTTCCATTGGACAAGCAAAACACATTCACTTTTTCTTAAATTCGTGTCAACTACATGACAATGGAAAGGAATCAATGATAGTAATTACAATGCGTTAAAAAAGTATACAAAACTTTACTACAAATTAATCATTATAAAATATATAAATTTACATTCAATCATATATGATTTCATGACTGACCTCACATATACAACTGGAATACGATCAAAAGTGTCACCCTATAAAGACAATAAATGTAAACATTTGCACTCTTATGACGTTATCATTGTGAAGATTCACTTATAATGCAGTTGATACATGTTGAATAGGACTGTATGTTGGTGACAACTTTCAACAAAATTATCATAAAATATGGGACATGTATTTTTGCTCTTTCGTGGTCGCGACGTGATTAGTGGGTGAATTTTATACCTACCAGGGACATAACGAGTGGTTCAGTATTTTATAGTTAATTTGGGCAATTAAAAAATACATGTCTAATATTTTTTTAATAAATATTACTAACTAAAAACGATTGACCCAGTCCGCTACCCAATTATGGTGCGCTCGCAAGCGCTAGGCAAAAGTACATATTTATAAGATTTATCCATTACGATAGCTTCTAACATGTTATTTATTTATTTATTTGAATACTCTATTGGAATTCGAAACAGAAACTGAAATTTTTATCTCCTGTACGGTGCGGGACTCGAACCAACGACCTTCACGTCACCTCAATCGCCTGCTACACACGTCCATATGTCAGGCCACCGCCTGAGTCTAGCCACCACTAGCGCGCACTATAGGTGTATCGTTCCTAATGCACAACTACTTATCGCAATTACAATGATTTCCGAACATACATTTCTTAGATCCATATTTCCAAACAAAATACAAATAAAAAAGGTCTAAAGTGTCATACAGTTTAATCTAATTCGAATGAGAGCGAAACATAGCATCATAAAGATTTATGCTTTGTTTTTCCGGTGCCATTTTAAGTCACAGTGTGCATCTACAAAATTGTTTATCGCTACCAGTGATAAATTATAAAATATGTTAACGCCATTATAATAATCTCAAGGTTACATGTGGCGAAATTTTCTCATGGGTGTTTAATACATAAATCATCAAAAAAGCAATAAGCTTACCAAGTCACTAAAGGCAAAACAAAATGTTTTAATTACCCATCTCCATTATTTGAACAGTCCCTATTATCTTATCTTCATGCATCTTTTTTTTCATATTACTCTGTAAATTGCTTATTTGATACAATTAACTGACTTTCTTTTTAAAATATTAATTTACCGGAAAATATTACACCTTCCTGTCATACTTAATTCAATTTTAAAACTAAAAAAATTACATTTCTTAGTCACACAGGGATAATAAAAAACAAAAAACCATTTAATTTAATTATTTAAAGATTCATATGTACTATATTAATTACATTTTAATGGCTTCTGAAAATGAATATTTTTGTGAACTACTTAATTTTAAGTCGCAGCCAATAAATAATACTAGTTTCAGGTTGAGAGTACTACTAATTTTCTTAACAATAAGAATTCTTAAATTCTAAATCTTGATTTTTATGACTACCTACATTATAGGACAATGAATATCATGATATTTTTAAACTCCTGTTCAAGATAACTTTCTTGTAAATATCTTACAAAATTCCTGCTAATCTAACATTTATATAGTATTGAAATATTATTAAGCGAGACAAATTTATTTTTTGTATTGTATCCGACGTTTTAACAGGATTCCAAATTACCACTAATTTGGTACTGGGATTGTGAGCAACGAACACAAATTACAAAAGGTCATAAATCTTTTTTAGGCTGGTTTTACAAAAAACAATCTTGTTAATATTAAGAGAAGTTGGAAAATTAAGTGTACTTTTAGGGAAACGGTCAGCCGGTTACGACCTTCTGAATTTGATATTCAATTTCTTTTCACGCAAATCAAAGGCAGGCAGCCTTTGTTGTAAGATTATAGCTATTTAGTTGACAAGGGAATAGACAGTTTTCGTTTCTGAACCGACGACGCCCTACGTACGGGACCTCACAAAATGCCTGCGATATGTACCTACGACCAACCGTAGACCGCACAAACGTATGATGCAGGCTGTAATGGTTCCCGAGCCGCGCCTATAGTGTACAAGGCGTACCTGGCAGCGGCGGCGGCGGCGGCCGCGGAGGAGGCGTCACTCGGCCCCGAGGCGCAGGTGCGGCACCGAGGCGCGTCGCCGGGCGCAGGCGCAGGCGGCGGCCAGCAGCGCCAGCAGCAGCGGCGCGCCGAGCCCGACGCAGATGATCGCGATCACGAACGTCGAGAAGCCCTCGAGCGGCGGCGCGCCGTACCCCACCGTCAGGCACCTGGGGAGCGATCACCGCAATCTTCAAACTCGGGAGTCGAAATATTTTTATTCATTTATACATAGCTGGGCACCGTTGATCAAACAGTTAACTTCGTTAATCTGTTACTAAAAAAGTTAGCTTCGTTAAACGTTAAAGCGTTACATTTCTGACGAATTAACGCAAGTTAACGTTAATCCGTTAAAATATAATCAAGATGGATGGATGAATGGTCATGGATTCTCATCAGGCCCTGGAATGCGATTCCATGTCTTCCAAGATAGGGTTTTCAGTACTGCACTGCACAGTACCTACACTTTTTCAATTCACCTAATATTAGCTACAAAGACTTCCTTTTCCACACGCAAATGATCACTGACAGTAATTTAGGGAGCGTTCAAGTATTACGTAACGCTATTGAAGGAGGGGGGAGAGGTTATGTTAAACGTTACGATACATTCCAATAAAAAATTAAGATATGAAACTCCTATATGGCAACCTTATTGATTTCCCTACGGTTTCCAGAGAATCCCTAGATTGTATTAGTGTGGTCGTATTTTTTTAAAGAAAGAGGGAAGGGGAGTGCAGAAAAACGAAAAATGCGATACGTAATATAACGTTCAGAATATGAAATACTTGCTGTGCCCGCGACTTCGTTCGCGTGGACTACATGCTTTCATGGTTAGTTTGACCATAGCTGGGCACCGTTAATCAAACAGTTAACTTTGTTAATCGTTAATCCGCTAATAAAAAAATGAGCTTCGTTAATCGTTACATTTCTGAAGAATTAACGCAAGTTAACGTTAATCGTTAATCCGCTAATCGGTAATCAAAACGGTTGGATAAATGGTCATGGATTCTCACAAGGACCTGGAATCCGATTCCAAGTCTTCCATGATAGGGTCTTGATTACTGCACTGCAAAAAACACTTTTTTAATTTACCTAATATTACCTACACACTTGCTTATGCACACGCAAATGTACACTGACAGTCATTTAGGGAGCGCTCAAGTATTACGTAACACATATTGACGGGGTGGGAGGGGGGGGGGAGTCTATTTGAAACGTTACGATGCGGTCTAATAAAACTTTAAGATATGAAACTCCCATTTGGAAAAGTTTTGTTTCCCTTACGGTTTCCGGGAAATCCCTCGATTGTATTATTTTGTGGTCGTCTTTTTTTAAAGAAAGAGGGAGGGGGTGTACAGAAAAACGTTACGGTGCATTACATAGAAGGGGGAGGGGGGGGGGGGGGGTCAAAAATGTTTAAAATTTACATTACGTAATGACATTATGGCCATTTTCATAGTTTGATGTCATACGGTCTATTGCTGTGGGGCTCAGCTTCTGACATACAAACCATATTTGTATTACAGAAGAGAGCTATTCGATCTATATACAACCTTAGATCGCGTGATTCACTTAAATAATTATTTAAAGAGATTAATATTTTCATCTTTGACTGCATTATTTATGTACGTAAAAATCTTCATTTGTTCTATAAGAAATGCGATATACATAGTTTTAATACAAGAAATAAACATACGCTCGCTATTTCAAACCATACGCTTCGAAAAACCAGTAGAACATTCGTGATATTAAGTATAAAAATATTCAACAAGTTACCGCAATGTATTATTGCATAGATTTAAGGTCTATATTAAATATTTTTTATGCCAAAAGGATACTACAAACTAGATGAATATTTAAACGATAAACATATATGGACATGATTGTCTGCTCGCTTACACACCATAGTTATAAGTTCTCTATCTCGAAATTTTTTAAAGATTAGAATAACAACTGAGTTTCTTGTCGGATTCTTTTCGGTAGAATTAGGTTCCGAACCGGCTGCATAAGTTTTACTTGTAACCGACATAAATAAATGGACTGACTTGACTTGAATCTATTTACAGCTTTCTCGTATGACACTCGCGGTGCCATGCGGTGAACATTAGGTATTGGATTAACGATTAACGGACTTCTGGATTATTAACGGAAGTTAATTAGTCCGTTAACAGTTTTTAAAGTTAACTTAAAAGTTAATCCGTTACTCAAAATGTTAACTTCGTTAATTAACGATTAACGGATTAACGAGTTAATGCCCAGCTATGAGTTTGACCCCTATCTCCCTTAATATTCGAAATAAAAAGAAGTCTATATTTTTATCCAAGTTTCGAGCTATATTTCTGCCAAATTTCACAACTTAAAAAATAAACATTTTCCCATATAAACTTACAAATGTGGTATAACCCCCCTCCCCCCTTATTTTCTAACAAAACGTACCCTATATCCGTCCTTAAGGTACAACGTATACCTATACCAAATTTCATAAAAATCGGTTGATAGGTTTAAGCCGGTAAGCGTAACAGATAGACAAGAGTTACTTTGGCATTTATAACATTAGTAGAAATACAAATAATCGAACGTTCAAAATATCGAATGGTAAAAGTATCGAATGATTATTTGTATATTCGATATTTTGAACGTTCGATTTTTGGACCGTTCGATTTTAATAGTGTTCGATATTTTGATTTTCGATCATTTCGTATTCAATATGGCGTCGGTAACCCGTTACAACGTAATACTTGAACGCTCCCTTCTTTAAAACAAACACAGCACTCGTCATTGTAACTAAACACCGGCTCTAAGTAGGTAATTAATGACTTGTTGAAATCAAATGAACAAAATGAATCTATTCGCAGCTTTCTCACTCGCACGCGCTTTATATAGTGTTTTTTTTTCACTCGCGACACGTGCTGCTCGCTACTTGTCGTTTCATACTTTTCTTGTCTGAACCTGTTTTTTTCGCCGCATCGCCGCGGTGCCATGCGGTGAATAGTAGGCATTGGATTAACGATTAACGGACTTCTGGATTATTAACGGAAGTAAATGAGTCCGTTAACAGTTTTTAGTTAACTTAAAAGTTAATCCGTTACTCAAAATGTTAACTTCGTTAATTAACGGATTACGAGTTAATGCCCAGCTATGCATATATATAACATCCTAGCCTAGCATGCGCAATACGTCAAATTTCTTGCATGAGATGACTAAAGTTTTGATACTGTTGATTGGCTAGCACACCGCACTCATTTTCTGCCAATCAGCAGCTGAAGCACTGACTTCAACCGATTTTGACGTTTGTTAAGAGCGCGATAAAATTTAGTCGCGTGGCGCATGCTAGGCCTGTATGTAAACCAAATGATGTTACCTCAGATTTGGAACCCACTTGGCATAGTTATATCTAAGTATAATTGCTTTATTAATTTAGCAAATACAGAAATACGTGTTTATTATTTTTTTAATAGGTACTTACTTAACGAACTAAAAACAGAACTGATTTATCGGTATACTAACCAAGCAGTGTAGTTGTGTTTCATGTAATACCCGTCGCCACTCTCCCCGAAGGAGACGGACATATCTTGAACTAGAAGATCTTCCTTGTCAGCCTTCCAGAAGAACGAATGCAAAGTTCTAGTGTGAATACTTGTGCTGGAAATAATTAATAAATTAGTTTAGTACGGTTTTAGGATGCGTGATACCGAGAGAATTAAGCCATATTTATCACGAGCGTTTCCATGCTACGAAAAGTCATATCAGGTACAATGTTTTTTTAGAATTTATCTTTAATAGATAGATATAAGAATAAGAAAAATAAAAGCAAATTTACAGAAATTTACTTTATTGACATATTATAGGTCAATTTGGGCTTTTTTTGACTGTTTTTTTTTAATTAATGATGCTCAAGGGTAAATGATTAGACGTACTTGTTGAAAGGCGAGACGTGGACTATAGTGGAGCTCTCGACGCCTCGCTCGAGCTGCGTGTAGGCCACGGGCCGGAACTGCAAGAAGCCGCCGTCGCTGCGCCGGTACGACTCCGGCGATTTGATCTCGATTATCTGAAAAATATAAAACGCATAATCGATTTTTTAGTTTTATAGAGCTTTACGCCGCACTAGTGAACTTTAAATATTTTTAAAGAAACAGAAAAATTATATATCCCCTTGCGGTGCAGGAATCGAACCCACGACCTTCACGTATCGCGCATGCTGCTTTTCCAACTGTTGCTAACCGCAAGTTATCGAAGGCGATGAAATTTTTCTGCTGTATCAATGTTATCCTCCAGTAATTGCCCTCTGCCGAATATGTTTAGAACTACACACTTATCGGGCCGTGGTACATTCGTTGCAGAAATGTTTGGGCTCGATTCCCGCACCGCAAGGGGAGATAAAAAAAATCTGTTTTTTTTAAATATAATACGCATAATTTAAAAATATATTTAAAAAAAAGCGAATTACCAGACTGTCTTTTTTTTTAATTCTTATGGCTATGGCAAGTGGTGCACTTGTGCTTGAGCCAGCGGCGAAATAATTAGGAAACGTGTATAGGTACGGATCAAGCAGGAAACACAGATTAACTCATACTGTATGACTTAGGTAGGTTATAACATTTTTTGAAATCTGACAAGGAAGTTTAAGAAATCTTGTTTTTGTCTCCGAAACAAAGTTTTGGAATTAGCAACTAACCTCAAACACTCCCGGCGTGTGTTCATCATCCAAACTCTTCCTTAAATTGAAGTGCATTGTGTCACTAGCCGGGTCTGTGCTCACGAGAATTGCGTGCAGGGCGTACCGCGTCGCGTTCCCTCCCGAATGAGACGTCAAGTTCACGAGGCTGACGTCAACAAGCGTCGAGTTGGCGGTGTGGATCAAGTGAGGAAGATACACTGCGTAGTCCTTGAACGGGATGAGGTCTAGCTGCAAGTGAAGTTGAAATAGCCTTTATTCCCTTGATTATAAGTCGTACAATTATTTACAACGCCAGCGGCAGGAGTTTATGTAGGGTTCGCAACATTCACGCAAGCTTCAACATCCAAATTCGTAACCGTGCAGTTTTTAACTTCGATCTTCTCTTCATGTGGTTCTGAGTTCAGTTACGGATAGTAATAAACTATACGAGGCGTAGGTAAGCTAAAAACTACTGACGGACGACTGATGACAGTTGTATGGAACGGCAACATTTAACGACTCGTCGGTTGGAGAAAAACGGACAGTCATTTTTGACACACTCGAATCATAAAATATTGGAACCGGGCATAAGACACGACGAGCTTTAAATGACTTAAAATTTCTTGTTGGTCGATCAGTTAAATTACAAAAAATATATAACACTAGCGGTCCCGGCGAACATCGTTTCGCCTTAGAGGATTTTCCCGCTTTTCTGTTGAAATTTTTCCTGAATTTTCTTTGCTATAAACCTCACGGAGCCTGAGACCTTTCTAACGAATGCAAAACCGTGGAAATCGGTTCGTGCGTTCTAGAGTTATAGCGTCAGGGAAGAAAACCCGACTTATTTTTATATAGTAGATTATGTACATTTTTTTAATCATTAACTGAGATACATCATGTTAAAATTTAGCGCCATTTCACTTCTTCGTACCGTTTTAACAAATTAGTGACGTAAACACACACCTTCACTGAACTGTGTTGCACTGTACACCCAAAATTAAACAATACCTTAACATTATATTTTGAAAAAAAAAAGTCATCATCCCTATTAAAAGCCCACTTTTTCTTATTATTTATTAGTCAAAATGTAAGATTTAAAGTAAATATTAAATTAAAAACTTTAATTTTTATAAGAAAAAAAAAGGAGGCTAGGAGGGAGCAGTTATTTCCTAACACCACAAATTATGGTAGGACTGATGACAAACTGGTTGAGATGATGATGAGAAGTCTGTTGATAAATTTAAAAATGTAGGATATCAGCTTCAAGAACAAATAAATATAACTAAAGCATATCTGCAAGTATTTTTCCTCAGAGATAAATGTTATTATTATTTAACAATAACAATCATTCATCATTTGTTCACCTTTCACTTGAAACAAGAACCTTTGATCTTTCCCTTTATCCGGAGCTGAAGCAAATTGCAAAGAGAGATAATATATAATTAATTTGTGTTTTAATTGTTCACACTGATTGATAGGTAACATGTATGTGAAAACTTTTTTGTTATCATTTTACTTCACTTAACCCTAGAACCGCACCCTGGGGTACAGCTTTTTGTGTTGCTGCTGTAATTCTAATTTGGGTACGGTTTTAGGGTTAAGATTTGTTGCTGACGCAAACCTTTTACTCAATATTTGATATCTCTAGTCACTATTTCTTTTTCTTCTACGTTTTAGAAAAATCTTTTTGTTGTGTCTATTTTTGAGACTCAGACTGAGAACAAACAAACATATTTTCCCAATTAAATAGTATTTTATCTTACTGTACCCAATAACTATACTTAAATATTACCTTAGTTATCATATTATGGGGGTGTGTGACCTCAAGACTCTCAACTTACCCTAAAATCTATAATCCCAGTAATGCCCTCATCCGTAATGTTTCCATGTACCTGCACCATCACCTCTTCATCAGTCTGTTTGAAACTGCTCAGCTCCCAATCGACATCTTTGAACGAGATGCTCGTAATGTTACTATAGTACCCGTCTATGTAGCCCACATCATGGACATCCTCATATTCGTACAACTGAAATTAATGACTCACATAAGTTCGAGAAGTCAAGGCTGTAAAAAAAAATATTTAAACCACATTGGCAATAAAGAAGCATATAGCTCACAATATTAGTAAAGGGTTACTATGAAGCTTTTGCCTATATAGACTATATCAGTCTATTTTGTGGTGGTGGTGTCACCACCGTGGTGATATACCTACTCACAGAAAAGAACTCATTAAAGGAAAAGTACATGCAAAATTGTATTTTATTGGTGGCTCTTGTGATAAACAAATGCCATTGATGAAGCGAGACACGTCTTCATGCAGTGATTTGGGGCGAATGACTTCCATAATGAAATATGATGAACCAGCAGTCCACTGGTATCGAATTAACCATTATTAACACTCATTTGTCTCATCTGTATCACTCAAATAGTTTTTTGCAAGGCATATTTTAAGAAGCAGTGACTAAATTTCCATTAAAGTAAAACTTGATCGATCCAATGTTTTGTAAACATCAACTAGGTTACGCTAATAAGTGGGTGGATGCCATTCGACCCAGTGACTCACGCGCCCGCATGTTTGATTAGCTGACTTTACTCTTTATTATTGGGATAGCTATTGACTCATTGTGTAACAATCACTTTTATTTAATACATTAGCTGTCCTTTGTTAGGTGTTCATAAATTGATCAGAGTTGAATAACCAAAACTTTGGAAATGGGAATATATACAACTTTAAAAAATCTGCACAGTGCAAGAGAAGTGTGGGTCTGACAACTTTAATATTTATTTGATCAACATTACGTATGGTAGATAATAACACCTATTAATGAAAAGGTGATAGATTGCGTTTATTTTCATACCTTATCAAAAGCAGTTGCAAAACTATACTTTGGATTTTCAGAAAAATTAAAATATATTGGAGTCGTTAAAGCCCATGTTATATTTAATGTAGAATTAACACTAGCGACGGCCAGGATCATAGTCGGAACTCCTCCGGTAAAATCCCAAATTTGGTGAACGGTGTCATGGGCACCTTCTGCTCGTATGTAGAACAATAATACATTGTGATCATCGTTACATTCCTTGCAGCCTGGGTGGATTGCTGATGTAATCTGGAAATTAACAATAAATCAGCATTGAATCAAATTATATGAGACTCTAACAGTTGCTTTGTTTGCATTATTCTGGGTCAAAGAACCTCTTGTATGTTAATCTAGTATCTTATCTATCTTTTTACCAAGATTTCAGACATTCAGACATTCTTACAAACTTCCCGTTTATAATATTAGTATGATTATTGTTGAATGTCTCTCTGGCCAGATTGCAACAAAAGTAAAAAAAAATTGTTTGAAATAATTCTTATTTGAGATTAAACACCATAATAAGTTATGAATCTAAATAAGCATATATGTATAGAAAAGTTTTATGGGGAATAAAATTAGAGACAAAATATTATCTCTAAGCAACTTATTATTATTTTTAGTATGTTAATTAAATGAAAATATTATTTAACCCATTGACCGCCATTGACGCTTTAAAGCGTCATCAAGAATTTTGATCTAGACGCCGACGACGCCTTTAAGCGTCATTATTTACCTTATGTTTGACGTTGAAATAAAAAGTAATGAACACCATCTCGTATACATATTTATACACACCGCGCACCAGGATATGATAGATTATTATTATTGATGACTACATAGAATTAAGTTACAAAATGATAAAAATCAACAACTAAAATTATTAACGTAAAATCACACTTGCATGACGCCGTGGACGTCTTAAAGCGTTAGGTAGTGATGTGACTAAGTGGACATTTTTAATACTTTTTTATTTTTATTTAATATGTAGGTATCAGATGATAACAATAAAATGTGATTATTTTTTTATTGTTCTACTGCTAGTGTATTAGTAAATAACTATTATCATTATCTCTGCCTATACACATACTTGATAGATGGATTGATGATGCTCCCTCGTCATATGGTTAACGAACGAATTTTTTGTCTGTTTATATTTTACCTAATTATTAATGTTCACAGTCAATTGAGAAAAAGTTTGTAATAATAAACAGATGACATGCCATTGTGAATTAATTTCATGACTAATGTTTTTACTAGTTATTATTGAATTTAATCTGCTTTAAATATACCTTAATTTTTTTTCATAAAATTAAATGTTATCGAATTACCCACTTAACTACACTATGTCGTGTTCACTTTAATGTACTGCCAACGCCAACGACGCTTTAAGTCATCCGCTTGTGACGTCATAAGCGCGTATGCTGCTATTGATCGTGTTGGGAGTTGAAGGTAGATACAATATATTTTTTTCAATTACCCTACAAAAGCTAAATGCTACTGAAGTTATTGTCCGTGTTTCTATATCGTAGACTTTTTGAGTAAAAACCCACAAATACATTATTTACGAAAATAGTTTAAACAACAATGGGTTGTGTTGAACTTTTACATATTCTGGAAGTAGTTGATGATGATGATATTTTTAATAAATCTTCGCCTGATAGTGAAGTAGGAGAAGTGTTTCACTTGGCACTTATTTATTTGAATCAAACTAAATTAATGAGCATGACAACCGGATCAACAAATTCTAATTATTTCGTGAGTTATTCCATAAAGATTATAATACCCATATTTATTGTTTACTCAATCAACTAAAAAAACAATGTATAATAAAGCTCATAAAAATTCGAAGTTCACTATGTCGCTGCTAGTTTTAAAATGTATCAAGGTGTAACGTCATACGACATTTCAACGAAACACTGCACCGTGATTTTTTGATTGATTAAAAAATATATATGAATGTTTATCGTTAAGTGTATATGCACCGTAAAAACCGGGAAACATGATTTTGATGTAAATTTGTAAATCGCCCCTTTGTATAACATATTTTGGTTTCTGTCTATAGAAAAAAATATACAATATTTTGTTGCTCTTCTTATACAAAAAATAAAAATCATAATAAGTTCAAAAGGTGTACTTATTATAATTTCATCACCGACATTAATTCATATTATTTTGTTTTTAACCAACACAGTAACGTTTTTTCCAATTACATCGATAAAGTCCTTAACAACACTATAAGAGTAGGTAAAATTTGTCAAACATTTAAGTTGTGATCGCCGATGACGCTTTAAGGCGTCGACTAGTTGTGTCAAAATTCCTTGCATACTTTAAAAAAATTTGTGATTATTTTCTGATTACTAAGACATATAAAATTACTATTGATCTATTATTTCTTATTACGTTCAGTATGTATGAGCATTTATTTCTTTACCCTTAGTAATAGGTAATAAGGTTCCGAAACAAACGTTTATTCTTATCGCTTAGTGCAGCATGTCACATCACTATCGTGTTGGGCGAAAATTCTAGCTAATAATACGCATGGCGTCGGGAGCAATATTTTCTATTTGAAGTCCGGCGGTCAATGGGTTAATTTTGATAAGACAAAATCATACATAACACATTGTTTATAACACTTATCAAAGATGCATTATTTTACTTATCTGACTTAGTAATAGAACAATAAATCATTACATTTGTCAGCTGAGGATGGATAAGACTCCTGTGTCTTTCTTTTTATCAAATGTTCCAGCTGTTGCTCTATCATAATGATTGCACTGCACCATTCTTTTGTGTAAAGAGTTTAAACAAATAATAATATGTGATGGTTACAAATAAGCAGCATTCTTGTGTACATTTTTTTTTCAAATTAAGTTGTTAATTTTCTCAAATATGTTATTAACGCCCAAATCCACACAAGCTAAAAGAAGGTTGTTGAGAATTGAATAGCGTCACTTTTTTTTAACACGCTTTTATTAGCTCGGGTTGTATGTATCTATGTATGTAACGGAATCTTTGAATCTTAATTTGACCCACTTCCCGGTCTTTGATTAAGATGAAATTTTGCACACGCTCTGAGTTCTGATAACAATACATGACTAGCTAAGAAACGTCATTACAAATCCAATATGGCGGCCTCCCCAAGATGGCGAACTGACTGTTTGAAATGCACTTCCATGATATGGGTATCAAAAGAAAGGGTTTGCTGTCAGGAATACGAAAAAAATAGTCACGTGATTCAAATCCAATATGGCGGGCGTCCAAGATAACGGACAGGCTATTTGAAATGCACCCCTATGATATGGGTATTAAATGTGTTTGCTGAATGGGATACGAAAAAGAATTATATAATTATTGATACATGAGAAAACTAAAAAGTAGAAAATAAAAATAATAGTTCAAAAAACTAAAAAACACGCTTTTAGCTCGCACTAAAAATTACAAAATAATTCAGACATTTAAGAAAGAAAGCGTGGAGCGTTTTGTCCAAAAAGAGTAAAGATAACATTTTTTTTTGGAGGACAAACCCATCACTTTCTCATTTATACTGTGTTATGCTGTGGATATTTGAATAAAATAATCTTAACAAAACCAATAAATGGAATAATACATTGGTATCTGTACTATGCAATAATTACAATTTACGATAAATGTAATCAAAAAGGCTAATTAGGTGACAAAGTGGGAGGTGAGATATGCAAATTATAAACTTGTTTTACACGATACGTACCTTTCTATCTTGGCCATTTACAAGCGATAGTGTAAAAACAATAAATAAACTCAGAATGCACGTCTTTGTCTTTGCAGGAAACATTATTTTTCACACAAAACTATTATCGCTTTTATTAACTGTCGAAGTGTCAATTACTGTAGAGTTCAATAATTGTAAGATAAACACTTCAGCACGTGCGTGATACACGCGAGCGTCTACAAATGACCGACATAATTTTATAAATGACGACGATACATTTATTGATTGACACAGATATGTTGTATCAATCAATAAATTTGTTACTACAATAAAAATATCCAATCCAGGACACACGAAACACAGATGGTAACGTTTCCTGTCACTTTGACTTTAGGCATGTCACTTTTGTAGTCCTGACCATAGATTATACATCTGACAATTCAGAAAGGCCAGACATGGTTTCAATAATCCGCTTCACGAGCGTTAGTAGCTTGGAAACGTAAGTGGGATAGTAAGAGACAAACATATAATTTTACCTACAGTGACTTTACTCACAATTCAGCCGCGTATCTAACGATTGCGTTCAAAAATGATAAAGATCAGGTACCTATGTATCGTCAAAATAAATGATTCTTCATGAAATGGTCTAAAATTTACTAGGTAGGTAGGTACCTACTTGAAGTTAACATGATGCTAAAAACCTGCCATCGATTGTAGGAAATTTGATTTATAGACACGCATTAAATGTTTCACTAGTAAGTGTATGTGTGTGCTGAACGGAGACCTTTTAGGTACCTACCATGTTAGTTGATACCAACCACATTTTTTAATTTACCTATGTATTAATAGTACCTAATAAATATTTTTCTTTTCTTTTCTTTTCTATGTAAAATGCTGTTTTTTGGGGTTGTACGGAATGTATGATCTCACACATTTTACTCTACGATCATTCTCTCAGGTAATCTGAGTGAAGTTATTGATTCTAACATGTCTTTTAACCTTCTAATTTATTGTATGATAGACTAAAATTAATACTACTAACCTATTATATATTATTTGATGATCCAATGAGTAGATATGGGAAATCAAAAGAAAGGTTTAAAAAACAACAAATATTTTATTTACACATCCTTATTTTCACTGTCTAAGATATTACATTTCTTCCGGACCTGCAACTCGTTATCTGAATGCTGGCGCTTTTTATTTTTCTTATTTAAATTTTTGTTCTGATTACGTAAAGACTTCGAAATTTTTTCGTCTCCCACACTGAAATAAAGAAACAAAAGTTGAGATTAAAATGTAAATCTAGGACCCTCAAATAGGAAAGCAAGCGACATGAAAATGATTAAATACGGATAATAATTGATTGTTATTTTAACTGGAACTTTTATCTGCTCGTTGTGATACGTAAAGATCCTGGGTTCGAATCACACACCGCTAGATTAAAATTTTTAGTTTCGTCAAAATAGGAAAAAATTTAACCGAATTAACGTAGACAAAGTCGTGGGCATCCGCTGGTAAAACTCACTTAACAGCAGCCCTAGAGCCGGGTCCCCAAAAGGGAGCGGGATTGAACTGGAACCGTAAGAACCCATGCCGCCTGCTTATCGGGTTCGCGTCGGGATGCTCGCTCAGGTCCACCTTGAAAGTGATATCTTGGGCCAGAAGTTTCCTAGCGACAGGATCGGTTTCTAGCCTGCAAAACGTAAACGTGTAAGTAATGAGGTATATAGGTAACGTGACAATTTTTTTTATGTAAGTAAAGAAAAGTTTTTAGTGTTTTACAAGTATTTCATTAAAGACAACATCACAGCACATACATTGACTTAATTCTGTGTTAAGTAACAAGCACTTGCTTTACAGAAATCAGAAACAACGACCAAACCTAACCTAACCTAAACCCGAGACAATATAGAAAATTTCGTATCCCATATTGACTCGACCGGGGATCAAACCCGGGACCTCAGAGATGGAAAGAAGATACAATAACTCAAAATAATCAAATCAAATCAGTAATTGCGTGAATTCCAGTTTGTATTTTTATATTTATCGGCTGAACAAATTTGTTTAAAAATATTGAGTTTGGTTTTTAGATAAGTGTTGAAAAATACATTTTAAATTAGCGTTTGGTCTGTTCGCAAAAGCGGGGAAATTTCGAACTCGTGGACACCGGGACAGACTGCCTGAAAGCGGGACGTATGTTCACGTTAGGTATATATCGTAGAAAATTAATGAAGGAATCGTGTTTTGAAAGGTCCAGTCAACTTCCTTATTTGTGGCAAATCCCTCTTTCCTACAGATATAAAAACCGAATGAGTTTGGGTAGACATTAATTTATACAGGGTATAAATTCACATACCAACTATTTATACAGGGTATAAATTCACATACCAACTATTTATACAGGGTATAAATTCACATACCAACTATTTATACAGGGTATAAATTCACATACCAACTATTTATACAGGGTATAAATTCACATACCAACTATTTATACAGGGTATAAATTCACATACCAACTATTTATACAGGGTATAAATTCACATACCAACTATTTATACAGGGTATAAATTCACATACCAACTATTTATACAGGGTATAAATTCACATACCAACTATTTATACAGGGTATAAATTCACATACCAACTATTTATACAGGGTATAAATTCACATACCAACTATTTATACAGGGTATAAATTCACATACCAACTATTTATACAAGGTATAAATTCACATACCAACTATTTATACAGGGTATAAATTCACATACCAACTATTTATACAGGGTATAAATTCACATACCAACTATTTATACAGGGTATAAATTCACATACCAACTATTTATACAGGGTATAAATTCACATACCAACTATTTATACAAGGTATAAATTCACATACCAACTATTTATACAAGGTATAAATTCACATACTAACTATTTATACAGGGTATAAATTCACATACCAACTATTTATACAGGGTATAAATTCACATACCAACTATTTATACAGGGTATAAATTCACATACCAACTATTTATACAGGGTATAAATTCACATACCAACTATTTATACAGGGTATAAATTCACATACCAACTATTTATACAAGGTATAAATTCACATACCAACTATTTATACAAGGTATAAATTCACATACCAACTATTTATAATGGGTATAAATTCACATACCAACTATTTATAATGGGTACAAATTCACATTCCAACTATTTATACAGGGTATAAATTCACATACCAACTATTTATAATGGGTATAAATTCACATACCAACTATTTATACAGGGTATAAATTCACATACCAACTATTTATACAGGGTATAAATTCACATACCAACTATTTATACAAGGTATAAATTCACATACCAACTATTTATACAAGGTATAAATTCACATACCAACTATTTATAATGGGTATAAATTCACATACCAACTATAACTGTTTATTACTCATTCACGTTAAACTTACATAATCGATTTGAATGAAATTTGGTACAGTTTGGATACAAGAATAACTTATACAGGTACATTGTAAATTATTTCTGTTGTACAAAGCTATAGTTTAGCTTTTAAAATATAAAAATGATTTACAATAAAGATACTAATTAATTTGCCGACCTTTTTTTACTATACCATTTATTTATTAAATCATCTTCAATTTATCAATTTTTAAAAAAGTACAAAATCCATTGCAAAGTTTTAAAGATAAGCATATAGGGACAGACACAGTATGTAGTGATAACCAATTAGGTAGCAACTGAACGTCGCGCCTACGTATTGCCATCTAGCGGATTGTTAACGCGATAGCCCCTGACTCACCTGGCAGGTTTGACGGGATGCGTCTTTTCCCAGGTCCTTAAAATATCCCAGATGAGCTGCGCAGGCGCGTTCGTCTTCACCGACATCTTAGAGGCGTGCGAGTAAGACACTTTGTATCCGGCGTTCAAAATTGCTGACCTGAACAGATGAAAGTTGAATGTTACAAGCATCTTCAAAAATTAAACCAGTTCTCTATGGCTAGTCCCTAGTAGTATGATGAGATTGACAGCTATGTCACAAACATAGCGATCATAGTCCACAACATAGTTCGTAATAACTACTAAATATAAATGGTGTCGCGTTTTGACCCGTTAAATTATTTTAAATGTTTAAAATGGAACGCGAAAGTCTTAAAGTTTATAAACATAGTGATCGTTCGTTTTTCGCCTTGAGATAGTGCGACGCCAAAGTTCAGCCTGCATCTTTATCGGCTATGAAGTACATAGAATTTAAAACACTAACCTCATAACAATCATAGGCATTGTCTCCATATGCAACCTCCCCACCATCTTGTCCATCGTGTAGTAGAGAGGCACGTCCTGCAGCTCCTCTTGGACCATTGAGAGGACGCCTACTATCCTCTGGTAGGTACCGAGCTTGCGGACCGACTGCTGGAGCCAATTGAGCACTCTGGATACGAACGCTTCATCGTGGATTGGCGCGGACCAGATGGGTCCTCCGAGCTGGTGGTGGTATTTAACAATTAGTAAAGTAACAACCTAGTTGTATGATTGGCCAGGTGGAAAAATAGTCAGTGCTTTGGGGTGAACCAACTGAATCAATGGTTGTCGGTTCCCCCCCGCAGAGGTGGATGGCAGAGGAAGAGCAGGACCCTCGGTGTCTCGTTGCCGGCCTCCCCGTCTTCTGCGACCCGGCAGAGGCCAGGGGCACGAATCGCGTCGTGGTGGGGTCGCAGAGGAAGAGGAGGATGCGGTATTGCATTTGCCGACCTTCCTATCCACCTCGGCCGGTGGGTCTTGGGACTACATCCGGCTCTCGGAGGGAGATCGGGAGAGTCTCGTGAGTCCACGGTGAGTGACAGTGGGTAGCGTAGCCGCACAACCGATCAGATACGTGATTCGAATCGAATAAAAAATAAACGGCATTAGTTTAAATCGAATCCATTGCAATGCATTGGTCTATCGAGTCTTTTATTGCTCTGTGCTGCAGCAGCGATTGAGATTGAGATAGCATTCGGAGAGTTAGTCTATTATGTTCTTCTAGTAGGTAGCATGATAAACTCACATGATGCCTCTGGTCACAGTGCACGCAGTTGGAGTCAACAGCTGGCGCCGGCGGGAGGTACGCTTTCATCTGGTCCGGGTTCTTCTGCGTCGGGTTAGGTTTGAACGCTCCCATCGGCTGAAGGGTCAAGTTGTCACAGCCCACGCATTGGTACACCATTGACAGTTTACTGCAAATAAAATTTTCGTTGTTCATCATAATACATTTGCTTAGCTTAGTTTTAATTAGCTTTATTGTTCTGTGCTTGTCGCCCTTAAGCTAGGACCTCATTACCACTTAACATCAGGTGGGATGAGGTCAATCTTGAAGTGAAATATATAAAAAAGTGGTGCTTAAGCTAAGTATCTGTGTCCAAAAGTATGCCGAATCAGGATGAAGGAAACTGCCAAAATCCGCAATATCTAGACGTTTAATCCTATTTTTCGTACTGGCTATTACTTTTAGATGATGGCTCTCTGGAAGGGGCCAATATACTGTGCTATTAAAAAACTAGCGAATTTTTCATGCGTTATAACTTAGGTCTGGTAGAGCTGAGTTAACGCCTCCAGTTAGTAATTTATCTGGCTCTATTTCAAGGCTTAACACAACCTCAATTAGGACCAGATTCGTATGATTATCTGGCGCCTGAATGTAAAAGGCGTGCGGGTCAAGCTTAGGCGTCGCGCTGTGTCGGAGGTCACGGGTTCGATTCACAGCCATATGGAAAACAAACTTTTTTATATTATAAATTTTAAGACTTTCGCGTTCCATTTTAAACATTTAAAATAATTTAACGGGTCAAAACGCGACATCATTTTTATTTAGTAGTTAATACGAATTACTTACTGCCCGACGTTTCGGTTAGGTTGCACCAACCGTGGTCACGAGCTGACTATGAAACGTCGGGCAGTAAGTAGTTCGTATTAACTAAAAATGGTGTCGCGTTTTGACCCGTTAAATTATTTTAAATTTTTTTAACCCCCGACGCAAAAACGACGGCGTGTTATAAGTTTGACGTGTTTGTGTGTGTGTGTGTGTGTATGTGTGTGTGTGTGTGTGTGTGTGTGTGTGTGTGTGTGTGTATGTGTGTGTGTGTATGTATGTGTGTGTGTGTGTGTGTGTGTGTGTGTCTGTCTGCGGCATCGTAGCTCCCGAACAAATGAAATGAATTTTGATTTAGTTTTTTTTGTTTGAAAGGTGAATAAGCGGAGAGTGTTCTTAGCTACATTTATTGTGACAAATTTCAAATCTAAGATGGCCGCCGTCAGAAAAGGACGAATAATCCATTTGTTTCTTGGCCCAACTGCCTCAATATAGGTATCAAATGAATGAGATTTAGTAGCAGAATACTGCACACTACGGCAAATTTCAAATCCAATATGGCCGCCAAAATCCAAGATGGCAATCAAACCCACAACCTAAAGCAAAAAATAGCTTTTGACACTAGGTAAGTACCAACTAAAGCGTGTCAGACTATCTACTCGGAACTTTGTGCCACCTTTATGTCGGAGGCATAACCGCTAATTTTGAACTGCAAATGGTTATCTTGGCCTGCTGTTGACCGTACGTATGAATTTTTTGATTAAATTTTGTCGCGTGTCGGGGGACCGCTTTTTACCTTCAAAAATACTTACCTAAATCAAACACACTCGTGTCGTGCGTGTTTGTGACGTCCGCACTATGCGCGCGAGTTAATAAGATAGTACAATTATATTTTTATAATAATGGGATTGAGGACTTCTTAATGTGTGCTTCTAACGTTAGGCTAATAAATTAGAGTGGTCCCCCGACGCGACAAAATTTAATCAAAAAATTCATACTTACGGTCAACAGCAGGCCAAGATAACCATTTGCAGTTCAAAATTAGCGGTTATGCCTCCGATATTAAGGTGGCACAAAGTTCCAAGTTGATAGTCTGACACGCTTAAGTTGGTACTTACGTAGTTTTAAAAGTTATTTTTTGCTTTTTATAGAGTTTAGCATTTTTGACCTTTGGCCATAATAATTGCGTACTTTTTTTGGGTCGGGGGTTTTATTAAATTTTTAATTTAACTTTTTTATATTGTCTCCAGTCTGGGTGTGGTATTTGTAACATAGTGCTTTAGCTACTTACAATAGAATCAGAGCAATAAATTACATTTTGTAATATAATTTTTTTGTTGAAGTATCTTAAACAAGATATTAAATTAGAACCAACCTAGTCGTTTTTTTGCAATGTATTGCGCCAGAGTATACCTTCACAAACACTCGTATGTAGAAGTCGGCTGATATGCTCAACAGAGGCACTATGTACCTGCTGTATCTATTTGCATGCTGCTCTATGCACTGTAACAGTATCCTTAATGCCTGGAATCATAAAAATAATAAGTAATATAATTGGTAAGAACTCCCTGTATTCATTAAAGTTTTGAGTTTTTATCCATGTGTTATTGGAAAAAAATTTAAAGAAATTCATGTAACATGTTAAAAAAACACACAATAATGAATATTTCCATAAACCTTATATCATCACTAGCGACCCGCCGCGGTTTCACACGTAAATGATCCTCGATTGTTTCACATTTCCCACTGATTCTTGCTCCTATTAGTCAGCATGATGTTTTAGAGCCCATAGCATTCCTCGATAAATGGACTATCCAACACGAATTATTTTTCAATTCGAGGCAGTAGTGCCTGAGATAAGCGCGTTCAAACAAACAAGCTAACAAACAAACTCTTCAGCTTCATAATATTATTATGGATTTGGAACTGATTCAGATTCTGATTTAGACTGCACAACCAAAATAAAGTTTGAACTTGGCTTAGCACACTGGTATTTATCTAAAGCACATTTATGTTTAGAGTTGTTGGATGAAAATATGTGCATACAGTTTAATGGTAATATAGTAGCCACCTCAAGTTCAACCCTTTTCTATAGTGGCGAAAATGGATGAAAATTTTGAAATGTCTTTAATTAAGAGTAAAACATACCATTTCATGGCAACATTTAGTCTTCAAGCTCACAGAACCATATTTGCAATAACAAGTTTCCGGAGAGTTGCCGGCCAAGACTGCCATATCAGTAGCAGTTATTAGGAGCAAGCCTCCGTCCTGGATGCTCTGCACTGCAGCGTCCAGGAATATCGAAGGACATCCGTACGGGTCCAGATCGATCACAGCGAAGCGATTAGCTGAGTGTTTATGCTTGTACATTAACATACTGGAAAATAAAAATTAAAAATGTTTTATAAATAGTTTGCTGAACATCTTTTTATCACAAGCTGATGCCCGCGATTTTTTTCGCGTTATTTCGGGTTAAAAAGTATCCTCTATGTTAATCCATCTTTGACAGGTAAAGAATGCTCCTAGCATTAAGTCCACTTTTTGTATAAAGTTTATTAATAAATAAATAAATATATTTAGAGGAACTACAAAAGAAAACAATCAAATTTCAAGAACACAAAGACATATAGACAAAAAATATCCAAAGAAATCACAATCATATTTTTTTCGATAATTAGACAGTACATAAAGGGGACTACCGCGCGTGAAAAATCCGCAAGATGTCACTATGTGTTTGTGAGGTCCAACTGCTACATGATTGGTTACTTTTGACATGGCATTCATGGCCGGATCGTGAATATGTGGGGCCCTGGGCTGAAACTACTTGGGGGCCTATGCATATTCATAATCATAATATGCATAATATTATTATTAACTTTAAAAATTAATGAAAAACAGCGTGAAAACAACCTTTTACACGTATTTCCCCCTCAACTACATTCTACAGACAACTATTTTTTTTTCAAATGATGGCCTACTTTTTAGCGGGATCTGGGGGCCCCTTGTAACCTCGGGGCCCTGGGCTGCAGCCCAATCAGCCCATAGGTAGATCCGGCCATGATGGCATTGACAGATGTGTCACCATGACATGTTAATCACCAATCACGAAGCAGTTGGACCTCACGCCCCCGTAGTGTCATCTAGCGAATTTTTCATGTGCGGTAGTCCCCATTCAACTCTTTCCATCCAACTGTCTCAACTTAACTATGAGACAAACAAAGTAGACAGTGGATGAAAACAGTGGACAGTAACCACGTGCCACCTTTGGAACTGCTCTGCTCTAGTTTACCGCTCAAAAAGAAATATGTGATTACTTCATTTTTTCATCACTCTTAAAAACTAAACTATGTGACCTGGTTCAAAGTGGGTCTCTTACTGGTTCTTTCTCCATAAATATAGGCTTTGAACCAGCACACAAATTTGCATTGTATTCAATTACTTTTCAAAGGTGCTAGGATGTTTAACCTACTTGAATATCTAAATATTTGACTTGACTTGTAGAATTTACTTACCAAGCATCGCTATGACTTGTCTCAACCAAATGATCAACATTATTTAGTTTGAAATTGACTTTCATAGTCTCCACAGCCTGTGTGGAAAGGTCATTGGCCACCACCTTGGTGAGATTGGGCACTTCCTTAGCATAGCGGATGCTGCGGAGGCCAGTGGCTGCTAATGCTTCCAGCAAATTAATTTCAACCTGTGAAATATAATACACCCACTACAGCTTTCAAAGAAAATAATTTATAAATAAATATAAATATTGGACAACATCACATACATTGCTCTGATTATGTGGTAAGTAGCTTAAGCACTTGTGTTACAGAAATCAGAAGCAACGACGGTACCACAACACCCAGACCCGAGACAATATGGAAAAGTTCGTTTCCCATATTGACCCGACCGGGGATCGAACCCGGAACCTCAGAGATGGCGCTCGCCAAAGTCAGGCCCGCTCGCCTCTCGGCTACGGAGGTCGTCTAAATTAAGATTAACTTTTTCAATGATGATTCAGTACTTGTTTAAATCATAATATTTTCATCTAAAATGGTAAACAACAATGATTCTATTTATGCCTTCAATTAGATTTTCAAATAAGAATGATTTTTTTTTATTTCAACAAATATTGTTGAAACTTGTAACAGGTGTCATCAACAATATTAGTGTTTATGTTATAAATTTGTAAATAATGTTTGAATAAGTCTTGTTGTGCTAAATTTTAATGCAATTTATCAAAGTAAATTATTGTTTACATGATAAAAGAAGAAACTATTTTGTTATGTTTTTGGCATTATAACTGTTGGACTGTCTACCTCATTGCATAAGATAGTAAACAACAGCCATTTTTCTGAAACAGATCTTTTGAACATTTTATTTTAATTTATGATTTAACATTATCTGAAACATCAGTGTTTCTGATTTAGATTGTGAGACAAGAATGAAGTTTAAACTAGATTTAACACACTGCCATCATACAGATGTCAGACAGAGCCAACATTTATTTAGTGGGAAAAAGTGTAGAAAACGTAGAAGTGAGTAGAAACAAACCTCTGGTTTGGTCGTAGAACTATCATTTGATTCAGTAAGTTCAGTTTTCCTACTAGCTTTCTTCTCAGCTAATGCTCTCTTTTCCTCAAGGTATTCTTCAGTGAATACAGTCAATACCGCTATGCTGAGGTCTCGGTTGAACTCCTGCACTGGATTATAGAACACTTTTTCAGCTGTCAGACTGATTTCTGCTTGCCCCTCAACTATTTTTTTGTGAATAGTCTCTTGAGATGCTGAGTCAGTTTCCATTTTCATAATACACTAGAACAATAATTTAATTTTGCTTAGATTTAATTGGTTCTGAATTGATATGTAAAAAAGGTTATTACTACTAAGTGGTGTTATTCCTTTTTAATGATATGGAAAAGTAACATACCGTCCTAAATACACTAACGATTCTATAAATTCTTCTGTGGAACATAAAATTTATAATTTAGCATAAAAAAAAATAAGAAAATATTTCGGTCATACGCTGGCACACATTGTTTTGAATTTACTTTTTTTAATTGTTTCCACAGACATGAAATTTATTATCCTTGTGTTACGTTCTGAAACTGGCAAACGACAACGGACGTTATGATGAGTGATAAAAAAACGTAAAAATTGATTCAGCAGATTCACAATTTACTACATCACTACAAACGTCATTGTCAAATCTCGATTTGTGAAAAATCTGGAAAAATAACCTTTTTCTAGTAAAAATATTTAATTCTAAATGGACTTTAGCATTCCAAAATAATAGGAAGTAAATTAAAATAATAACAATGCATTCGGCTAGCATATTGCTGCGGAACACAATACTTTTCAACCCTAAAGTGAAGTCTTCGCGTTTCGCCCGTAACTTTACAAAAGTTGCATCACACAAGAGGCCGGTGGAGTTTCAAAGAAGGTTGTTGACTTGTGAGCCTGGTTTCTTTGGGGGGAGTCACAGAGTGTGCAGTTACAGTGGTAGTTTTTTGTCCGCGCCGCGGTCGGTCGGTGGGAGGTTATATTCCACGAACAACAGGAATGACCCGCCAGAAGAGGAGCCGGAGCCGAAGGACGAGACGCCGCTGTTCTCCAGCCAGCTGCCGGCCACGGTTGCCGTGCCCGAAGTTTGGCCACAAGTGCCTGTCATTGCAATCAACAGAAATCCAGTGTTTCCAAGGTTCATCAAGTTGATTGAGGTAATTCATATTTTAATTTTACTTCTGTAATCATAATGGCTGCGTAAATTAGTCTCGGAAACGAACTAAAATATTACAATTACTGATCGAAAGGCAACTCTTAGCCATAACTACTCAGATTCAAACATTTAACCTTTGATTAGTCACATGTGTAAATGTGCAGGCCTAGCATACGCATCGCGACACAATTTTATCGCGCTCTTAACAAACGTCTAAATCGATAGAAGTCAGTGCATCAGCTGCTGATTGGCTGAAAATACAAGTGCAGTGTGCTATTAGCCAATCAACAGTATCAAAACTTTTGTCGTCCCATGCAATAAATTTGACAAATTGCGTATGCTAGGCCTGGTGGTTTTTGAAATTCAACCTTCGAGAGGATATGGATACACAAATGAAGTCTGAATTGGATTCTATTTAATAGAGGAACAAAATAATACTAACCTACCTTAAATAGTAAGTTGGAGACCAATGAAATAAGTAAGCTACTTGGACTGTTGCAACTTATTATTCAGTGTATATTTCTATTGTGGGTGCCTATTAAATCAATTATTTAATTTAATTGTAAAGTTTTTGTAATTTTATTTCAGATTTCAAATCCAGCTTTAATAGATCTGATACGACGAAAAGTTAAACTAAACCAGCCTTATGTTGGGATATTCCTAAGAAAGAAAGAGGATGAGAAGTCAGATACTGTGGCAAACCTAGATGACTTGCACGAAGTGGGTGTGTTTGCTCAGATCCATGAGATGCAAGATATGGACTATAAATTAAGGCTGGTGGTGATGGCGCACCGTAGGATAAAGATCACCGGACAGTTTATTGAAGATGAGATTGAGACTGGACCTGCCGGTAAGTTACAATATACAACTAAGTCTATGCTTATTTGTGCATAAATTATAATAATAATTTAAATTTTGTAATTTTTAGCAACATTATGTTTTTGAAAACTTCAACTCTATAATAATTAGTTCTATTTATTTGATGAGAGGTTTAAGAATATTGTTTTGCTTAGTGATGCCTTAAGTTGTATGCCACTAAGTTTCTGTTTAAATTTATGTAATATTACTGATTAATACATTTAATACTAGCTAAGCCTACTTCTTTAATACTTCTTCACATGGACTAAAGCATTTTTAATTTATTTTTACTAATATTAAATTAGCCTAAGTTACTCCTTATTACATCAGCTACCTGCCAATAAAAGGCCTGTCAAAATTGGTCTAGCCATTGCAGCGATTAACTGGATCAAACAGACAGAGAGACAAAAATTGTAAAAGATGTTATTTTGGTGTATGTACTGTATGTATATATAATCATACTAGCTGCTGCCCGCGACTTCGTACGCGTGGACTTTCCAGCAATTAATATAGCCTATGTTACTCATGGTGAATATAGCTTTCTAGTGGTGTCAGAATTTTTGAAATCGGTCCAGTAGTTTCGGAGCCTATTCATTACGAACAAACAAACAAATCTTTACTCTTTATAATATTATATATATATATTATTATAGTATAGATTCATTTAGTAAAAATCTGTTTTTTTAATATTACAAATAAACAATCCAATTTTATTTATGTGTAGACAATTAGATAATAAACAAAAACGCAACGTAATTAAACTTCACTTCTGAAATGATAATTCGTCATTTCAGAAATGAAGCTAAAATTCCCACTTTTTAACATGGAGTTTGACGTTACGCGTGAAGAGACAGACGCGGAGCGGCGCAGGCGCAAGTACCGGAATACGCGGAAGCGACCAGAGCCCGAGACGGAAGAAGCGAAAGCTGAAAAAGCTGAGAAGAAGGAAAAGGCAACCCCCGACCAGGTTATGATGGTCAAAGTGGAGAATATGATTCACGAGAAGTTCCAGCAGACGGAGGAGGTCAAGGCGTTGACGCAAGAAGTGATCAAAACTATCAGAGATATCATTAATTTGAATCCACTATACAGGTATGACGAACCTTAAATATTTTATTCATGTATTTTTTGTGTCATTTCTTGTCTGCTTTTGCTGTGTTTAATTATAAAACAATTAGTATTAAAATGTAGAGATAGTAATGTTCTTATACATTTTATTTCTAGTAATAACAGGTCATAAAAAATGAATATGAATAGGATATCAAAATAACATTGGAAGTTACTAGATTACTGCGTTACAATAAAATGTTAACTGCTTCAAGTAAATGTATGAAAATCATTGAGGATTTAATAATTATAATTTTTAAAGTAATTATTATTTTTTGAAGTTCTTTGGTTATAATAAAGTTTTCAGTGTTGTAAGTCATGGTAATCAAGTAATAAAATGTGTATGCATGGAAGATACGGATAAATGCGGTTCGATAATAGTTTTGTGCCCACGACATAAGTTTTCACTGTTAATTGCCTAGTTTGCATCATCAAATTGGTTGCGCTTACCGAATTAACCGCGCAATAATCTTAGTACCATAGGACCATCGTAATTAGGGACTATAACATCTACTCGCACGTCAAAGTTTATGTTTTTTATTACTCACAGGGAGTCTCTTCATCACATGCTCGCACAAGGACAACGTGTAGTAGACAACCCGGTGTACCTGAGTGACCTAGGCGCAGCTCTCACCGGCGCAGAAACCACTGAGTTACAGGCTATTCTCGAGGAGATGGACGTGAGTGAGATATAATAACGATTAATAAACTTACTATAAAAACCGGCCAAGTGCGAGACGGACTCGCGTACGAAGAGTTCCGTACCATTTACTAAAATATCGAGCAAGAAGGATAAAAAAAATCACCTATAGTTGGGTCAATATGAATAGCGAACTTTACTATCTTGGGTCTGGGTGTTATGGCACCGTTATTGTTTCTAATTTCTGTAACACAAATGCTTTAGCAACTCATCATAGTATCAAAGTAATGTATATGTTGTTGTTAAGTATTTATCATTTATTATAGACGGCTGCGGTATGATCGCGATATGAACTCATTGAAATTGGTTTTATTATTCAACGTTGTAGTCAAACTCAAACTCAAACTCAAATATTTCTTTATTCAAGTAGGTTACATATAACACTTTTGAATCGTCATTGAATACAATGCAAAGTGATTCTACTTCCGGTTCGGAACCTATATCTACCGAGAAGACACCGGTAAGAAACTCAGCAGATCATTTACAGTATCAGTATCTAACTTATTGCTATGTGTAGCTCACTTTGGACCAAGTCATATAGTTTTGGTTTTGATAAGTGATGAAACAAAGATTATAGAAAATTGGCAATAAATGTTTGTGCTTTTATATTATTTTAAACCTAATATTAAAATGTGGGTTTGTTCTAGATTCCCAAAAGGCTGATGATGTCTCTTTCGCTATTGAAGAAAGAGTACGAGCTATCCAAACTGCAGCAAAAAATAGGCAAGGAAGTAGAGGAGAAAGTCAAGCAGCAGCACCGGAAGTACATACTGCATGAACAGCTAAAGGTAATAAGGAAGCTTTATTTAAAATAGCGCTACTGTTAAAAAAAATGTTGGAAAAAGAAATCTTTGTATCACTACTAGGTCTGAACTAAAGATTTGGAGGCGCTGACTTAGTTTTACACCGTAAGAATGGATTTTCAAAAAAAGTAAAATCACTCCTTCAACCATTTTTGATTCCTAATACATCATGTATGATTGAAATAAAGGAAAATAATGTGTAAAATTATATCAAATTATTGTTGAGTATTACATTCCATCAGGTTTTCTTTTTTTCGTGAAGTCTAAGGACTTTATTATATGTATCCAAAGACCTTTTAACTCCACTTTACCTACCAGAAATTTCGTATTACTAACATCATATTTATTGCAGGTAATAAAAAAGGAGCTAGGACTTGAAAAGGACGACAAAGATGCTATCGGCGATAAGTTTCGTGAGCGTCTATCAGACAAGACCGTGCCGCAAGCTGTCCAGACTGTAATCGATGAGGAACTCAATAAGCTCAACTTCCTCGAGAGTCACAGCTCAGAGTTCAAGTAAGTCCTGATTTATTTAAACTTAATGTTACTCCTATCATTTCCCTGCGTTTTTCGTTGACATTCAGAGCACTGGGCAGAAATCACGTTTGTATATTCTATTTGATGCACATGTGATTAAAGAAATTTGTTTTGAATTTTATTAATCTATTTTAGCGTAACACGGTGCTATCTCGATTGGCTAACATCACTTCCATGGGGAATCACCTCAGAAGAGAATTTGAAGCTAGAAGATGCGCAAGTGATTTTGGACGAGGACCACTACGGCATGGAGGATATCAAGAAGAGAATCCTGGAGTTTATCGCTGTTTCACAGCTTAAAGGAACTACGCAGGGCAAGATATTGTGCTTCCATGGGCCGCCAGGTGTTGGCAAAACAAGTATAGGTAAGCAGTACTAGCTAGAATCTGATGAGCAAAAGTGAGAATTAGTAGTTTTAAAATAATTTGACAAAATGTTAGAGAATATCGTCGTTAACATATTTTAAATTAGAGAAATCGTTATAGTTTTTAATTTATTATGGCATGCATAACAGGTTACGATTAATTATGGCTAAACCTAAATAAAAACGTCTATCTAGAATACAACCCAAAACAGTGTACACACACACTCACACAACATGACTTTAGAACTTCAAATTCTCTTCCCAGCTCGCTCTATCGCCCGTGCGCTCAACCGCGCCTACTTCCGCTTCTCTGTTGGCGGCATGACAGACGTGGCCGAGATCAAAGGTCACCGGCGCACCTACGTGGGCGCTATGCCCGGCAAGCTTGTCCAGTGCCTCAAGAAAACCAACACCGAGAATCCGCTCGTCCTTATCGATGAGGTCGACAAGATTGGCAAGTGAGTATACTTATGCCCATACGTGGAGTGAACGAAGCCTTGATAGATTGTGCTTCATCGGAACTGATCTATGATGTTGAAGTAGCGAATGGGCGAACTTTCTTGTGTTATCATTGAGGTAGAGGTAGTCCTTTGCTTTCAAGCCGTGTACTAGAACAAGTAAGAAAATGCGAGGAAGCGGTGTTTTTGAGGGTAAGTTAAATCGTCTGGCATCGAGGCAGTTTTAATTTATCTACGTATCTCTACTTAACTTTACCCATCATTTAGGAAATGCGGGGTGCGGGGATTTTAGTACTCTCAGAAAAATAATTAGTCCTGCTAGTCACTGTGAGCAAATTATTCTGGTCACTTAAATTAAATGTGAATGTAATAGGTTTACCAAACGTCTAAAAAGAAATCAGTCAGCATGGAAAAGAAAAATACAAGGAAAATCACCTAAAATTTCCAAGAAATGGTAGCAGTTTAGTTTAAGTCGTCAAAGCGTATTAGAGGAATTACTAAATTTTCTCAAACTATAATTGTTCCTATACAGGGGAGTCCACGGTGATCCAGCTTCAGCCCTCTTAGAACTCTTGGATCCGGAGCAAAACGCGAACTTCCTGGACCACTATCTAGACGTGCCCGTGGACCTATCCCGGGTCCTGTTTATATGTACTGCGAACGTCGTTGAGCATATACCCGAGCCGTTGAAGGACAGGATGGAACTTATTGATATGTCTGGTAAGGATGTGATTAGATTGTTATAGACTGAATTGAATTTACAAAACAGTAACCAAGTACAAAACAGTAACATAATGGGTACTACAAGAAGAAAGGAAAAGATTCGACATAACGTATGAAGCAATGAAAGCGTGTGAAATTTGGTTAAAGTAAATTTATTTCTCTTTTTTATTGTTGGGAGGAGGAACACGACAAAGACGAGAAAATTAGGGATCTAAAAAAATCATAGACGATCTTTTTTAGATCCCTAAAACTAAGGGTGAGCCCCTAGTTGCGGCTGTAACCCTTTTTAGACGCCGAATTTACGTAGGTACCCTATTTCAAGGAAAGCAACTTCACAGTTCTCTTCTAATTCTGATAATACCAAACAGGGGTAAACCTTTTATTTCCATCAAAGTTCTCGATTCAAAGCACTATACGACAACAATAGGCCATATACAGTAAAGGTCTCTACCTCATATCCCCAGGCTACGTAGCGGAAGAGAAACTGGCCATAGCCCAGCAGTACCTGGTGCCGACCGCGCGCAAGAACTGCGGCCTCAGCGAGGAGCAGCTCGCCCTCACGCCCGAGTCCCTGCACGCCCTCATCAAGTCCTACTGCCGGGAGAGCGGAGTCAGGAACCTCCAGAAACACATAGAGAAGGTAACATAAGGCGCTTCTTTTATTCTTTTACTAGCTGTGCCCTCGACTTCGTTCGCGTGGTTGTCGGAAACACTATCGCGATTATCTTTTGATATAATGCAAGGTTAGCCGATCAATAACATCGATCCTACATCGCGATGTCAGAGTTTTCGTCGCCACTAGCTATATATACATCACACCAAAATTGGTTGTTGGGCCTTGGTCCCCGAGCAAATAACACCTAGCTCGGCGGAAGTACTTCAACTTTTAGTAAAGAACATACGTTCCTCACAGTTTATTAAAATTTTATTGACTATTTTATTTTGCACATCAAAATACACAAAACGTACAGAAAGACTTGTTTTGTACGTTTTGTCTCTGTGTCTCTCAGCCACAGAGCTCGTCGACTATAATATACTCATATAATCACTGAGTACATATTTTTCCTGTTAGTGACTTAGTCCAATAAAATTAAATTGATTATGTCACTAAATAAAGTAAGTATCTTTCTTTCTTTTTATCTTCCAGATTGCACGGAAAGTGGCGTACAAGATAGTTAAGCAGGAAGCGAACGAGTTGACAGTCACGGAACAGAACCTGTCTGAGCTGGTGGGCAAGCCGACGTTCAAGCACGACCGCATGTACGAAGTCACTCCGCCTGGAGTCGTTATGGGACTAGCCTGGACTGCTATGGGTAAGTTACAAAGATATACCTATAGACTGGCCGAACCCGATTGCGCATGAATACTATATCCCCTGTTTTAACCCCAAAAGGGGATTTATTTGTAGAGATACGTTATTCTGAAGTTTATATACCTACTTGCAGCCTGCCGCGGCTACGCACGTCATCCCCATTTTTTCACTGACTAATAATAATATAATATAATAATAATTCATTTATTTCGGACCAAAATTAATACCTGGTTCCAATATTTTACGGTTCGTAATGTGACAAAAAATATTATGAGTCTGGATAGGTTTTAGCTTACACCTCGTATTATTGTACCTCATGACGCGGGGTACAACAATTCGTTTTGTATTTTGCATGGAACTATGGATACACAAAATGTTTGATCTGGACAGCTGGACTTGAAATTTTCCTTACTTTTTTTTCAGGTGGCAGCACACTGTATATAGAAACGGCTCTCCGCAACACAGAACAAGACGACAAATCTCCATTCGGTTCAATGGAGTTGACCGGGCACCTCGGCGACGTCATGAAGGAGTCCGCGCGGATCGCGCTCACCGTCGCCAGGAATTTTATGCACAAACACCAGCCTGGGAATAGGTTCCTCAATACTAGGTGAGTTTTGGGTACTGCCAGATAGACATGTGAGGGTCATTGACCCTACTAGATGATAGAACTAGTGGAGCGGTCGCTCTCGCTCAGCGGTTTTAACCTTTTGTGATGGACGATGATTAGATTTAAAATTGTCTGAAGGATCCAAGATGTGTGTAAATTATTGGTAGCAGCCTCCTGAACTGTGCCTATTTTAAAAATAACTGACCCCTGCTACTTATATGTAAGCAATGTAGCTCCTCCCAGGAGCTCTGTAAACCTTACTCACACGCAGGAACACAACAACACCGAGGTGATTATTATTTGGCTTCGGTCTTCTGTAAGGTGGAGGTGTTCCACCAGTCGGGCTGCTCCAGTTCGAGCGATAAATCGCTATGCCCTACCTCTCTTACTCTGTGTCGAAATTCAGTTTTCAAGCCTGATGTAATGAATGTAAGTGTAAGGAACGTATGTTCTTTACTAAAAGTGGACGTACTGGTGTTATCTGCCAAGGTCCAAGTCCAACTACCAATTTTGGTTTGTTGTATATACTTTGTGGCGACGAAAATTCTGATCGATATTGATTGGCTAATCGTGCATTACGTATGGAGCGTTGATTACTACGTCAATTCTGCTGACGCCGTATTCGTGTCGACTTGTAGGTAATGTCGTAGGTCGGCACAGCAGTGAAAGGTGCATATTGTCCGCAGCCACATCCACCTGCACGTGCCGGAGGGCGCGACGCCCAAGGACGGTCCGTCGGCCGGCTGCACCATCACCACGGCGCTGGTGTCGCTCGCCAGCGGCCGCGCCGTGAGGCACGACCTCGCCATGACGGGCGAGATCTCGCTCACGGGACACGTGCTGCCCGTCGGAGGGATCAAGGAGAAGATCATCGCGGTACGTAATGCACATATTACTGAGCGCTCCTGCACGCGATACAGTCACCGCGGCGTCACCGTACCGTGCCGCACCTTCACACTACAGATACACGCCACGTTAACGTTTTACCCGTCGGCGGGATTAAAGAGAAGATTATCGCGGTAAGCCTAACCTAAACATTTTTTACAAGGGAAACTATCGACGCATCGTCAATTCGTCACTCACTGCCACGGGTAGACAGTGATGTATCTCGTAGTACGGACCGAACGTATGTCCCCACCGATGTTTTGAAAATAAAAATTGTGACGTCACCGTATACTTTCTTTACAGAAAATCAATGAAGAAATCGTGTTTTAAACAGGTGTTTCAAAGCATCACAGTTGGCTAGCCAGTCAACATCCATATTATTTAAAAAACTTAATTTTCCAACTAATTAAATTTTTTGTGTATCTAAATACCAATCAATATTACTTTTGAACATTTTATTTAATCCTAGATTGGCAAATTCGCACACTGTCCAATCAAAAAGAATGAATGCGAACGAAGTCGTTGCCAAAAGCTAGTCAATCCCAATATAACCTTTGTCCTCAGGCGAAGCGTGTGGGCGTGTCATGCGTGATACTTCCGGAGGAGAACCGTCGTGACTTCGACGACCTGCCGCAGTTCATCCGCGACGACATCGACGTGCACTTCGTGAACACATACGAAGACGTGTACCGCGTCGCCTTCGAAGATGACAAGGTTTAGTTCCACCACCGTTCAGTAGAAGTAAAACTGTCAGCTGTTAGACTGCTTAGATGTAGTGTAGTACCCATATTCACATCTTCTTATTATATAAAAATGAATCGCTGTTCGTTAGTGAGCACGTACGAACAGGTGTACCGCGTCGCCTTTCAACAAGACAAGGTTTTGTTGCTCCACCGTTCAGTAGAAGTCGGACTGTCAGCTGTTAGACTGCTTAGATATAGTATACTAGCCCATATAGTATAATAGCATAATAGTATAATAGCATAACTTCAGAAATACTTTTTGAGTTTGTATTTAGTTATAAAAAATATTACTTATTTTTCATTTGCTCAATGAAAAATTGAATAAGATTGTGAATAAGGAAGCCGACTGTAACTTTTGGTGTAGAGTTGCCAATTTCTTTTTGCTGAAATAAAGTACATTGCATAGAATATAATAGAAGGTAGAAAAAAGTGTGTTGTGTTAAAATAAATTAGGTTTTAGTACACATTATTATTCTGTTTACACACATACCTATTATATCTAATTTTACATTGATCATTTAGATATTTTGTGTGAAATGAATCACATAAAATGTAATAGGTACTTTATATTCAGCGTAAGATATGGAGCTATTACACCAAATAACGGACAATACTTTTAAAGTATGCAAGGCAAACCTAGATGTGGGTATGTTGCGCTTAAGATATTGTGGCACAGTTAGCGACAAATGTGTTCAGGGTATTCAAATAATTAAACGCAAACAAAAAGTCAATACTATTTGTGCACACAAAGTTTCCTAACTATTTGACGCTGACCTGTAGGTACTTCTACAACAGTGTTATGGGAACTATAAGAAATAGCGTTCGAATAAATTAAAACCGGTTCACAAACCACGGAGTTATGCCCCAACACACATGTATATAATATAGATATAGTATACATGTGTGGTATACGGATACGGTCGAATTGAGAACCTCCTCCTTTTTTTAACTCCGTTAAAAACGAATTTAAGAGTCGAAGCTGTAATTGAATATAGAAAAGCATACAAATGTGTAGATAGATACACTTTATTGCACAGAAAATTTTACAGAAATTGGTTTTACAGACATAATCAAGTACAATTTAGGCGGTCTTATTGTTTAAGATTGACAAATTACAGTCATTGAAGAATTATTTTTTTGACTGCTGAACATTTATCACGAATATCTCTCCACTATGGCTTTGATACTTATTTGAAAGGCACTTTAAGCATGTCTATAACAAAGCGTATTTCTGCCATAGTCGTATTAGAATAATCATAATTACACGATAGAAAATGGGTGTTTGGTGTTCTATAGCTTTTCATATATTCCATGGAGGCCAAAGAGGGCCTTAAATAAGTTGTACTTACAAGTGAACAAGTCTCTTGACTTACAATGCGCTTTTGACTGTGGTCTGCTTCTGTGGTCAGTCAAGAACTCTTGGGGGTGCTACATTAGTAGCAGGGCCTTCAAGGTAATGGCGACAAATCCAGTAACAGATTCACTATGCTGTTCTTGTCGCCCTTAAGCTAGGACCTCATTACCTATCACTTAACATCAGGTGGGATGAGGTCAATCTAGAAGAGTAATATAAAAAAAAAAAGTTACTAGTTGGCCGCTGCGGCTTTGCATGGGTAGACTATTTTCTTACACCTTATGGAACCATTATTGGAGTTGCAGTAAGGATCCATATTTTTTGTTTAAATATAGTTCAAGGCATTTATTTTTACTAATTTTAGTTTCACTGAATACGAGTCATTACCGTGAATGAAAAATATGTTTTGATAACCTAGTCTTCAAATAAAAATATTAAATTCTCATAACACGAATAAATAAGTACAGACAAAAGCATCTGTGTAACTGTGATTTGCTGTTGACCGTACATTTTAGTTTAAGTTTCACACACAATTTAAGTATTTTAGTGTATTTAATGTAGATGTAGGAGTGATATGCACAATTATTTACCTAGTTTTTTTTGGAGCACTGCCAGGGCTTTTCCGTTTCTAATATTTGGCCAATTATTAAGAATCTTTGCATTTTACAATTATATAATATTTTGTAATTCATAGTACAGTTTATATGTAACATAATGGTATGTAAGTAAAGAATAGATTGTAAAATATGTAACTAGTATTGGTTGTATAAAATATATATTTTAATGGTTCTGTATGTAAGTGTACCTAAGCTGTTGAATGTTGTTATTATTACTTAATAATATAAGATTTTTTAATGAACAGAGTGTTTAACTTCTTCCCTGCATGTCACATTTTGTATCAAATGTGTAATCTGTATCAACTAATAAAAAACTGAAACCATATTAGTATGGATTGTGATCTATTGTATCAATCCATAATGAACTGCAAATGTGTTATTCGGCCTTACATACTAGGTACCTATATAGCCTGAAGTTTGAAAGAAATTCCTTAATTTATTTTTATCGCCACCTCACTTCTGGTTATCGCCTCCCTTTTCAACTGAACTCTTTTAGAAAAAAGGTATGTCTGGTAGGATTGCCCCTATCTTTACAAAACATCTAATACGAATTCCAATTCGGAAACCATCATTTTTCTTAATACCTGACAAGAGACAGATATTGACTTTCCGTTTCAGAATCATTTCTTATGTTTGTGTTAAAGGGCCCTGGGCTCTTATGCTAAGATGGACATGTGTTTACGTCTTGGGGACCCTATATGTAGATATATTTAGGTACTGATGTTGAGACACCTAAACATATTCGAACTAGTTTGCACAGGGCCAAGGCCTGATGATCAATTTCAAGGTATAAAGTATCTGAACAAAATTGAGGTAGGCACAGAGATGTTTAGTGAATAATATTATTTGATAGTTTTTTCTTCTCACAGATAGCAGAATTGGGCAAGAGCAGTTCGGCTGTGTCCTGTTAGAAGATAGAGAAACGCTATGACTTGTTGAAGATAAATATATTTTTAATTAAAATCCTTTAATTCTAAATGGTGTTTAATTTACTTTATAATTAACTAGTCAATAAATAACATAAAATATAGGTTATTTCTTTAAACTCTTCCTACCATCTTCCAGTAATTGTAATAAAACTGGATAGACCTCATCATAGGTTGTGATCTGATTTTGTCTGACATGATTTTGGTATCTCTGTAAGGCACCAGCTACAAATTCTAGCCTCTCTCTTTCATTCTTGTGTGAATCCAGCCATTGTATAAGTTTCTGAACATTCCAGCCAGCACATGTGTGCGGGGCTAGCAACTGAGGCCTGGCGTGAGAAAATAAGTACATCATAACCAAAGAATATGGCAAACACGCACCCTCAGATTGACTTTTACAAACTTCCTGAGGAGTTTTCTCTAAAATCAGGCTCAAAGCCTTCAATTGTCTGTATTGGTCACCAAGTTCTGTGAAGTCTGCCACTAAAGGAGACAATGCAGTCTCCAGGTGCTTGCAATCAATTTGAAGTTTAACCCTACCAAATTTGGTCAAAGGGCGTACATTGCAAACATGCTGTATAAATCTGTCTATGCAAGCAATAGCTATATTCATACAGCATTCACTCAGTGCAGACTTTTCATGGAACATTGAGAGGTAGATATCCTTGCACCTTGATACAAATTGTTGTAGCTCCTTCATATATGGTGAGCAAGATAGAGTTTTGCCTGTAGGGTCATCTGATCTAACTAAATCAGGCTCATCATGCATTGTCATCAGAATTATGTATAGCGAGTTCTTAATGGATTCAGCAAACAATTGCAAAACAGGGATACTAGAAATGTCTTTTAAACTGTTCTGTACAATCTGGATGCTCTCTTGTGGTAAGATAGAGTTCATGTTCACAAGAACTCTCTTTATTTGAGAGGTAAAATAATACAAGGAATTACAAAGGTCTGCATTCTTTTGTTGAGAACTTGTTGGTGATTCTATTATCTGTGCCACGTCACTGTCCATTGACAGCCTCTGCTCAGCTTCCATGTTCATTTGTTTTATTGATTTGGCAACACTATTTGCTAGACTTATGCTCAGCTGCTTGTCTCCAAGTGATACGCTGAGAGCCTCCGCTATAACTCTGATTGCATTATCGATTTGGTCCATGCTGGGGACTTGGCTGAGATGCCACATACTCCTCACAGGTTCAAGCAACTTACCCAAAGACTTTGATAAGAAGGAGTTCTCCCATTTGGTTAGACTGGACCTGTTCAATTCTAAATCTTTACATTTCAACCGAGATAAAAGATCATTGAAATATTTCAAAAGCTTTGGAAAGTCAATCTCTACGGACTGGTTTACGTTTTGTGGACTTTTCTCTAGTTCACTACTAAAGGTCAAGAGTAGGTCTGACCAGAAGTTCTTGGCAATGTTTCTGAAATTTCCAATAGCATGCAGTTCATTTATGACATTTTGCAACATAATGACTTTAGTGCATCCATTGTATATCTCCACCTTGAAAAGTTTTTCTATATTTTCCCATAGCTTTAGTTTGAAGTCGGTCGCATTCATAATGTTTGCTTTGCCAGGTGCCATTCTTCCGGAGCTTGACTTCTTAACTTCGATTGAAACCATTTGTACATTCAGTGCTGTGGCTATCTCTCTCCTCAAGTCATTCAGTATGTTTTGCACAGTATTCCTTATTTGCTCATCTGTGCATTGTAAGTTGTGAAATACTTTGAAACATTGCAACAGCTTTGTCTTATCTCCACTTAACAAGCTGGATTGTAGAGACGTCGTGGAATTAGACAGCAATTCCTTCCTCCTCTGCTGTACCTCTCGTAATACTTCTTCTAATAGAGTTATACCTTCGAAGTCGTAATCACTAATCAGCTCGTTAAGTTCGAAAAGGACGATCGCTTCTTTAGAGGGGTTATCTTTGATACTTGCCAACTTGTTCCATAACGCTAAAATCTTCGAACTATGTCTCAGCAAATTACAAGTAGTCTGGACCCTCTCTAACATTTGGGTTTGGTTCTCCAGCGCATGGTAGGGCGTTGTTACTCGCTCCTTCAAATTTTCGCCACCGCGAAGCAAACTCTGTACTTGAGATTGTACAGATTCTAAGGTAGTTTCCAAGTCAGAAATGTGACTCGCTTGTGTTAAAAGGTCATTGTGTTTTGCTAGCACTTGTTTTTCCAGGCTTTTTCCCAATTTCTCAATGCCCTGGGCGAGTTTTGTGACTTGATCAGTAACCGATATATTGTCCTTTATTATCGGTTTTATATCATCCAGGAAATTCCTGTAAAATTCATCGTTTTCTATTTCCACGCAGACATCTTTAGCATCCATTTTTACGGTGATAAGTTAGTGTTTATAATTTATATTACACTTCTTTCGTTCTTTATGTTTACGGTTTACACACACTCTTCTACACGTCACGTCAGCTGTCTAGTTTTTTTTTAATTGGAACACGACTTGACTTGGATTCCAGTCCATTTAGACGTGTTATTCAGTGCTATCAACTCTAAACAAATTTCCCCCTAATGTTAGGTAAAAATAAAATATTAAAGGCAAAGATTTACTCTTTATAATAGGTTGAACTTCCGAAATGTAATTTACTTAAAATTTCACAACCCTTAAATCCCGTTTCACCAATTTTCTCCTAAATGTATAAAGAAAAGGACTACTTACTAGACTATCCCATTGTTTCCCAAAATATTAAGTTCTATAGGAAAAACGGAAAATGTTATCAAATATTTTAGTCTAGATTTCTGAGACCATATTTTTCAATGTAGGTTAATTTAAAGACAAGAAAGGATGTAATATTAAAAGCTAAATCGTTTTGTTTTAATGTACCACAATGAATTGTCTAACTGTTGCTAACATTCTTGATTAGAAATAATCTTATGTCATTCTAGGAGAGTTACTTATCGATCCAATTTCTTCTAAACCCATTCAGTAACTTTAGAGTTAGAGTAACAAAGAACAGCAGGATTGCATAGGTCTATTGTTTGAAGGCGTAAAATTTTATTACCCACCATGTATCTATTTATGAAGGCCCCTTAACTTACTTCTAAAAAGGTCATTTGATACGAGTTCTTAACCTACCATATAAAGAGATGTAGGGCATAGCGATTTATCGCTTGATCTGGAGCAGCACGACTGATGAAATACCTTCACCTTACAGAAGACCGCAGCGAAATAAAAATCACTTCGGCGTTGTTGTGTTCCTGCGTGTGAGTAAGGTTTCCTGTCCTCCTGTGAGTGTGGTCGAGGGCGACAAATCCCGTAACAGCTATTATTATGCTGTATCTACTTGTCACCCTTTCCTTGCAACTATTGTAGCCCATAAGCTAGGACCTCATTACCACTTAACATCATTTGGGATGAGGTCAATCTTGAAGTACAATATATATATAAAAAGGAAGTTTGTAAGTAATATCTTTAAACATTTTTTGACGCGTACGCTTTGGATGTTAATTAAGGTCTCTGCTGTTTTCTCATGGGACTACATACAGGATGGGATTTTTCAAGGCCTTGTAAAGATTTTTGTCGACTATACGCGTATGTTGCAGGGCTATCTTTGGAAAATAAAAGAAACTAATTGACTCATCAATTTTATTTATTTCAATTAGCACACAGTGTTGTGCTATACTGTTACAGAATTAATAGTAAAATACCTACTATTTTCAACAAAATTGTGCACTAGCGTCGAAGTTCACTTTATCATAATAAAACGTTGTTAGAATATTCTGATTTCATTTGATAGTCTGATAATTTTCAATTAAAATTATTTAAAAAAAATATTGTACGCAAATTAAAAAGGATCTATTAAGTCATAATTTATTATGGCAAATAAAATAATTATCAAGTGATGATTTTTCATGGCAGCTTCTCATTCGCAATAAAACTTTTAGAAGGCAATTATCTACCTAACTACGCATCTTTAAATTATCGATGATTTTAAAATAATAACTTACAAATCTATTATTATCTATTGTTAAATCATGATTATTGTAAAAATTCGTTCGAAATATTCATTGTGATAGCAGATACATATTAAACACCTCGCTTTTGCTAGTCTCCGGAATTCAACAACAGTTATTCAAAACTCATTTTGACTGAGTTCAGTTTACGAATTCACTATAGTCAGAATCTAGAAGATGTACTTTCGTCTTATTTCTAAAATTATAGTTACATTTATTTAAGGCTGCTGTGGATATATAAAATTACCAATATAATGACCACCTGAATTAAAAAATTCTGAATACAATATAGCTTTCTTCATTGTGTAAACATAACAGACATAAAAACAATACAGATGATTATTTGAATATATATTTTGCAGTATCAAAAACCTTAAGATTGATTAAATATATAATGTATATAAGAAAACACCTGCTACTTTACAATCCAATAATAATATTTAATAAAAGCTGCAGTGAACAGTAGGGATAGCCCTGCGGTCCATTACGAAATTCCCATAAAACTGGTGGGCGGGAGCGGCCGTTCACACGCCCACTAATTTTACCAGTTCTCACTCTTAATTATTTCAAAACAGCAGTGCCTATATTAATTTATTCAAATATATTTAAGGTCACACACGCCTTTGAAAAAGTAGGTGATAATGTATCAAATATACATTTATTGATCTAACTTGCTACAAAGACAGCCATTCAGTCTTCTGTATGTCAAATTTATAGAATACATGGAAATATTCTGTGCTAAGCATTCACTATTTAATTGCATTTCTGATTATTTTTCCGCAATGAACCGCAATCCCATAGAATTGACTGTAATTATTTTATATCTATCTACAGATTAGTACCTATAACAATCCTATTTATTTAGAATATGAAATTGTGAATACTGTATCATTTTATCAATAGATGTTAAATCATGTTAAATCGATAACTAAACAATGTAATATTGCAAGGTATCAATATAAGGATAAAGCTTGGGACTCTGTAGCAGCAGTCTATGTGTTAAACCTAACAGCAGTAGAAATTTAAGAAAATTCCCTCTACATGTAAAATTAGCTACAGTAGAAAACATTCAACAATGACCTTAACATTATATACTATGATAACAAATGTTTGTTGATATCTCACTTCTGCTGAGGCTATTTTTCTTGTAAACTCATATCACTTGTTCACTACATTGTGATCTAAAGTTTACAAATAAAATTTCAACAGTAGAAATTGCATTAATGTCTCAGTTTTTATACAAAATTCAGACTCTGAAATGATTATACATTTAATATTGTTTTGATATTTGAAATTTTAATTAACACTTGTTTACTTATTTTAGAGCTAGTAATAAAATAAGCATGACTTTGCTAGCGTTATATTTAAACATTTGTTGATTCACACAAACACTCGGCTCAACGCTAATTAATTATGATATGAGTAATTTACATTGTACCGCTCTATGCACCAGTAGCGGCGGGCGATAAGCTAAGGCCATGGTTCATGCCTTGACTCACGACTGTTATGGTGAAGACACGCGCTCCACAAATCATCATAGGCACATTAATTCTAAACAGCCACTATTTGATTATGAAATAAATGGCAGTAGTTCCTAAACTTAGCAAATTGATCTATGAAAATGTTGTGCATACGTGCAAATGACACTAAGAGAACTGTTTTAGTTGACCTGAAAATGTTCCGTTATGAATTATTTATTTATTACTTTAAGTAGGTATGCATAAGTGAAGTGATGTAATGCACTCATTATAGGCGAGCGCTAACAACCAATTATAATTGTACTTGAAATAGTTTGAACTGTAGGTATGTTGTGCACAACCATTTTTTTTATGCAAACTTGCAATGCAAATTTAAATTATAGATGATAGTAATGTAATTTTGGCAATTTATAAAAAATTTTTTTCGTTTCTAACTATTAACATTCGTAGGGTAGTCTTGAGTGTAGCAAGCTTAATATTATTAACCTCAAAAATTATCTCACCTCACGACACTTGACCAATATTTATTAAAAAGGTTTTATGGCAAACATGGCTTCCTCCACTGCAAGTGTACTATGATTTATAATAGCACCTTGAGGGTTGCGGGATTGAGTTTTTATACATTTACATAATTAAAATTGAATAATCGAAACAACGTTATCAGCAACTGAAGTAATTAACACAAAAAGTGGGGTACATTTTTGAAATGTTAGCTCATGTACAATCGGCAAAGAAATCACTCCGACAATTACGACAATGTTTAGGCTTTTACTTTGTCTCACTCACTCGTTTAGTACAGTCAGCGTCAAATAGTGACACATAGGATATTCAAATGATAAAAGACACAGTTAAAAAATCAATAATATCGGTGCAAACAATTTTGCCTTAACGCTGTCTATAATACAGTCGCTCAATAGGACCATTTACATCATTCATCATTTACAAATGTAATTTACTTGCACCAATATTATTATCTTATTGATTGCCACTAACTATTTAACGCGGACTGTACATGAGTCTGGTAGTATAACACACCTCGGATAGTAGTTAAATATAATTTGAGGGATTTTTTAGAGATTGGTAAGAAGGCATATTTAACTCAGAGTTGTGTTTATACACCATACCACATACTTCGTCCCATTTACATCAATCAAGATTAATTAAAGACGTTATGATGACAACTTAAGCATTATGGTAACTCATGTAAGAGGAAGAAGGCATTAAGATTTACTGATAACTAGATTATAATCGCAATTTGTAAAGACTGTCTGGAAACTGTTAAAATTAATTAGTTTTTTTTTTTTATTTATTTTATTTTTTCGGCACTATTTTGTACGGTCTTAAAAGTACGTCAACGCTCCTGCAGTTCGATATTAGTTCTTATGCAAAGGATATAAAGGCGGTTCAAAGTAGGTACAATGTGTCTAGTCTGACGTGCTATAATAATAATAATAATAATCTTTATTGATGCAAATAAAGGTACATATTTTAGCTTACGTAAATTACAATTAAAGGAGCCATTAAGTAAGAAGGAAACATTAACGTCTGCGCTAGTTTACATATGATGATGATAATGATCGTAGGACCATACTAATTAATCGTTATCTGTTATTTTCTTTACCCGACAGTAGTTGAACAGATCACTTTCTAATGACAAAACTGCCTAAATCATACCGTTAAGTACCAATTATCTGATTGCGTGAGGATTGTACATAATACCAGAGGATTCTTTGGCCGACTGTATTTTAATATGATTTATAGTACAGAGATGATCGCAATAAAACTCAATCGCCAATTGTATCACCGACGAGCCCCACGCGTCTTCCGCAAGCGCTATGCATATGGGTACCATGCATAGCCAGCATCATTAGTTCGTTTCCACCTGAGTACCTTGTCATACCAAATATCCGCGTAACTAGGACAGTCAGATAGACAGTGACTTAATGTGACAAGGTACAGAGTTCTTCACGAACTAAAGCTACTGACTGTACCAGCCGAAGATACCTTCTTTGAACTAAGATTAGCTGTATTAATACATAAAAATAGCGCGATGTCCGCTGCGGATGTCATTACCACAAGTTACACTAAAAAGTTTAAGGAAGTTTATATTTAGAGGATGATGCAAGTCACTTATACAACAATTAGGTACTTTAAGTTATGAGGATAATATCCTCATATTGCCATCTTCGTTAGCAAACTGCAAGTGTTACTGTTAATAAATTGTTTCATTTGTTGATTAATCTTATATGTATTATAAGATGCAACAATTTTTCTTCGTTACAGAGCAAGCAATGTGTTACTATTACCTACTCCATACTACACTTGTGATATCATATTGTTTTGTAAGTAATAAACTAAGTAAAAGAGTGATTTTGACAACTTTACTTAGGACCTAAAACATATATCTAAAATTATTTTCTTTAATAAAAATGGAATATTTATTCACTTAATTATATTTATTGCCATGCCTTATGAAATTTAATCAATTATTTACCTATAGCTAAGTTTCTTTATATTAATAAAACAAATCTGTGTGAAAAGTTGCCTAACGCCAAAATAAGTTAGTTCAAAAGGAAGCCCATGATTTTTAAAATAATGCTTAAAAAGTTGTTTCTCATATGACTGCCCAAATCGATAGAAAAAGCTACACTTTTCTTCCATCGCCCATATGCGTTTTCTTAACTTGCATTAATTCCATAAGCACGGATCGCGCGCCGTGTTAACCGCGATATTGATGCGACTGTGGCTAATCGCGTCTCTAGTACATCCGCAGCCGACCGGCGCAGTAATTACACACGTTAATTAATTTACAAGAGCGTACATTTGATCCGGCGGCGGCCCGGTACCCTGTTCAGTCTCCTGTTGCGCTTGCCGCGGCTGTCCTTATCTTTGCGGATCTCGCGGACTAACGTGTAGAAAGCGTCGTCGACGCCCATACGCGTCTTTGCTGACGTCTCAACGAAAGGCACGCCGTAACTCCGCGCCACCTGTAATTGTTGAAGTTTCTCTATAGTAATAATATTCTGCGAGAGCAGCGAAAGCGCTGTATTATTTATAATTATTAAAAAATATAATGTGATCCTAATATATAGTAATATTGTCGACACACAAAAGAAAATCTTAAATGCAATATTTTTCAGCATAAGATTACAGATTATCAATCTTATTTCCGACTAATATTATAAACAAGAAAGTTCGCAAGAATTTATGGATGTCTGGATACATGTTTATTACCATTTCACTCAAAAACTACAGAATGGAAATTGAACTGAATCTATAACATTTGTTTTAAATTTACAGAATTCCTTACAAGATTTCGCGTTAACTAGGTATATTATTAGGGTTTTTAAGAGTGGTCTCTTTCAAATTTTAATTTTGCGTAAATTTGTGATCTAACTTAGGATCCTCACACATTGTAAGAAAAAAATAAGAAATGGTCGACGCCCGCCATACAATGGGATGGGATCCATATAGATAGGTTTTAACCTGTGATACTTCTCACCACACCATATTTATATCGTAGGCGGTGGGAGAGGAAACGATTGGGTGTACGGCTCAAGGCGTCCCAGTCTTCCTCCACGACGCACCAGGGCGTCATGTCGTACAATTTGGGAACCCGTGCTCCAGAACTTTATTTGGAATGGGTACTAAGATACTTATTAAATAAATCAGGAGTTCCCAAACTTATTCAGTGCATGGTGCATTCTTTATTACTTTATCACGAGACGCACCTAGAGCATTGGGGATCTAAAAAACGCGGATTAATGCGTAGTAGCAGTGATACCAATCAATCACTTCCCATCTGTATTTAATTACATTAATGGAATACACCATATCATATTTTGGGTGGAGATGAGGGGAGGGTTGGATACCTCGGGGGCCCCTGTCTTCCCTCCAAGACGCACGAGGGTGTCGCGACGCACAATTTGGGAACCCCTGCTATAAACAGCTAGTCTTTAGCGTTGATAATGCTTCGAAGCTTAATTTTACAGGATTATTAGGCTTTATGGAACCTTTTAAAAGCAATAGAGCACAAAACTACAGTGGATCTATTGAGGGAGTGGGGGGAGCATGCCTCGGTCTCAAAATTTAAAGGGCGACTAATTGTTATTAGGTAGACGAATCCACAAGTCAACGTTTTACAGTAAACTGGTACGGTACTATAGTACTCTGGGGCAGCCATACACCCATGTACTTCTTAGTCTTCTGTGTACTACATTTTTCTCTTATAATATTGAGAGAAATGGAGTGCACAGAAGAATTGGCTACTTGACAGTGTAAACAATAAAATATTAAAAGTGTTAGATATGTTAGCTTATTAGTAAAGTAATAATTTTACATTTTTATTTTTTAATTAAAAGCATAGTTAGTATTTTATTTTTGCAAAATAAATTTTACTTTTTTTATCTGTGGAACAAAAGAACCGAAACGGAAACCACCATTGCAATTCGGAAATGACAGCTGTCGGCGAAAATTATTTATTTTAATGTGGCGAAACAATGATTATTTTACCGATTAAATTGAATTATTGTCTCTCTAATCGTATTAAGAATTTATTGAAACATTTTCCGTTTATCTAAATTAAGTCTTCTTATGCTTATCGGTTCGTTGTCTAGGACGTTGACGTAATAATTGCAACAGTGACGTGACTTGGCGTTTGCGCGCGCTTTTTAAATGTGTTACACAAAATCTTAATTTTTTCTGGTTATTTACATTTTTTCAGATAAATCGAATTGCTTGGGATATAAAATAAACGGGCGCACATTTTACAATACTGTTACGAGCTTCGGGTTCGTGACAATAAAAACAGCCGATAAAAATTACCAAAAGTCACACTTTAATTGAACGCCACTAATTACAACCTTAAAACGCACTAATTAAAACAACAATCGCTCCCAAGTCGCACTTCAAAATCGCTTTCGAAGTAATCACTTGTATCGCTAATTCAATACTGTCCCGGTCGCGGTGAATCCCGGCCTTTTATATTGCCGCGGCCGTTCCCGAACCTTCCAACGCAGAAACATCCGGAACATTCGCGCGCAGTGCGGCCTTGAAGGCCGTACGCTCGGTCAAGGTCATTGTTCTAGTAAATTCTGGCGTACGCGTCTCGACTCTCTGTAGTCCCGCCTTTCCACACTAGATGGCGCTGGTTACTACGAACGTTAATCGTGGCGCGTAACACTGCCCCCTCCTAAGACATGCTCGTCCCGAGCATTTTCGGCTCCATAATAACGCGCCAATCGATCCACATGGACGATCTTAGGAGTACCCCTCGCACCTTTTTGTATCCGGTAGGTTACGTCATTGATCTTAGTCACAATTCGATACGGCCCTTCCCATTTCGCCTGAAGCTTAGGAGATTTCCCCTTGCTGCGGATTGGATTGTGCAACCACACTAGTGAACCTTCGTCAAACTCTTTACTGTTCATTTTGCGGTCATAGCGGGTTTTCATTCTTTCAGACATTTGCTGGCCCGATTGTCTCACGTGCTCACAAATGTCATTCATTTTGTTCCGCAAGTTATTTGCATAATCTGTTATACTGCATGGGGAATTAGGTGGTATTCCGGTGATCAAGTCTGCAGGCAGTCGTAGTTCTCTTCCAAAGTTTGCGAACGCTGGTGTTACCGATGTACTTTCGTGAACAGCGCTACGATATGACAACAAAAATGGTTGTATGTGCTTGTCCCAATCTCGTTGCCGATTTTCCACAACTTTTGCCAAGTACCTCTCTAGTGTCTGATTAAATCTTTCCACCATTCCATCCGACTGTGGGTGGTAAGAAGTTGTTCTTGTTTTATGAGTTCCCATAACTCGACAAGTTTCCTGGAATATTTGGGACTCAAAATTCCTTCCTTGATCACTGTGGATTTCTAAGGGAACTCCAAAACGACAGAAGACTTCATAAACTAACTTATCAGCAACTGTCGAGGCTTCTTGATTTGGAATGGCGAAGACTTCCGGCCACTTAGTGAAGTAATCCATCACAACCATGAAATATTTGTTACCACTTTCACTTTCCGGGAACGGCCCCGCAACGTCAAGGGCTATCCTCTCCCATGGTGCGCCCACATTGTACAGCTTCAATGCACCTCTACTACGAGTCTGAGGTCCCTTTACAGCCGCACAACTTGTACATTTGCGACACCAGTCCTCGACATCGTCCCGACAGTAGACCCAGTAAAACCGTTCTCGTATCTTCAGTAGTGTCCGTTTTACTCCCAGATGACCTCCTGAACAACCATTATGGTACAGCTGTAGAACATCCGGTACTTGACCTTTGGGGACAACCATTTGCAGATGACAGCTGTCTCCACGAGCATTTTCCCATCTACGGCACAGAACTCCATCCTGAATCACCAAGCTGTCCCATTGGGCCCAATAGCTCTTTGTGATCGAACTCATCGCTGAGACGTCGCTCCACCTAGGCTTAGGAACTCCGGCCTTCATCCACTCCAGAATCGGCTTGATGTCCGCATCCTCCTGTTGTGCACGTTGTAGGCTTTCCTTCCACTCGTTGCTAAGGTCTGTCTTGAGCATCCTCACAGGAACAACTTCTTTACTTTCTTGCCTGGTACAATGCTTGCAGTCTTCAGGACAAGGTCTTCTTGACAATGCATCTGCATTACCATGAGATTTTCCGCTGCGATGTTCCACCACAAAGTCGTATTCCTGCAGTAATTCAATCCATCTCGCAACTTGTCCTTCCGGATTCTTGAACTGCAAAAGCCATTTCAGTGCAGCATGGTCAGTTCGTATGTGGAATTTCCGCCCCAGAAGATATTTGCTAAAGTGCTGCAACGACTTTACTACAGCAAGCAGTTCTCGTCTCGTAACACAATAGTTCCTTTCAGGTTTCGACAAAGACTTGCTGAAGTAAGCTATCACAATTTCTTGATCGCCATTCCGCTGGGATAATACACCGCCAAGTCCTATGTCACTTGCGTCTGTGTCAACTATGAATTCCTTACTCACATCAGGGTATCCCAAAATAGGTGTTTTGCACAGACGGTCCTTTAGCTCCTGGAATGCGATGTCACAACTTCCATCCCAGCAGAAATGTCGCTTCTCCTCCGTTAGCTTATGCAGGGGTTTTGCTATATCTGCAAAGTTCTTAACAAAACGCCGATAGTAGGAACACAAACCAAGGAATGCTCTGACCTGCGTCTTGTCTTTTGGGATTGGCCAATCCTTTACAGCAGCGATTTTCTCTGGATCCGTGCTGATACCTTCTTCAGACACTACATATCCCAAAAAGCTAACTTGCCGTTTGAATAGTGAACACTTCTTCGGGCTTAACTTGAGGTTGGCACTCTGGATCTTCATGAGCACGCGTTCCAGATTTAGAAGATGTTCTTCAAACGTACGGCCTACGATGATTATGTCATCCAAGTAGACTAGACAGGCATCGCCAATCAGACCGGTAAGTACAAGTTCCATCAACCTTTCAAACGTTGCCGGAGCGTTGCACAATCCAAACGGCATGACTTTGAATTGCCACCGACCCTTTCCTGTCGAGAATGCAGTCTTCTCCTTGTCTTTAGGATCAATTTCAACTTGCCAGTAACCACTTTTTAAATCTAGCGTGCTAAACCACTTTACTCCAGTAAGCATGTCCAGCGTGTCATCAATTCTTGGCAAAGGATAGCTGTCTTTCTTTGTAACGTCGTTCAGACGACGATAGTCAACACAAAACCTCATGCTACCGTCTTTCTTTCTTACCAGCACTACAGGTGAACCCCATGGACTAGATGAAGGTTCAATAACACCATCCTTCACCATTCCCTCAATCATGGTTTCCACGTCCTTTTCACGTGCTACGGGCAATCTCCTTGGCCGCTGACGGATAGGCAATTCTTCTCCTGTGTTAATTTTGTGTTGAACTAAGCCAGTCCTTCCGATGTCAGCATCGTTTGACGAGAAAACGTTGGCATACTTGAGCAACATTTGTTTCGCCTTAACCATTTCATTTTGGGACAGAGCGCTGCGGCAGTCTTCTAAAAGTGTGGTCACTCTCGTTTGTGTATCTTTGCTGACGGTCCCGGTCGATTGATGTTGGCATCGACGCAACCAATCCACTTCCTCGCAAGTACCAACTAGTGTGCCTTTTTCTATAACCTGTTCCTGGTCACAAAGGTTCAGCACACGTACCCCTGAGATGTCGGTGGCTCTAACCAAAGTGCGTGCCACTTTCCATGGAAGGTCATTTTCTACCCTTTCCACAAGTACACAACGTTGAGTTTGCCCAGGATTCCGAGGAAGACTAACCGGCACAATCGTTTCCGATCTCGGCGGAAGAACAATCTTTTTAAGGCTGTATACATTCCCTGGTAACGCGCCTTCCACGAAAAGTTCCTCTCGTCCACATTTCAGAACACCTTGCTTGACGTCAATTTCGCAACTATTCTTCCTCATAAAGTCAAGGCCCAGGATGCAATCGTCCATTATATCCGCCACAATGACATTATGCAGGTAGGTTCTGTTGCCTAGCTTCAGCCCCATCTTCTTCTCTCCATGGACGGGTATGCGCTGACCTGTGGCTGTTACCAAATTAATGTGTTCTCGGTTGTATGCAGAGTCCCCAAGGGACCGTCTCATAATTTGGGAACTGACAACCGTCCGAGAGGCTCCAGTGTCTATAGTCAGCTTACACGGCGTTCCGTTTACCTCGCCCTGGATGACTAGGCTGTTCCCGTCTTGGGTTTGTTTGATCGAAACCCTTGGGGCTCTTTGAACCTCAGCCAGCACCCGCCCCGCAGTCCTGGCTATTACTCGTTTCCCTGCTGCTGGTGCTGGGCGGTGCTCTTAGCTGGACTGCCGTCTTCTCCTTCTGCAGTTCGCTTAGGGCAACTGGATCGAAGGTGGCCCCTTTCCCCGCAGCCATAGCACCTAGGGCTGTAACTTTAATTGCGGTCGCGAACTGAAGCCGCTGCAACCTCCCTGACGCGATGGGAACGATGATCCTGCCGCACAGCTTCCACCTCCAGTGCATGGGCCAAGGCGTCCTTAAGCGTCCCATGGTGCCCGAGCCTCACAGCAGCTCTAACTTCAATATCGCGGATGCCGTCGATGAACGCCTGCACCAGGTTCCCATCAATAAGCGCTGGTACGGACTGGTAAGCTTTACGCACTAGCTTCTCCACTTCAAGGGCCCACTGCTGCAAGTTTTCGCTGCTGCGTTGCACGCGGTCCTTAAGCTGTGCGCGAAACACGTGTTCCAAGTGAGCGTCGCCATATCGAGCCTCCAGTGCCTCAAGGAGCTGCTCGTAAGTCACTTCCTTACCGAGAGCTTCCAAAACTGATAAGGCCTGGTCACGAAGGCCTAGGGTGAGGGCAGTCATGGCCTGATTTTTATCCCAGCCGTTCGCTTTCATGACTGCCTCAAACTGGATTTTGTAGGCCGACCAGGAAGAAGTTCCGTCGAACGGTGGCACTTTGAATCCACGTAGCGAAGGTGTTGTAGCTACGGGAGCTGCGATTGCTTCTCCAAGTTTAAGACAATCCAGCGTTTTCTTAACGTCTGCCATTACGGTCTTCTTCACATCAGCCACTACGTAGTCAACCCGATTATTGACTTGGTCGATCCGGATTTCAGCTTCCAGCAGGCGGTTGTCATGTTGAGCAACCTTATCCTTCACCTCCTTTATGTCTTTCCCGAAGGTAGCGTGAAGGTCCTTCAGAAGAAGCATCTGCTCTTCTTGGCGGCGAGCCTGTTCCTCCTCGCGGCGAGCCTGTTCCTCCTTGTCCTGCTGCCTCTGGTCTTCCAACCGACGAGCCTGTTCCTCCTGGCGGCGAGCCTGTTCCTCCTTGTCCCGCTTTAGCTGTTCTTCCAACCGACGAGCCTGTTCCTCCTGTCGGCGAGACTGCTCCTGCAGCATCATCATCAGAGCAGCAAGGTCTGGTGCTGCCGATGCTGCTGGTGTTGCTGTGGACGGGCCGGCCTCCGTGGTTAATAACTGGCTTTCCGATTCCTGCGGCAAAGCTCCACCAAAACGTCTCTGGTCCGTCTCCTGTTGGCGTTGACTCCGGGTACGGATACCCTCTGTGTCGTCTTTAGGTAAAATCGGCATAATTTAAATCCCACTTCTGACACCAATTGTTACGAGCTTCGGGTTCGTGACAATAAAAACAGCCGATAAAAATTACCAAAAGTCACACTTTAATTGAACGCCACTAATTACAACCTTAAAACGCACTAATTAAAACAACAATCGCTCCCAAGTCGCACTTCAAAATCGCTTTCGAAGTAATCACTTGTATCGCTAATTCAATACTGTCCCGGTCGCGGTGAATCCCGGCCTTTTATATTGCCGCGGCCGTTCCCGAACCTTCCAACGCAGAAACATCCGGAACATTCGCGCGCAGTGCGGCCTTGAACGGCCGTACGCTCGGTCAAGGTCATTGTTCTAGTAAATTCTGGCGTACGCGTCTCGACTCTCTGTAGTCCCGCCTTTCCACACTAGATGGCGCTGGTTACTACGAACGTTAATCGTGGCGCGTAACAATACTTTTTCAAAAACTGTCAAGTAGCCATTTGTTGTATTTAACATGTTACTTGTTAAATGCAACAAGTCTTGTTAAAAATGTTGGATAATTATCCAATCATTATACAAACCAACCAGCATTACATGCTTCAATGGTCAGTGGCTTGCCTGACATAGGGCAGCGTTTTTAATTAGCTCATTTCTTAGACATTACTCTGTGCACAAATTTAGAAACTTTAGAATGCATGCACACCAAGTTGCTTAAAAACCCAATTCAAGACAAACAATTTAAGATATATTTAGAAACCTAGATATTATTTCTATTATGGCATCATCATTGATTCTGGTTTTCACAGCAATTTAGCCACTTTGCTGGGGATTCTCTAAATTTGTTTGTTACAAACCAACTATTACTCGATTTTTTATTTTTATAGTGCTTTACGCTGCACTAGTGAACTTTAATTATTTTTAAGAAACAGAAAAAAAAATTTGAAGTCTTGGGTTCGATTCCCGAAACACAAGGGGAGATTTCTTTACAACTAGGTATAACTATTACTAAGTACTAGTCTGAGTAACATGCTAAGGATTTTTTTGAACATTTAAGTAAATATATGGTGAGATACAGAAATCTAAGTAACATATATAGTAATGTATGTGATGTTGTCCAATATTTATATATTTATTTATTTATATATATATTTAATATATATATATTTATATATATATATCACTGTTTTTGGCATTTAAAAAGATATTTGGCCTTACAAGGTTACGTATGATAAGATTTAATGTTACTACCGTTACTTGTGATAGTTTTTTTTACCATCACTTATAAACTTATCAAAATATAGCGTGAGAGTCTGGGTGTTGCAAAAAGAAGTGTAACAGAAAAAATAATAATGGCCTATTTACCTGCAACATATCACAGAAAAAAATAAGTTTACAATTAGTGTTGTTACCTTTTTAAATTAAAATATTGGGTGTCTCATGAATGACATACCTAGCTTTCTTCTGGTGAAAGAATTATCAAAATTTATTTAGTATTGTCAGAAATAATTTGTTTCTTTTAATTAATTAATAATTGCCTACTCGAAAACTTAAAAAGTTGTATTTACTCGTACTTAATTGTTGGTAACATTTCACTACTGGTATTATTGTATGTATAGTTTGTAAGTAATATTGTTATTAAACATTGGTAAATCTTAATAAATAAATAAATACAAATAAACTGACATCTTTAAATTGTACCTTTTCATAATTTAGTGTATGAGATGATAGTGTACAATGTAAATATGGAATGACATCATTTTATTAATCCTACTGCGAGTTAAAATACTTAGCAGTGTTTGTGTTCTGAAAATGACTAATATTTATTTTCGTTGTGAAACATAAGTAGTCACTGCACTAGATATATTTTTTTATTATTTTAGGCATCATCCTTTAATCATGTGAGGGTTTTTTGAACTTTTTAGACCTAGGTGATCCAAGATCTGACCAACCAGCAGCTTCCAGACCATGTAGGTATCAACATGGTGAGGTATTGTATGATACACCCTAAGATCACATATTTTTTAAATGAACATATTTAGCTGATAAGATTTTTAAATAAACCCATAAACCTAACATTAATTTAAACATTAATTAGCAAAGCTATTGAATCTCAATTAATAACATATCTATCTGTTTATCTATTACATCTTTTAATTTATCGTGAAAATTATTTTTATTGAAAGTTGGGCTATTGGCAGACCAGATGCACATGTTGCAAGCGTGTGCATCAAGGTTCAAGTTAAATATTTGGCAGACTAATTAAAATCAAGTAATGAGGATGTGGATTACCACAAATAATGCACAGGTTACAGTTAGTAATGATGCACAAAATTTTTCCTTCATACATTCAGACACAATGGCAATTGTTTTGGTATGTGAAGAAGGTTAGCCAATGAGGACATTGCTCAAATCATTTTGATGAGTAGATTTGTAACTGAGATAATTGTGAAACACTTTCAGCTTTTTTACAGTTTTACTTAGTTTAGGTATTTCGTCTGATTGAGAGAAGACAAAAGATTGTTTACTTAGTTGATAGTGATGTTTAAATGAGTGATTGTAAACATACCTCGCGCGCCTGCGTCATGTCGACGGCCCAGGCCTGCAGGTCGCACTTGTTGCCCACCAGCACCATAGGCACCTCCTCCGCGTCCTTGACGCGCTTGATTTGCTCGCGGTACGACCCGATGTCCTCGAAGCTCTTGGCACTGTTCACCGCGAACACCAGCAGGAACCCTTCCCCCGTCCGCATGTACTGATCCCGCATCGCCGAGTACTCCTCCTGCCCCGCCGTGTCCAAAATATCCAACAAGCACGTCTCACCATCTATCACCACTTGTTTTCTGTACGAGTCCTCTATAGTAGGATCGTACTCGTCCACAAAATGATTCTGTATAAGTTGTATAGTCAATGCCGATTTACCGACGCCTCCGGCGCCTACCACCACCAATTTATATTCGGTCATCTTACGAGATAGGCAAAATATTTTTCACACCAATAATGTCACTGCACCACGAAACAACGCCCCAGCGACGTGCCACACCTTTCGTATATTAATCACATCGGCATGGCTGTCGCGACCTATGTTATTGCACTTGCTGTATTCGTAAAACGGCTAATTAATGTATTATTAGAGACAAATGCAATAAATAACAATGAGGCGGTTCACTCACCCTTTTACGACACAAGGGTCAGTGTTGCCAGTTTAGATTTTAGAAGAAATTGATTATGCGTCATACCGGAAATGCCAGCACTCAAAAAAGGTCAAGCAAAACTAATAATTGATGAATCAATTGAATAATCAATCTGATTGTTTTATATCTTTTTAGTTTAAATATGGTTTAAATTGGCTTAAAAGTAAAATATTTATCGGTGAATGATAATAAACTTAAAATAGAGCATAGGTTTTTGTATTACAGTACATCAGTATGCAATGTAATACGAGCAACAGCTCGTTACAATTCCATATTTGTTCTTATCAAAGAAAAAGTCAAACTCAAAGTAAGTAATGAGTTATTGAATTTTTGTTCAATATGGCTCTATACCGTTTTGGTATTTTTGTCATATATCTTAAATGCTTTGTTTTTACAAATGGAAAAAAACAAATTGAAATTAAAATATTAATAGCTTTTTAAGTAAGCAACATATTCAATTCCGAATTGCAATATTCAATTGATTCTATTTGGCCGTTTCACAATTTTTTTTAAAATTAGCATTGTCATCCCAATGTCACTGTCTTTGTTGGTCATCAGTCGTGTCCAGTGCTTCCACATTGAGGGGAAATTCCCTTTTTAAGGGGAAATTAGGGTCAAGAGGGAAAAGAAAAGGGGAAAGACTATAACAATTGGACTGTACAAACTTGAGGTGTGGTATTTCTAACTGATTTTTCATTAATTGTACAGAAGTTGTTCCCGTTCTTTTCAAGCCAGATTTTACACAATGATTGATGCAACCGTTTCATTATAGAGCCTATTGCGTTTATCTGTTTTGATATTTTTTAGATCACTAAATAATCGTTCAACAGCAGCATTGGAAAAAGGCAGTGGCATAAAATAGTTCACCAAAATTGGCAGTTGAAGGAATTTGCATCTGCTGTCAAAAATTTTTTTTTCAAACATTTTTTGTCGATGATTTTGTTAACGAATTTTATGTAAATAATAATATTAATACAGTAGATTATAGGAGAAAAACGATAAATAAACGATACATTTTAGGTGTGGTATGTGGTGTCAAAACTACAGCAAAATAATTTTGGAGGGGAAAAAAGTACATAGAAGGGGAAATCTGAATTGCCGTGTGGGAAAAGGAAATCGTTCTAGTGGAAACACTGGTCGTGTCATTACAGACTAAAAAGTCCTATTGAATTAATTCACAAAAACAAAGTTTAGGTGATGTGTTATTTAAATTTTTGGTAATATTTCATCTGAAATCACTATGTTACTTGATTAAGTTGGAATCGGCATAAACGGTCCTTTACTTGACTATTTCACTTCTTGGCTAAAGTCAGAAGGTATCAGTGAACCCAACATGTTCGCATCATCTTAAGTTCATTGCAGATTATTCTGAATTTAAGATTAATAGCTAGTTTTAAATGTTTCAGAACAATGACGAAGCTTTTGGAGTGGATTTCCATCATATCAGCCGTATTTGCGGTATGGTACTCTCTCATTGGAGGTTATGTGAAACACCCGCTGATAGAGAAAAATATGAATTTGATACTAGTTTCCCCAATAATATTCGTGCTTCTTTTTGGCTTATATGCGGTGACAGTGGTCCTGTACCGAGTGTTTACATTCAATAATTGTGAGGATGCTGCTGTAGAGTTAAAAGCCGAAATTGCCGAGGCTAAAAAAGACTTGAATGACAAAGGACTGAAGTGGTGATATTTTTTGAAAAGGACATTCCAGCTGTAATTGCTAAGACTTACTGTTGTAATAATGTTAACAGATGTATTTTTTTTATATTATCTTTAATACAAGTATGAATTGATTTCTATTTGTGGATGTTTCTTTTAGTATCTCATTGTTTCCTTCAAACTAAATTAATACTAGAATATGAAATGTAATTGGTTGAATAATTATCTTCCAGCTCAATTCGCAGTAGGCTCTGTAGATTAATGTTAACCTACATTAATGTTGGCGGAATATTTTGTCAGAATTCAGAAAACAGCAGACTTGAATTGTAAATATGACTATATTCAGTTCCCAATTGGTGTTATCTCCTTTTAAAATATGCCTCTTAAATCCAATTAATATTTAGGGCAGAACTTCAACTCATACACCTATAAGTATGTTAAAATAAATATCACCAAGGGTTTAATATAATAAAACAATGTTTGTGTATGTGATTAATTTAATTAAGCTAATTAAATTGTACATAATTTACTTGCAATTTATAGTATATTTACATTTTGGTATTCCTTTTTTAAATAATAAAATAAGAAGATTACACACTTGTTTAGAAAATATGTTAAAATAACAATTATTTGTATTATTTTCATCTGGAGTTTTCAAAGTTTGACACATTATTACAGAATCAATTAATTTATAACAAAAATATACAATTGGTCCAATTCCAAAGGCTCTTCAAGATCAATAAATCTGTTTAAAATGAATTTCTTAAGCTTGTATCATATTGGTACAATGTTTTAATGTACTGCATATTTAGCAATTTCATCCAAGTATAATTTTTGAAGTAAATTATTATTAAAGTTAATATGGCATCTTACATCTAAATATTAAAGCTGTTGTCTTAATAATTATCTTGCAAAATATATAACAACCAGCAAAATATCACATACCTTTATTATTTTCTTAAATTTTAACTATTTTACTGCACAATCGAATTTGTGATCACTTTTCTAGTGATCAGTATAAGATACTTTTACAAAAAACATCAGTTGAATTTATAGAAAAAATAGTTGAATTGCAAGGAAGCAATTTTAAAATGTGATATTGAAAACAATTTTTATTTTAGGATTGAAGCCCTTTACAGCATTGAAAAGACAAAGAGTTTAGATGGCGAAAACTTGAAACTCAAATAGATTTCATCTACTTACAAGTAATTATTACAATTAGTATCGTCCTCTTCTCAATTACAAAATAGGTCCCTAACTATTAATATAATATAATTTTAGATAGACTAACTAGTTCTATCTAGTAACAGATTGATTATAACAATACAAAGCTACAATAAAATAAAAATGTTCAATGATAATAACAATAGACTTGGTTCACTACAAACATAGGTATAATTTAATTGCTGGAGATAATGTGAGTAGGTACCGTCAGCATTTTTAGTTTGCTAACAACTCAGTACCTTGTCACATTTAGTTAACTGTCTATATGACTTACTTAGTTACGTGGTTGTTTAATGTGACCAGGTACTGATGTGTACAAATTAATAAAGCTTAGTGAATTTGAGATTTTTAGTTGAGTCAGTTTTTTTTTATACCTGAGCTTAGTATTAAAATTACAAGAATAACTTTCCCATAGCACGTGAAACTTTGGAATGAGCCTATAGAACGACTACTTATTCATTTCACTACACAATGGTTAGGAAATATTTACAAGCAAATGGTAAAAATAAAATTGAACATTATAAATGTTATTAAATAAAGTCGCTTTCTGCAACCGCTAGATAGATTCTGTCTCTATGTCTGCTTAGATGTTTAAAACTACCCAACAGTTTCAAATATTACCTATAAGTAGTTAGAGTGCTTTAGGAATAAAGGTTTGCCTATACGTATTGAAAATAGAAAAAAGTTGAAATAGTCAAACATATTCGTGGGAAAACGTGGGAAACCGGTAAGTTTGTCAACTTCTATGTAAACAAGAGGAGTGTCCGGTACTCTTCCTTAGCCTTATACGAACTGTGACTAAAACCAAGAACACAATGGAATAGGTCCAACTATATGGTTTGGTCAACAGACTCTCGATGGTAATTGAGAAAATGTGACTTTGACGACTTCCTCTAATCTTAAGGTAGGTATATAACAGCCCATCCTAATTATGGTGTTAATTATGGCGATCGCATAAATAAACAGGTATAGTCGTCATTAGTGGCACATCTTAGGACCTTGTCATTTAACCCTTCGAGGTTCACTCCAAGACACAGGTTTCCGAACTTCGGAACATTAACCTCCGCGTAACCACAGAGTAATAAGTTGTTGGGTAAGTTAAAGAGATACAAGGTCCTGAGGTAGTACTTATTTGAGATTTGTGACTTTTTGAAAACCCACTTTACCTAACCAGTAGGTCTACTCCCAAAAACAGAGTTGTCCAATTTCGCAACAATAGGTGTCTACAGTGGACGACATCTTTACCTAGGAGCAACGTAACAATATGCCAAATCTGTACCAAATTGTTTGGGAAAAGTTATTAAACTCTTAAAAATAGGTTTTTATCTGCTATCGCTCAATCGCCAAGACCAATATTCATATGAATTAGATAAAACAGTACAGTACAGCCTATTAATGTCCCACTCTGCGAAAAGGCCTCCGTTAGGTAATTAGGTAGGTAAGTACTTTAATCAAGTCAGGGTTACAATTATAGGTAAATTTACAAAAAATTGTTACGGATATCTTTCCGTCACAGAAATTCCAATATATTAAATTGAGCGAACATACTAGATATTTAGTATTTTCGAGAATTCTACGGTACGGGTTAAAACGTTCTTATTAACAATTTCAATTTTTCAAAGTCGTTCCATTACAACGGCAAATGCGTTGATGCACCGTACCGTCACCCCGAGGGAGGGTGACGGCGTGTGTAGGACTCCCTGCCCTTTAAGGGCAGGACTATCCACTAAAACCCCCAGTTGGACCTCCATCGTCTTAGTGGCGGTGTTGCGGGAATTCGGCTCAGCCTTACCTTCCACAAAACCGCCGGCGGAATAGCCGCTCACGCGGCTCCGTCTACTCCGCCCACAGTGTTCGGGGGGACAACGTGCTCACCTACAAATGGACCTCTATCTAACTTAACTTGAATTATGTTGCTACCTAACCTCGTTTATTAATTATTCTATCTACTATTTGTCGTTCGAATAAATTCAATTCAGCCATACCACTACCACAAAATGGATGAGGATCTATTTTGTGATCATACTATGCACGTGTGGGTAATTTCAGGTAAACTTTATTGTCTACTTATATTTAATTATAACACAGCAGTTATAATTTAGGTAGTACTTAATTCATAGCGCCTAGATGGTTTGCGACCGATAGTTAGGTATAGGTACACGCAATTTATCGTGTCTGTTGTACTTAGTTTAAGCTATAAGTAGGTATTACCATGCTACGAGCTAAACCAAAAGCAAGACTACCTACAAAACCAGAGCGCCGATAATGAAACAAAAGGTCCCAAGTCCGGGATACGAATTAAGTTTTGAAATCATAATTAGGGAATCATAAATAATAGGTAGGTGTAACAAAATTTCATGTGTCGATCCATAGAAACTTTCACGTTAACAATGTTGTTTGGTGGGATTTTAGCCAACTACATTTCCAAAAAAGTTCATAAAACATCAGAGTACGTACCCATCTCTGTTATTTATGTACCTACCTATCAGAGTATTTTAAATCTCGCACATGAGACTTGAGACTACAAAATCGGTCAAGCTGAAAGCGTTCTTTTCGTTATGAACAATGCAAAGTGCGTGTGGTTGTCTACCCATTTGCTGTGGTCTTCGATGTCTCTTGATTGGGTATACGTGATCTCGAAATGGCTATACGGGTCTCGAACTTGCGTTCCTAGCCCAGGTATAGCCTACTCGTTTGCTGTCTTCTTTGATTGCGCAGTCTCCTTTCTTCTTAGTACCAATACTGTAGATTATTTAGGTTGTGTCGACACTGCGGAACCTATTCAGGCACGCGTGGGCTCTGAGGAATGGCCCGCTGCGCCCATTCTATCGTCTAGCTATCCATTACGGACATCTCACGGCTGGCCGATCCCCCGGGAACTAAGCGTGACGCAACTACCAAATACTGAAGGGTCTACACACTGTCTAGTAGACACAAGACTTTGGTACGTAGGTCATTTGCGGATGATTCGTTCTTTTGTAGGTAGGTAGGTAGGTAGGTACACTATCTTTATTTGGAAATGCAATCAGATTTTTATGAGAAGTTTAGGTATGCAGTATGTAAAAGTTTCCTACTTATTTAAATCTCACGTGATAAAACTATCGCTGCGTGTTAAAATTGGAAATTCCAATGTGAGTAATTAGATTAAATACCTATGTTAAGTATGTCCAAATCAGCTTAATTCCTCTTTTTTTAACATAAAGAGACCGAAATGTTATCTATATTTGTTCAGAAAACTTGTTTTAGATAGATTTGCACTAGTTATTTTTTAGGTACACTAAGTGGCCGATGATATGATGTTACTTTAAAGCTACAATTCCGAAAGTGTGTCTAGCTACGTGAATATTTTTAGAGGTGAGAAGTATATTTATTACGGAATATTTATAATTTATAATAAGTATAAGAGAGCTCTTTATTTTACACTCATAATGTGAATAAATACTCATTTACAGTATGATAACATGGCTATTTTAAGTGTAAATAATAAAGAAATATAATTGAGTACTGTTGATAATAACTTTGTCTATCAAATGTGATGGAATAGCTGGAACTTTACTTTCTTTAATGACTCAAATCGAGCGATAATTACAATTGGTTAGGCTACGCCTCCATTAGACAAACTTTACGCGATTATTGTCGGCTGACTATCATCAGTGTTCAAGCCGTTGACCTAGAGCTGCGTAATCTATACACGTTACCCACGCTTTGTCCCATTTTGTTGTGATTGCTTTACTAGTGTGACCAAGTCGGCTGCACATATCGTGCGTAGCGTGTGTTCAAAAGCGGCATTACTCACTTTCTGGACTCCATTCAAATATTGTCCGGAGGCAAACGCTAACGGTTAGTCGCTCACTGTTTCCCTAATGGGTACGCAGCCTATATATTGGGCGTCTGACCCACATACACAGATAACCCCAGGGTTATCTGTGCCCACATAATACTAACTTCGTTTCATAAACGTCTAACAACTACGACACGGAACACAGATCAGCACTAACGAACACACAACGACAAAATGAATCCAATCAAACAGAAACAACGATGCTACTAGTTACGTAAAATTGGTCCAAAATTGTATTTGCTTAGGCGACTTGTAAAATACTAAAGTAGCATGTTTCAAGGTAAATTTTATTATGGCACTGAATTGTTTACTTAGGTTATAAGTCATTTTAAACAAAATGGTAATCGAAATTGAATCGAATCCCTTGATCAGTCAACAAAAGGAAAAAATACATACGTTTGTTTAAGAACAGGTTAAACTAAATAAGGTTTTATTGAATGGTAAAGTACTTAAAATGGATAAAATAACCTTCACACGATAATCTTCTCACTGCCTTACGTACGATCACAACGCACATTGTTTTAAACCGTGGCGTGAACACTGGACAGTTCATGCCAGCCAGTCCCTTGGAGTCAAAGTTCCGTTAGACGGATTGGGCTGAAGGGCTGGTCTCATACGAATCTCGCGACGGCGACGGCGAGGAGCGATATCCCGGCCTGAAGGTCCAGGGAGGGGACGATGTGCGGGGCGGAGGAGTTCCCGGCGAGGATGAGAGCGCGCAGTCGCTCGCGCTCCCGGTACCTCTTGTCTTCGCCTGGCGGGTCGAGGCACTCGAATTCACAGCACCGCTTGCCCACGTTGAATTTCTGGCAGAACTGTGGACAGGTAAAAAGAGGAATTTGAGAAACTTATTCCTACTTGTGGAGTATCGCCCATTCTATCTCATACGTTTGTGCTCAGGGGCTCCCAAAAACGATATATGTTATAAGCAAATCATAAAACACGTTGTTAACTCCCACACTTTTGATCTTCTAAAACCAAACTTTTTGGTTGTTCATATAAACTTTCAAAGGTGGCATTACCCCCCCCCCCCCTTACTTTCTAACAAAAAGTAGCCTATGTCCGTTCTTGAGGTTCACCGTATACCTATGCCAAATTTCATCAAAATCGGTTGAAAGGTTTAAGCGGGAAAGCGTAACAGGCAGACAGACAAGACAGAGTTACTTTCGCATTTATAATATTAGTAGGGATACTAGCGTCTGGCTCATATGTGTGGCGTAAAATACGTCAGAAGTATTTTTCACGTTTATAAACTTATCTGATAAATCGATGCTCTGCCCCCATCTCTCGTTCTTTAAAATTATTGGCGAGCTCTCCCAACATTTGTAGATACAGACACATGCAAGTATCTATTTTTAGCTCGTATTTTAAGGATAGGAATAGGAGTAATTTGCTGACAAGTTTAGGCATCCTTCAAACTGTGTACGAATCACGTTTTGTTTGACCAAAATCGTCTCTAAGACCCAAACAATTGTGTCATTGTGTTCTGTGCCCCCTTTCTATCGGATCCCCCCTATTTCCTTAACAAGATGATTGAGCGTTTAAATTTGGCAGTTTTCTGAGGAACTTACTAAAGATATATATATTCGCAATAATGTAGAACATGGCTGTTCAGACCAGATATAATCCCGACCCAATATAAATTGCAGTATAGTTTTTAAACGTTACCTTATAGTGTTTAATATAATTACGATGTGACTACTATCATATCAAATGATTTATTTAGTCATTTTATATAAACCTAGCGGGTAGCCCCGACGCCATCCGGGTTTAAAATAACTTTTATTTAAAAAATTCTAGTCCTCATACAGATTTCGTAATATTTAAAATCAGCCCCGCATATAGATACTCCAGTGACTCGTACTTAGGTATATCGCATTAGCTAGCCGGAAAGGACGACAATCACGCAACTTTTTTATACACACATACATATGTACCTTTTTTAACTCGTGATATCTTTCGCATGAAATGACGGAATCGAACAATTCAAAAAGTTATACAAGGTTATTGGAACATGCTTGATTATATTATGTATTTTGATAAGGAAAACAAAACAATAATAAAACAAAATAAAATACATAAAGATTTGATGTTGTTTTTTTAAACACCATAGCTCCATCCGATCTCTTGACATATTGATGTTAAGGACTTAAAGTAGGCCTTATGTGATTATTTCGCCGGTCATTCAATATTCAAAATTTATAAAAATCAATGCAAATTTTCGTTGCACGTAATTTACGTTTAACTCAAAAACGGGCTGAGATACCTATACAAACCAAATGTTTAGGCTTTCTATGGACTATTAAGTAGATGGTTTATGTGAAGTTTGCACAAAATCAGACGAGCGGTTCTTTATTTACCAATTTTTTTTGTAACAACTGAATATGCATGCGAAGCTGCGGTAGGCCGGTATTATGCAATATTTTCTGTCCCCTAAACGCTCACGTTATGAGTGGACTCCCCCTAAGACCACCATTTGTACTGTCCTATATATAAGAGTAACTGTAAAAGTAAATCTGCAAAGATCTTGTAACTTTTCGACAAGTTTTTATAGCCACCCCATCATTAGTTTAAATAAATAAGTGGCGTGAGCAATAAACCACTTGGCGACCTTTTTTAAAGCTTTGTAAAATAGAGAGACCCGCTCGGACCTCTATCCTCAGATGTCCTGCCCTGACAATCTGTTGGCTTTTAATTGGGGTCATATAAAATATCACGTAAGACCTAGGTACATGTGCTGACCTACTACATTATCTAGTAGTCGACACAAATACAGCGCCAGCAAAATTAGCATAGTAAAAAACGCTCCATACGTAATGCACGATTAGCTAATCAATACATAGATCCTACATCGCGATGACAGAGTTTTTGTCGCCACTAACTATATATACAACTAGCGACCCGCCCCGGCTTCGCACGGGTGCAATAGGTACGTATTATACATGTAAACCTTGCACTTTATTTTATTACATTGACTCCCCCCGTACCCCAGTGATGTAAGGAATTTTCAGGTCACCTTGGGTTACATTATTGGAGTTTTAGTAAGGATCCCTAATTTCTTGAAAATATAATATAGCCGAGAATAGTGTAGCTTCCTAATGGTGAAAGAATTTTTGAAATCGGTCCAGTGGTTTCAGGGCCTATTCATTACAAACAAACAAACAAATCTTTCCTCTTTATAATATTAGTATACCTTGATAGATATTAGTATAGACAAACCAAGATTGGTAGTTGGACCTTGGTCCTCCAGCAGATAACCCCTAACTCGGCGGAAGTACTTCCATGTTTAGTTAAGAACTTACGTCCCTTACAGTACTTTATATTATCCTTACAATGCATGTACTCGCGGCTGCCCGCGACTTTGTACGCGTGGGCATAGTCTTTTCAAGCAAAAAATATAATTGGTCGGTTTAGCCCCTTTCTCCACTAATATTCGTAAACGTAGTCCATATTCTAATGCAAGTTTTGAGCTATATTTGTGCCAAATTTCATATCTTTTCATTTGGCTTTTCATTCATTTTATAACTTAAAAAATTTAACATTTTCCCAAATAAACTTTCAAGGGGTGATGATAAGGGGGGATGGGGATAATTACCCTAATCTCCCCTTATTAGCCTGTGACCGTTCTAAAGTTTCAACGTATACCTGTACCAAATATCATCAAAATCGGTTCAGTGGTTTAGACGTGAAAGGCGGACAGACAAGACTTACTTTCGCATTTGTACTATTAGGATAGCTTTCGAAATCTCTGGCACTAAGAATATTAAGTAGGTATAGTCGCAATCTTCCTGGTTTTACCGAAATTGTTTTTCTTCTCTAAGCTGCCTCCATCAATCATCACACTTTACCGAGTGTCAGTCCCGAGAGCTGCTAGCTGCTATGTACAGTCGAAAACACGTCAGAATACACGCTTTGGACTTTCTGTCAGTCTTATGTCGCGGGCATAATAACTAACATTGAACTGCAAATGTTTACCTTGATGTGCTAATCACTGTACCTACTTAACGATACTCTAATAACTGATATTTCACGTCGACCTTGTTGTAGGTAACTCTTGGTTAAAAAGTAAAGGTGCTTTACCAGTGTCAGTCGATTAAATTAGTTATTTATTTATCTGTATAAATTGGTACACCGATATCACATTCATACAAATTGAGTATGGTCGCAAAATTCTTATATACATGCCCATTACAAGCGTACAACATTAAATATAACAAATACATAAAACTGGAATTATATTGTGATTCTCGTTGTATTCGTCTCAACATCTTAGCGTGGGGGCATGGCGTCCCAGGTTTGTCTTAGAAGCAGGTACATTTTCTTGCTGGGATGACGAGTTTAGTGAGCTGGAGCCGATACGAACTCGAGGATATAGACACATTTTATTTTTTTCATTTAGCAATCCGTGCAAGACCCTGGCGCTTACGCCTGTCACATAGCGAAATTAAATTTATTAACACAGGAATGTTTTTTACGAAAACACCGTTCATTTTTTAATACCTTCCTGTTACAGGAATATAACAGGAAGGCATTTTCTTATTATCTTATTCTTTGATTGAAATTCGAGAATTATAAAGCTTAATTCGATTGCTTTTGTTAATGTATTTGCATAGCTGGGCACCGTTAATCAAACGGTTAACTTCGTTAACCGTTAATCCGTTACTAAAAAAGTTAGCTTCGTTAATCGTTAAAGCGTTACATTTCTGAAGAATTAACGCAAGTTAACGTTAATCGTTAATCCGTTAAAATATAATCAAAATGGTTGGATGCATGGTCATGGATTCTTAACAGGACCTGGATTCCGATTTCATGTCTTCCAGTCTTCCATGATACGGTTTTGATTACTGCACTGCACAGTAAACTTTTTCAATTCACCTAATATTACCTACACACTTCCTTATCCACACGCAAATGATTACAGACAGTAATTTAGAGAGCTTTCAAGGGGGGGGGGGGGCTATGTAGAACGTTATGATGCGTTCCAATGATAAATAAAGATATGAAACTCCCATTTGGAAACCCTTTTGGTTTCCCTACGGTTTCCGGAGAATCCCTCGATTGTATTAGTGTGCTCGTCTTTTTTTTTAAGAAAGAGGGAAGAGGAGTACAGAATAACGTTACGGTACATTACATGGAGGGGGGGGGGGGGAGTCCAAAATCTTCAAAAATTGCGTTACGTAAGGGTTACCTACACCGTATCGGATGATACTAAATGATCGAAAATTAAAATATCGAACACTATTAATTGAACGGTCCACAAAATCGAACGTTCAAAATATCGTATATACAAATAATCGAACGCTCAAAATATCTAATATTCTTCTCAGGTTTTTGCCAATTTAGATGTTTTTGTGGATGATGTAAAAAAATCATTTTGGATACTATAATCATTCGATGTATTGAGAGTTCGATATTTTGATTTTCGATCATTTGGTATCCGATATGGCGTTGGTAGTCCGTTACTACGTAATACTTGAACGCTCCCTTCTTTAAACAAACACAGCACTCTTCATTCTAATTAAACACCGGATCTAAGTAATTACATAATAATAATACAAAGTAAGTAATGACATGTTGTAATCAGTGCCAATATTCTGCATTGGATTAACGATTAACGGACTTCTGGATTACTAACGGAAGTTAATGATTCCGTTAACAGTTTTTAAAGTTGACTTAAAAGTTAATCCGTTACTCAAAATGTTAACTTCGTTAATTAACGATTAACGGATTAACGAGTTAATGCCCAGCTATGTGTATTTGCGTCATACATAGGTACGTACGTCTGCTAGACGCCTAGTTGGCAGCGATTCCCAGTATTAGAGATAATTGTCCAAAATACATACCTATTTGGCAACCGCGCATTCACTATTATGTGCAATAAACAACAATTCGTCGTGTTTACAAATAGGGGGACTTGCGTTGTGGGATGATGACAACGTACAAAAACAATTTCAAGGTATCAACGCCTTAAAAGAAGTCTTTAGAAAACGTCGGCTAGATTGTTTTAATTACAAATTAACTTTATAAAGGGATAAAAGGTAAATTGCTAAGAAACTCACGCAAGATAACAATTGTGTGTGTGCTGATCAGTAAAATTCAATTCGACAGCATTTTGTAATTTCATAAAGTACTACCTGTTAACCGCGATTTTTTTCGCGTTATTCCGAAACATTCCGGCCTATATGTATATTCACCTATTAAAGCAAGAAATACATGTGTTAACCTTAATAACATACCTACTATGTATAAACAACTTAGAATAAGGAAAGTATAATATATCTATAATATACACAGCAAAGATTTTTGTCAATTAGGTTCCACCTCAGCAAATGCTGCTACGGAATTATTTCTTACACCTGTAGTGTGTGACTCACCTCTCCACACGTATAGTAACCTAGTAATAAATATTAGCCCTAAGTAATTAAAGAGACATTAAACTATACTCGAGTTGTCAACACATGTTTCAATCACTCCCGGGTCCCAACATTACACACCGCAACAGCGGAGGTATTCTGGTGAAACCCTATTAGCTGATGTTCCTACCAAATTTTATCCAAACCCATTTAGTAGATTTCCGTAAAAGAGTAACAAACATACATCCAGGGATCTGTTATATCGGGAAATGCACGGCCAACTATTCAAAATAAATAGCTGACCTATCATCCTCATTTCCTATTGCATTGACGTCAATGCAATAGGAAACGCATATTGATTTGGGCACATTTTTAGTTAGTTAGAATTGGACCTCCGTCGCGCTTAGACTAATTAATTGCTAAGTTCTTATTTTAATTCAAATAAAAGTGTTTGTGGATTAAAACTTCTTTTTTTAAAAACTTACTCCTGACCCGCCCCGTAACAGATCCCTACATTCTTACAAACTATCTCGTTTATAATCGTACACCTATAATAAAAAATATTAGTAGGACGAAGAAATATTGTTTTGACAGGTATTAATAATAAATAAATAAATAAAATAAATAATGCCTAGCCAGGCATCATCCCATGGTGTTCCAGTTCGTACACGTCTTTATCATGGCACTTGCAGGCCTAGCATACGCCACTCGAGTAAATTTTATCGCGCTCATAAGAAATGTCAAAATCAATGCGTCAACTGCTGATTGGCTGAAAATACGTGTACGGTTTACCATCACACAATCAACGGTATTGAAACTTCGGTTTTCTCATGCGAGAAATTTGACGTATTGTGCATGCTAGACCTATTGTAAATAATTTAGGTACATTCCAAACAATGGAACTCTTTAAACGTCCTTGTAAACGGTTTCCCCTGTTACTAGCCCGAGCTGCTTAATGATTACCTAATTAGGCGTCCGACCTTCAGATATATGGAAAAACTTATTATTATTTCGTTTTTCAGTATGTACCTATGACATTGTTAGTGGTCATGACCAATGATAACACTTGAGAGGGGCGGTTGATTTTCGCCTGTGGCCAACCGAAAATGTACACCAAACAACCATTAAACATTTAGTAGGTATACACTTCAAATGTTTTATGTACGGTCAGAAACACGTCAGATTATACACTGTGGACTTTGTACCGTCCTTATTTCGTGGGCGTAAGAACTAATATCGAATTGCAGCTGTTTAACTTGACTTACTGCTGATCGTACCTACTTCTCAAAGATCAAGCAAATCAGCCCTGGTAGAACGAGTGGAGCGGGCGTGTCAAGCGCAGGTCCAAGAAGCGCCAAAATTCCACTGGATCTAAGAAGAGCTCAGGGGTAATAGTTTGGGGATTGATTTCATATTTTTGTAACTTCTGGTCAAGGTTTGAGATTGGTAATGCGGCTCCCTTTAATAGAAAATTAGAGGGGGCTAAAGCAGCCCCTCTCCCACGCTACGTCACTGACACTTAGCACTGTCTTGCCTTTCAACGTAAGCTTCTCCAAATATCATGATTTTTTTATAATACTTCTTTCGCCGTCCTAGTCCATGCTGTACCGTTCACATATCAGCCAAAGGACTTTCACTACTGAACATAGGCCATTTCCCCAAGACATTAACTCTTCGTACACAATATCTAAACACATAAATTTAATTGGATACTTTTTAAATGTAATCAGAAACCAATTTTTATGAAAAAAAAAATTTGGTAAGCAATTATAAGATCTCTCATCTTTGTTAAAAAATATACACCTAAATAAAAAGTTGACAAAATGATACATAAATGAAGATCAGTTTTTGTGCCAGTACACGTGCCGGCGTTTAATTGCTACAAAATTGTGAAGGTGGAAGTTGCGCGCCACAATGCTTGTATTCGTAACAATGCATCTTTATAGCAAGCGGAGGGCTCTTAGCTTACACAGCTAGAGTCCTCGGCGAGACCTCATTTGCAGGGCCTCTGTTACAGTTGGGAAATTTACACCAGAACAGTGATGTGAGTTAGTGTCTCAAAACGTCCCGGTACTAATTGATTAAACATAATTCAGGTTCAAACGAATTTCGACAAAAAAATATAAAACAAAGCTGAAGCTTTTTTCACCGTGTTGAAATCTAATCCTATGCGAGTGACAAAGAGCCTGTAATAAACTCATTAAACTATTAACTCATTAGATTAATGCCCGGTTCCATTATTTGAGAGAGGCAGGGCAAAGCGATTTATCGCTCGCACTGGTGAAATACCTCCACCTTACAGAAGACCGCAGCCAAATAACAATCACTCTGGTGTTGTTGTGTCCCTGCATGTGAGTAATGTTTCCACAGGTCTTGGGGGGTTCTACATTAGTAGCAGGGGTCAAGCCTTCAAGGTAAGGGTGACAAGTCTAGTAACAGTTTTACTATGCTATACTTTTCGCCCTTAAGCTAGGAACTCATTACCATTTAACATCAGGTGGGATGAGGTCAATCTTGGAGTGATTTATAAAAAAAAATTTGAAAAACGATCCGTTATAGTTAGTTATAAATTACACGAGGCGTAAGCTAAAAACGACCGAAGGACGACTGATGACAGCTGATATGGAAGTCGGAATTAACGACTCGTAGAAAAATTTGACACATTACGAATAGTAAAATATTGGAACAGGGCATACGAGAATCTATAAACATGATACCCGTATAAGAAGATGCACGAAATGTGGGAGCAGGAAAACATATTTTTACGTTTTTTTAATTTAGGTATTTATCAATTTTATACCAGCCTCTTTTCTCAGTACAACACGAAAAACCCAGAAAAAACCTACGCTTTGCGAGCTTAATGGCAAATTTTAAGTTATTAATTTTAAAATCAAAAGGATTGCAACTTGCGCATTGTTTGATATAAATAAAATAAATAAAAATAAAATCGTTTATTTCAGGTAACATAACCCATATCAATCACATTATTATTACAATTACAATTAATTAACAATTATGTCAAGTGTTCTAATTACAATTACATTAAATTACAATTAATTAATTAATTAACATTATTGAAATAAAAGAAAAAATAATAACTGGGGGATATAAATATAGAAATGCAAACATAAAAAGAATTAAAAATTTAAAAAGGGATAAATTGATTGATTGAATATACAAAGACACAAATACAATTAATTGTTTAATATATTGCGGCTCTACCCGTAACCGTGGCGACGGGCACGTGCCCGCTACAGCAGCCACGGATAAAGGGGCAATCGACCCTATCCGCGATCATCCTCAGGACTGCATTGGAGCTGCCCCAGACCCTGGGCACCAGGGACGCGCACCTCTTGCGCATGGTGGCGTGGAAGCAGTCCACGTGCGCCGCCGCAAACATGCCCGAAGCGCTGCAGCGGCGGCGCAACCCCATCACAGCCCTGAATGCGTTATTGAACTGGACGCGAAGGGAGCTGTACACTTTCTGCGAAAAGTCGGCCCACAGTGCACATGTGTAAAGGGAAGTGCAGTATGCTTGAAATAGGGTAATTTTAACCTCTTCTGAACACCGCGCGAACCTACGCGCCACTATGTTCGCTCTACGTGACAGCGCCCTTCGCTCCCTTTCGATATCAGCATGATCCCCGAGTCCAGTGGTCACTATATGTCCAAGATATTTAAATTGCGTCACTCGCTCTAAGGCGATACCGTTCAGCATTACAAGTGGTATATCCTCTGGACATCTAGCACCAGTGGTCTCAAACACCATGAACTGACTCTTCATGACATTGTATTTTAGGCCGTGTCTATGAACATATTCCTCACAGACCCTCATCAGAGTATTCAGACCGCAGACGGACGCGCTCAACAAGACCATGTCGTCAGCGTAACTTAGATTGTTCACACTGACATCGTCTATCTTGTCATCGTCTTGACATCGTCTTTCTCGTCGATATTGGCTGCCAAAAGTTTTTTGAAATAATTATAAATCGTAGACTTATACACACCTCTAGCATATCAATATAAGCTTGGGCTATCGTTACTATGATAATGGAATTAATTCTTAAACGATCCACGAATTGGAAAGAGCGAGGTCTTAGTCAATTCCTTATTCATGAAACTACAATTCTTTCTTTGATAACTTTTTTTAATTTAGTTGGTTACAAGTTGGAATCTGATATTGCGTTCCACTGTATACGCTATGATCTATAAACTTAGTACGCGTATAATTGGTACACGGCACAACAGTACCAGCCGAGGCCCTCATCCGTTATTTCTCGTGACAGGACTCGACCTTATTTCAAGGGGTCACTATGTAAGTAAATACATTTAGTAGTTTAGTACATTTTAGTAGCGTTTAGCAGCATACGATATTAAGAAAGTAATTTTCAGTTAGTTGCACAAGGTTGTGTGGCAGAGATGAATGACTTTCTTATATGGAGAAAGGAAGTTTCTGAACTTACTTACTGCTTGTAGAGAAAAAAATATGAGCTATGTTATTAAAATACTACAAACACGACCTGCCTGCCACATATACTTACATAAGCATTATTAGGAGAACCCATCATGCCAATGTGTTCCATAAAAAATTTAAAACGTGTACCTCATCGGAACTTTTTAAACAGATCAAATTAAAATTAATTGAAAAAAATAACAAGGAGGCGTTCTTTGCTTTTTGAATTTAAAACCACGATTAGAGGAGTCTGGCTGAAAGGACTCAGGTACTTCAAACTTGTAAGAAAAGTTAAATAAATAAATGGTACACAACAACACATACATTGCTCTGATTCTGTGGTAAAATCAGAAATGACGATGGTACCACAACACCCAGACCCGAGACAACATATAAAAGTTCGTTTCGATTCGATTTTCGATTTCGACCTTGGAGATGGCGCGACGCCAAAGTCTGGCCCGCTTGTCTCTCGGCTACGGAGGTTGTGAAAGAGATTTAGACTGCTTATCAAAGTGGCTTGCCTGAAGCGTCCCGTCCGGCGTGACGGTAAACGTCGCCTGTTTGACTCTAACTTAAGAGGATGCTTACATATGGAGGGTCGCAGTAGATGGCCTTACACCACATGGGCTCGGTGTGGTAGCAGACGCAGAGCGAGCAGACGCCAGGGCCGGGCACGTACAGCAGCCCGTGTGGCACCGACTTGCCTTCGAAGTCGGTGCATTCCTCCTTGCATGCTGGAATGGGAGACGTGGCGTTATTCAAGTATCTGAGCGTAGCTTAGCCAGTACTGGATAATATATATATATATATATATATATATATATATATATATAAGGTTAAAAAAAAGTATTTTCGCATAGGGTATGTATGAACTTGTATAATAAAATCTCTTTGCCTGTACTGTTTCGACATTTGATCTGGCTGGTTTTGTTATCATTGAAAGCATAAATTTAGTTTCTGTAGGTATTCAAAGATTATGATTTTAATGAAGGTTTACAAAACAAGTTGAAAACAAATTCCAAATTCAAATTAGGAACTTTGTGATTTTCATTTGGTTTTTGTTGTAAAGAAGAGGAAATCTGATAAAGAAATTACGATACATATAAAACAAACCGCTATACCTTAACCCGAGATAATACAGAAAAGTCCGTTTTCTATATTGGCCCGACCAGGAATCAAACCTGACGTCAAAGTCCGCTTGCCTCTTGGCTACAGAGATCGTCGTTCTAGGTACCATAAATGTGACAAAAAATAATAACCGCTGAGCCCATTGTCATTTCGGCACAGCTGACGTAAGTTTAGCACCGACTAATAATATTCTCGTATCATACGTGTCCCATTTTGAGTTTTTATTCGGCAATAAAACTAAACAAATATCACAATGTCTGCCAACTTATGAATGTCGGTTATTTACGTTTCGTATATTGTAACAGAGGGAAGGGATGAGAGATAAAAAGAAAACATATTCAGAATAGGGATATAAGTATATTTATAAAAAATATACATGAAAAATCTACAGAAAAGGGAAATTTAAACTGTATATGGGACCTCTATCGAATCTTCGAATAGCTATAGAGCACCGAACATATTATGTTCTACCTTAAAGTTATAAGTCATGCCATTTAAAGGAAAAACATAAAAGGCAAGCATTTATTTTATTCTCAACAAATAACTTCCAAAACCCGTTCCAAAAAACAAAGCGAATCAATGTAATTCTATTATATAAAAATAAATCGCAAAATGTGTTGGTAAGCGCATAACTCGACAACGCTTGACAATTATTATATAAGTCCAAGGATGGTTTTTACGGCGAGAAAAAATCGAATAATTGCCGGGAAAACTCTAAAGATAGCCCTTTCTTTTTTATACACTTATATAAAATATATACTTTCATGGTCGGTTTTACCCCTATCCCCTGATATTCGAAACAAAAATTCGTTCATATTTAAATCCAAGTTTCGAGCTATATTTGTGCCACATTTCATATCAATTAACTCCCATATAATTTTTCAAGGGCAATATTACCCCTTTCCCCTATTATTTTCAAAACAAACAGTAGCCTATGTCCGTTCTACAGATTCAACGTATACTTATCCCAAATTTTATGAAAATCGGCTCTCTCTCTATCTAGGCGTGAAAGCCGGACAGACAGACAGATAGACAGTTACTTTCGCATTTACAATACTAGTATGGATGTCTGCAAAGCCGTGGTGGGCCGCTAGTTAATCATAAAAACTGTTCATCCGCACAATTACAGCTAATACTTCAAGAGAGTTCTAAGAGTCTTTGTGAACTTTCCCAGATAGTAATCCTAAGAATTACCTTATACTGTATTTGATTCAACCTGTTTAATATTCAACCTACCGTCTCAAGGGTTTAATTTGTTTTAACTTTTTATGAAGGTATACCAACATAATTAGAGGCAGTGAAACAGCAGGATAAGTAGCGTGGTTGTAACGACGTTATAGTATGCATTAGCATATGGGGTGACCTTCTCTGTATAATGAGGGAGAGACAGGCAAAATTGCGACGACTTCACGAGTCATCGTGGGAACATAAGATAATTAATAGATAAAAAACGTATTACCTTATATTTAGGAGGTAAAGGTAAATATTTTGTAAATGGGGTTTATGGGATTTGGAAAACGTATTTTGGCAGCTTTTTATTGTTATTTTATTTGTGGAGGTTTTACCATTAAAAAGTAAAGCAAATTGTTAAAAGTTTTGTAGAGTTTAGACAGAGCCAACTCAAGATAGCGTGGACAAAGGCGTGAATTGAAGGAAGGAAGAGAAAGGAGAAAAAAAACAGAATAGATAATGAAAGTTTAATTTTAAGTAAAAAAAAATATATCCAGACCAATAGTAAAGATAAAAGAGAGACAGGAAAAGAGAAAGAAAAAAGGGTGAGAGAGTGTAGTCAAGTCTTATCAAGGAATCCGTAACAAATGGTGTTATTTGAGGATTGGTGTTATTAGAAAAAATCAAGTTCCTTTTTATATTTATTATTCATGGAAGTTTGTACTTTTATATAACAATGACGCCGACACAACACTATGGTAAATTATACCTATACGAAATTACTCTCTAGATAAGAATAACACTTTAATTTAGGTTGTTTGTTATATATTGTTTATTTATGGTTTTTACAATAAATTTTACTGTTATGATGAATACTGCAATTATATGAATTAAATATACTATTAGGTATATTATTATCTAGCAGCTGGAAATTAACCTCCATTGGTGGAACTACCTTTTCCACGACGGTTTCAAAAAGTATACAAGTACTGTTGACCAACTTTCTAGAGTTTGTAAATTTTCCTTAAAATAAATTTAATTTGTGGCGAATATCTCAACTTGGCAGATACTCACTGATTCCTCGCACGTATTTGATGCGCAGGCAGACACGTCTGCCAAACCACAACTGCTTATTCCGTTATTTATATTTCAAACGTACGTTATGCTATTAAACGTTATTTCATAATGTAGAACTCCGACGTTGTTTATTACGTTTAGTGGTGCTTGAATGTCGGGCGAGAATTTTTAGGCAACTTTTTTTATTTTTGTTACAGGTAAATCTGACTGATACAACGGAGTGGGAGCATAGGATTCAAATGGTATTTTATTCATGAAATGAAGGTCAGAAAACTGCGCTTTTTAACCAACTTCAATAATAGGTTTCTTCTCAATCCGACATAATACATATACGGATACGATTAACTCCGTCATTTACGAAACGATTTTGAGCGTTATATTATGATTTTGGAATCAGGATACGGAGACCAGAATCTGATGATGGTATTCCAGAAAAAATGAGGGTAAGACGTTTTGACTTAAATGAATACGTAGTCCATCATTGCACAAATGATCACTTCATATTTATAAACGTGTTGCCACATTTGAAAAAGTCAAGGAAATTTAAATATCGATTTTTACGCTTACACCTACTAGGTGTTCTGAGATAATTTACGAGTCTTAAAAACACAGTGACGAACATTCTAGTTTATTACAGGAAACAAATTACTATAACAACGCAGTGCCAACAGATATAATGCCGTCTACAGATATAAAACGTATTGAGTAGTCTACAAATGTTTTGTATTTCAAAATGACTGAAAATCTAATGGTGCTATTATGATTATTGTACCAGCCTATAATTTCAACTCGATGAAAATCAGAAATTCATTACTTCTCGGCTAATATTTAATATTTTATCAGTGTATGTATCTTCACCAAAACTTCTTAGTTAACTTTATATAAATTGTTACAATTTTTTTTGATAAATAATTTGCTAAAACGCGATCGTCCTCTTTCACATTGCATTGCCCTGACCGGGTCTATAATGATCTAATTTTAAGAATTCCATCTGTATCGTAATGATTGATTGTATTAAAGAGTGTTAGTCAAAACCAGATTACCATAATTAAGTTTGGACTTTTGAGAGCTGATGACCGAGACAGTCATACAAGTCGGGCTCAGTTTCAGCATATGGTATCCATTTTTTTGCAGGGGGAAATGCAATGAAGCACTGAACCGAGACCCGAAGGAGGAAACAGCGTGTGTCTGCCCTGAAAAAGGCAGGAATACCCACTAAAACCTCTCGGCAGGCCTCATCGCCTTGATAGTGATGCTGTGAGCAAAACTCCCACTACAGTGTCACCGGCGATATACCCGCTAACTAAGCAACCTGCGCAACCTGATATGAGCTAAACATCTAGGTGCGATAAATTGTTTTTATATTTCAGCATTTACGACCTTAAATCGCATATTTGTTTGTTATTTACAAAACAATAATAACATTTCGACAGATTTGGGCTAAGACCAATACTCGACTGGCTTCAATTTTATTTCACGTTATTTCATTTCCAGTCCTTAAGCGAAAATCAAATTTCCATTTCAACGTCAGAACGGGCCGGTACTTACCTGAAATGCGGCAATTACCTCCGCTCAGTCCATTTTGAACCTAATTAGAAAAACGAAAGAGTTAATTTGTATAACCCAATGTGTATGCTGAGCGGGCCTTCTGGCTAATTGTTTTGGGGACCTATGCAAATAAGGTGTTGTGAAAGAAGTGGACTTAACTCAGGACCTTAATACAAGAGTTAGATAATTAAAAAGAATAGCGGTTCAGTGTCCCAGTATCAGATTGTCCCTGTCTCTTAGCTCGTAAGCTAAATTACGTTGCGGATTGTGGAAACGATTATTTACAGATTAACTTTTACGAGATTTACTTGATAAATGGAAATCTTTTGTACTTGTTCACAATGTTTTTGAACAAGTTTTGCTACAAAAAATAAAATCACTTTAGTTAGTTTAAAATTTGTGATGGGGCTTTAGGATAACTGTAACCAGAAGGGATATCTCACCTACGAGACTAGGTTTAATTTTTCGTTTAAAATTTGACTATTTTTAGCAAAAACCCACTTCCACCCGGGCTATGGGGATACCATGCTATCATACTAGGGGCCCGTAGCCCGTAGTGTATTATTGTCCTGAATTTTACTTCCAATTTTTGAAAAACGATACGTCCTAGTTAATTATAGTAATAAATTATACAAGTATTTACTTTCAAGAGATAAGCTGGAGTAGACCAGTCCCCAAAGGAGGCACCAGTTCACAAGCATGACGTAAGTGCCAGCCATCGCTTCACCGTATGTTACATGTATGTAATGTGGTCTGATATTTATTTGTTTAATTATAGTTTGTTGAAAGCAGTTTTTTCAGTCGTAAGCTAAAAACAGACGACTGACGACCGTTACCTAATAGGAAAGTAAATTAGAAATTAGAATTAACGACTCGTAGTCGGTTGGGGAAAAACGGATAGTAATTTTTGATAGTCATATTTTGCGAATCGTAAAATATTGGAACCGGGTATTAATCTTTGTAACATCACACTATAATTCAACTTTATGTATTAAGATCATATAATAATTCAACTATATATCTTAACTTATATTATCCTAATTAATTAATTAATAACTGCCTACTCGAAAACTTAAAAAGTTGTATTTACCTGTAATTGTTGGTAACATCACTACTGGTATTATTGTATGTATAGTTTGTAAGTAATATTGTTATTAAACGTTGGTAAATCTTAAATAAATAAATAAAATAAATAAATATATATCTGGCGATTATTAGTCTCGTGAACTATAGGTAGTTAAGAAACATTTAAGAGGGAATGATTCTCATCTCACTTACCTCGCTCAAAGCGAACTAACTAACTCCGGAGAGACGAAGTTGCTCGCTAGGTGGCGTAACTTCACGAATTAATTACTCTGTTAGGAACAACTATGGAATTGACTAAGCTCAAATACTTTTAAGTTTCTTTTCTTTTATTAGACTTTTATATTTTTTTTTTGTCTAGAGTAAATATTACGTGCAGTCGTGTTAAACGATTTTGTGTGTGCATTTTTTTATTATTATTATTATTATTTTTTTATTGCGGTTGATTGTATATTAACAAATATAGTACTATGATGTTTATCACATATATTGATTTTGTTGAAAATACTTAAAACCTTATAGCGTTGGTAAATGTTTTGATTTTGTCTCACATGTTTGCATATACTACATGTTTTACACTAAACTAGGCACTCGTTATTTGCAACTATTGAATAGACTCATTGTATTAAAATATTTTACATTTCTACACAATGGCCCCAATTAGCAGAAGTATTTTTAAGGTAAAATGTTAGTTATCTCATTAGCATTATGGTAGGTACTACAATGGCGAGAATCTTACCTTGCCGTAACACAGTCCTCGGACTAGCACGGGAGGTAAAGAGTTTTGTCGGTATACCTTCAATAGATGTTAATATTTGTCATAATTTGTGTACTTCAGAGTGTTTGGTCAACTAGATGGTCTTAGTTATTAACAAGATAATGTTGTTACTTTTGGTTTCATAACAATTTACTAGTTTTGCCTTGTAATGAAGTGTGAAATGGTGTACTGTATACTTAATTATGCAAATAAATTTATTCTTATTCTTATTCTTTTATCAAAAATCTATGCCCTGGCTTTGAGAAGAGTTATTTACGAGTTTATTTTGAAGGTTCTTTATTCGAACAGCTGTTAAAAGTGTAGAAATGAACTAATTGTAATCTTTAAAGTTCTTCAGTACATTAATAAATAAAATAAAAATTACATACACATTGACATGATATTAAGGTAAGTAGCTAAAGCACATGTATTTCAGAAATCATAAACAATGACGGTACCAGAACACCCAGACCCTGGACAACATAGAAAAGTAATTCCATTTCAATTTCATCCGTATTGACACAACAGGGAATCGAACTCGGGACCTAAGAGAAGGCGCAATGCCAATGTACAGCCCGCTCGCCTCTCAGCTAAGGAGGTTCGTCAAAAACTGTCCTTAAACAAATTGTTTTTTTTTTTAAGTTTTCTTTAAATTAAGATTCAGTTGTTCGCATAAGAAACTTCAAGAAGTTTTTATATCGTTTGGTTATAATGGAAAACCTTTAAAGCGATACCCTTTAAAAGATGATATGACCTACATAATACGGCAAAAAATATATGTGAAACAGTATCATATCAGCGTGGCAATGTGCCCACTCCGCCTCGCCTCTTTGTATCGCTATGTTCATGCCTTCACCGAGTATCCGATGAATATTTTATTTCTGGACGTTTGGTATTGATCAGAGCTCCTTAATTACACTTCCTTTAAGGTATTGAACAGTTGCCTAGTTAATTCTAAATGAGCCGTGTAGCTGCTGAGCATTTTTGTTGCTTTCTAGCGATAAGACCGCCTAAATCTATACTGTTAACTAGCGGCCCGCGCGCCTACTACCCTCGCTTTCCCACATTTTTACTGATTTTTCGATCCTTCTAGTTGCAGCGTTATTTCTGATACAAATACTAGCTATGCCCGAGTCTTCATTCGCGTGGACTACATACTTTCATGGTCGGTTTTACCCCTATCTCCCTTTTATATTCGAAACAAAAAGTAGTCCAAATTTTATACAAGTTTCGAGATATATTTGTGCCAAAAATAAACATTTTCCCATATAAACTTTCAAGGGCTGTATTCCCCCCGTACCCCCTTATTTTCAAAACAAAGAGTAGCGAATGTCAGTTCTAGAGGTTCAACGTATATCTATACCAAATTTCATCAAAATCGATTACGTGGTTTAGATGTGAAAGCCTGATAGACAAACAGACAGATAGAGTCACTTTCGCATTTATATTAATAGTATGGATGGGACAAAAATTTTGTTTTGAGGACAACAGTCCGTTATCGTACTGCTAACAATCAAAGGAAGTACTGCGCTATTATAAAAACAACTCAAAAGCCAATTAGGCAGGCTGTCGTGCTAAACATACGCATATTCCCACAGCAATGCGTTAAGATTTGTCGTGTCTTTTCTAACATCTTAGGGGTTCCGACTCGAATTGAAAGCAGGAACCCTTATTTAGTATAAGGCGAGCGGTTCCGTCGCTCAAGACCTGTTTAGTGCTCCACTGAAGCAAAATCAAATACGATGGCACTCGAGCTTGGAGACGCGACACAGTTCATATTTGATGGCAGTAAGTTGAACGTGAAAGCGTATCTTGACTATTTTTTTCAATTAATTATCAGAGTTTGATGGTAAGAGGTCAGACGGGTTGACTTTGGTGCCTTGGAAGAACGGAAAGTGCCTAATTTGGGACGCTACTTGCGTCAGCACTGTAGCCGCTAGTCATCTAGGTCGCACTGCAGCTGCGGAAGATGCATGTTTGAAGAAGAGGCTTAAGTACGCTAATTTAGAGCCTCTTTATCACTTTGTGCCTGTGGCAGCGGAGACCATGGGCTGTTGGGGGTCGGAGGCGAGGGACTTTGTGCGTGAGCTATGCCGTAGACTGAGCGATGTAATAGGCGACTCACGTTCTGGTTCGTTTCTGATGCAGAGGCTGGCCATTGCTATTCAGCGTGGTAATCACGTTTGCGGGGACTGACGGGAGCGAGTAGTAAATTTTATTTTAATTTGTGTGTTTTTTTTTATTTTATTTTTTTATAATGTTTATTAGCTATTGTGATTTTATTTAACGTGTATTGTTGTTTTGTTTTAAATTGAATGTTATTTTTTAAATTTAATCGGTAAAATTAAATTAATAAGAGTTTATTATCATTGTATAAAAACTGATTTTTTTGTGCGAATTAATGAAAGTCGTACAAAAAACGTTGACGTCGTCACATGTACGTGACTACATATGTAAATAATAGGTACAACAAAAAGCCTCTGATTAGGTTAATAACTATTTTGTATGTCAAGTACCGTTATTTATTATATGCCACTAACAGTAATATTAACAAGATTAAAATTAAAGGTGATTTGTATAACAGGTTATTTCTGAAACATACTTCGGGCAACAAATATTGTACAGGAATATAAAAATATAATAAAAAAAAAATATTCATTATATGCCCTTATACTAACGTATACATGACTTTTAACAAGAAACCAGGGACGATATGTACATACATATACTAGAATAAAAACAAAAAGTAAAAGAAAAGAAGAAAAGTAAAACATATTGACGTATAAAAATCATGTTCAAAAGGGACGTCAGGTCATAGAAGTTACTAACAAATATATTTTAGCTTGTTCGACCATAGTTCTGACTTTGTCTTAAGACGTATTGAGAAATATTTTATTTATGATTAAAAATATCATTTTACAGAATCTTTATCGACTGACAATACGCTTCACCAAACATCTCGCAGAACCATAATACGTTCTATGATTCGGTGAAAAAATGTTCGGTGAACCATAGTGTCTGTCAAAAAAGATTCGGTAAAATGATATGACCCCAAAAATCTCTCTCTCTCAAGCAGAGTTGAAGAAATACTTGGAAGTAAGACCGTATGTAGTGGTAGCTTTGTGGAAGTAATGTCGCAGAAGGACGATACCGACAAATAACGGGAATGCATAACGCAGCTCGAACTGTGCATCTTCCTTGCTCTTTTTCAAAGAATAATTTAAATGTTACGCTGCCAAGGTGAGTGTAAAATGAATAGGTAAGTAATTTCACAGTTTACTTAACATCTTTGCACCGTAGCTACATTCTTAATTAAAAAGTAGGCTTGATCTACATACGACTAATGCCCGGTTCCGTTTTAGTTACGAATAGTAATAAATTGTACGAGGCTTAACCTAAAACCGTTCCAGATTCGTAGTCAGTTGGAGAAAAACGGGTTGTAATTATTGACACATTACGAATCGTAAAATACCAGGCATGAATCAAACGTTGCAGTAGATTCTTCCAAGATAGATAGATAGATAGATATACTTTATTGCACAAAACTTTACAGAAATAGGTTTTACAGATTGGCAATAGTACAATTTAGGCGGTCTTATCGCTAGAAAGCGATCTCTTCCAGACAACCTTAAGGTAGAGGAAATAGTAGATGGTGAGAAATGGGTACGGCCAAGCTTCTGTACTTTAGTAAAACTTATTTGTGGTTGCAGCAATGTGCACGATTTACCCAAATTATGTAATTGTGAACTGTATTACACCGGTTTACGCGACAAAATTATATGTTTATATGTAGCGAGTATTAATACTGGGCTGGGTGTAAATTTATATTAAAATTGTAAACGAAAGCGTGGGTGTCCCCAACAATGTATTTTATTTTGTGTGCGCCGCTGGCCGATTGAGCACTGTATGGGTATAGTACTAACAGAACATATATATATATAGGAATATACATGAACAGATAAAGTTAAATATCTTGTGACACGTAGAATTTTTAGTTCGTCTTTTCCGCCTTTTCACTTTAAATATTTCTTTAATTTATAGCCAGGTTAGACATCTATATCGATCTCTGAGGCCCGGTCGGGTCCAAATGGAAAACGAGCTTTTCTGTATTTTATTAAGTTATCGTTACAAAGTGGAAACTAGATTCATCATCATCATAAACTTGAGTCAAGCTAAAAACAACAACAAACGAAGCAAAGAATAGAACTCAACTACGAACCTCGTAGTCGTAGCTACGAGAGACCTACGCCGGCTTCTGTTGTAGCCCGTTTCGTAGCACAAACGCCCTGCACTGCACTTAATGCCGTTGTACAGCCAGCATCATTAGTCGTATACACCTCAGTACCTTGTCATATCAAATCTCCGCGTAACTAAGCAAGTCAGATAGACAGTGACTTAATGTGACAAGGTACAGAATTGTTCACGAACTAAAGCTAGTGACTGTACAGACAAAAGCACGGCAGACACACTTCGAACTTTGTACCGCCTTTATATCGTGCGCATAAGAACTGATATCGAACTGCAAGTATTTACCTTCATGTGCTGTCGACTGTACTATATTATTTATGTCAAACACTCACCGCTCGCGTTTCTATAAATATTAGTGCACTTAGGAAAGGCACGTGTAGGGCTTCACTTATTGATAATTGCTGGCATTCTTCCAGGAACTAGTAAAGTGTTCGTCGGCGGATGATAATTATTTACTAATCAGTAAATTACCCTGAAGACCTTATTAAAGAACATATTGTTATATTATTCTGTTTTAGTACGTGAACATATGAACGATAAAAAAGAATCAATTACTATGCTAAAACTGATAGCTGTGTTTGTTTTTAAAACGAAGGAAAAGTAACTGTAATTGATTTGGTATCGAGCTTATAAATGAGCGAAGCGCGTAAGATCAGGTGCCTCGCCAGCTGTAAGTTCAAATTTTGTTGGTTATAATTATTGTGTATAGAGGTAAATTTAAAAAAAAATGGTTAGTAGAATCGTTTAAACTGCTGGTACCACCTAAATATAAAATTAGATTGAAATATGAATGGGTAATTTTACCATGGTCTACCGTGTTCGCTATTTCTTTTAAATTGATTTCCTCAAGTATATTGTAGTTAAATGTCTATACCAGTCTACTATATTACTTTCTGCTTTTTCTTAAGCATTTTTCTTAAAACACAACTATTAACAGCCATTTTTCTTTGCCTATAGATCTGTTCTTAGCTTAGCAACATTACAATACATGTAAGGAAACTAATTAGCGTAACTTTACGTCATAGCCCAATAAAAATTTAGCATCAGCGCGGAACATCTTGAGTCGCTCGACTCAAACAAAGGCTTTAATTGGACGTTAACATTAACATGATTTTAAAAAATCCACAATATTTATTGCTAAAGCTGTGTTTACATTAAAAAAAAAGGTTAACAGTATAATTGTGCTAAGGCCTATATGTCGCATATTATTACTACTATGAGAATGAACCGTACTTGCGTGTACGCATGTACATGTGTTATACATTTTTTTTTATGCTCATCAACGTCTCACTAATAACACTTTAGTCACACACATACTTTATACACTTTGGATTTTGCATTGCTCTTATGTTGTAGGCATAAGAACGAATACCGAACGGCAAATTTGCCTTGACGTGCTGTTGACCGTACATTCATCTTAAAACAAAGTAAGTAGCCTAATCCTTAAAAATGAAGTAGCTTAAACGCTTTTACTATTACGATACGATCAACGGTGACACTACTATATTTGCAATATATTTAAATATTTTGAAGCAAACTTCTTAAAACAATGTTTAGCGCAAGTTGCTTAAAGTAAGGGCGTCATTTGAGCCGTTTAATCAAAACTTCCGGACTGCACAATTATTTAGACAGTGATTATGCACTACGTTCTCGGCCTCATTAGTAACGCTTCAGATTTGCAATGCAAATAGTCGTGTCTACGCTCTGTCACATGTTAAACAAAGAGTTGCTAGTTGAATAAAAGAAGAACAAGAAATATATCAAGTACTTGACCGATGGAGACATAAATTACTAGGCATAGAGCGGGAGAGGACCAACTATTTTATCAAAAAGGGGATTTATTAATCCTCAATGCAAAAACAATGGTGTGTTAAAAGTTTGACGTGTCTGTCTGTTTGTCCGTATTTTTGTCTATCTATGACATTCTAGTCTATTTTGTCTAGCTACCAAATAGATGAACCGAATTTGATTTTGTACTGGCCGAGACTTTTATGTGGTGTAGAGTACCTATACTCTATTTTTTTTAGTTTTTAAGCGCTGTTCCCTATATTTTGCGTAGAGGGCGAATCACTAACTAGTCTGCTCGCCTGTACTTACGCTTTTTATATTGTTTTAAAAAAAAAATCTGTTTTCTCAATCAATGTTATGCATGCCAAAATGTATACAATGATGCATTTTTTATAAATTGTACATAAGTTCTACGGTTAATTTAATTAACATTGTTTTATTTTTTTTACATTATTCATTTTATATTTTTTTACAATTGACAAACTAACTGTATGTCTTGGTGCAAAATTAGTAATAAGTTAATAGATTTTTTTGTCTAAAAAACGTACTGAGTTACTTGCCGGTATCTTCTCGGTAGTAATAAGTACCGAACCGGAGTTAACATCATTTGATTTACAAAGAGACTATTCATAAGTGTTACTGATGTAATTTTCATGAATAAAAAGATTTGACTATTGACTATTTTTATCGTTGTTTAGATACGTGGCATAGTGTATTCAACAAGTAGGCGCGCGCCGCGTGTTGACCTCTACTATCGTGAACGACAAAAAATGTCGTCGAGTGATGTAACTTTGCCCATTACAAGTTCGATAAGTTGCCGTCCATGACAGTTGGACGCTATGGGCTGGCAAGATTGATCGGTTGAATGGGAGTTACGAAGTTTATCAATCGAGATAAAGTCGGAAATAAGTAGGAGATTAATAAATGATGCTTTTAGAACGATTTGGAGGCCAATTTTTGGTATTGTAACTTTAATAGATCTACTATTTCCTCTACCTTAAGGTTGTCTGGAAGAGATCGCTTTCTAGCGATAAGACCGCCTAAATTGTATTATAATCAATCTGTAAAACCTATTTCTGTAAAGTTTTGTGCAATAAAGTATATCTATCTATAGATAGACAGATAGACGTACGACGAACTGGTGCTTTAAGGTATATTTTCTTAGAGACACAGAATTATAAATAAAGATCATGTATCGAGAAAACCAGACACAGTAGAAAATCAATTGTGTCTGACTTTTATAAGAAAGATTTTTTTTTATATTACAAGTAGGTACAGCATAAATTTGTTACTGGACTTGCCGCTCTTACCGTAAAGGCTTGACCCCTGCTACTAATGTAGCACCCCTCAGGAGGTCTGTAAACTTTACTCACACGCAGGAACAGAACAACACCGTAGCGTTTGTCATTTGGCTGCAGTCTTCTGTAAGGTGGAGGTATTTCACCAGTCGCGCTGAACTAGTTCGAGCGATAATTCGTTATGCCCTACCTCTCATATATAATAAACTCTAAGCAAGAGGCGTTAAGTAAATTTATATTTTTCTTAATTAAAAAACGAAATTATATATTTAAGAAAGCAATAACAATAAATGTTAGACTACATGATATACATTGTTCTGATTCGGTGCTGCATTTGTGTGATAGAGCGAATAACAGTAGCATTTTTCAGTCAATAAAATTTGTAACGCTTGATAGTTACTATTCTCGCGTATTATGTTTTTATTTTATTTTTTAGATTACTTATGCACTTTGTCACTATTACCGCACCCATAAACTAACTCTCCGCATGACCCAAAGGTTGACTGGTAGAGAATGCCCATAGCATTAAGTCCACCTGTTGTACTTTTTTTTTTGTGCAATAAAGTTTTTAAATAAATAAAAATAAATAAAAGGATATTCAGTCCTACTAGGGTATAAGTACGTAGATAAACTCGTAGAACACAGTATAAAGTGACATTGAGCTTGTTTGAGGGAATTAGTCACGTGCCGCTAATTTGTGAAGCCAATTGATTATTATATAAAGCCATGTGAGCATGCAAATGGAAAAACGCGAGGTCGGAGCGCTCCACCTGCCCGGCCGCTTTGTTTCACAAATGGATTAATTATGTTATTGTGTCGAGTTTATCCTTCGTGACATGAATACTGATAGAATCAAAATTCTGCAGGCAACTACTTTTTGTTTTTTTTTTACATTGCACTTCAAGATTGACCTCATCTCACCTGATGTTAAGTAGTAAGAACGTCAGCTTTAGCTAAGGGCGACGAATACAGCATGTTGTCCAATATTTTATCTTGAATTTTGCTGCAAGCCTTAAGAAACTACAAAATGCAGATCTCAACCCCACCATATTTGAGCGAAATTATCGGGGCGGAGCAAAATATTTATAAAATATTTAAAAACATATCTCGACGTCATACCAGTTAAATGAAAACTTATTTTAATTATTAAAAATAAGAAGTTACATACCTATCACAGAGTACTATATAGATACCTATGTTCGTGGTGATACATGATTTTAAATTATTAACTTTTATTTTTTTTAAATTCAAAAATGTTTACCAAAATACAAATAAAATAGAAGCCGACAAAATTCAAAAGCGTGTCGCATGGAGTGCGAGCAAAATTGCAAGAGAAAAAACAAAAGAACGTTATCGTTTCATAAATCTTTTTTCGTCATAGTTAGGTAAGTAGCCATAAACTGTGGAAAAGCAGCTTTTAATTCCCAATTGAGTCAATTAGGAGCGAGGCGCGACGTAAGCGGAGGAAATTTCCAGCAAGCGTATTTATAAACGAAATGGCTGATGCATGAATCTTCGAGGGGTTTGCCGGGGCAAAATTATTAACCTGGACGGATTAGTAAGGATTTTCATGTATGAATCTTATTTATATTTGTATGTTGATGACGTTGAATTAACTGGTTCATCATCTTCAATAGTAATATTAAACTTTTATTAGGGAAATCATTATGAATTAGCCCGGTGGAAGGTCGGTCTTTGTCTCTGTTTTGGGTGTTGTCCGCCCGTTGTTTCTGATTTCTGTAGCACATGTGATTTAGCTACTTATCACAGAATTAGATTAATGTGTGTGATATTGTCCAAATACATATGTATGTGTGTTGTAGCTATTCTAGAAAATCTCAAGCACATTGTTTATCCAAATTTGTTATATGATTCTTACAGCTGTGTCGGTGACTGTAGCCCTGATATAAATAGATCAATACAAGTTCCAGCACTTTGATGAGCTGGTGAGAAAGCTGGCACTAGTTTTTGTGAATTATTTTTTGAAGTATTCATTGTTAATTATGAATACTACGAATTAATAATAATAATAAATAAATATTGGACAACATCACATACATTGCTCTGATTCTGTGGTAAGTAGCTAAAGCACTTGTGTTACAGAAATCAGTAACAACGACGGTACCACAACACCCAGACCCGAGACAATACAGAAAAGTTCGTTTCCCATATTGACCCGACAGGGGATCGAACCCGGAACCTCTGAGAATTGTTACAGAAGAGAGCAATGCGTGGTTCTGATTCCAAATTTTAAGATGTCTGCATGCATCAACTAAACATGAAGGTAGACAAAAAAGTAAAGTTACACATGAACCACCAGCGTATTCACAGTGTGAACAAAGGCTACTTTGTCCCACGTTTTCGAACAAATATAATTGACAGATATAAGAGCGCTTGCGACTGATCTAAAATTGTAAGGTTTCTTTTCTGTTAGCCTAAGCGTCGTATGTAAAATCTTCTCGAGACCTCTCTCGAGAAGATTTTAGATTTTTTAGGTAGAGGTATACAACCATATAGGTATAATATAAATCATTCTTGAATCGATCAACTACCTACGTCTGCTAAAATCCCAGGGACTCCGGGCATTAAAATCGACATTACAGCAGGGAGGTTCCCTCTGATCGGACCGGATATCCAGGTCGCATCGGATTTACATTGCTAATAGAATGAATCAACTCTGCGGTTTGCACTGAACAGATTATATTGATTTCACGATTGTTATAGTTTTGGAGGAGAGGCAAATATTTACTTAAACCCAGTGGTCTGCCTCGTTACGCACCGGTAGTTTTATTACACCTTACTTTGTAGGTGTAGCTTCCCAACAGTGATTTTAAAATCAGTTCTGTGATTTCGGAGTCTATTCAATGCAAACAAAGAAACAAACAATAAAATCTTTCCTCTCAATAATCTTAGTGTGGATAAAAGCAAGAAAATATTGAACACATAACAAAGAGAGAAAAAGTTTGATTTGGTTTAACCAGTTTAACTCCGCAAATTGTTGATTTTTGTACAGTCATGAAACATGTTATATTCGGGTGTCCACTATGTTTCGAGACCAAATTATTGCTTGATATTATATCGTGATTCAAACTTTCAACCCAACAAGTCTTACAGTCAAGTTAAGAAATGTAAATGCTATTTACTTTTAGTTCTTTTTAATAAACATCAGTTTCCACATTTTTACATACAGATTTTGGACCCATTCAGTTAGGTAATGATAAAATGTGAACTTTAGAAAAAAATCTTAACGGATACCAAAGTTATAAAAACTACCTGCGTGACAAACGGGTTGAACGCGATGACATTGTTTAAGCGTATTTCAAACTACTTACAGCACGCGACGTTTTTTTAATCAAAATACTTGCAATGGATCGCGAAAGCCTTGAACCCCATACATTTCCTTGTGTTTCGCCGCAGATAGGTGACCTCTCGACTTATTATACTAATGTCCAAAGAAAGTGAGAATACGATCTTGAACTATGGAAGAAAGACGCTGCTTATATCAATTTCTTTGAGGATTAAGACGTTGGCCCGACACCGTGTCCAGGTTACACGAAGCATTTGTCTCCAACACCACATTTTTAAAGGTTCTATCTTTTATCTCTCTCTCTTCTCTTCTTCGCACTATAAAGAAATGTGGGAGTAATAGTAAACAAAGAACTCTATGAATGTTGATCATTTACTACACCACGATACTGGTTTTAGAGTCAGAATTACGTAACCTCAATATGTTAAAGAAACGGAAAAAAATCATCTTTCCTTGCGATGTGGCATTCGATTCCAACTTCAGGTATTGATACGATAAGAATGTAGTTCTAAGCTCGGCAAACGGCATTTACAAAATACTAAGAGGTTAATCTAACAACTCAAAACAATATAGAGTTCATCTTTATTGTCTCGGATCTGGGTGTTGTGGTACCGTCGTTGTTTCTGATATCTGTAACACAATTGCTACTTACCACAGAATCAGTGCAATGTGTGTCCAACATTTTATATTCATATTTATTGATAAAGAAAAATTCATCGCCTACGATAACTTGCAGTTAGCTCAGTCGGAAGAGCAGCTCGCGCGATACTTGAAAGTCATGGGTTCGAATCACAAGGGGAAACGACCTTTTTCTGTTTTTATAATAAACATACCTATTAAAAGGTTCGCTAAGGCGTGAAGCACCATCAAAAATTGAATGAATACGTAACCTTAAACTGAAATAGTCTTTGTAGTTTCGTTATTTTCTTTCTGCAACTACCCAATACGCTGGAAAATAGGTCAAGTACTCCCGACCGATTGTAATGACACGAAATATTATATCTATTCGGTCTGCATGACTTTACCTTCGGCTTTCAGCACGAGACGAACTTTGCTAATAATTCATTCACTTTCCATTCAGAGGTGAACAATGTCAAAACCGAATAGGTTATGAGGTGGGGTCAGGTGATTATGTCAGCTTTTGTCTATAAATAGACATGATATAGCGTGCGATTTTAAATTATTACAGATTTTCTGATAACAAAAATTTAGTCGATTTTACTTTCCATCCATATCGATAGCAAACGTTAAAAACAATGATTGAAACTCTAATGGATATTAAGATCCAATTTTACTAATAATATAAATATGCGAAAGCTCTGTTTGTGGCGCAATCACGTTAAAACTACTGAATCGATTTAAATGAAAGGAAAATGGGCACCTTTGAGCCGTGGCGGCCATTAGAAAGTTATCAAAAGAAAGTGGACATATTAGAAAAAGGAAGATACTCGTATAAATACGGTAGTGATACCCAGGAATAACTTTAATATGAACATTTCTTTGTTTGCCATTTAGAAAAAATGTTCCCAAATGCTGCCCAACACAATCGGATTCTCATGTTGGCTTCCTTCTCGAAGTCGTTTCTACCTGGCTAGATCGTCTGTCGTAGGTAGCTATTCCTCAAAAAGCAGCCGTCCCGCCGGTAGTGATGTGGTAGTTATGAGTTTCTCACAACATCCCCATTAAGGGGATGCGATCCCACGGGGGTGTAAATGGGTAGGCCTGCATTTGCTGGAGAGTATATATATACAAGCCTTTCCCTAGCAAAAAGAAAAGCAGACATTCCTAAACAGCTTCAAGTTTATCAAAGCTGTTCAGATATTTGACAAGACCGTTCCAACTAGTCCCGCTATTTGAAAGAGTTCGCGTGAAGAATGTGTGGAGCTCCTAACACGTCGCATACTGAACACAAATACTTCAGACGCTCGTTAATAACCTGTAGTTGCCTAGTTCAGCATGCCGCTCTCCCGTTCCGTTGGGCGCTCGGCAATATTCACAGCTCAGTGGATACCGTGGGAATTCTACTACCTAGTAATTCCAAGGCGAGTGGCGATGCCGATTCACTGAATTTTAGAGTTGTTAATATAAAATATTGACATACCTTATATAAACTAATAATCATCTCGGAGACTACTGGTTAGAATTAATAAATTTTTGTGTTGGATGGTATATTTATCGAGGCTTTAGGCGAAGAAGAAAAGAAAAGGGTAAATATGGAAACAACGAGGAAGTTTGAAGCTCTGGCGGGCCTCTACTCGCTAACAAAATAAATATTAGACAACATCACATACATTGCTCTGCTTCTATAATAAGTAGCCAAAGCACTTGTTACAGAAATCAGGAAAAACGACCGCAACACGAAGAGACATTAAAAAGTTTTCCGCATTGGCCCGATTGAGGGAGGATTTGGGTCCTCAAAGATTGGCGATAAAGTCCATTTTTATTTTCAAACTAATCATTTATATTATCCCAAATTTGTCGTACACGTTTCCGTAATTTGACGGCCAAACAATTTATCTAACCTTAAAATTTTCTTCCACACTCCAGCACGGCAAAAATTCTATTATAGAATATTTTAGCCCTCATAAATTCCTAGTTAGCTCGCCGAAGCATTTTTATCGTCCATTCAAGTCCCATATCGCGGTAAGACTCTCGGGGGACATTAATCAAAAAGCTAATTAATTCAAAGCAAACCGCGACTCGTCTCGGAGATGGATGGGCCTCGAGATTGATCACCGGTTGCCGCTACCGGTCGCTGATTGACAGCCGTAACTGCTTACCGGTACTACTTGCCGGTACTATTTGCCGGTAAACGCCACACGTGCCGTTTTGAAGGGCGGGCGTGGGCGGGTTAAACCGTGCAAATATAGAAGATATTACTTTTTTGATTATCCTCCTATTCTATCATATTATACTTGTAGGTATAATAAATGCGAAATTTTGTAAGAATGTATGGATATATTAATTTATTTACTCTTAATTTTAAGCGAGGTAGGCCATAGCGATTTGTCGCTCGAACTGGAGTAGCCCGACTGGTGAAATACCTCCACCTTACAGAAGACCGCAGCCAAATAACAATCACTTCTGTGTTGTTGTGTTCCTGCGTGTGAGTAAGGTTTCCAGAGCTCTTGGGGGGTGCTACATTAGTAGCAGGGGTCAAGCCTTCAAGGTAAGGGCGACAACTCCAGTAACAGATTTATTATGCTGTACTTGTCACCCTTAAGCTAGGATCTCATTACCACTTAACATCAGGTGGGATGAGGTCAATCTTGAAGTGCAATATAAAAAAAAAAATTTGAAGTGTATCGAAATAGGCAAACGGGATCAGGGTCTAGCATACTCGTAAATCCCTACTAATATTATAAATGCGAAAGTAACTCTGTCTGTCTGTCTGTGTGTCTGTTACGCTTTCCTGCTTAAACCTCTGAACCGATTTTGATGAAATTTGGTATAGGTATACGTTGAATCTCAAGAACGGACATAGGCTACTTTTTATTAGAAAATAAGGGGGTGAGGGAGGTAATACCACCTTTGAAAGTTTATATGAAAAAAAAATATTTTTGAAGTTAGGGATATGAAATTTGGCACAAATATAGCTCGAAACTTGGATTAAAATATAGACTACTTTAAATTAGGGGAGAAAGGGGTAAAACCGACCATGAAAGGATGTAGTCCACGCGAACGAAGTCGCGGGCACAGCTAGTGTTAACATAATTATGCCAAGACACCTGTGTACTTTTTTTTAAAGCATATTACTTGTCTCCTGTAGAATGTTCATTGGAAGGTAAATGATTTCAAAGGTCTGGTACTTGTTTACCCTGGAAAAACTACTATGTATGAAATTTGTTAATAAAAGAGATGAGATAATAAATTAACATATAGGATACTTTTTATCCCGAAATTACTGGTACTTTGGAGGAATTAGCACTTTAGCGTCGATGTGTGGTTTAATAGCACAAGACCACCGTAGCCAAGAGGCGTGCGGACTGGACTCTGGCAGACGCCAGTGAGAGTCTGGCAGTGAAACCATTGCCGTCTTCTAGGTATTGGGTTTGATACCCGGTTGGAACAACAGGGAATATTTTCTATGTGTCCTCAGATCTGGGTGTTCTGGTGCCGTCGTTGCTTCTGCATTCGTAATACCAGTGCCTTTATCTACTTACCACAGAATTAGAGCAATATAGATATATGAGGTTTTCTAACATTTAAATGAACCGCGCACATTATAAATTGTAATAAAATGTTACAACAAAAAGCATTACGTGCGAATGTGTCCCGCATAAACGTCAATGCCAGTTAGCCGCTAATAAATAATAATGTCCGAAAAATTATGAGCACTTTACAAATGATTACGATGGCATAGGGGAGTTTTAACGGCGGTTATCCCCTTTTTATCTATATTAAAACACTTGAAACGGGACCCCAGGGATGGCCATATATAACCCTAGCAACCCACCCCGTAATAGGTGGTAGGAACTCTTTTCAACTCACTGGCCCGCAGGGTAAGTACTTACAACGAGTAAAAAAAACTATGGATATGTTGTTAGGTATTATTAGGAGGCGATTACACAGGCCTAGCATACGCAACGCGACTAAATTTTATCGCGCTGTTAACAAACGTCATAATCGATTGAAGTCAGTGCGTCAGCTGTTGATTGGCTGTAAGTACGAGTGCGGTGTGCTATTGGCCCATTACCAGTATCGAAACATTTGTCGTCTTATAGGATAAACTTGACATATTGCGTATGCTAGGCCTGATTATCAAGAAAAAAGCTTATTAGGAACTAGCAACCCGTCGTGGTTTCGCACGAGTTCTGTCTCCGCCTTTTCGACATTTGCCACGATTTTGACGAGAGCTTAGAACCTTCCTCGATAACTAGACTATCTACCACCATATAAATATTTTTCAATTGGAACCAGTAGGTACAGTCGCCGTCAGATATATCGGAGCAGACAAAGTGTCAAAAAGTTCCATACACTACATGTTACCATTAATATCTGAAAATTCATTACTTCAATAATATCTGAGCAGATGCCAATAATATCTGAACACTCATAACGTCACGCACGTCATGTGTCTCATTTAGCTACCTGTGTAGATGAGTATTCAGATATTATTGGTTAGTTGTGTGTATAGAATTTATTGACATTTTTAACTGTTCAGAAGTACATGGTCACTTTGTCTGCTCCGATATATCTGACGGCGACTGTACATAGTTTCTGAGGTTAGCGCGTTCAAAAAAATAAACTTCAGCTTTCAATTATTAAGTCAATAATGTAGTTACTTAGAAATGTTGGCTTTTCTATTCTATATTGCAAATAAAAACCTTCCTCTTGAATTACACTATATAATAAAAAAATCCGCATCAAAACCTGTTGCGTAGTTTTAAAGATCTAACATCTTACATAGGCACATACAGAAAAAACGACTTTGTTTTATGTAGTGATAGATAGTAATGTTAACTTTTAATATAAATTTAACCAATTATATATTCATGTCACTATTTATAAGGCAATCGTTGAATAATTCTTCTTTACATTCAGTCATTCATTCTTTAATTAAACATGGCGCAGGCGGTTTTTAACCGTGTCCTTTTCTCTTTTCCACAACTTAATTTTATTGTTAAAAGAAAAATGTAGCTGGAAATTGGATTCCAATGAAGTTATGGTTAATTGCAGCCTATATTAAGGATGTTTTGTGTAAGGACAGGACAATCTTGTTAATCTGAATATATGTATGAAAAAAGAGTTCATAATAGTTTGTGTCCATTCATTTCCAAATCTAGTAAGTAGTTAAAAGTAGGTAAATTTCTACTACCAAAAAGTATTGTCATGCATCTTCCCTAAACACAATATAAAATCTATTGTTTCTTAACGTAAACATTGGGTGATTGAGATAAGAATTTATATAATTTTTTTAATTGTCTTATGTATATAACTATGTATATAATGTATATAATTGTATTTTATAATATGTCTTATTAAACAAGTGTGATGCATGTGTTTGTAATTTCGAGGTACAAGCGAAGAGACTAGGCATTTGCAGCGGCCCGTCACGGGTTCGCACGCGAGAATTGCCCTTTTTTTTACATTTTCTACTAATTCTTTGTTCCTTTTATTCGCAGCTCTATGTTTTATAGTCTAAAGCAGTGTTTCCCATTTGCCGGGTCGCGACCTGGTACCGGGCCGTCAAAATAAAATACCGGGTCGCAACATTTCCGCCTTGTTTTACATTAAATTCTGCGAACTTGGATACTTTAGTAAAAAAAAATAAGCAATTGCTTCATACTTCGCACTAAAATTTAGTGACTAAAAATGCGATACCAAAAAATTTTTACAAGAAATAATAAAACATATTTTCTTGTAAAAATAAACAAGTATTATTGAACCTAATGGAACCAACTTGATTTTAAAATTATTAGGTGAGTCACGAAAGGGCAATGTGAAATTTACCGGGTCATGGCAAAACAATGATTGGGAATCAATAGTCTAAAGCAGGGGTCACCAAATGGCGGACCGCGGTCCGCATCCGGACCGCCAACCCATTTTGTGCGGACCGCAAGAACACAGCAACTTGCACTACAGAGCACGAAATTTAATAAAAATGTATCTCCCGCACTATCTTTGTTAACGTCAATTCGACAAATTTCGAATTTCAAAGAATAAATTTCGATCTCAACTTACTAATGAACATCTCCAGGATTTAATGACAATAGCGTGCACCAATTATACTCCAAACTTCAGACAGATAGTCCACAACAGAAAAAAACATTTTTCCCATTGAAAAGTAAAAAATTATCTTTGTTATTTCCGTAACTACATTTCTTTAATAATTTTTTTTTCTATAAAATGTGCGGACCGCGATGGTCATTTCATTTCTTAAAACGGACCCCGAGCATAACTAATTGGTGACCCCTGGTCTAAAGCATTCCTCTTAAGCTGGACTATTTAATAAAAACATATTTTTTCAATTTAAACCAGTAGATTTTTTTTTATAATGCACTCCAAGATACTTACTTAGGAACTCATTACTTAGCATAGTAAAACTGTTACTAGACTTTTCGCCCTTACCTTGAAGGCTTGACCCCTGCTACTAATGTAGCACCCCCCAAGAGCTCTGGAAACCTTACTCACACGCAGGAACACAACAACACCGGAGTGATTGTTATTTGGCTGCGGTCTTCTGTAAGGTGGAGGTATTTCACCAGTCGGGCTGCTCCAGTTCGAGCGATAAATCGCTTTGCCCTGCCTCTCTTAAAAGAGACCAGCTCTCTTAAAAGAGTAGTTCCAGAGACCAGCGCTTTCGAAAAAACTTTTCAGCTTTATAATATTAGTACATGTTTATTGACGTATATAAATTACTGTCAACGTATTTTTGGGAACCCTGCAGCTCGTTCACTCGCTCGTTATGAAATTCTGCGGCTCTCGCTCTAAACAATAAAAGGCTTAGGCCCGCCCGAACTGACGTCTAAGTTATTGTTTAAACTCCGTGATGAATGGACGTTGTTGTTGAACCGAACAAACGTCGTCAATCTATCCGCCGACAAACAGATGAGCTCAAGTCTCTTGTTCGTATAAAGGCATATGTGATGGTATACGCAAATGAGGTTCTGTTGCGAAGTCTTGAAGTGAGCTCGAGTTGGGCCTATTTGTCGATGCCAAGGATGTTTTAGTAGTAAAGCAACAACTTGAGGGCTAGCCCTTTAGCTGTTGCTTAATTTACATAGTATTGAGATCCTACTGCGCTCCCCCGAAGGTTTGGTGAACATGCTAAGGCTGTGCAACTATCATCGATAGTCAAGTAGAAAAAAAATGTCGTTTTATTCGTAGTTCTCGCGACTTGCAGGTCACATACAAAATACTTGTAATATCTCTAATGTATCACACTGTATTTTATGCAAATAAAATATTGTTATTCTAGGAATACGTATGGTCTTCCATATCATAGAAGAAATAAAGCATGTGCAACCTTACGTAAGATGGTTACCCACCCAATATTGGATCGCGGCATTCGTAGCTTAACTCTGAATTTTAGATTTCGAACATATGCCACCTAAATTGGGAGCAGTAATAAAAAACATTTGGAGGTTGATTCGAATCCGCAGGCCGATTTTATTTGGCCGGTTTGCACGATGTTGCAAAAACTATTGGACCGAATTTAATTAAACTTTTTTTTAAAACATTTTATAACTTGCCAATCCTTCACAGTATTTTCCGCGCGAACGTTTTGTATTCATGATCGTATTTTATCGGAAATAAAAGCTGTTGCTTAATTATTAAAAGCTTATCCTGTTACTCTTTCGAAATCAATGTTGTTAAACTCATGAAAGAAACTATGCAACACATTGTCTTTCGAGAAGCTAATTCGATTACACATATTCGAGATGCATATGAGCAGTTTGTTGGAATGACAATTCGATATTTTTAACGTTCGATCATTTGTAAATTAGATATTAAGAACGTTCATTGCATATACTTTTGGATGAACATGAATTCGGAATGGCGCAAGTAAGCCTGTTATATACCTATTAAAAAAAAACACCTGCCAATGATATCTATACATTAAATGTATCAATAGGTAGTAACATTCACCACTAGACTAGGTGCGATTCATACGGGTGTTATTTAAACGATGGCTCAAAGTGGATTACCTCAGATACCGAAATGCAACTGTTTACAGTGATTCGCTTTTGACCGTACCTACATAAGACACTCATGACACGTGTCCTCAAAAGCCAAGCAATTTGCATACGAAACGGAATGTGATTTATTGAACGACGTCGCGTGACCGCACTATGTGGACGGGACGTCAACATTTGCGCTGTTTACTGTCAACCCCTGTCTTGTCATTTCCCTGGCACTCGAGGGTTCAAGGACTAATTGCTGCGACGTGTGAGGGAACTTCAAAGTGCCTGTAAACTAACGACCAACCGAGAAATTGGCTCTAGACTATGTCGTAACTAGGGCAGTGCTAACAGTGCCTACGCTCACTGATTAGACTCTTTTTTAATACATACTTATCAAGCACTTACTTAAGCTACTTACCACAGAGTCAGAGCAATGTATGTAATGTTGTTCAATATTTATTATATTACTAGCTGTGCCAGCGCCTTCGTTCGCGTGGACTGTAGGATTTCGATTTTTTTTATCAAATAAAATTATTTTTCTAAAATAAAAGTAACCTAAGTTACTATTTATTACAACAGCTACCTACCAGTAAAAATCAAGTCAAAACCGGTCCAGCCATTTCAGAGATTAGCCGAAACAGACAGGCAGACAAAAATAGTAAAAAATGATAATTTCGTATATATTTAGGTTATTTTACTATTAAAAACAGACGCTCCAATTTTATTTATATGTATTGAAGATTTGTTACGATTCGCTGTAACATCGCTAGGAGTGCAGACTTATTTGAACACGCGCACGTATTGCACTCATCGTACGCACGTATTACGATACGATTACGTTACGACGACGTCTGCAAAAGGCCTGGCAGTCTAGGGTTCCCTAGTATTTTTTTTTAAAGTATATAGGTAAGGGTCAGACAAGGAAAAAAAACAGTAACACAGTTACAAAATAAAACAGTATGGTACGGAATGGTACGAACAAACGTATCTACTAATTTTATACAGATGACGAGTTTTTTTGTTTGCTTGTGTGTTTGAACGTTCTTACACTTTATAAACTGATTTTAGGCCTTAAAATGCCAGCAGACATAAAAACAGTATTTTGTATTCTTTATTTCTTATAACAGTCACAAAAACTGAATGACTCGTATACTAACCTTGTGTGCCGACAAGGTTAAGTGCGCATTTAATCCAATATAACAAAGAATGTTAGTAAATTAAATTACCCCGACGGTTACGATTGTAAGAATAGCTGTACCTGCTTGCACGCGCCATTTTGCTAATAAGAAACGTTTGTAGTAAGTAGGTACAGTCAGCATAATTAGTTCATATAAACCTCAGTCTTGTCACATTGAACCTCGTCAGTAGTAAGTCAGTCAACAGCTACGGTGAGGTGACTTATATACTAATGAAAGATCCTGACGTTACATCGTAAAATCCACGAGAAACTATTTACCTACGGAAAAGATGAAAATGATTAACGGAATTTTGAAATTTAATTTATGGGATTGACATTAACAATGAAAAGTCACGTGATCTTGAAATGTCTATCTTGTCAAACTTGTCAAAATGATATCGAATCCGTTGAATTAGGGAAACTATATGAATTTGCTTTCACCACCGCGCTGTTCACGGGGAATAACGTGTCTCTCTAAACACATTACATTAGCGGAATCATCGCGTTGTGTAAAAACGCGAGATTTTATTAAAAAATATGGAGACTAGAATTAACTGTGACATCCCGATATCCTACTAAAATTATAAGCACGAAAGTTTTTATGAATGTATGGATGTGAGTTTGGTTATATTTCACGCACGAACTGAAAGGATTTTGATAAAATTTGGCAATAAGAGAAATTAAATACTAGATAATTATGTACAATGTTTTTTTAACCCGAAATATGACTATAAAAATGCGGTTAAAATCTAGGCAATTGTAAATTCTGATAAGTGTCATTCCAGCTTAATTTTTCTTTTTTTATTTTGTAGCCCTACCCGTTTCTCGATATAATTATACTAATTCCTCTACCTAAAGGTTGTCTGGAAGAGATTGATTTCTAGCGATAAGACCGCCTAAATTGTACTATAATCAATCTGTAAAACTTATTTCTGTAAAGTTTTGTGCAATAAAGTACCTATATCTATCTATCTATTTATCTATAGATTTTGTAACAAACGTCTTTACATAAGTCAGTGCAAAGTACTAAATCCTCATTCACAGCGTGTTCGTTTTATAAAATGAAAACCGTTATTCCTACGTTGCTCTAATATGATAATAACGTGATATATAAACGAAAGGTTTGATATCTTAGAGCCATACAAAATGCATGTCAGTTAGATAAAGTAAGGATACCACGGTGAAATATTCATGGGCCGTGATAAAAGGTCATAACTCCGAATGCACACACTTTTATTGAGATAAAAGACGCGCCACGGAGCCGGGCTCACTCAATGCTATGCGCATTTTTATCATCTACAAAGGTGGGAAAGCTATGATTTGCCATATATTTTAGCCTTTTTCAAGCAAAAGAACGTTTTATTTTCCAACAAGAAGAAAAATTATAATTAAGAATTGTGCACAACGCATCTTTATTACAAAAAAAGTCATTTTGTCTATGACTTTTTTTGTCTTTGGTTTTAAATGATATCTTAGGGTTTTTTGTGTATTTTGTGTTCTGATGGTTCTTTTAATATAGTTATTTTCCTTTACTACAGTTTCTATTATTTCTACCAGCGTACAGTACTCCTCAAAAATATTGCATCATTTCGAGTCTATTACACTTAGCATGCAATACGTCAAATTTCTTGCATGAGACGGCACAAGTTTCTATACCGTTGATAGGGTGATAGTACCTACACCGTACTCGTATTTTCAGCCAATCAGCAGTTGACGTTTTGATGTCGACATTTCTTAAGAGCGCGATTAAATTTACTCGCGTGGCGAATGCTAGGCCTGTATAAGACTTTAAGTAACTTATTTTCAAAAGTTAATAAAACAAAAAGTGTTAAAAGAAGTCACTATGATGTTTTAATCCTATCACCTAAACCTGTCATAATAAGTTCCGAATTTTCTAAAAGTAGGTACCAGGCGCGCATATGACAAGGGAAGTGTCAAGTCGGAGTGTTATAAGCTCATTACAAGAGCGGTAAGAATAGTTGAGCTTGAAGCAGTGTTGCTAACTTTATTTTTACGAACCCACCAAATGTGAGCTCGGGGCTTCCCAGAAAACCACTAGTTTCTCAGATTTTATTGATCGATAATAATTGGTAGAATCTATTGCTTTTGACAAATATTTCATACAAGAAAATGTCAAATTTAATCTATTACGTTTACCAATTTATTTGATATAAAAATACCCATCAACTATATATCTATCGATAAAACTTCAGACAGTTTTTTTTTGCTTTGGGGGAAATACATTTGGCATATCCGCCAGCAAGACAGTCCTGGTATGAACATATAAAATATAAAACAAACTAGAAAAACATTTACAACCAAATCAAACTTGACTTAGTACTCACAGAAATGAAGTCCACATTCAAAAGAATTCAAGAAATTGATTAACTATTTCGAGAAATTCCGTTATATGGTTTGCCTACACAACAAACAAATATCCTTGTAAAAAGATTTGTGTATTGAATTTTCTTACCTATTATTGTAAACGTTACAAGTAGTTGGGGGTTTTGTTGTACCTTTCTACGAACATACACGTGCTACTAAATCTATTTTTATCCGCTAAGAGGATAGCCTAATCCACCAGAACTAGTGGAAATTCCATTGAGTAGGTAACACTGACCTGAAGGGCTTGAGCCCCGGTACAAAAGGGCTCAACCCTACTGCGGCAGACTGGTTGCGGCTTTTAAAATAACCTGAATGGCTAGTATGTACTTGGCATGGATTTTGTTTTTAAATTACTGCCTTTGTGCCGCGCTAACGACCCGTAGGTACCTAGGTAAAGGCGGGTGCCTTTGATTCGCAGTAGAGTGGTTACGATCATTGAAGCTACTAGTTATAGACACTTATTCTTGAAATCGCTGAAGGACTATTGGGAAGAATTATTTCTGCTGTCTGATTTTAATTGGCTGATGTGATAGAACCACAACTCTTTCAACAGTTAACAGAAACCAAAAAATTTAAGACATAATTATACTTTTTCTTTTGACATGTAAACAATTTGTGTTTACAAAAATGTACGAAGAAAAATTGCGGTGCAATAGCACGACATAGCTTCTTCTTTGTAATTATATAAACCATGTCGTCGAATTAAGAACTTCATCATTTTTTAAGTCGGTTACAAAGTAATTCTCCACCCAGTACGTTTGTATGTAGATAGTATTAATGTGACCTTTTACCTACAACAAAATATTTTTCACCACAAAATCACATTCAAAGTGTCTTTAAAATGGATTCAACGTAATTATAATCCATCACTGAGAAATTTAGTTAGAAGGAACGTTGGTCACGTTCCATCCCCGGTCAGGCCAATATGGGAAACGAACTTTTCTATATTGTCTTGGGTCTGGGTGTTGGTGGTACCGTCGTTGTTGGTGATTTCTGTAACACAAGTGCTTAAGCTACTTACCACAAAATTGGAGCAATGTACACATACATTGCTCCAATTCTTAACATCACAATGTTGTCCAATATTTATTTATATTTATAAAGACGCAAATATGAACAAATTTTCTTTCAGTAATTACTTTAACATGTTTGGTTCCACGTTAAATATCAAAAGCATTTCCCCACAAAATGATATTCAAAATGTATGTTCCCCAAACGACTTCTGAGCAAACACTCTGCTAAAGTACACGTAATCTTTGTGTTTGTTTGTCAAATTATTCACCGACAAACATACGCACGTTGCCGTGGGCCCATGAATAAAGTTAGATGAAGGGCTCTGGAACAAAAGGCCGGCATTCCTGCGGGAGTTAGTTGCTACACTCCGCCTACATCGCCTATTGGAAGCAAAAAAGGAACTTTGCCTTTGATTTCTTTTATATATGTATTCCTATGAGTATTTTTAATATATATGTATCATATTTATTATGTCTTTGAATGTTGTTTTCAAAATATCTATAGTGTTTAGTTTACTGCTATTTTATTCCTATACACATATTCTTACTGTTACCACACTCATAGACTAACTATCCGCATGCCCCAAAGGACTGGTAGAGATTGCTCGCGTTAAGTCCACCTTTTGTACTTTTTTTTGTGCAATACAGTTTTCCGCGACTTAAACTTTTATTTCTTAGTAACATTTTACCCCTTTCGCTTATTTTAGCTCAATATAATTCAATAAAATGTGAAACCGATTTGGCTAGTTGGTGGTAAAACATTACTATGTAAAGTATCCTAAATACTTTAAACAAAAACATTGTACGTAGCGTCCGGCAACTATTTAACTTGAGGCCAGGACTGCCACAGTTGGACTTAATGCTTTAGGCATTCTTTACCTGTCGACCCTTGGGTCATGCAGAGAGTAACAAACATACATCCAGACAACCAACATTCTTACAAACTTTTACGTCTATGTATCATATTCACAGAACATTAAACAAGGGAGAAATGCCATACTGCTTCATTACAAACAAATGCTAGGTCTCCAGTTTTCTTCTACCACCGCCAACACGCACACATTGAGCAACGTAGAAACAATAGCCACCGAGTCATTGACAACATACAAACAAGAGCTGTGATTGGCATTGATGCGCTTCACACACATTTAAACAAAAGCAATTTATTTTACATTGACGCTAGTGGGAGACAAACGTTGTCTAGTTTGCGTCGCTGAGCAGCGGCCGCACCACGAAATAAATCACGTCGCGACTATACCCATACCGCGCTTGATACATTGCTCCGTGGTTTAGCGCAGTAAAGGTTGCTGGTCGCTCCGAACAGTTAATGTACAACTCTCACAGCTAAAATACAGATTTTCGTTCGATATCATAAATCTCCCACATAGCAGTGCGATTATTAGTTAAAATATTTGTTTTTACAGAGTTATAACTAAAAAAACAATACTTTCATATGGTATGTGATCCCATCGTTCTTGTAGTTTTTGGTTTCACTCCTATTATTACACGTAACAACGCTACAAGTTGGCATTTTGACGTCATTACACACACCACCACGGTAGAATCACGACTGACTAAGCGGCGCGCAGCATATTTCGTTTTAGGCACGTCGCGGGGGCACGGGCCATGCGCCCGTTTCATATCTATTTCTTTCTATGATCTGATATAATATTAGTAAGAAATCTGTTTTATAGAATTTTGTGTATAACCAATAATGCTTTCAAATTTTTTATAATTGCAGATACTAAATCGTATAGTGGATTTATTCCCTGGCAGCCCTGCTTGAGGCTTATTTACAGAGCGAGACACAACGGGCGCCCGCTGACAAAACTAAAACTTTCTAGCTAGTGTTTGGATGCAATTCTTGCTGTGGGATATACATTTAGATTCGCGGTTCGTTTTCTGTTACCACTTAGCGCACCGCTACGATGTATCATTTTACTAAAAAAGTTACGCATAGAAATATTTCTAACTAAATTTCTCCTCTGCATTATATTATTTTTGAAAACGCTTTAGTCGCATTTGATCTGAATTGGTTGCAATTATGAAAATTAAAAATTCTATTCATCTTCGGATGTTGGTAGAAGGCCTCCTTAATCTGATCAATGATTTGTATGTTAGGGAACTCGGTTTCAAGCTGCAACTATGCTTTATTCTTATTTCCTTTCTCTCTTCTTAATTTTTGTGGTATCTGTATTTTATTTTTTTCTTACAAATTAGAAGCGTTGACAGATATTTGGTATTTTTTTTGTTAAGCTACTTCCGTATTTTTGATTCGGATTTCCATAAATGATATACCTATCTGTTGATAACGTGATAATATAATAAAAAATTTAGAGATTTTCCCATATAAAAAAAATGACTGATATGTATTACGTTTACGTTACATTTTAATAATGACGTCACGTTATTATTAATTTTCGTTTTATCACCCACGCGCTTTGATCAAAGTCGAAGCCGATACGGTTATTTCTTTTATTATCGTATATAGGATAGTATCCAATGCATGTAATGTTATTTCAATGATATACGGAACTCATTAATAAACTAAAAGGAGATACTCGAATAATACTCGATTGTTAAGGTACACGAATTCTTAAATAGGGTTATGTTAATGAAAGCGTTTCATCGAATTTGTTTTCTAACTAGCGATTTGTACGGTTTAAATTAGATTATGCTATGAAACAAGACTGGTTGATTACATAAAGAAGTCATCTTTGCATTTTAAATAGTAAAGCTTTGTAGCATAAAGTCCGATTAAAAAATATATTTGAGCTTCGATATCCAATTCAATTTTAAATACAACACGGTTTATAAATCAATGTTGACGTAAATATAGCTTTGGTTTCACATCTAGCGATTAAAATTCGAAACAGCACGTATTTTTATAGCCACTAAATAATGGAACACATATTTTATGGCGTTCGAATATTAAAAAGCGAAGTATAAACAGAATCAGAAACAAAAGGGTCAAAACAATTATTCCAGCCAGGAATATTGCCTCGTAAATCTTTTGTCATATGGCATCATATTAAATTAATGATTACAAGCACATCACAGTTACATTCGCTTTTAGGTTTAAATGAAAAGAACACAATAAAAATATGTATCTACTTCAGTTTAGAGCTTGAAAATGTATTACGTTGCATGATGCAAGAGAGTAAATATTATTTGCTGCACGGCTTTTCAGAATCAATGATACAATGTGTGCACGCCACTTCAGATATTTACATTTTTTTATTGATTGTCACGAACTATTCAAATATTAGCAAAGCATTAATCGAAAATTCGGGTCGTAAAACTTTTTTTTATCTGCTTCAATCAGACTGAATTCATTAAAAGCCTCTTTGAAAATCAGTTTTAATGTAACGCCCCACATTTTTTCCCCTTTTTCTTGTGGTGAAATGCGTTAGGCACCGCACCTTGTTGGGCCCTTAATCGGCCCCTTCTAGGTCTCCAGAACCCACCAGGGGAGTTGTCGCCCACTTTGGGGAAGACTGGCTTAAATAATATATTATTAACTTTTTAAGTTAGAAACTTTTATGAAAATTAATGAGTGCTATGTCGGATCCGAAATATTTCGTTTTTGATAGTAAGGTGAAGCCTTTGTTTTTTCATTAAACAAATCAACACCAAAACAGACAAAGATTCACAGATAGCATCATGTATTTTTCTATTACCAACCACCAAATCCAGAACGATCTAGCTAACTACTGAAACAATGGCAAGGAACCAGCGACAATTTGTCTGATCCGGGCGGCGACCCAATTCGCTTCCCGGAGAACCGGTGATTTATGCCGACCATTCATCCGGGTTCCCCCGTGACCTTGTTTTGGTGTCCTTGGCGGGATTTCGGCATGCACTGCAGTATGTGGACAACAACATCGTCCAAGAAGATCGACCCAGATTGTGGAGACGTGGCTTTTTATCTTTATGGGGTAAAGTTTTGTTTTACAGCTTTTTGGTAGATGATCTTCACTGACATAATATTCCGTGATAGTCTATGATCTGAACTTAATACGACCTTCACTGAGCTGATAATAGAATGAAACATATTTTATTACAAATTTAGTCTAGTAGAAAATATGTCAAGAAAGGGTTGTCTAAAAAATCCTGGACAGACTCGACAGATCTTTTACTATGAGAAGAATACTTAGTTCTATCAACTAAGAAAGATATGAAATGCTGTATGACTTCCTTACAGCTCATTCGCGCCTGGTCTTACTACTTTAAAAAGGCCGATGTAAGTAAGTATTTTTTAAAGGCACTATTGATATATTGTGAATGGTGTCCACATCAACAACAGCAACACAATTTGGCCCTTTTAATGCCATCAATTCCACAAAGGCGACATACAAAGTCAAAACAGTCGTGCTTTTGGCTAAACTAGTCTCCCAAAGCATTGCGGTATCCTCGTGGCAGTGCAGAGCTAATGCGTAACTTTCTTTCGCTCCAACGACGCTTGCTACGAAACCCTAATTATAGATATTAACTTGTAACCGCGACTTTGCGCGTTATGCAGGGATAAAACATATCCTATATCCTTTATACAAATCAATAAAGAAGTTTTTGCATGAAGGAGTAATCAACATCTAGGTATATCCATTTTTTTTTTTTTTTTTTTTTTTTTAGTCGAGGGGGAAATGCCTACCGCACCGTCACTCTCAGTGGGGAACAGAGAGTGGTGTGTCGGGCTCGCACCGACTAAAACCCCCTCGGTGGCCAACGCTGCGCAGTTGTGGGGGAGTCGGGATTCCTTGCGATTCTACACAGGCTCCCCCACAGCGCCTACCGCCAAGCGGCCCATCTCGCCGCGCAAATACGCAGCTGGAGCGTGTCAGGCCACCTGACACGCCCCACCCCCTCGGGACCGAGGTAACGGACGCCAGGCTTACCCCACGCCTGGCATCTCCGGTCCCAGCAGCGGATCTGCTGTGCGGCTCCGCTGCCTACCGCCTCTGTGGACACCGAGACTCTCAATCCAGCTCTCCCTCCGAGAGCCAGATGAAGTCCCGAGACCCACCGGTCGCGGAGGATAGGGAGACCGGCAAACGTAATACCGTATCCTCCTCTTCCTCCGCGACCCCACCACGACGCGATTCGCGCCTCGCGCGGCAGCGCGCCACTGCCGGGTCGCGGAGGACAGGGAGGCCGGCAACGAAACACCGAGGTCCTCCTCTTCCTCCGCGATCCACCTCTGCCCTTGCGGGCTTGCCGCAGAGAGCCACCTTCTCTCCGCAGCCCAGCTCGGGATCCGTCTTGGCTTCACCCTGTGCGGTATTGGAGGCTGGGTGACAAGGCCAGCCTCAACGTCCCGGACCACAGGGTTACTGAGCCCCCCCATCGCGACAAGATGCGGAACCCAGCGGGGGGGATCTAGGTATATCCATGCATAAAATGTTACAAGGACTTACTTGCTTTCATGTTATTTGTACTGGTATTACATGGGTATTACAAGCAACATTGATTTAAATAAAATTTAGAACCAAAACCAGCCAGGATTTACAATCAAGTATGAAGTAGGTTCCGTGATTTTTTAATTCTTTTAAAATTAAAATGTTTAAATTTGAATTTCAATAGCGTCAAGTGGAGTTATGACGAATAAGGCATAGATTAGACAGTGCACTACTTTGTTAAGAAATAACTTTTATTTTTAGCACATAAAAGTTGATTACACCATCAACATCATTTAATTATTTAAATTGAAAAGTAACGCGTGTGTAAGAGTAATATTTACCAACCTGCCAGAACTGTCACAAAGTCAAGCAGTTTAGAAGTAGTCTTTTGAATATTTAAAATACTCGTTCCTTTAAATGTGTTTATTTTTTCTTTAACAATGTTTTACTCTTCCTACTCGCTTGTTACTCAAGCTTTTTTAATAATTAGTAAATAAATGTACCTATTAACAAATCTGAGAGCAAATTTTAAAAAGCTAACATTGTCTGTTTTATTTCCCGCGATGCACTTCCGTGATGCAATACTTGCAATCCATCCGCTCACAAAGTTTAACTGAATGCATTCATTATGCAGATAGGTCCCACTGTCTTCTCGTCCTTTGTTTTATATTCATTTGTACTTTTTCTGATTTCTGTTTTAATTTTTAACTTTGACCAAAAAAATACGATCTAGGATTTCGCTTTTAATGAAAAGGTAATTTGAAAACCCAACTTGACAAGACTTTTTAATTAACTGCAATTTTGTTCTAACCACACCGCCATTTAAAAAATTTACTTTCAAGCACCTATTGAATTATTTTTATGGTACTTACCCCGTGTTAGTATATTTTTTAAATATTAGCTAAAATCAATAGTACATTCCAGCATTTCAGGACAGAAATAAACTAAACAACGCAACTTTTTCACCAAAAATATTTTTCCAGCCAGCTCTATCGGATTTTATAAATTTCTTTTTTTTTTAATTCACCGCTCGAGTTCGCGGTTCGGAATTCGTAAATTTGGTATACTCACCGACGAAAGCGGCAAGCAGCGCCAGAGCAGCGGCGAGCGCGGCGGGGGCGGCGGGCGCGCGGGCCATGACTGACGCCGGAGCGTGCGGCGCCGCCCCCGCGCCCCCGAATGCGGCACTGCGCTCACGGGACACCCTCTCCACTGTAGCCGACACAGCTAAACACATTCAACACTGTAAGGGAAAATCGCGATTCAGAAAATCCACTTAAGCGTTCTGCCCAAACTAAAATCTATCCCTCGGTATGGCAACAGGCCAAAATGGAGAACACTTTCTGTATTGTAATTATAGTAATCTAATCTCTTTTGTATTATGTAAAGATACGATTTTTTACGACTTTGAAGGAGTGAGTGATTCATAGTTTTTTTACAGTATCTTTGTGATGCAGATGCATCATCGTAGCTTCGTTAAAGCGTAACTTCATTAAGGGCAAAATTTTGCCTATTTTTTTACCTTCATATTTTTTATTTGACTCCTAAAACTAAGGTACTCTTAAGGATATACCCTTGGTTGATTGGGGCAGGGTTAGTTGTCTATTATGCTGCTTTGATTCTGTTCAAGTCAAATAAATAGATATTATTAAAAATTATACGTAATTTTGTATACATATAAGTTCTTTACATGATTTCTTGCAGCGATACTAGCAAAAGAGGGCGCCGCGCATTTTGTATAGCAAACAACAAAAACTTTTGTTGGCAAATATAGATAGTATGGATAAAAACTCGAGGCATGGGGGAAGCTACACCTCCCTGTCCTGGCCTGGGTACGCCTATAGTCCATTCGTTTATAATATGAAACAGACGAAGCATATTTTTAACTCCACATCCGATTCCTACGCTTTGTAACCACTGAGTAATACAGAGGGCTGAACAATGACAGATCCCTCTGCTGTGAGGCAATGTTTCAATGTCGTCGCAAGTGGAAAACGCTATGTTGTTTCGCGGGCGGCAGTAGACCGCATACAATTGCACGCGCTCACCTCTGGGCGCGCGACGAGCTTTGAGACCTCATGATAAGGCGTCTTCTCGTACAAACCAATTGAGCAATCGTCCCATATACGAGCATAAGTCTCCTTTCAATGTCAAAGTCAATTTTTTTTTATTCATATTGATTACATTAGTTATTCTACCGAATAGTCAGTTTCTATTTAAAAACAAATGAAGCTACCTCCGGTTGGGAACCTATAACTACTAAGAAGATACCGGCAAGAAACTCAGTAGTTTGTTTTACAAAAAAGCTAATCTTATTGCTAATTTTGCACCAAGACATGCAGTTAGTTTGTAACTAGGCCGGTCAAGCCCAGATCATAGTTTAAGCGGATCCTGGATAGAAGCTAGAATAGGGTAGGTTATTAAAAAAAAATATTTAACGCTGTCGCCATCACCTAGACGTCCCGGGATCGATCCCCGTTCGGGTCAATTTGGGCAACGAATTTTTCTATATTGTCTCGGGTCTGGGTGTTGTGGTACCGTCGTTGTTTCTGATTTCCGTAACACAAGTGCTTAAGCTACTTGCCGCAGAATCAGAGCAATGTATGTGATGGTTGTCTTATATTAAAAAAAAACTACCTTCCCATGCAAAGTTGGGGCGATGGGCGTTTTACATAAAAATCCTATTTGACATGACTGGCGTGTCCACGGATGATTGGCAGTGATGAGGGTGCCTCACATCCAACCTTTCACCGGTTCTGTTATTGTCTCGAATGACCCCATTTTTAGGGAAGAAAGCGAGCAGATGGTTTGTAATGATAGGGCAGGAACAGCTATCAGCTTACAACAAAGAATATGTTTGCGGACATAGTGGCTCAGGGATATCTGTTACACAAAGTAGGTAACCTATTTATACATGACATTGGTAAGTGTAAAACTAGACTCATTAACTTCTGAAATAAACCAAAGATAAGAATAAAAAAATCACTAACAGTTAGGTCGTTAATGGTGCATCTTGCATTTTAAATTTGTCATATATGTATAAATGTAGTACAGTCAAACCCTTTTAATATTTTATTTGAAAACTAAATTGAGGGAGTTGTGTCAAAATAAAGAGGTATAATCCGATCAGACATTTTGTGGCGGTCGCCATCTTGGAGCGATTTTCAACAAATATTTAACAACGGATAAAGAACTTGTGAATAACACATTAAAATTAAACATAATTGTTTTCATCTCCTAGAAGCTATAAATCTATGGATCATCCATTCGGGTGCTACGATGCCACAGATGCTAGTACTGGCTTCATCATCACGCTTGTCAAATGTGAATATCTAATCTCGAAAGCTAACGGTGTTCGAAAAATAAATCTGTAACATAATTAGTTCGACCTCGGTATCGAGCCTAAGACCCCAAGATCATAATTCAGTACCTAAACCATTACTCCATCGAGAACTGGCAAAGTATTTACGTATAATATTTTGTTTAATATAACCTGTTCTCTGCAGATATTTGCAATGGATGACCCAAAAATATTGAATAAGGTTTAAACTGAATCCATTAAGGTTCAATTTAAACCTGATTCCAACTTCTACTAACATATTAATGGAATCTGTATACAGATTTCTGAAATAACCTTTCCATTTCGTTTTATCGACAGTTAAGAGGCAAAGCAATACAGTCTGTTTCCAAAGCATCTATTTTTGGCATTTTCGCCTCTACCATTAACAATCCTTGGTCCAAAAATAGTGTCCCAAGGCGCCCACACATCTAAATTACTGTTATCACAAGACACCAAGCCTACTTTCTCGACAAAATCGACTATAAAGGCTTCTCATGATTAGTATTAAGAAGCTTATATTGTCCTACGAAGCTAATAACTAGAAACAATGCCGAATAAACGGTATACTAAAATATAAGGTCTAAGCTTTTCGAAATTAGCGGGGAGCGAGTAGCAAGCTGCAGAGGTGTTATTTGAAAATTAAAACACACTGCTGACAGTTAGGTATTAGCGGTAGGTAGATCTTTGATTTAAAATTAGACATGATGTAGGTATTACTCAAGCCCTTTTATTTGATACGTATGTTAAGGTAGTTGTATCAATATTTAGGTATGTAATCACAGCAAAGAGCACATACAACTAATTTACCTTTCAGACAAAAAAATATAATCGGTACATTCTTATAGGGGCTAAAGATATATAGAAGTCAGACAGACAGTAAAGTTAAACTTACAGCACCCATATTTTTTTTCAATGGGGGTGTGAAAAACTACTTAGGTGGACGGTGGACACAGGGTTCGCTCCAATAGAAAGTAATAGCTTAATTTTAACACCCAAAGTTCGTGTCTTGAATTTAGAAACAGTAGGGTGTGTGAGATTACCAAATAATAAAAGCTTGCAAAAACATCGCGCGCGTTGGATGTATTGAAACCATTGTTTCTAAAAATAATATCTTTCTTTATTTGAAAAAATCATATTTACAGCCTGTTACTACAGTTGCCGACAAAGAGATCTATTTATTTATTCAAAAACTTTATTGCACAAATAAGTACAACAAGTGGACTTAATGCTTGATCACAGAGACAGAGATCCAAGATTTTGATTCATGAAGAAATCATTGTGAAACAGATTATAGCTTTTGAACGCTCATTTATTGCAGGTACCAGCCTTATTCCGCTTACTTCGTGAATGTAGCCTTAAGGGTGGCGAAGATCATAAACGTCGCTTCGAGAGCCTATCTTGGCTGTCGCTCACGCCTGTGACGTTGTCACGCAGCTGACCTGACACGTCACTCTACGTCACGTTGTATCTCCGAGTTTTTGACGTGACGGCAAAGTATTCGTACGTTGAAAGTTTCTATACGCCACTCGAGGAAATTTTATCGCGTTCTCAACATACGTCGTCGCGCTATCTCTGAGGTTCCGGGTTCGATCCCCGGTCGGGTCAATATGGGAAACTAACTTTTCTATATTGTCTCGGGTCTACGTGTTGTGGTACCGTCGTTGTTTCTGATTCTTGTAACACAAGTGCTTAAGCTACTTACCACAGAATCTGAGCAATGTATGTGATTATGTCCAATTTATTAAAAAATATATATTATTTAGGCTTTGTTATCGCTAGTCAGCGATCTCTTCCAGACAACCCTTAGGAAGAGGAAATAGGGGATGACGAGAAATAGGCACGGCCGTTCAACACATAAAAAGTACATAAACGCATAAACATACATGTATAAAATAAAGCTTTATCATTTATATACAAATTAGATAACGTGAGTAAAGTGCCTAATGGCTGGCACATACGTCATGTTTGTGAACAGGTGCCACCTTTGGAGACTGGTCTGCTCCAGCTTACCTCTTAAAATAAAAACCTAATGCTTTATTCACTCATCAAAAACAAAACAATATGACTTGGTCCAAAGTGTTCTATACATAGCTATAAGTTAGATACTGCTACTGTAACTAATCTGCTGAGTTTCTTACCGGCGTCTTCTCGGTAGATATAGGTTCCGAACCTGCAGTAAAATTACTTTGCATTGTATTCAATGATGATTGAAAATTGTTAAATGTAACCTATTTGAATAATGACATATTTTACTTAAATTGATACATAAATAAATATAAAATTTACATAAACACACATAAACATAGTGTAACATAACATAGAGAGTTAGGTACTTACCTCTGAAAAGGGAAGGAAAGTTTCCGTATAAATAAGTTGTAATATTAGACGTAGGTGGTCCGTTTACCTGTAAAATGATCGGTTAGGGGTAATTTGGTCGCGTCACGTAGCGTGGTGACGTCACGCGTGACGCGGTGAACGACCCGACCACTGTGGCACGTCACGGTTCATTTAAAGAACTAGGGCATGACTTTTATTATTTATTTACTAGCTGTGCCCGCGACTTCGTCCGCGTGGGCTACATACTTTCTTGTTTGATTTTAACCATATTTCCACTAATATTCGAAATAAAAAGTACTCCATATTTTTAATCCAAGTTTTGAGCTATATCTTTAAAATGTAGCTTTTTCCCATATGAACTTTCAAAGGCGGGGTAACCTTTATTCCCCCCCTTATTTTAAAAACAAATAATAGTCCATATTCGAGGTTCAACGTATACCTATACCAAATTTCACTAAAATCGGTTCTGTGGTTTAGGTGTTTCACGCCGGACAGACAAACAGACAGACAGACGAGAGTTACTTTCGCATTTATAATATTAGAATGGACTAGTATGGATTTACTAGCGGCACGCCGCGGGTTCACACACGGATTATCACCGTTTTATCGACATTTTCAGCTGATTCTTTGCTCCTATTGGCCGTAGCGTGATATTATATAGCCTAAAGCCTTCCTCGATAAATGGACTATCCAACACAAAAATAGTTTTTTAATTCGAACCAGTAGTTCCAGAGATAAGCGCGTTCAAAAAAATTCTTCAGCCCAAAAATATTAGTCTAGATGTAACAGGCAGAGATGTACAAAATACTTTTCGAAAAGTATTTAAATACAAAATGCAAATACTTTTTTAATATGGTATTTCAAATGTAAAATACAAAATACTTTTGCCTTTTGTATTTAAATACTAAGTACAAAATATGTATTTTCAAAATACTTTATTGAAATAATATACTTTATGGTTGAAGACATTTTGAGCGAAAAACACAGAATCATTATAGACTTAGGGCACAGTAAAGTAGGAGAGCACGCTCGTATGTATGTGTTTTATAGCGACTCTGGCAGCTCGATAAAGCGTTGCGTCTCTCCGTCAATAAGCCACCGACCAGCCACCGACCAGCCACCAACACAGCCAGCTAAGATACCCTGATTTTATATTATTTAGGCACAATCTGCTCGGCTTGAGTGCGTACCGACCGTAAACTGTTGGGTACGCTGTTGGATGCGGAGGCCCATCCGAATAGGGGTGGCCAACCTTAAGGTGTTTTGGCGGAGCCCTTGAATTATACCTAGATGACCGAACTTTGGTCGGTGTTTACCAGTGATATTTATATACCAAGTACACACTCTCAACGAAAAATGTAAATACTAGGTATTTATATTTCCAATCCCAATTAAACGCCTTGATGAAAGTCCGGTATCACCCCATCGCGAATTCTCACCTAAGCTATTACGTATTGTTTAGAACTCTTTAGGATTATTGTGAAGAAATATGAAATGTCAAACGTCAGAGAGCAAAAACAAAAGTTCAATCAATGATATTTAAAAAATAATAGATATGTTACCCATGCGCGCAAAATGAAGACGCTAAAACGTCCTAATTGGGACGTCTTACCTCCAGTCTGCGAAAAACGATACGACAGGTGACAAGTCTCTGTCAGTGCCTGTGAATTTGATAAAATGCCATCGTGTGTGTTTCGGAAGTGTACAAACTATGATAAGAAAATAAATAAAGCTCAGGGGATCTCCTATCACATGTAAGTAAATAAGAATTATGCATAAATCATTAAATTTTAAATATTTTTTCTTAAAATTAATTTCACAATACGGTTACAAAGGTAAAAGAGAAAGTACATTGTTGTTTTTACAAGTGTGAAAAGGACAAAATGTGTTCGGTCATAGATTACACGAATAGAAAACGCAGAACCGATGCCGGGTTTAATACCTACGACATACTTATGTTTATTTTTATCATTAAAGCTTTTTTGTATTGTTTATTTATTATTGTGTACCGAATGCAAATGTTCTGGTACTTAATTAAAAAAAGTGATCGAAATTTTGTTACTTAGGTAAAGGAACAAGAATAGATATGTGCGTGTGTAATTAAATAAATTACTTTTAATATTGTCTGTGATTATTGACGATACGATGTCTATGATAAACCTTTTTTTTGTTTGCATATTTAAGGTTTCCTATTTGTGAGGTTCAACTTCAAGATTGGATTGCAGTTGTTCGTAGGCAAAGAAACGAATCCGACTGGAAACCATCAAAAAGTAGTAGAATTTGTAGCGACCATTTTAAAACTAATCATAAATATACTTCCAATAAAGGTCGAACATTGCTTAAAAAAAATGCAATTCCTATAACCGAGGTAAATAATTACATACTTGTATATTATCAACTTACTTATTTAAACAATTTTTACATTTGCACCAATACTTTATTAAGCATATTCTTTCAGAAATTTGAAGCAAAGAACATCCATATCTCACCCTCGAGTCTTGACGACGTCAGCATACCAGAAATAGAAGAAATTTTGGAATCACCTAGAAAGGCGGCAATTAGAAAACGTGTGCGTAAATTGAAATTTGAAAAGGAGCAGTTACAGAAAAAACTTAAAGTAATTTGTCAACAAAACAAGAGACTAAAAAAAAAGTTTCTAGCATGTCAGTGATACTAAAATATTTGAAAAACAAAGATTTTATAACGAAAGAGCAATTTGAAAAACTAAAGTTAAAGGGTGAGGCTCCATGTAAGCGTCATTGGGACGTCACGGGGGGAGTGAAAGTAATAAAATAAGTGCAAGGATTATATGTATAATACATACATATTTTAGTACCTATAGCACCCGAGCGAAGCCGGGGCGGGTCGCTAGTTGTATATATTTTCTTAAATGTGTTCATTTTTTTGTAATAAAAGTTGTTTTTCCTTAATAGTTGTTTTTTTTTTAAAACCGAACGTTCACATTAAACCGAATCCCGAAACAATATTTTATGTAATTCTAAAGTAATGTCAATCAATAAGTTACATTATTTTTTAATTACCTAAAATATTGGAAATAAAAAGACAAAAAATAAGAGACAAAGAGTACACGTAAAGTTTGTACCTTCTGTTTCGTTGTTTTTATTAGTCTTTGTTCAAGTGTCCAGTGCAGAGCAGTGATTGATCAACAAGTGACATTTAGTTGACTCATGTGCCTAACAGAGAGTTAGTACTTATCTCTTTTGTTCTTACGATTTAAATTATGCCATCTCTTTCACATCATCTAAGAATGTGATTAATAAGAATTGCGCGTGTGTGCAGTTCCATTCGACCAGCACAGATTTTGCGTTAGTTTTATGAACGTATAACATATCTATGGTTTTAAATATCATTGAGTTCAATAAACACGTTAATTATTTTACCGAAATAAAAGTGCAATTTTATTTAAGAGTTCAGACTATTAACACAAACACTCACAAAATTAACATTGGTCCATCGAGGCGGATATTTAAAAGTTCAGGGTCCAATTTGGGCTTGTTGCGTACTTGAAGCGGATCGCTGAAGCGAAGAGTACGCTGCACCGTGTTCTTTGGGAATATCAGTTCAGCGGTGCAAAGGAATCTGACGTCATCAGTAAGGGTTTCGGTACTACGTCATCGACTTACCTACGTGACGACGGTTACCTTGGCAAAACGAGGAAAGGAGTTCAGTCCGGCAGTACGGAATTAGAGCGACCTGACGTCTTGGGCAGACGTCGGTCACAGGTCAAATCTTTTGTGAGTGAAGTGGAGTGCATTGTAAGTACAATTTTGAATCCTATTGTAAAAGAAGAATTGAAACAAACATTTTTGCTACAAGTAAGAAGTGAATAAACATTTTGAACCTTTTTTGCATGAAGTCGGGAACATGATTAAAGTTTAAGTCTCATTTAGAAATTGAGATTTATTAAAATAAAAATAATTGTTAAAATTCGGATGTCAAAAGGACTTGTAAAATTTTACGATTTGATTAGATTTCATGTTGATTTAGAGTTATTTATTTTTGGTTATTCCCTGTGTTAACGTAAATTTAACAAAGATAAAAAAAAACTTAGATAAAATGGATTCTATTATAAATATACAAAAAGAGTTACTTAAGTCTATGAATAAAGGTTTAGTTAATTTCAAAAAAAGTCCAAAAGAGAGATTAAGTATTGAGTACATTGAAACCAGATTAGAAAATCTAGAGAGGGATTGGTCTTCATTTTATATAAACAACACCAAGGTATATGAAAATTATACATCTGCTGAAATAGCAAAAAGTTTATATGTAACTGATGACATTTATGATAAAGCAGAAGATTCGTATGTTATGTATAAATCTTGTATGAAGGCTGAATTGAATAAGTTAGTGCAGAAAAATAAATTAACTCAACCTAGTGATACGGTACAGGTGGAGTCTTCCAGTTCCTTTGTAAAATTACCAAAAATATCGATCCCACATTTTTCAGGTAAATATTCCGAATGGCCAACCTTCAGGGACTTGTTTATATCACTAGTACATAAAAACAAGTCTCTAGACAGTGTCCAAAAACTGCATTATTTAAAAGGACATCTTACAGGAGAAGCCGAACAGCTAATTAGGCACACTCCTATAACAGCAGCTAATTACAGTCAATGTTGGGAAGTTTTGGAAAAGCGGTATAATAACAAAAGATATCTCGCAAACTGTATTCTAAAAAGACTATTTGGCCAAAGGCGCTTGAACTTTGAGTCGGCATCGGGCCTGAAGGAACTGTTAGACAACACCAACGAATGTATGAGTGCGTTAAACAATTTAAATGTAAACGTGAGTACTTGGGACTTGATAATAATTCATATCGTTACTTTTAAACTTGATCTTGAGACACGTAAACATTGGGAGTTAAACGTTTCTAGCAACGATTCTAGCGAATTGCCAACTCTCAAACAGTTCAATGAGTTTATGGAAACTCGTTTTAGAGCATTAGAGTGTTTGGACTCTAAAAGACCACTAGTTCACCCAGTTAGTACCAAATCGATGTTAGCCACAAATAATAGTACAAATTTACGTTGCGAATTTTGCTCGGCAGGTCATAAGCTTTGTTTTTGCAAGGAATTTGCCAGACAGACTTATGATCAAAAAAGAGATTTTGTGGTAAAAAATAAGATGTGTTTCAATTGCCTAGGGGGTAATCACTCTGTGTATGATTGTAACAAACCCACTACTTGCAAAATTTGCAAACGACGCCATCACACATTGCTACACTTTTCGCCAACGGGAGATGATAAAATTAAATCATCACCTAAAATGGATACAACTAGTTCAAGTTCTACTGCCGAAAATGATTCACATGTCGTTACATGTTTATCGACAGAAAAATTTGAGAAGTCTAGACAGGTTTTGTTAGCAACCGCGCTTATAAATGCTGAGTCTAGAACAGGTGAACTTCAGGTCGTACGAGCTTTACTTGATCAGGGCTCACAAGCTTGTTTCATTACAGAAGCGACGGTGCAACTTTTGAAATTAAAGAAGAAACCAATTCATGGTGTTGTTTCTGGTTTAGGCGAGACCAAATCTGTCGTCTCAAAGGGGGTAGTCAATTTCATAATGCAGTCTCGAGTTGACCCATCAGTTAAAATCCCGATTGAGGCGTTCGTCTTAAGTAATATTACTTCAAGCCTGCCAGAAAAACATATACAGTCAGTTGATTGGGTTGAGTTACACCACTTACAATTAGCTGATCCTCAGTACAACAAATCCAACAAAATTGACATTTTGATTGGTGCTGACGTGTATAGCTGCATATTGAAAGAAGGAGTTAAGAGAAGTCCAAATGGATCCTTAATCGCTCAGAACACTACTTTGGGGTGGATCCTTTCTGGTGTAGTTTTTGAATCAAATTCACAGAATAATAAAGATAAAGTTTCACCTGGAATAAATCATATTATAACCATGCATACACAATTCAGCGAAGATGATAGTCTAAGAAAATTTTGGGAATTGGAAGAACAACCATTATCTTTAAAGAAAACATTTACGGAAGAAGAACAATATTCTGAAGAGTTTTTCAAAAACACAACTAAAAGGACTCCCGATGGTCGATACGTGGTAAAATTACCTTTTAGCAAAGATGCTCCACAGTGTAAAAACTTTGGCTCAAAAGAGATAGCTGAAACAAGGTTTAGATCGTTGGAGAAGAGATTCGCAAAAGATGATGATCTGAAAACTAAATACACAGAAGTTATAAAGGAGTATATAACACTAGGACACATGAGACCAGTTAATAAAGAAAATAAAACAGATGGAGTTTACTTACCACATCATGCCGTCATAAAAAACGATAGATCTACAACTAAAGTTAGAGTTGTTTTCAATGCATCTGAAAAGAACAAAAATAATGTTTCGTTAAATGATACTCTTATGATTGGTCCAAAACTACAAGCTGATTTGAGACATACAGTTTTAAAGTGGAGATTACATCCCATTGCTCTTGTAGCAGACATCGTCAAGATGTACCGCCAAGTTATAATTGCGGATGAAGATGCAAAATATCAGCGCATAGTGTGGAGAGATAATCCCTCTGAAAAATTAGAAGAGTACGAATTAATGACAGTTACATTTGGAACATCTTCAGCGCCTTACTTAGCCGTCAAGGTGTTGCAACAGATCGGTCAAGATGAAGGTGAGAATTATCCTTTAGCATCAGGAAAAGTTCAGGACTCTTTTTATATGGACGATCTAATGACTGGCTGTTCAAGCATTGAGGAAGGGTTACAACTTTATAAACAGATGAGTGAAATGCTAGAAAAGGGAAAATTTATATTACAAAAATGGAACAGTAACAATTCCAATCTGATAAAAATGATAAAGGAAATAGAGCAAGAAAATGAAAAGGCTATAGATAAGAAAAAGGACAAACAACTAGGGAACAAGAATATACATGACGAACCTGTAACAAAAATGGAAATAAAATTAGATAAAAATACAAAGATTTTAGGACTTACCTGGAACCGTGAGGATGATGTCTTCCAGTACTCGATGAGTCTTCCATCTGGAAAAATACCTGTAACAAAAAGAGCAATTATTTCTGATATAGCGAAATTGTTTGACCCATTAGGGTGGATAGCACCTACGATTACGATAGCAAAGATATTTATTCAAAGGCTATGGCTAACTGGTGTTGGATGGGACGAAAAGCTATCTACAGATTTAATAAATGATTGGAATACTTACCGGCAGTCATTACCTGACCTCATGGAGATTAAAATACCTCGTTGGCTGCATACTAATCCTAATGATAAGGATATCGAACTCCACGGATTCTCAGATGCGTCAAAAACAGCTTACGCTGCGGTTGTATATATTAGAAAGGTTGATGCAAAAGGTCAAGTTAAAGTTTTTCTTTTAAATGCAAAAACTAGAGTCGCGCCTATAAAGCAAGTAAGCATTCCAAGATTAGAGCTATGTGGAGCAGTATTGTTGTCGAGATTGTTGACTGAAACGGCTGAAGTGCTAAAGATTTCGAAAGATAAAATCAGAGCTTGGACCGACTCAACCATCGTCTTAGCGTGGTTAAATAGTCATCCTTCAAAGTGGAAAACCTTTGTAGCCAATAGAACGTCGGAAATTTTGACAAATATGAATTCATCTCAATGGTTTCATATTTCTACTAAAGAGAACCCAGCCGATTTGGCTTCACGAGGAGCTTTTCCAAAAGTTTTGTCCGAAAGCAAAATTTGGTTTTCAGGTCCCAATATACTTCGAGAACAACCAATAAAATATAATAAACCCACTAATTTGCAGGTCAATTTAGAGAAGTCCATTAAAACATACATCACTACAAGGACAGAAGAGTCGTTTATGGAAAGGTTTTCTTCGTTGCACAGATTGCTTAGGGTGATAGCCTATTGCCGTAGATTCTTCAAACGCGACAATATAAAAACAATTTATTTATCCAAGAACGAATTAGACGAGGCGTGGCGTTGCTTTAGGGGGGGGATTGCGTAATGCTTTAATGGCGCTTCCCGGCCCCCCCCCGCCACTGCGCTGAGTAGGACCACCCCAGGGGTTTTAGTCGGTTCGAGTCCGACACACCACTCTCTGTCTCCCCGTGGCAGAGAGTGACGGTGCGTGGGCATTTCCCCTGGGAAAGAAAAAAGAAAAAAAAAAAAAAAGGCGTGGCGTTGCTGCATCAAAATAGTGCAAACAAGAGCGTTCCAAGAAGAATATTTAGAGTTGCAAGCCAATGATTGCTTGCAATCCAAGAACTCAAAATTAAAATCTTTGAGTCCATATTTGGACGAAAGAAGCATTATGAGAGTAGGCGGAAGACTTCAAAATTCAGAATTGGCGGAAAAAACCAAACATCCCATAATTCTGCCTCATAATTCACATTTTACTAAACTGCTTATATCCAACGCGCATGAAAATACACTGCACGGGGGTGTACAGTTAGTAATAAATTATTTGCGCAATGCATATTGGATACTGGGAGTCAGAAATCTAGTCAAGCATCATATTCACAAATGTGTTACTTGTGTACGTCTGTTAACGCGTGAACGCATGCGTAAGCGGTGGATACGGCGCACACACACAAATGCAGCAGCGACCAATAAAAACGCCGCGGCCTGCGCGTGCTTCCTCTTTCGGTCTCCAGGCTCCGTGCGAGCCACTCGCTAGCATAGCAAATACTTATAGTGATAGATTTATATTTTTTCATGTACATACAAAGTCTCGTAATTATAACTAGTATTTTACCAATTCGTGGCTACGTTATTTCTCTCCGCCCCGCTAGATCCTTGAGTCGAACCTCATCATAAATTTTCGAGCCGGATGCGATTTTTTGGAGCGGCTACAACAGCGCAGCGACCAGAGGACGCAGCGGTGAGGACACGTCAAGGACACCACGCGGTCGAAGCGTGGCGGCGTAGCAGAGAATTCAAGATCAAGGCCAAGACGATCAACAACCATTCAAAATATTCAAGAAAATAGCGGTCCAGAAAATTCAAAACCCTGAAAAGGGGCCTGCAGTGCATATTCGTGAGTTCGTTCCAATCAAAGCGCAATTTCCATTCCAATTTTTATTCATTTTAGAATCAGTTCCATAATAATTTCCAATCCTATTCACGATTAATTACGTATTCGTTGCAAGATTCAAACGCAAATTTATTTTTATTTCAAAGCCTATTTTGCATTTTCCTTTAGAACAAGCGGTTCCCTTTCACTATTTCACAATAAATTTAAGCAAATACCTAATTATTCCAGTATTTTTTTTACTTATTTCTTATTTAGAGGTACCAAGATTCAATTTGTTCTCTTTTCAGCTAAAGATCATCCTAAACATTGTGTTTTACGTGATAATCCAGTGCATTTTATTGCAAATTCCAGTGAAATTCCCGAGCGTGCATGCGGGTCCGGCGCGCTTTCGCATGATCGCTGGCGCGCAAGGTCAAGTAACTGCGCCACATACCACGTGCACGTGGCGTGCGCACGCTTCCCAGTGCTTCTAGTCGCTTCAATTCACTTCATTTCTCGCTTTAAGTATCGTTTCATCCACTTCTCTTCTAATTTCGCAATTTTCAATTAATATTTCTTGTCATTTTCAGTTATTTTTCACTATAAGCTGGTTAATTATTTTGAACTTACTTCCTTACTTGCCTTTCATTTCCATTCGAATATTATTTTAATCATGGAAGAGCTTAAATCATTAAGAAAATTAAGAGCGTCCCATAAAGCTAAGCTGACTATTTTCAAATCATATCTTGAGCCACTTTTAAATTGCAAAGAGTTAAATAGCTTACAAATTCACGAAACAAATACGCGCCTTGCGAAAATTCAAGCTTTATACGATGATTTTGATGTGAATCAAACTCAAATAGAGAATTCTGACGAAATTCCAGGTGACGATTTTACCGAACGCGAGAGCTTCGAGAGCACATACTTCAGCACCATCGCCGCCGCGCAGGATCTGCTGACCAGACATGCGGCGGGCGGCCCTGCTTCTGTGGGCAATGACTTCGCTTCGGTGGCAGGCTCAAATGTGGCAAGTGGTGCAACACCAAACATTCGTTTACCCATCATAAACTTACCAATTTATTCAGGACGCTATCAGGACTGGTTAGAATATTACGAGACATACCTATCACTTATTCATACAAATTCCTCCATACCAAACATACACAAATTTCACTATTTACGCGCATCACTAAGGGATAGTGCAGCACTAATTATTCAATCATTAGATTTTACTTCAGAAAATTATAATGTTGCTTGGGATCTTCTGTGTAGCCGTTACAATAACAGTCGTATTTTAATTAATAATCATGTTCAAGCACTTTTCAATATTGATCCCATTACCAAGGAATCTGCAAGAGCCTTGCGTAATATTATAGACATTGTCAATAAAAACCTAAGATCACTAAAAACACTGAATGTACCTACAGAACACTGGGACATTCTCATTATACACATTGTGTCCAACAAGTTAGACCCGGCCACAGTCCGTGATTGGGAGGCGCATAGAAATACAATTAAGGAATTGCCAACCTTGAACAATTTCAATGATTTCTTAAAAAATCGGGCTGACTTGCTGGAAATAATGGACGAAAAACACCGACAGCCATTACGCAGACACAGCGACATTACCCACGTTAGACCAAAAACATTCATAGCTAATCAGACGCTTACAAAACCAACACAATTTCCATGCCCTATTTGCAAAGGTGCACATTCAGTATATTACTGCATGAAATTTAAATTATTGCCAATTGAAAAACGTATAGAAAGGGTTAAACAATTAAATTTATGTATAAACTGTTTGCGTGGTGGTCATGATGAAAAACAGTGCAAATACGGAGCTTGCAAATTGTGTTCTCGTAGACACAATACTATGCTACACTTAGGCAACAGACAAAACACACTATCCCAACCTCATTCTCAAACTGAGTGCGTAGTACTACCTGCCATGCAAGAACAAAACCAGACCGAATCGAATCCTCAAACTAATCAAATAGATACGAATAATATTACACTTTCTACTACGCATCAAGGGCAGGTATTACTATCCACTGTGCAAATTCATGTCAAAGACAACAATGGTCATTTACACAAAATCAGAGCATTGTTGGATTGTGGTAGCACCAGTAGTTTCATTGTTGAAAACTTACAAAAACAATTGCATATTCCAAATTATTCAACTTCAATATCCATTCAAGGATTAAATAATCAAAGTTCAAATATTTCTAAGAGATGTGACGTAACAATTTCGTCGCTCTCAGACAGCGGTTACTCCTCAAGGGTTAACTGTTTTATTGTGCCACAAATCACACAATTAATACCTACAAAAAAAATTAACATAGACAATTTCAAAATACCTCCAAACATCCACCTCGCGGATCCACAATTCAATACCCCGTCTGAGGTGCAGATGCTATTGGGAGCAGACCTGTTCTGGCAGGTTCTATCTAATAATCAAATACCGTTAGGTAAAAACATGCCAATCTTAGCTGAAACAATGCTAGGTTGGATCGTCTCCGGCTACGTCAGAGACTCAAAACGTATTCAAAATACAGTCCATTGCCATTTCATTCAAGACACTGAGCTCGAGACAAGCCTCGATCAGTTTTTCAAATTGGAGTCAGTAGGCACCACTCAACAATCCCCGTCAGTGGGTGAGAGTGAATGCGAAGCTATTTTCACGAAAACAACTGTCCGTCAGCCAGACGGCAGATTCATGGTTACCATGCCACTAAAAGAGTCTCCTAGTTGTCTAGGTGATTCTACCGAACAAGCTCTTAGCAGATTTCAAGCTTTAGAACGCAAATTCAAACGCAATCCCACATTCAAACAAAATTACATAGCTTTCATGAACGAATACATTTCACTAGGTCATATGACCGAAAATACAAATCTAAAAGACACAGAAGTTTCATATTTCTTACCACATCATGGGGTATTGCGAGAGGACAGCCTAACGACAAAGTTAAGGACTGTCTTCGACGCCTCTGCAGTCACAAGCACAGGCAAGTCACTCAATGACATACAACATGTAGGTCCTACTATACAAGAGGATTTAGTTAGTATACTGATTCGCTTCCGCCAGCACAAATTTGTTGTTACTGCGGATATAGAAAAAATGTATAGACAAATCTGGGTTGCTCCAATGCAACGCGGCTTGCAGCAGATTTTCTGGCGGTCGGATCCAACACAAGAGATCAAACGATACAAACTTAACACTGTTACCTACGGATTAGCAGCATCTGCTTTCTTAGCGTTTCGATGTCTAATACAACTTGGCCGTGATTGCGTAGATAAAAATGTAAGTGAAACAATCTTATACGACTTTTACGCTGACGATTTAGTGACAGGGCATTCTGAAGAGTCACAGCTAATTCAAATATGCAAAGGCGTCATTCACGAGCTAGGAAAAGCTCATTTTCATTTACGCAAATGGCATACAAACAGTACACACGTACTCGATCAAATTGTAGGTGAAAATGACAATGACTTAGTAAATTTAAGCAAAAATGAGCATACAAAAACATTAGGCCTACAATGGGCTTGCAAAAAAGACACATTGTTATTTTCATCAACACAAACTGATATACAAAACTCACAAATAACCAAGCGTTCAATTTTGTCCGCAATTGCCCAAGTTTTTGACCCACTGGGTCTCATTAACCCATGTATGTTACAGGCTAAACTTATATTGCAAACACTATGGGCAAAGAACATTGCGTGGGACGACCCATTGCCCCTTGAAATTCAATCTCAGTGGAAATATTTCATTCAATACCTACCTGAGTTGAATAATATTCAAATACCACGTCATGTCCTTAGCGACAAACCAATAAAGGTCGAATTGCATACCTTTAGCGATGCCTCAATAAAAGCATACGCTGCATGCGTATACATACGCTCAATTTCAAACAATGGTAGTATCATGGTTCATTTAATAATGGCAAAAAGTAGAGTATCTCCTTTATCGCAAAAACTCTCAACACCCAGACTCGAATTAGTAGGAGCCCTTTTAGCCAGTAATTTAAGCAAGAAGGTTGAGAATTCCTTACGTTTACCAATTGATTCAAAATATTTTTGGTGTGATTCAACCATTGTGCTTGGTTGGATTAAAACATGCAGCAAAGTAAAGCTCAAAGAGTTTGTTTACAATAGAATTACCGAAATTACAAAAAACTCTGAACCTTCTTCATGGAACTACGTTCCCACTGGATCCAACCCCGCAGATATAGGATCCCGAGGCCTGAACGCGTCTCAGCTAAAATGTTCAACTTTGTGGTGGGGAGGTCCGCATTTCCTTCATCAAAAGGAAATCGTAATGCCTACACAGCCTCAAAACACACACATTGACAACTTACCTGAAATAAAGTTCCAATGTCATTTAGCAGCGACTGAACCCCATGAAAATCATTTCACAAGCAACTTTTCAAATTACAGAAAATTACAACGAATTACAGCTTATATAAAACGTTTCAAGCATAACTGTAAAAATTCTAATAATAAAATTACAGGTCCGCTAACGACATCGGAACTTGAACTCGCTACACAAACACTTTGTCGAATTGTGCAGCAGGATATGTTTTGTAAACAATATTCATTTTTGAAAAAGGGTCAACCCTTACCTTCTAAGGACAAACTATTGAGTTTAAATCCATTTCTCGATGAGACAGAGCTAATGAGAGTTGGAGGAAGATTATCCAATTCTAATTACGATTCAAATACAAAACATCCAATCTTGTTGCATGCTTCTCACAACGTTACAAAACTACTCGTTCAACACTTTCATTTAATTTTATTACACGCAGGTCCACAGCTGTTACTTTCGAATTTAAGACATAAATTTTGGATTACGAACGGGCGAAATTTGGCAAGAAAAATAACGCGAAATTGTTTAAAATGTTGTAGATTTTCAGGAAAAACATATCAACCAATAATGGGTAATCTGCCTGCAGAAAGACTGCAGTCAGAATACGTGTTCTGTAATACAGCTGTGGACTACATGGGACCAGTCTTGTTAGCTGACAGAAAGGGCAGGGGTTGTAAACTCAAAAAAGCCTACTTATGTGTATTTGTTTGTTTGGCAGTTCGTGCAGTACACATCGAGCTTGTCACCGACCTAACTTCACAAGGCTTCCTGTCAGCCCTCAATAGATTCATTGCTCGCAGAGGCAGGCCCGCTGTAATATTTTCAGACAATGGCACGAATTTTATAGGCGCATCTAACGATATTTCTAAATTTATAAAAAACAATTGCGATAACATAGTTTCATATGCAGCTGAAAAAGGTATTATTTTCAAATTTTCGCCAGCCTATAGTCCCCATTTTAACGGCTTAGCCGAGGGCTCAGTAAAATCAATAAAACATCATTTAAGAAGAGTACTATCGATGACTCATCTCGATTACGAAGAATTAAACACAGTCTTAGTCGAAATTGAAGCAATATTGAATTCTAGACCTCTAACTCCACTCTCAAGCGATCCCTCAGATTTAGTCCCATTAACCCCTGCGCATTTTTTGATTGGACGTACATTAACGATGTCGCCTGCTCCCCAGGTACAAGATGCTCATCACATCCACAGTCTTACAAGATATGCAAGAACACAATTACTAAAGACTCACTTCTGGAACCGCTACTATATGGAATATATTTCAGAATTGCAGAAGCGAAACAAATGGCGCCAGGATGGTGGCCAACCACAAACAGGAGAGATGGTCCTCATCAAAGATGATCGCCTGCCCCCCAATCGCTGGCTGCTGGGTCGAGTGACTGCTGTCTTCCCCGGCGCTGATGGTGTCAACCGAGTAGCCGACATCAAAACTACATCGGGAACAATGAGAAGAGCTTTCAATCGGCTCTGTCCTCTTCCAATATTGGAACAGAATGCTTTGGAACAGAATGTTCCAAGGGCGGCAGCATGTTAACGCGTGAACGCATGCGTAAGCGGTGGATACGGCGCACACACACAAATGCAGCAGCGACCAATAAAAACGCCGCGGCCTGCGCGTGCTTCCTCTTTCGGTCTCCAGGCTCCGTGCGAGCCACTCGCTAGCATAGCAAATACTTATAGTGATAGATTTATATTTTTTCATGTACATACAAAGTCTCGTAATTATAACTAGTATTTTACCAATTCGTGGCTACGTTATTTCTCTCCGCCCCGCTAGATCCTTGAGTCGAACCTCATCACGTCAAAAAGCAAAAACGCAAAACCCGTTCATGGGATCTTTGCCACCAGTGCGATGTTTGCCAGCCAGAGCATTTATTAATAGTGGGGTAGACTATGCAGGCCCTATTAAAATAAAGACAGCGAAGGGACGTGGCAATCGGTCTTACAAGGGCTATATTTGTTTATTTGTCTGTATGACCACACGTGCTATTCACTTGGAAGTTGTAAGTGATATGAGTACTCAAGCTTTTATTGCAGCGTTCAAGAGATTCGTGTCACGACGTGGGCACTGTGCTCAAATATGGAGCGATAATGGTACAACGTTTGTAGGGGCATCAAAAGAACTTCAGCAATTAAGTACTATTCAGAAGGACATTGCTGCATATATGGAAACACACGGAACGGCATGGCACTTCATTCCACCGCATGCTCCCAATTTCGGCGGTTTGTGGGAAGCAGGAATCAAATCCACGAAACTACATTTAAAACGCGTTATCGGTGAGTCTATGCTAACGTTTGAAGAAATGAGTACACTTCTCAATCAGGTAGAAGCCTGCCTAAACTCACGACCTCTAACCGTTGATAGTTCCGATCCTAGTGACCCAAGACCATTGACTCCAGGCCATTTTCTGATAGGGGAACCTTTGGTAAACGTTCCTGAACCTAACTATGAGACTTCTTCTGTGAGCTGTTTGACTAGATGGCAGTTCGTTCGGAGGATGTTACAAACGTTTTGGAAACGATGGTCTCAGGAATACTTGTCTAATATGGTAAATAGATATAAGTGGACATCTCAAGTAACAGAACCAAATATAGGGCAAGTAGTCTTAATCAAGGAAGACGATTTACCTCCAAGTCGTTGGCTCTTAGCACGAATCGTTGAAAAACATCCAGGGGCGGATAATGTTACTCGAGTAGTCACGTTACGCACAAAATCGTCTATTATTAAGAGACCTATTTCAAAAATTTGTATATTGCCAATAGCAGAATAAGAGCTTGTTTAATATTTTTTTAGTTTTTGTAATTTTATTTAACAGGTAGTTCATTTATAACTGTATTTCTATCTGGCAAATACTTGTATCATAATAAGACATTGTTATTCAGAGGTTTAGTAATAATATTACATATAAGAATTAAGATTTTTTTTTGTTAGATGTTAAAGTACTTGAAAAATGTTGAAGTACAGTGAAAGTACAGTTAGAGTAATATACTCTTTGTCATTTTGTAAATACTGTTTTTAATATTAATTTAAGTAAAACATTGTTTATCTAGGACATTCTGTCAATAATGTCCTAAGGGGGCGGTATGTTTAGAACTCTTTAGGATTATTGTGAAGAAATATGAAATGTCAAACGTCAGAGAGCAAAAACAAAAGTTCAATAAACACGTTAATTATTTTACCGAAATAAAAGTGCAATTTTATTTAATAGTTCAGACCAAACACTCACAAAATTAACACGTATTTTGACGACACCAACAAACCAAGGACAAAACGTTAACTTCTAACAATAAAACATAGATAAAATTTTCGCTTCCAAAGCTCCCTGCATACTAAATTTCATGGCGGTTGAGGAGTCGTTTCCGAAATTTCGATTATAGCAAGAATTGCACGTTCAAATATATAAAACATAGACAGGATAATTTGACTCATTTTAAAAAGGCCGGCAATATATTGCTCTCTTCTCATATAAATATTTCTACCAACACATCTCGCCATCAACAGATACTTCATACTTCATACACTTGAACCAAAATGGTCGCATACTGTTATTTATTTTAACTGTTTGCCGTACCTTTAGGGTCTCTTCTGAAGTTTTCCCACGAGACCTCAGTACAGGGTCCTTCACGAAGGGCATACAATTTTTTTACAGGATCAGCACTGAACGCTTAATTTTATTTGTTGTTGCAAGCGTTCATAGGCTATAGTAATCTCCGGCCTTCCTCGATTTCCAGCTACATGGTAAAAAAAATCGTCTTATAACGTCTCTACAGTCTAGAGCAAGGGTTTCCAAACTTTTTCAGTGTGCGGCGCAGTTCTAAGGCTAAGTGTTGAATCTCTTATAAAGATGGTTTTGTAATAAGTCCAAATTTGTACTTTTGTCATCCAAAAATGGAAATAATTCTTGTCAGTTTTTAACAAAAAAAAATACTTAATTAAAACCTGTCATGTTTTTTAGCCTAAAAACAGGATGTCCTGATTGCAGCGAGATGTATGGTGCACTGACCCATATCTTCCGACTCATATCTCAGCTGTGAAAGCGTTTTGTCAACGTAATCTGGCTCGTCTGAAAATTACGATGATTTTTCTAGTGAATGAGATTGCTTGAGCTTACCATCCTCGATGGCGTGGTGTTGGGTATTTGTAACGTCCTAGGTTCGACTGTGCCAACAATTGTGTACTTAAGACTAATAGGTGCCGAATGTATATAGAGCGAGAATAATGATACTACCACAAATACGAGAACACGTTCGTATTTTTATTTATACTATAATATTTTGAACAGTATGAATTTAAAGGTCGAAATATTTTTATTGGTTCAATGGCTAAGTAGGTTCGTGGTCAATTCCCAGTCAGGTCAATATGGGACAGTTTCCATATTGACCTGGCCGGGAATTGACCACACCCAGACCCCAAGCCAGTACTTGGGGTCTGGGTGTGCTAGGTTGCCCCTAGTTCCACCGTCTGGTATCCATAGAATATGGGAACCTAAGTTAATGTATCTAATTGTCTGGCGCATTTATTTAATATAATATATATTGTGAACCTGTGCATAGCGGATTTCATTTGCGGTTATTTTAAATATATTATACATCCATCCATCCATCCATCAGCCTCTTTTTGTCCACTGCTGGACATAGGCCTCCCCTACAGAACGCCACAACGCGCGGTCCTGCGCTATCTGCATCCAGCGGCTCCCCGCACATCTGACGATGTCGTCAGTCCATCGTGTTGGGGGCCGCCCCACGCTGCGTCGTCCGATACGTGGTCGCCACTCGAGGACCCTCTTTACCCAACGGTCGTCGGTCCTACGAGCGATGTGGCCTGCCCATTGCCACTTCAGCGTGCTAACTCTTCGGGCTATGTCGGATACACCGGTCCTTCTACGGATCTCCGTATTACGGATCCGATCATGTAGGGAAACGCCGAGCATAGCCCTCTCCATAGCACGCTGCGCAACTTCGAGCTTCGTTATGAGGCCAACATTCAGAGACCACGTCTCAGTTCCGTAAGTCATCACTGGTAACACACATTGGTCATAGACCTTTCTCTTCAGGCACGGGGTAATTTTGGACGTGAGGATATGCCTAAGCTTCCCGAACGCAGCCCAGCCGAGTTGGATTCGTCGGTTGACCTCTTTCTCGAAGTTGGATTTGCCTAACTGGATAGTTTGTCCCAGATAGACGTAATGATCGACAACTTCGAGAATCGCATTCCCAACAGATACTGGTGCCGGAGTCACATGGACATTGAACATTACCTTGGTTTTATCCATGTTCATCCGTAAACCAACCCGTTCGCAAACACTGCTGAGGTCATTGAGCATTGTGCCAAGGTCCTACAGGGATTCTGCGGTAAGACAAAACGTGTTGCGGCCGAACTGACGGGTTTACTGCTGCATCTTCGGAAACGATCTCCTTTTTATTTTAATAGCAGTTTTATCCTACTAATATTACAAATGTGGGTATGGATGTTAGGATGTTTGATACTCTTTCACCCAAAAACTACAGAATTTTGGATAAAATTGGTTAGCAAGAGGACTGACATACAAGATTAAAATTTAGGATACTTTCTATCCTTAAATAACGCGGGCAAAGTCGCGGACAACGACTAGTACATATTTATTTATTTTATGACGTTGATTACTGAAAATTAAGTAAAACTGTATGTATGCTACACACATAGAATAGAATAGAAAGGTCGTTGATAGTGCAATACCGCGTATAATTTGCCATAAAGATTAGTTTTATATGTTTTTTCATATTAATTCAATCCATATTAGAACTTACGGAAAAATCTACTTACGCGGTATTAGCACGGTACAGCACTATCACCGACTTTATTCACGTAACCTTTTATTTGTAAAAGCTAAAAATGCAAAAATAAATCTGACGATTCTCAAAATGCTCAAAAGCATTTATGAATCGTCAGATTGTGTTGAACTACCGCCGTGTTCGAAATGTTGATGCCTTTAAAAAGAAATGAGCAAAAACCTCGATTGTTCCTCTTTTTAAAATTTACAAATATGGCAACATACAAAATAAAATATTATATCAAAATCTGGTAAACATAAATAACGCTACTAAGTCCAAACACTGTTGTCATTTAAATAGTCTTCCATTTTATAATAGCCTTTTTTCATGAGACAATTTTTGATCAGATATCATTATCTATCCTATGCATAGATTTCATAATCTATGCATAGGTAATGCAGTGATTTTTTCTGGCAGCTTATTAAACCTGAACTTCTGTATCCGTTTTGCTGCCTAGATGATAAATATAATTTTAATATGTTTCAAATATGAGTAGAAGCCCTTGAGATCATTATTTCTCTATAACATGTTTCTAAGATAAATTTTAAAATAAAAATAATATTTGTGAGTGTACTTACTGCTGGATGGTCATGGGTGATCCTGTTGGATCGCCTACCCCGCTCCCCCCTAGATTATCTTGGTGGGAAGTTACGGGACTGGGTTTTTAATAGCGGCCACCCCGCCGGTTGTGTGGTGGGCCTGGTTTACCCGATTTTCTTGAACACCACCATATAAGGCGAAGAGGTCCAACGGGGGGGTTTTAGAAGGTAGTCCTGCCCTGAGAAAGGAGACACGACATTACCTCCCTCCGACGACAACACGGTATATCAATGTGTTTGCCTGGTTTAAAAGAAAATAGATGTGCGATATTTTTTTTCTTTAACAATCGGTATAGGAACCGGCTTTCTATGTTTCATAGTAGTTATAGTACTTAAAGTAGAATGTTACTTGTATTTTAAACTTCTAGGAAAAATAGCGCGGCAACTCAAGGCTAGGCACACAAAAGTAAGTTAATTGCAATGACGCGGTGAAGGGCACACAATTTCGCTGAAGTGTTCATATATGCATGATAATCAGTTCGGGGCGACATCCGTGGGCGTAGTTCACTCTAATTTAGGGCTTTTTCATTAAGGCCCTGGGAAACACGTGAGGCGCCCCCATTTCAGCCGGTAATGAAAAACCGGAGAGAACACTAGCACAGTATTAAAATGAATACAGTCGGGAAGTTTATGGGTATTTATTAATGATAGCCTAAAAACGCGCTGAGCCACGCTTGTTTCACATTGTTCTAGCCTAAGCATTCACTGATTTTTGTAGACGTAGAAGTGCTTTTACCATTTATCAAAGCACACAAATCAAGTAATTTCCCGCCATATCCGTCCCTCTGCGTGTCAAAACCCCGGCAAAACCGGAGCATAGATGTAGGAATGAAAAGCGCGCCATTACCGCATTTCGACACAATTAATCTCCGCTATGCAACACCGTAGCACGCCGTCTCCCTTGTATGTGTGTAAATTGCAAGTAAAACAGTGAATAATTAAATCTGGAGTTTTTCATCACCGAACATTTGTATCCTATCGTAAATAACATTATGTAATTTTTCACTCGACATTAGCAAAATTGCTATTTTTGGAGTGGTGGTAACGCTTACAAAGGCTACAGTAGAATATGGCTCATATTCCCGACTAGGCACACTGGGCACATGCACAGGGCCCCTGAAGTATTAAGGCCCCTTTAGCCTAATTTATTACTAAGCCATAACCGATAACTAGGTACTGTACGCGCTTTTTAATTTTTATTTTAATACATTTTTAAATACCTACAATTCAATTAAACAAGAACTCTTAGGTGAATAATGTTTATTCTGTTTTCAACAATTACGGTTGCTTAAACTCAAAGCGTGAAACGTGAAGTTTTAAGTGTAACACTTGTGGTTATCTTGGTACGACGTATCAGTAGTTATTTCTTAACTTCTAGACTGTATTAAACTGTAGATTGTAACACTTGCCCTCTTTGCTTTGGGATCACTCTTTTATAAGGTGACGTGCGTCCATTCGACAATGTCGTCTCGCGTGAATCTCTACTGAAATGTAATTTTTTTAGGTAATTGCAAAGTGTTTTAATAAAATAACATGATATGTTTATATTAAGATATGTACGTCAGTGCTTAATATTAGTTATAAACCATCAATATCATAATTAAACAAAAAAAAATACAACTTGAAATAAAATTATGTTTAAGGTAGATTATACATTGTCAAAAAAAAAGATTTATTCTGGATTAAGGCTTAAAGCTTTTAATTGCAAATAAAGCTGAATGGATTTCAATGAATTTTGGTAGCTAGATACCTACTACAGATACTAGATCTACAAGATACTTTATAGGTGACGGGACACAGACTGTCTTCGTCAGGCAGAGGTAGGGTTCGTTAAAGAATCGTCTCCCCTAAAAGCTGAAACTTTCCAAAAGCAAGCGTTTTTAGAGAGCATTGATTTCAGTCACAATATTATGTCGTTTGTTGAGCCGAGCTATTTCATTTGCCAGCGGTTCGTGAGCCGAGTCACTGGTATGGGTGGATTCATAAAACCAGCGGAAACGGGCGGTAGCGGCGACAGAGTGTTAACGAAGCAGTTTTGTAGCTATTAGCTGACGACAAACTCTGTTCCACCTTAGAGGCAATAAAAAAAAATACCTATCTTGAATTTTATTGAGAGAGCTGTCATTTGGGTTTTGTTATTCCATGCCATATGCGTATTAAGCCATGTTATAGGGAAACTCAAGCGAAAGGATAAATTACCTCCTCACCAATTGTGAGCTTAATCGTATTAGTTATAAATAGTGCACTCCCCTTTATTTTCGTAGTTTTTAATCTACAATCTTCAAGTAAAGCCTATGTATTAAAATTATGTCCTAATTACTTAGTTCTATTTCCTAACAATCACGGAGCATTGCTTGTTGCTATCGAATGTCTTAACAATTTTAAGTGTAAGCTGCCTCTAGTCCCTGGCTTCTAACTATTAGTGAATCCTGGACTTCAAAGAAACAGAAAATTTCATGTCTCCTTCCAGTGTGGGATACGTACCCACGACTTTCATCGCACGTCCGGCAGTTCTAATTGAGTGCAATAAAAAAAAATTAAAGTCTAGTTTAATTTTTAAGTTTAATAGAGAAAGTAGGAACCAGCTCTTCACATTTTCCTCCCCTATTTTCTTCCTCGCCGACTTCGTGAATACAACTCGTAACACGGTACACGTGGGTTCACATTTACGACAACCACTTAGCGATTTTACTACACACTAACATTACGGCGAGATACAACTGTTGGATAACGGATATTGATTTACTCGGGTTAGGTATTGCGGCTGTAAAGTTAAAGTATTTGGGCAGTGAAACAGATTGTTTGTTACCTACGATACCTACCTACTAATAGCACTTGAATTTTAGGCTACTATTTTTAAATTTCCCTTATGAATGACACAATCTTGTCGAAACGTTATCGAAATTCGACAACCGCCAATTTGCTAGGATTTTTTTTTTAATAATTAATGAAATTCGTGTCGGATAAAATATGGCTGGGATACAAGTAGAAGATAATTTATGCCCAGTTCAATTGTATTACGATTCGTAATGTGTAATAATGACTATCAGTGTTTCTCCAACCGACTACAAGTCGTTAATAATTTACTTTTCCTACCGACTGTCATCAGTCGTCCGTCGGTCGTTTTTAGCTTACGCCTCGTATAATTTATTACTATCAGTACCTAGAACGGATCATTTTTCAAATATTGGAACCGGGCATTAGATGATGAGGTGATGGTTAGCGAGATACCAACCCCACAACTGGCGCAGAGGAGAACCACCCAGAGGTTTTTGGTTAGTTCGTGTCTGACACCACTCTCTATTTCCCTGGTGCAGAAAGTTGCGGTGCGTGGTTTGTGAAAGTTTGAATTATACTAATTTCTAACTAAAAATGAATTATTCAGTAGTTAAGTCCAGAATTTTTGTTTTGTTTTGGGGATATTAAAATACTTTAGGGGAAGCTGTGCCGTGGCTTCACTTCTGTTACTACATAGACTATTGTCTATCCTAATATAAAAAGGAAAGATTTAAAAATTGTTTTCACCCTTGGGAGTGTACACTATCCCCAGGTGACATTAAATCGTTTATTGCATAGTATATTTTAAAATTAAGAGATCCTTACTAAACTCCATTTATGTAGGTAAACTAACGTGCAAAAATCCATATATCGATGTGATGCCGATGCGGATCACTAATGATTTATAAATGATATAAAACTTGATTATGTACCCAGTAAAGTTCCACGACCCCTTCTAACGACAACAACCAAGAATGTGTCGTTTCTACATCAAATCTTATATTCAAAAGACGAGTTCCCACAGCAAGTTCCAAATGACATAGACAAATACTTACCACAAACTTCGATTTAAAGTGTGTACAAACTATTTGGGTGCAAAACCGTTGCTAAGCGACTTGTGAAAACAACCCTTAGCAACAATTTGACAAGTAATTTTGTCAATATAGTGCCATCGTTGAGCTTGGACACAAAAGCTTGTTTTCCATAATTGCAAAGTTTTATTATTTCTAAATACAATTTAGTGCGATGGCAGGCGTGCACCGGCCCATGAGTCAGATGAGAAAGATTGAAACGGTGAGTTTTTAAGTAAGTTAATTTTAAACGAGTTGTAGTACTTTGCATTTATTTTCATGTAGCTTTTGCAACTTATCTCATTACAAACACATCGCATACGTTTTGAATCGACTTTAAAAAGGAAGAGGTTGTCAATTATTATAGGGTTCTATTAAAAATACTATCCTAACCTAACCTTAATAATAGGTTAAGCACAAATTTAATAAGTGAGCCACTTGTGCTTGGGCGACTTGTGGCTCAGTCATTATTTTTGTCACCCAAATTAATAAAAAGGTGCCCGAGATGTTATTTCACATTTTTTTTATAAAAAACATATTTTTGCCGTTTTAACTCGGAACTTTCACCTGAAAGAACCAGTTTTGATTTTCATTTTGGTCCCTATCATATTCACATCAAGAGCTATTGTTTGGTTTACCTAAGAACTTCAACGCTGAACAGAGCAATAGTCCTATAGCCAAAAATATATTGGAAAAATATTCGTAAGTAGGCAGTAAAAGGGCCCTATTTTTACTGTGATCTTAAAACTGGTTGGAACATAAAATAGTTATTTACTTCCAAGACCATAATACCGCAGTACCCGAGAAAGATAACATATTGTAGCCAGGTCCCAGTAGTGGAGTGGATTTATAGGGGTTTTAGGAAATTTATTCGCATAAACCGTAACTTGGAATTTTAGTAAACAACTAGCCATAAGTATAAAGTTTCGTCGTAAAACTTATGGCGTCTATTGATGGGTTAATTCTTTGAATAAGTAATACCTAAATTGTGCTTGGATTTTTAGCGATATATTGTTATTGAAAACTAATCACTCACCTCAGTAGCCGAGAAACGTGTGGACTGAGTTTGTTTCACGGTCGGGTTAATATAGAAAACATGACGAACTTTTCTACATTGTCTCGGCTCTGCGTGTGGTGATACCGTCATTGTTTATGATTTCTGTAACACAAATGCTTTGGATACTTTCTTCAAAATTCGAGCAATAGGTACATGTAATGCTGTCAAATGTCATGTTTATATCTACACTAATATTATAAAGAGGAAAGATTTGTACCTATTTTTGTATTTTTGTATGTTTGTATGTTTGTAATGAAAAGGCTCAAAAAGTACTGGGCCGATTTAAAAAATCTTTCACCAATAGAATGCTACATTCTTCCAATTTGACATAGGCTACAAAATTAGGGATCCTTGGTAAAATTCGAACAATGTAACCGAAGGTGTAGAAAAATGAGTGGTATTACATGATACCAATATTGTGGTATATTTCTACTATAAATTAAGGATAATATTGAGGATAAGGTTTGCGTCAATAATCGCAACCCCTTCTTGAAAGTGTTTAAGAAATACAATTCCTATGAATAAATTCCTTAGCACATTAAAAAACGAAGCGAAACGTTTTGTATGAACCAAAGGATGGGATTGCTCGCCTCGTTGTATGGTCATGAAATGCATGTAATAAATTATATGTACTTTGTTGAAACATGCTAATCTCAAGAACTATAGGTTCGCGTTGGAAAAATATTCCTGTGTTGGATAGTTCATTTATAGAGGAATGCTGATGACATCACGCTGAGACCAATAGCAGCGAAGATTTTTTTTTATAGAACCACAGTATATTGGCTCCTCCCAGCCTTATGGTAAGGCACATCGCGATGACAACGGATTTGATACCGATATATCCTATCCGTTAGCATCGCCATACTGGCCCGCGAGATGCTTCTTCACGCTCCTTTTGAAGGATTTCATATCAAAGGAAGGAGGAAACACATGAGCCGGCAACGAGTTCCGCTTATTTATGATACGCAACGATAAGAGTTCCCAATTTTTTTGTTCGCGATGGAATATTTTCCACGGTAAAGCGATAACATCGTTGGCCGGTAGTTCGAATCAGAAAAAACGGAACTCTACGCGTGCAAAGCCACGGCTGGACGCTAGTGTGTGATAAAGGGCGCAAGACACCCTCACAGGGCAGCCTATTATGCAAACACAATGAAGGGAAAGTAGGCTAATCGAGTTAACGCAACCACAAAATCTCGTCTGCGGCTGTATTTTATGGCCGGGACAAAGACAGGGGGTTTGAAACTTAGCTGGTGTCTTAGTTCAGATGGTGCAAACAATATTTGGAGAAATTCTTCTTTTCATTTGAACATTAAATAAATAAATAAATAAATGCGCCAGACAATCACACCAATCACCTGGTCTCAAACTAAGGTTTTCCATTGTACTATGAGTACCAGACGACGGATACCAACTGGGGGCGTCATCCCAGCACACCCAGACTCAAGTCAATTTAGAAAAGTTCTTTTTCCAAATTGACCCGACCGGGAATCGAACCCGGGACCTTACGCGCTTTGGCCGCCTACCTTAGCCACTGCGCCAACGAGGTCGCCACCTGATAGGAGACATGCTCGCCAATGACTACGGTATTGACCTATTTGCTGACCATTTTAGATTACTGACAAGGAAAGCCTTTCAATATGTTGACAATAACTATAAAACGTGAACTAATCTTTTTTCTCTTGCATCTGACGTTCTAATTTATCATTGATTATTTTATTTACTATTCATTGATATATTTTTTTAATTGTGTATTGTATTATTGTTTTTATTTAATTTTTTTTATTTTTTAAATTACTATTGACATTGCTTTATCTTATTTGACGCACGTAATTTAGTATTAAGTTTTTGACATGTCCAATAAACATACTGGCGCCTTGGGAGACTGTAAGCTAGTATGTATGTATAATTAAATAAATAAATAAATTAAAAATTTAACTTATTAACGGGTCAAAACTCGACAACATATTTCGTATACATTTTATAGTAGGTAACTTTGCTAGTGTGGCACTAGCTAACTTTAAATATTTTAAAGAAACAGAAAAATTACATCTCGTACTTGTGGTGTGAGATTCGAACCCACGACCTTCACGTGTCGCACGTGCTGTTCTTTCAACTGAGCTATTGAAATGATCAAAATGAGTGGAGTGCGTCTTCGTGGTTTGAACCTTACTACGAGTATTATCTACAAAATGTTACTGACGTCACTTCGGTATCCTACTACTGACTGTAGGTAGGTATCCATAATGGTTGGTCTGGCCTCAAATCCAATGTTTAACAATAACTTTCACATAGGATATTTTTAGCGGATTTTTTCGTTATCATCAGTGGATTATTTATTATTAGCCTACTTCCAGTGAATTTAGCAGATACTTTTATTCGCTTACTTGTTTGTAGAAGACACAATCGAAATGTCATTTCAGTCTGGAAACAAGGAAATAGCTTAAACTTGGCAGCCACGAGTTAAAACACATTGTTTTATTCTAATCTTTAAATAGTATTACAATGTAAAGAAGAAGACAAAACTGAATATAATTTTGGTGCTCCGTTGATCCACTTTTAGCTACGTACGTAAGGATGTAGATTATTTTAATAACAATACAACACTGGTTATATTTTTCTCGCAATTGATAATTGAAAGTTATCATTTTAAATTAGGCGTCTCATAAAATATGAATCTTCTTAAAGAGTTGATTTTACTGACCAAAGTACCAGCCTTATTAATGCCCTACTGCGGGATGAAAATCAGCAATAAACCCGAGAGCCTTGTTCAAAAAATCCACATAGTCCGAAACATCACTTTGTTCGATTTCGGAATCGATTCTAGGATGAAGATCATCCAGGTTCTTAAAGAACTAGACTCATGACGGGTAGACCACGCTTGTCTTTCAGACCACGCTTTTCTTTTCAAAGGTCTGATCTCCCGTAGGCCTCACGCACACACTCCACATGAACTGCACTATGGATTTCCCTACGAATACAAAACACATTTGCTTAGCCATTCAAGCTGTTACCTCAAAGTCCTTATTTAATAAATATACTATGTTCTAGTCACCAGCTAGTGATCCCATTACCACGGTTGTACTGTTACGGTACAAGCAGGTGAGTTTAACTCTTGCTTGGCACAACCAGGGTCTCCCAATGAAATAGGGATCAAAATTTAATCCACTCTAGACTTTGTCTTTATACATCCCAGACTGGTAATATTTGGATTGTGTCATGGGAAATGCGCCTTTATTCATAACATACGGGGCGGCAGTTGTTTTGTATCGTTTGGTCTGCGACAGATGGCGACTACGAGGGACTTTGTATGATAATTGCTTTGTATGTTGGGTTTCGTACGTGTAGTTTCAATTAATGTTGCAAGAGGTGATCGAGATGGCGTAGTGTTGAAAACTACAATTGTTGTGGTTTTTAGTGATACCACTTGCGAATTTTATTAAATTCTGTTACTACTTTCGAGATTCTTTGTATTTTGGCGTATGTAAATTATGATTATTGTAACCAATAATGATGCCCTAGGATAGACTATATGTCATCTGCCTTGACACAAAAGTGGATTATTAGCCAAATTTAAGAATTATTATTTATTTTTTTAGACAAGACATTAGCGAGCTCTATTATCGCTTACCGTATAGGTACATAGGTACGAGTAGAATCGCAAATCGGTTTTCAATAAAAGCTGGCACCACAATTTTATACTTAAATAAACTTTATAGGTGAAAACTTAATCGTTTGTTTGCAATACTGTTATAGGTACTGCTATGTATCTTCGCAATAAATAAACATAAAGACCCAGACACAGAATATACACAAAATGTTTGACACAGATGTTTCTCCTGAGTGGCTTTGGAAACGATCTTCAGGCCTATCCATGATAAGCCTGCCTACCCTCCGCACTGAAGACGTAAATACGTCAAATTTATCGCATGAGACGACAAAAGTTTCTAAATCGTTGATTGGGTGATAGTACACTGTACTCGTAATTTCTGCCAATCAGTACACAGACGCATCGATTTTGACATTTCTTAAGAGTGCGATAAAAGTTACTCGCGTTGCGCATGCTAGGCCTGATGTTTTATCAAATTCTCCATCTATTCAGTTGAAAAATAAAAGAGTGATATTTGTTTTTACAGAAAGAGGCGTTGTTCAGGGCTCGCAAGCGCATCCTGAAGTACCTGGTGCTAGGGTTCTTGAAGCAGGAAGGGTTCATGCACGCTGCGGACACTCTCGCTTCGGAGGCGGCCCTCACGGGGGAATACGAGCTGTGTGATAACATTGACCTGGACATCATTTTGCAGGTATGGGACCGTCCATTAATAACGTGAGTTGAATTCAGCGCTTTCTCGGCCATGCTTTTCCCCATGTTGAAATGTCGTGAAAGATATACAATTTACTTTACTTTTGATTTTGAACTTAATTTTCAAAAGTTCATAATGATGTATTAACAATATTACGATTATAACCTAGTTGTAAAATCTATTTGTCTTTGTACCTATCATTTATTTTGATTGTAATCTGTTTTGTTTTCCAAAAAAAAAAAATTTAAGATTACGCGTTCCATATTAAATATTTAAAATAAGTTAACGTGTCAAAACGCGACAACATTTTTTTTTAGTTAATACGAACTAAACAAGTACTTAACTGTTCGACGTTTCGGTTAGGTTGCACTAACTGTGACAATGAGCTGACTTAGTTAGTCGTTAAAGTTTCCGAAATGAGACTTAAAATCCTTGATTTTTACATTCTAAGATAGCTAGGCTTCTTCAGGGAATTCCTGAAGACTTCTAAAAGGAGTATTAACTCGATATGATCGCTACGCAATCCTCGGAAAGCTATAGAGCATCGAACACCCAAGCTCTATCGTAAAGTTCTGTCAAATCTCATCTCACGGCACTAGTAGAGGTATACTTCGCACAAAAAGCTCAGTTGCCATTTACCAGAAAAAAAAATAAGAAGAAGAATTGAAATATGAATCTCATACATTTTTAAATTGTCGAAGATCGACTACTAGCCAGTTGGCTAGGCCTCATTAGGTTTGCATTCCATACTTGGCGTCTGTCACACAGTTTCTATGTAAACTAGCGCAGACGTTAATGTTTCCTTCTTACTTAGTGCTTCTTACTTAATTGTAATTTACGTAAGCTAAAATATGTACCTTTATTTGCATCAATAAAGATAATGAAAGATGAAAGATACTGTTAGTATAAGAGAGCGCCATGTTTTGGTAAGGCTTCAGGCCGACTCCCGATAGTAAACGATGACGTAGCTGTTTCGGCTGTATCCTAGTTCGGATATGGGGCAGTAGGTGAGGAGGTCTTGGCGCCCCCGGCACTCTGGCGCCGCGCAGTCTGGCCACGCAGCCCACGCAGCACCGTAGAAGATTAGTCATTCAACACAGTGACTTATGAACTTAAACATATACTTTAGATTTGATAAACCCGACAGCTATATTTCGTGTGGTTCAAAAAACAAACGAATCGTTATTATACGAGCAATTAGCGCGGATCCTGTATGTGGAACGTGGGAGGAAGTTGGTTTTTACCTTGTACCTAAGGGTCAGTTGCGACGATTAAGTGGTAACAGATCATACAAAATATATAGGATATGTCAGTTTTGAGAGCTGTCAAATCGTCTGTTCGTTAAAGTTTGTAAATAAATAAATACGGATAATAATCGCACAAATCCATTGGTCTCAAAACAAAGTTTTCCTAGACTCTGGTTACCTGACGACGGGTGCTGGCTAGAGACGTCCAACCAGTGTACAACCAACCTCAAGTCAATATTAAAGAGTTAAGTTCCCAAATTGACGGGACTGTGAAACAAACCCAGAACTTTCGCTTTAGCCTGCACCATTCGGTCGCGCTTAAACAAACGTAATTTCGAAACAAAGAATATAAGTTTAAATGGAGTAGGTATACATATGTATCTGTAAATGCTTAGTGTATTAATACTTTTAAAATTATTGGATTTACTTTAATTGGATACTTGAAATAATTTGGTTGAAAGAAAAAAATGTATTTATTGACCCATCAACATAAATGTATAAACAAGAAAGCACATACAGAAAATTATATGGACAATTGCGTTCCACCTCAGCAAACGCTGGTTTGTGTTTGTGTTTGTGGTACCTACGGCATTATTTATAACACAATAGCGTTGGTATTCTGGTGGAACCCACCTGTTTGGAAAAATAACGGTTGCTTGCTACCGAATTACGGTTGCTTGCTACCGAATAACGGTTGCTTCCAACCAAATAACGGTTGCTTGCTACTGAATTTGGCAACAAATGCCACATTATTGATTTCCATGTTTTAGAGTCTCGATGTAAAAACTAACACACACTATATTGTCACGATGTATAGAAAAATTAAAAAATTACCAATTAGTGTGAAATCTTTTTCTATTCGTGTTGTAAAATATCGACGTTCCCTCTTCATATTTCAGTAGAACGGTGTAATATTTACTTAGATATTTTCAATTTAAGTAAAAGGCCTAACGTGAATGCAGACCCACTTTTACTTGAAGTTATAATTCTGGACAGCAGTGTAACTTACTTTGCTGATGAAAAAATTACCCAATTTATGTGCTAACCAGATAAAATATATTCATAGATTGGGTAAAAAGCCTCTTCACATTTTATACGAAATATTCAGTATACAGGTGCACATTTTCTACAATAATTGTTTGCCATCTTGTTAATAGGTGATTCCATATCTATAGAAATTTTGGGTCTTCTGATCAAAAATCAAAAAGTGGTTTTCGCAGTCCTCTCGTGGCATCAACCTGACACTGCCTAAAAAATTAACAAGATACCGAAACAGGTGGATATCTGAAGGTTTGACTATACAGGGGATGCATTAATACCTTGTAGAGTAGAGAAGAGATGTAGGTGAAGAATAATATATCACAAATACTGTACAAGAGTTTATTTACACACACTCCACCAATGATATTTAAAAACAATAGATATGTTATACGTTCACAAAACTAACGAAAAATCTGTGCTGGTTGAGTGCGACTGCACACATGCGCAATTGTTATTAACCACATTCTTAGATGATGTGAAAGGAATGGCTTGATTTAAACAGTAAGAATAAAAGAGATAAGTAGTAACTCTCTGTTAGGCACATGACAGAGACGTCACATTTGTCGTATCGCTTTTCGCAGACAGGGGGTAAGACGTCCCAATTAGGACGTTTTAGCGTCTTCATATTGCGCGCATGGGTAACATATCTATTGTTTTAAAATATCATTGTACTCCACCAATAGAAATATTAATTACAAAGAAGGAGAGAAAGAGGAAATGAGGAAATATATAACTGTACATATAAAACAAGTAAAATAAACATAAACGTAAAATAACCAACTGGAATAATTTTCACACAGTGACATATATACAATGACAGTAAAACATATTTCTTTTTAAAAGTGAAAGGAATAAAATATTTGTACAAGAAGGTTGATATCAAAAAACTATTTAGATAAATTTTGGTGGTGAGACGCCACATCCTCCCAGTTATATATCTTAATGTTTGCTGAGTGGCTAAAGATGTATGAGGTCTAGCGTTATCATGATAAAAGACCACAGCCCTTCTGTTGATCGATTCTGGCAAATTTCTCTAATCTTCTTGCTTTATTCTCATCAATTCATTTGTTTTCCAAGGTGAACTTACTATAAAGAATGGATCTAGTTTTATAAGTTGGTAGTTCACTGTTCTGTCCTAGTCTGTGCTGGAGACTTGGCATGGTTCCATTTACCTGTAACTGAAGATTGTTCTGTTATGTACTACATTACTTACTCGCTAAAGAACCCCCGAGTGGTTTTAATTCACATTCAAGAGTTGTACAAAATGTACCTGAATTATAGACGTTGTTCTCTCTTAACGACGATTATTAATTATACATTTTTTTTTGTTAACACACCTATTGATCGCGAGGGGCCGCTAGTCCCTACTAATATTATAAATGCGAAAGTAACTCTGTCTGTCTGTCTGTCTGTGTGTCTGTTACGCTTTCCTGCTTAAACCTCTTAACCGATTTTGATGAAATTTGGTATAGGTATACGTTGAATCTCAAGAACGGACATAGGCTACTTTTATTAGAAAATAACCTTTGGAAGTTTATATGGAAAAATGTTTATTTTTGAAGTTAGAGATATGAAATTTGGCACAAATATAGCTCGAAACTTGGATTAAAATATAGACTACTTTTTATATATTAGAAACAGAAATTTTTTATCTCCCCTTGCGGTGCGGGAAGGGGAGATAAAAAATTTCTGTTTCTAATATTTAAAGTTCGCTAGTACGGCGTATATTACTATAAAAATAATAAAATAGACTACTTTTTGTTTCGAATATTAGGGGTGAAAGGGGTAAAACCGACCATAAAAGGATGTAGTCCACGCGAACGAAGTCGCGGGCACAGCTAGTCATATATAATTGAAAAACCTATAGGTTGGTTGTAATAATTTATTTAAACTCTTGTGTTCTAGAGCATCTTGGAATTTAAGATACTTAGCTTTAAGTAACAAATAAACAACCCATTCCTAAAAATCAAAAATATACTTAAATATGACCAGCTGTTGAATTTTCTCAAATTAAAATGTACTCGCTTAATATTGGCTTAAGTTACTGGACTTTAAATCAATATTTATTAGATAGAAAGCTTTTTCAAATACAACTAGTATTCTGACTAGCTTTTGAATATACATAATCGCTTCTACAGTGTAATCATTTATATTTCTTATCTGAATAAAAGTTAAAATTTTTCTTAAACACGAAGCAATCTTCTACATTTCTTAGATTAATTAACAGAGAAATTCTTTCTTCGTTTTCATTACCTAACTAAGACGTCGCCTTAGAGATTGTTTTGTTCTTTGTAGACGTCCACTATCTAAAATATAAAAATGAATCTCTGAATGAAATGTATTTGCGATACATACAGCAGTCATTGAAACATTGTCTTCCTATTTATTACTTATACAGTGAAAATAAATTGACATTTAACATATTATCTATAAAAACAATATTTATGAAACTTATCATTAAAATATTCACTAGAATAACACATAATTGTTTAATTAAAATTCCGTCCATCCGTTCGTCCGGGCCTCCGTGCGTCCTTCCGTCAGTCCGTCTGTCCGTCAGTCCGTCAGTCAGTCCGTCAGTCTGTCCGTCAGTCTGTCCGTCAGTCTGTCCGTCCGTCCATCAGTCCGTCAGTCCGTCGGTCTGTCGGTCTGTCTGTCACCAGGCTGTATGTATCTCAAGAACCGTGATCTAGAGAGTTGAAATTTTCGCAGATTATGTATTTCTCTTGCCGCTTTAACATAAAATAAGAACTACAAGCAAAATTAATTAATAATTAAAGGGGGTCTCCCAAACAACAAACGTGATTTTTAGCCGTTTTTTGCTCAATATTAAATAACAGCAACATATACACGTTTAAAATATTCACAGAATTGTATTTAGTTGTATATTTACTTCAAAAATAAATAATTGTGTCTAATGTTGAATAGATAATGGTACGGAACCCTTTGTGCGCGAGTCCGCCTCGCACTTGGCCGTTTTTATAAACTTGCACATCTCAAATATATGCGTAAAGAGTTAATACTTATCTACCTTAATAAAACCCTTTATGTAGAGAGGTCATGACGTGGTCATGGTCAAGGATTAAGTGAAGCCCTTTGCTCGTATGAAATGATTTCGGAACGGAAATTAGAAAACTCAATGATGGCTGTATCGTTCGCATCGTTTAACGGACACGATTCCACCAAAACGTCGTGTCACGATTGACCGTACAATCGATTTCTTAATACACATCGAGTAAAATCGATGCCGGATCGGAACCGACTGTGTAACTTCTATTTGGTGTATTTCGAACAACTTTGATTTGTAATGATTTGTTTGTGTGTTTGATTAAAAAAAATCTTTTTCAGTTAAAAGCACGTCATAGTGGATTTTCTAGTCATTTCACACACATATATCCGAGTCCATTCCCATGTTCAAATCAAGAGGTATCTTTCTTTCTTTTTTAACTAAACGTGAAAGTGTATCCTTTATCAAAGTATTTAAATGTAGCTGAGCATTTGTTGGTAATATATATATATATATATATTGTATTAATCATACTATCAATCCTGTTAGAATTTTCTCAATAAAATTTTTGCACGGCCGCACTCGTTTCTCGATATCTACTATTTCCTCTACCTAAAAGTTGTCTGGAAGAGATTGCTTTCTGGTAATAATACCGCCTAAATTGTACTAGATTATGTCTTTAAAACCAATTTCTGTAAATTTTTCTGTGCAATAAATTGTATCTATCATATAAAGCGAAACATCATGCAAGAAATGATGCATAATAAAAGTTGGAAACTATTACTAGTACAGCTCCCGAGTGTCTTACCAGTATATTTTCAGTAGAAATATGTTCCTATCTAGTGACACAGCTACATTGTACGGTATTGATTGATGATTAAGTTTTATAATCCCTACCAATATTATAAATGCGAAAGTAACACTTTCTGTCTGTTACGCTTTCCTGCTTAAACCTCTCAACCGATTTTGATGAAATTTGGCACAGACAAGCTTTAGACCCTGAGAAAGTACAAAAGCTACCTTTTGCGTCGCACTATCTCTGAGGTCCCAGGTTCGATACCCGGTCGGGTCAATATAAAAAACGAACTTTTTTATATTTTCTCGGGTCTAGGTGTTGTGGTCCCGTCGTTGTTTCTGATTTCTGTAACACAAGTGCTTAAGCTGCTTACCATAGTATCAGAGCAATGTAATTGATGTAATCTAATATAATATATATACTAATATAGGTGTGTCCTATTATATACAAATCTGTGAAATTATAACACTGGTATTTAAAACACAATTCTGAATTTCATACTTTACGTATGATGTACCTACTTAGATACTAAATGATGAATAAAATTAAATACGCAAGTGCTCTCTGCGGCGTTATTATTAGAACAAAACTAAAGCCAAAATAATATTAATTTTAGCAACGACTCAAATTATTATTGTAAAATGTTACGAAACGAAATATCAAGCTGAAGTCGAGCCGAAGTATCTATCCACTGTACTGATATATTGTGACGCAGTTGATTCAAAAATTCGGCCAAATATGAAACGTCTATAAATTAAAAAGTTTTTTAAATTGATATGGTTTTAAGACTGATTTATTTGATTTCTTTTATTAAATGTTAACTAGTGTACTCTATAAGTCCTTCATTTCAGCTAGGCATGTTGATAGTCAGTAAATTTCATACACTAATCCTACATATTTATTTCTGTCAAATCAACTTTATGTTTATTTTGAATACAGTTTAAATATTTGTGTTTGCACGGTCGTACACATTTCTCATCATCTACTATTTCAAAGAAGTCGTCTAGAAGAGATCGCATTCTAGCGAAAATTTAAGTTTTAAACCATTTTCTGTGATTGTTTTGTGCGATACAGTATATTAATCTATCTAATAATTATAAATGCATAAGTCGTATTTAGCTTTTTGTGAAATTAATTATTTTACCTATTTAGAATTTAGTAAAGGTTTTGCTAAACCAAAATCTTTTTAAATCACTTCCCTTGTGTAGTGGGGTTCGAACCCACGATCTGCACATTTCGCGCGCTCTTCGAACAGAGCTTACCGAAAGCTGTTAATGATTTTTTCTGATGTATTGACCTCTTATGCCCGGTTTCAATATTTTACGATTTGTAATGTGCCAAAAACTGCTGTCTGTTTTTCTACGAGTCGTTAATTCTAATTTCAAATTTACTTTCCATATCAGCTGTCATCAGTCGTCTGTCGATCATTTTTACCTTACGCCATCTTACGCCTCAAATACAAATATTTATTTATCGTTATCACAGGTCAGGGTACATACAGGTGTTAACAAATTTATTATAGTAGCCTCGTATAATTTATTACTATACGTAACTAGAACGATTCCTTTTTTCAAATATTGGAACCCACGGTAAGTGCCCCCTGCCCATATGAGCTTAGAACTACCTACATACTTATAGAAATAGAGAGATATTATTTTAATATTCCTTTAAAATATTTAAAAGATCGCAAATGCGGTGTGAAGCACTGTAAAAAAAATTAAAAAAGTCTTTGAAATTATGTTTTCTTGTTTGACTGCTACACAGCAGTTGGACTCTTGCCTAGAATCGTAGCGAGACGGACGGGCGCCAACAGCGAAGCCGGCTGCATCTAGGTGACATTTGCACCTATTGGTGGGTGCGGATGCAACCCGCAATGACTCGGTAAAAAAATAATTTAAAGAGGTAGGGCATAGCGATTTATCGCTCGAACTGGAGCAGCCCGACTGGTGAAATACCTCCACCTTACAGAAGACTGCAGCCAAATAACAATCACTTGGGTGTTGTTATGTTTGTGCCCCAGGGCTCAATATTGGGACCTCTGTTGTTCCTTATTTATATTAACGACCTTCCTTACTTTGCGAAGGATCTCTGTGGGATTGTGTTATTTGCTGATGACACTTCTCATCTTCAAAGTTGATAGATTTAAAGAATCATTTGAAGATGTAAATAGTTCTCTCTCACAAGTGCTACATTGGTTCACGAATAATAATCTCCTGCTTAACACTAAGAAAACGATATGTGTCAAATTTACAATGCCGAATGTTAAAAAAGTCAACATCAAATTGTCTATGAATGGTGAAACTATTGAAATAATTAATTCTACAGTATTTCTCGACATCACATTAGACTCTAAATTGCAATGGGGACCCCATATTGTTGCCCTGGCAGGAAGGCTTAGTTCAGCTGCATACGCTGTAAAAAAAATCGTTATTTGACTGATAAGTAATTCTTTTGAGGGTTTAAGCGTTAAATTATTTAACAAGTTACCTGAAAATGTTATCCAGTTGCCCATGCACAGATTTAAGTCTCATGTTAAAAATTGTTTAGTAAAAAAGGGCTACTACAAAATTGATGATTATTTAAATGACAAAAATGTATGGGTCTAGAATAACTTAATTCTTTGAAATCTTACTATAGCTTTGTATACTTCATTCAAGTACCTAGTTTAAGGACACATTGTCGTATTTGAAAAGAGTAAGTGTCGAGTTTCTTGCCGGTTCTTCTCGACATGATCAACATTCCGAACACGGCGGTAGAATACTTTATTTGTACTGACTATTCATAAATGCTTTTGTAAAGCTTACATGAATAAAGATATTTTCTCTTTTCTTTTCTTTCTGCGTGTGAGTAAGGTTTCCAGAGCTCCTGGGGGGTGCATAAGTAGCAGGGGTCAAACCTCAAGGTCCAGTAACAGCTTTATTATGCTGTACTTGTCGCCCTTAAGCTAGGGCCTCATTACCACTTAATATCAGATGGGATGAGGTCAATCTTGAAGTGCAATATAAAAAAAATGCTCTTTTTAGTTCGTCAGTTAGATTTTCAAATTAAAATGTAAACGTGGTTTTTACCTCAACAAATAAATAAAAAAATATGACGTTACGGTGCATCAAAGTTCTATGGAAGGGTGTGATTACCTACGTCACCATTTCGTGAAAATTGTGTGAAAAAATCACGTCGCGCTAAATTTTATCGCAATATATCTTAGGGTCAGCGTCGCGCTAAATTTTATCGCAATATATCTTAGCGTGCACCTGCACCCAACTTAACTTATGGGTAACGGCCAATTTGACAGTTGTCTTATTGCAACAAAATGATAGGCTATAGAATTTTTGACCACTGTCAAATGGTCTATTACCGGTAACGGTAGGTAACTAGTTAACTTCGTGCAATTTTTTCTTAATATGTTCAAAGAAAAATATGTATTAAATTTGTTAGGATACGGATATGTAAGGAATAAGATTTTTGAATCCGCCATTATTGGCGGAGAAATGATATTATTATAATTTCTCTGAAGTAAGTATATTGAGTTTTTTGCCGGTTTTTCTCGACATCGACTTTCCGGAATAATAGCGGTAGATATAAAATTTCTACTGACGATAAAAACTACATTTATTAAAATTGTATAATTGTTTCCATTACTATAAACAATTTACCAGAAACAAGACAACTTACAAATTAGTTGTTTTCGAAGGAAGTCGCTTCCCTTAGAACGTATTAGCGCAACGAAGGATGAAATGACGTTGTACAGTTTCAACGTCGCAAAATTTGCATATTCCATTCGTTTGCGGTGTAACAAAGCAATACTGGAACTCTGGTACATGTTTCTTAGAGCTTATTATCGAAGTATTCGATATTCTTTATAATGGTAATAAGCTTTTTCCGGAGCCTCGTGGTCTTTTTTAAATGGATACCTGTATCGAATCACCTTTAAATATTTACTTTGTTTTATTTTCTTTATTTATTGATATCATTACAATAATCATTTTTTAAAATTTCAGTCTATCTATCGGATTTCTTAGGAAACAGACTGGTTACAGACGGTGAAGGATTAGTCATAGGTTCCGGAACTTTCGGGTACGGGACCCTTAAATATTTACCCAATATCATGTTTATGACAAAAGTGGTTTTATGAAATTTGGTACTCAATATTTTTATTGCACCAATAGGTAGTGCTTACAAGGCGTTATCTTAAAATTAGATCACTAAAGACCCTGGAAGGGCACTGCAATGCTATACTACTTATGCTGCAATAATAATAAATATAAATAATGAATACCGCTCAAACAACGTCACATGCAGATAAACTTCATCTCTCCTTGAAGTGTCGTATTTAGCCCATGACCTTATCGACGATAACTCGCTGGTGCGACGTGATGCTCTAAAAGAATGGTAAAAACTTTCCATACATTAACCTGATCCCTGAGAAAGAAAGAACTTACTTTTCTTTTTTTTAAAATAAAAGTATTTACATATATGTACAATAACACAATTACCAAACATATACAATGCATGACAGCCAATATAAAACATAAAGTATCGTGCGAAGCAAATTTGGGTGCATTAGCCGTTTTCGGATCTGTTGTCGCCTGATAGGGCACAGCCATACTTACGGATCTATTTCATCAATAGTGTCAGTTTGACTCTTGAACTTGTCGACGGATAGACGACAAATCGTTCGTGTGGGTGTAGATTGATGGCTGGGCTCACGATGTACAGGCAGAAACACGTCAGTTTTCACATTTTGCCCTTTGTCTGCCTTATGTCGAGCGCGTAAGGACTAATCTCGAGCTGCAAGTTTTTGCCTTCATGTGTTGTTGAGTGTTCCTATGTCGCCACCGATAACTATTCAGCTTCCTACCCATATTACTTGACATTTTTAGACCAATAAACCACTTCTCTCTACATAATGGTTGTCTGGAAATGATGGCTCTATAGCGATTAGACCGCCTAAATTGTACTATAACTATCTATCTATCTTAAGGTTTCCTTGTATCGTGTGAGTATCTAGCAAATACTAACCGGGGGACCAACCCGACACACCCAGATCTAAGCCAATTATAGAAGTACGTTTGCTAAAGTATCAGTTTAGATTATTTAGGGGAATGACGTAATAACACGATGGAAATTTGATTTATGATATTAAAGCACAGGTAAAAAACTTTGAGTTCAAAATTAAAAAAATAATTACAAAATGGAACCTTCTATATAGGTGCCTACTATAAAATATAAAGTATAAGGGTTAACTTACTGACTGCTTTTGCCAGAGCTTTCTCGAAAATTGCATTTTAGAATTTTATAGAGTGAAATACACTATTGTGTTGTACCCTGGTAGAATGGGTACAGTCCAAAATAAATGTTTTGCAGGACTACTGCAGCTACTACCTCATCAGGTTCAACAAGCAGCCACAGTTCTTGAGGCAGGTGGAGGAGCGTCCTCCCCCCCGCCGCCCCCTTACTCGGAAGGGCCGCGTGCAGGAAGACAGGCGACAAGAGCAGCTACTGCCCTGCGAGCCGAAGGAGGCTGATCTGCCCTCGACGTTTACTATAACTAAGCTTGTCAGGGTAAGGTTAAGTTAACATTTAGTTAAAGCATTTATTGCCGAATCATTTTTGCCAGTGCAAAGTTAAAGTCCAAAAATTTAATCCGTTTGCATTATATACACTAGTAATACAAAGGGGATTGTATTTTTGTGTGTATGTATGTTTGTAATTATTGAACACTAAAACTACTGTGCCGATTAGAAAACATCTTTAACTCTCTTTCTTTTCGCTAACTACGTAGATTAACTTTACGAAAAGTAGGTACATACTTTGTAATTAAATAATTTATAGGTATCAAGATTTCGGATAAATGTAGATAGTGTAAGTGTAAAGTATAAATGCGCCGGAAAAAGACGCCAGACAACGACGCCAATCACCTGGTCTCAAAACGAAGGTTTTCCCTTGTACTATGAGTACCAGACGACGGATACTAACTGGCGGCGTCATCCCAGCACACCCAGACCCAAGACAATTTAGATTTTTTCCAAATTGACCTGACCGGGAATCGAACCCGGGACCTTTCGCGCTTTTTCCGCCTACCTTAGCCACTGCACCACTGAGGTCGTCAAAAAAGTCATCAGGCTATACCAAAAAAAACCTCTTGTTTGTAGTAGGTATCCTATGAAGTACCTTATTTAAATAACGGTTGGAAAATGCTGTTTCGGTCTTATGTTTTAGGAAGATTTACCGCAACGGCCAGAATTGGGTATTCCTGCTGTGGAGAGGAAGTCTCTTGCACAGTTCATGTCAAGCATGTCTCAGGATATGAAGCCGCTGGTGGAACTACTGTACCAGGATATTGTCAGGCCTTCGGGGGTATCCTGGGATGACATAAAGGGCTTGGCTGCTGCTAAGAGCTTGCTGATGGAGTCTGTTGTATATCCTGTAAGGTAAATGTAAAGTTTGGATACGTTTTCTTCCTGTTGGGAGAAGGTCATCCCTCAATAGGGATATTGACTGGTTAGTCAACTGAGATACAAAAGTAGGTTTTAAAAAAATACCTGTCAAACACGATTTTTTCTTAAGAGAGGTAGGGCACAGCTATTTATCGCTCGAACTGGAGCAGCCCGACTGGTGAAATACCTCCACCTTACAGAAGAGCGCAGCCAAATAACAATCACTTCTGTGTTGTTGTGTTCCTGTGTGTGAGTAAGGTTTCCAGAGCACCTGGGGGGGATGCTACATTAGTAGCAGGGGGATAAGTCTTCAATGTAAGGGCGACAAGTCCAGTAACAGCTTTGTTATGCTGTACTTGTAGCGCTTTAGCTAGGATCTCATTACCACTTAACATCATCAGGTCAATCTTGAAATGCAATATAAAAAACAAATTATATGAAGAAAGCAATCTGTGACGTCACATGACGTGAACAAAGATTGACCTCCACGACCTTTCGGTCATCACGTCAATTTATTACGCCATCTGTGGGCTGCCGTTAACATCTTCAATCTTCCTGGATTCATTCAGTGAATATGATTCGCCTAATATCATTTAAATTCTAGATTAACAGAAAGTATCCTACACCCACTTACATTGTAGATACAGATCTGATAAAACCGATAATATTCTAGGTACCCAGAAGTGTTCACCGGCCTCCTGGAACCCTGGCGCGGGGTACTGCTCCACGGACCCCCCGGTACAGGCAAGACCCTGCTGGCACGCGCGGTGGCCGGCGAGAGCAGCTGCACCTTCTTCAACGTCTCCTGCAGTACGGTGGTCAACAAATGGCGCGGGGAGTCGGAGAAGATTGTCAGGGTACAATCATTACTTGCTAAAGACTTGATTTTTTTTTGTGAAATTGCAAATATACTTTTTTGACAATTCTATTTCGGTTTAATATTGCGTGAAAATAAAAATCATAACAGGATATAATATGAGTTTTCAGTGTTCTCTAGCTTTTCAATGATCGTGTACGTGGCATCTAACTAACTACAAAAAAAATTATCTGATATATATCAAAAAAATATGGGACCCGTATTTTTGTATTTTCCCCCTTATCAAAAAAGGACGACGATACACTGAATTGAATTTTCCCATGACATCATTTCAACAACATCAGTGCAACGTAGCAACTTGGCATCGTTTTATTTCAGTATTTTTTTAATAGTAATGTTTTATTTTTATTATTTAATAAACTAAAAACAATTTGGTATTATTTACCCGGTCCTTGCTTCCCTATTGTGAACGACGGCCGAGTTCTGTCGGTGGGATTCCTGACATCTTGCGTTCAAGCGCACGTCAGCGCTGCCACGGTGAAACCCCGTGGTGTAGTGCAAGTCGGACATACCCCTATGCACTCGCCCCGGGCTGTACAGGTATCCGGAGGGATTCACCATGTAAAAAAAATATTTAAAAAAGGCGGCAATTATGACTATGCTGAAAAAGCTTAGCACTATACTTTAGACTGCGATAAGAGTGCCTGCTAGGGAAGCGTAACCGAATTTACAACTGCTTGTAAATATCGTTCCTTGGTCACCGCTTTTTCACATTTTAAATAAAATTAATGCTGTCTTATTCGTGGAGAAACCAATGAAAGCTGTTTCTCGTTAGAATAAAAATAAAAAGGTCAGAAAACTTTCTATCTATGTTTAAAATCAATACTATGCTTAACTCCTACCAAGGAACTTTGATGTTTCGTTTTATGACTTCATTTGTATTTGTAGGTGCTATTCGAGATGGCTTCGTACTACTCGCCGTCCATCATCTTCGTGGACGAGGTGGAGACGTTGGCCTCCGAGCGGTCCGCGCCCGGGGAGCATGAGGCTTCTCGCCGCTTGAAGGCTCAGCTGCTGACAGAGCTGGACGGGATCAGTGGCCGCGACGGCGTGGTGTTCTTACTCGCTAATTCGAATATGCCCTGGTGAGTAGCAGAGCTGATGACTCATCGCAAAAGATCGATGCTGTCGTTTCAAAGTGATTACAAGTGCTTCTTGCACGAAAGAAATGGTTGATTGTTTTCGACACTACAATGCTACGTAAATAATACAGAGTTCCTGGGGGGTGCTATATTAGTACGGGTAAGGGCGACAAGTCCAGTAACGTCTTTATTATGCTGTACTTGTCACTCTTAAGCTAGGACATCATTACCACTTAACATCAAGTGGGATGAGGTCAATATTAGAGTGAAATATAAAAAAAAAAAACGTATTTTGGTAGGTAAACATCATGAAAGGACAAGAAAAATAAAATGAAAAAGCTAAAACTCGAAAAACAAATTAATGCATGTAAGAAAAAATAACATTTGAAAAACGTTTTTTTAGTTAATGATACTGATAGTGTTAGGTAGAGCAATGCCATGGCGCCGGTTTTCAATAAAGTTCTACTGAGTGCTTAACCCGGATAATGTGTATGTTTAGTATTGTAATAAATACATTTGCCACATTTTCAAGAGACATTATCGTCGCGCCCCGGTAAAAGACAGTTTTGTTGCTAATTAATCCACAAGGCTAACAAATATTCGTGACAAATGTAGTGGGAATACCTACATAATGTGGGTATATTGTGCCCAATATATTTCGATATGGAAAATCGATGTTTTTGACTCTTGCACATATCACATGCTGAGGAATATCGAAGATTGCATGTGTATTTAATACTTTAAACTTTATACCGCCTTGGTACTATTAATACATAATTATATATTTATGGTTGACATGCTTTCGACCGTTCATATACTTACCTACCTTATTGATCGCATCATTAGGTAAGTAAATTTAAACCATCGATTTTCCACATCAAAAGGTATTGGACAAAATAATTAATGTTGTGAGCAAAAGTACAGCTGTTTAACATAATATTTAGACCGTACCTACAACCGAGGCAGACCCTCATACAATAACCTAATGTCTTATTCCAATCTCAGGGAAATTGATCCAGCAATGCTCAGAAGACTAGAGAAGCGAATCTACATCCCACTACCGGACCACAAGACGCGAGTGGAGCTGTTCACCAAGTTCCTGGAGTCCAGTCGCATTGAGCTGTACCCTCGCGTGGACTTCGGGGAGCTGGCGGCGAAGACCGAGGGCTACTCGGGCAGCGACGTGAAGCTGGTCTGCAAGGAGGCGCTCATGTCCGCTGTGAGGAAGAGCCTGCCGGATATGACCAGTAAAGGTACGCGATGGTTGCAGACTTAGAATTAATTAATTAATTTTTACTATTGAAACACCACACTGTACTTACTGCAAAGTTAGTAATAAGTTCTGCTTTATTTGTAACGTGAACTATTTCTTGCCGGGATCTTCTCTGCAAGTTATAGCTAAGTATGCACGTATCGTAAATATTTCTGATGTGATTTACATGAATAAAATAATTTTGAACTTTGAACTTGAGAATGTAGTAAGACTTGGGACTGTGTACCTACCTGTCTGTCGTACTGCAAATCTTAACGCTGATGTGTGATCATACAATACGTACGTGCCGGTGGAAGGACTTCGTGTACGATTGATTGCGAAAGATGTTGAAAAAATCCGGTGCACGAACGATCCGTCTACATTTAAACGAAACGGGAATAGTTGCATATTGTTATACATTTTTGATGACCTCCATAGACTCTACAGACCTAGGCGCGCCGTATCTGAGGCCCGAGTTCGATTCTCGGTGGGGTCAATGTAGAAAACGTTTCCCATTGAATTTATGACATGAGATGCCAGAAAGGTCGATACCTACTAATCTACCGTCTTTTGGGTGGCTGATTCAGTATCTCACTTGTACTTTTCACGAATTAGCAGCAACAGACTGAATTTAAATTATCGATGACATTCAAAAAGAGGTCAAACAAATTCCACCTCACACATAGGTAAACACGTTTAAATTGAATGTTCTGAAAAATGTTGTAAACGGTGATGGCACTCAGAAAATAATTGCTCTAGACAAAAACGCGAGGAGAGGCAATTGTGTTTGATGTTCGATTGTCGAAGTACATTTGAACAACTGAAAAGGATCACTTGGATGGCTGAATTGCATGAACGAGTCGAATAGGAGCAAACTTCAGTAATTTGTTTGGAAAACTAATCTATGATAAAATAATGATCATGCGAGATTTAGATATCTCATTACTTCAGAAAATTCTGAACCCAATATTTAGAGTAGAGTCTATGTTTGGTGCAGTTTGGTCAAAATTATGATTTTTGTAAGGAAAATCGTAATTCCCAAATTCTATCTATTAAGATTTTACAGATTTAGAAGAACCATCAGTCAGTAGGGTAAAATTATAATTGAGTTGGTGCAACTCAATGAATCATACTCAAGGATTCACATAAGTATTCATGCGACTGTGACTGGCTTCAAAAAGCCGATGGTAGTTACTTACAATAAAAATGACGCAAGGGTCATTCTACTTTTTAGTGCAGGTTTTTGCGCTGCTAAAAATAGGTTTTAATTTTTTTTTCATCAGAGATAAATTAAGTAAATTAACTGTTTTTATGCGTAATTATATCCATATAATTGAAATAAACCGCCAGCAGCGAATTTTGTACATATTTCTTTCTGAAAATGAAGGTTTTGCAGACCAAGGTAGAAAAATCAAACCACTTTGTTACCAATCTAAATATTTTTATTGAGCAGCTTCAGCCACTCAATACAAAAAAAAACAATTAACAAAACGTATTTTAGGAACATAAATCTTTCTCTTCCATAAATATAATAAGAAATTATCATTAATTAAGTCTTATAAATCACATAAAATGACAACTATGTTACCATTGTGCACTTTTGTTTGCAAAGATTTGACATAAAATGTATATATGTAAAAATATATTAACAACGTATTTAACATTAATATTAAAAAATATTATCTTGCATCTGATATATCTGTAATGTAGCTTATTATGCCAATTGTACAACTCAAATTGAAAAACCTATACTTAGAAATAAGGACATAATGGTAACACAGTTGTGCAACAGCAACAAACTTGTTTCAATAGACAATTCTCTTCTCTACAAAAATAGCTAATCAGTCTCTTAGTAACCACAAAGGTTGAAGATAATCATTTAATCCTATTATCATATCCGTTTTACCAAAATCACAGCACTTATGCAGGTTGGATTACTTAAAAATTAATCAATAATTGCAGTCGTCTGTTCTTCAAATATTTTCGCGAAAATTCTTTTTTATTTTCGACTCATAATTTTCTTCCGTTCTTTTATCGCATTCGTCAAAATTTTGTACTTTTCAGCTGTTTTGTTATTTTGTTTTGTTTTGTTTTTTTAGCTTAATTTTTTTTTACTTCGGTTTAATCTATGACACTTCTTCTTATACTTTTGGTATTTTCTCTCAGCTGCTTCTAGCTTTTCTTTCAGATTTACGATTTCTCTATAGAGTTTAGTTCTGTCCCTTCTCACCTGTTTTCGTTCACGATTCTTCGCAGAAACAGAAGCTGATGCAGATGAAGTCACCGTTGGTGTTGATCGTTCCTTAGCAGAACGAGATAGAAATAGTGATTGTCTAAATGTATATATGTGATGTATCTGTCTTCTGTAAAAGATAAAAACATGGCATTACAGTACTTATTTTACGTCAGCAAACAAATGTGAAATTGTTAAAATATAAACCTGTGGGTCGATACGAACAAATCAACTTAAATAAAATTAGAAAGAATCAGTGACAGAGTATACTTACAAATGTGTTACCACAGCGGAGTAACAAAGTAGGCCGGTAACACAGTTGTAAAATAACATGATGCTACCTGATAATTACAAAATGACCACATAATTTGCAAATCCTGCAATAGAATACAATTCAGTGACATAAATGCCACGTATCAATAATTAAAACATAACGTAAAAGTTCTGAAACTTACCTTTTCGCCGGGTAACAAAGTGCACACCAAATAAACACACGCGTCTTGATTCACAACATGGTGGCGACTGAGTGGCGGCTCGTGGCTTACTGCCATTCCCCTCCACCCCGCTCTTTTAATGCCCAACCTAACCAATCGAGCCGACCAGTAACGGTACAGTGACATCTAACGATTTTTTGAGAAAATACCAGTAACATAGTAGTACCGTATTGCGCTTCTTCCTTAGGGACAAAACTAAAGTAATTATTTTGAAAAAAAATAAAGCTTTTAAAAATATATGAGCCCTACATAAAAAACGCAAACATATTAAATAAACATAATAAATTTTTTAAACATAGGACTACACTGTAAGAAGAATACTTTTTTTGGTTAAGTTAGTCCGCGTATTGGGTTGGGGACACTCTGCAATACTATGGAAAACAACTATGTTACCATAAAATTCCACTATGTTACCCTTAATCATGTTAAAATAGGCAAAATTTCAAATTTAAATGTTATCAGAAGTTAAGGAAATATTACGGAAGTTTCATGTGTTGCGCAATTATTTTTAATTTCATTAATAAAATGGCAGATCGACATTTTTTTGTCTGGGGGACACAAAAACCTGCACTAAAAAGTAGAATGACCCGCAAACTTAACTTTTCGAACTTTGTCATCCATAGGTCCTTTGCATAAGAACTACAACTATCAAAGTGTAATGGTGTGCGTTCGACCGCAACTACCTTAAACTCTTTCATGTATTATCTTAACATGATTCTCAAGTTTTTTCTAGTGGATCAGGATGTATCTTGTGATCATTTTCCAGGAAATCAAGCTAACCGCAAAGACAAGCTGAGCTTATCAGACATATTGACGGCCATAGAGAAAACTAAACCAGTCTCGAAGAACCTGGCGAAGCGACACGAGGCCTGGCAAAACGAGATGGGATGCTCCTAATGAAACAAAATGGAAAGATTAGGTCTATTATTGTAATAGGGTAAGGTAATGTTGATACTAAAGGGGTGTGTATTTTTTTTCTATTGAGCCTAGTAAATAGTAGTCATGTATGGTCTTTAGCAGGAAATAACTTCCAAATCTGAAATATCACTGGGTTAAATCAAAATATACATTTTAGATTATGAGCTACCGATGTTTTTGAAGGTTACATCGGAGGATGCCACTGAAAAAAAACAATATCCTTCGTAAAATGAGACAACCGTTTCAAACCATTTTGACCCTTACGGTTCAAGGAAAAGATCTTTGTCGCACGCCAGACTAGATGTAGGTACAGTTATGTGCATTAATATATATGTCGCAGTCATCTGGTTTAATCAGCTATTTGATTGGATTACTAGCGCGTTCATTGAATGACGACGTTTAATTGAATGACTAAAGGATATCAAATTGTTGAATATAACGTTCAACTTCTTGACTGAACGTCATTTAGCATAGTCGTTGAATGGGATACCTATAGCTGACTTAACTAACCATAAGTTCGCCACTTAAAAGATAACTAACTTCAGATAAACAAATTAGGATATGACATAACACACTTTAATAAGAATTTTTATTACATTTTAACAATTTTAAGTCTTCAGACACTTAGGCTAAAAAAATTTTTTTACGAAAACGTCTATTTAAATCTCAATTTCACTCGAAAAAATATCAACACAGTGCTATTCGATTAGATCTGTACCAGCTGTTTGACACCATCTGTGTTTTGATGAGCACTAACGCCGCAGTGGAAAAAAATTAACTAAATTACAATCACCTGACTGATTTTACGTCGTTGTGCATTGTTTAAAGGGCTATGTTACAATCCGCTAACTTGTTGGACGTTGAGTGAAGCTTGTCCATTCAACGTTCGGCCTAGTCATTCAATTAAACGTCGTCATTTAATAAACGCGCTAGTGATGCAATCAAATAGCTGATTCAACCAGATGACTGCGACATATACGTAACCTCATTTTAAAGTGATGCTTATGGTGACGTCATAAGATTTCATATTTCATTACTTGTGATTCTATTTGGGTGATTATGCTGCTTGAATACAACCTTTTAGGGAGTTTACGTATAAACTTTAAAAATATCTGGTTTAATATGACATGACAATTTTTAATTGGGTATTGCTACTGTGTCAAAGACGTGGGGGGGACGGGACGTTGGGTTCAATTTGAGGCATTTATTTTCTTTTCATATTTCATAATAATTTATTTTCATATTTATTTTTAAGGGTTTTATAAACGCGGGACTGCCAATAGTCGTGCGACCTTTAATGATAATTTGCAAAAAAAATTTTGGTTTTATTTAACAGATCAAAACTAAATTTGAAATTAATTTCACTATCTTATTCTATTTCGTAAACTAAATATCATACTATTTTTAGTTTTTGTGTTAATGTTTTTATATAAATCTATGTAATAATCGCAAATATAAATAAAAAGCTGGTAAATGTTGTAATTTGTTTATTGATGACATCTAAACCAACATTGATTGATCTATACAAAATATTCATTTAAAAATACACCATCTTAAGCTTAGGAATTTAATACACTGCCACAGCTCAATTCCTATTCGTTATACATCACCTCGGCTTGTAAGCCGAATGGGACCTTATCACCGCGTCTCACGGTTGATTTGGCTTAATAACTTATCTAGATATTTAATCAGAAAATCCCAACCTGATTCGTGAATCGCAATCTAGTAATGAGTGGTCTGGTATCATCTTGATAAGGAGGGACCTTAACAGCATCTCATAAGCAGGAGGAATTCTACAGATATGCGAGGCGCCGCCGTGCAATGTACAGTCGCCGTTAGATATATAGGAGCAGAGAAAGTGACCAAATACTACTGAAGTAATGAATGTTCAGACTGTGTTAATGGTAGCTTGTAGTGTATGGAACTTACTGACATTTTTAACTGTTCAGAAGTATTTGGTCACTTTGTCAGCTCCGATATATCTGAGGGCGACTGTACATATATCTGGGAAAAACAAACCGGTTTATCTTCCGTTTACCAACGTTAAATTCTTCTGACGTCAAAGGTTAATCCGAAAGTGTTCATGATCCCCGACTATTTTCCAAATTTTCGTGTGTCCGTTTTCGGACGTTTGGTTTCATTGCAAACACTCTGGTCTGGTCTCTGGATGTAAAGAGTACGAGCAGTCTGCTTTGGGACGAGATACTTTTGCTTCCCAAAAGATCGGTGAAGATGATACAGCTTTGCAGCCATTTATCATTAGTAAGATGGAAAACTATATCTGGATATTTTAAACTGTTTTCAACTGTACAATTCACTATTATCAGTTGAGTTTGGAGTTTGCGACTTACGGACATAACCGTTACTTTGTTTTCAGCTTAAGATTTATGAAATAATAAAAAAGTAACGGTTTATTAAGGTTGAGCAACTCTGATTCAAGATTATAATATTTACTGTTAATTGGAACGCTTACCAACGCATCAATTTTATAGACAGTTTACAATTCATTTACAATTTGACTAGATTTAAACCAATTAACTAATAGAATACGAAATGATTTACAAAGCTGGCTTCCATTATTTGAAAAATTTGGTTTTTAAATTGTTTATTTTTTTTTAACCTTTGGCACTAATTTAAGAACATAATAAAATTAAAGAGGCATAATACAATAGTATATCTAAAATGCTGATGATACGAAACGGAATTTACTGGTCCCGTTTTGAAATATTAATCGAAACTTCAGAATTCAAAAGGGTTTGTGACGAGCATAAATTTGTTTTTGTAGCATTCCAGTTGTATTCGGATTACATTGGTAGGTATATTAAATTAAGGTGGTAGTTCAACGGTCGAACAAATGAGAAAAATAATTCTCACTAGTTTGACGATCGAACTAATGAATCGAACTAGTGAGAATAAAGGTTTGGTTGTAGGCGTCCTGCTCTGGTTGGAAAAATTACAGAAAAAAAAACACCGAGCTTTTTTATATTTAAACATTATGATCACCGTACCAAATAAAACGCTACAAACTTGTCAAAATCGTGTCATTGCCTGGCGATGTAGACATTTCTAGATCTTTATGGATCTACTTTTGTGTGGTTAAGTAATGAAAAATGTTTTTTTCCAACCAAGATGGCGCCCCAAGTGTCGGTAGGTCTGTTACTGCAAATACATAAATAGGGCACACGAATACCTACTGAATGAAGCTCGATAATATAAAAAAGATCACTAATGCCCGGTTACAATAATTGAAATAACGATTCGTTCTAGTTACTGATACTAAGATATTATACGAGGCGTAAGCAGTAAACGACCGACGGACGGCTGATGACAGCTGATATGGAAAGTAAATTAGAAATGAGAATTAACGACTCGTAGTCGCATGAAGAGAAACGGGTAGTCACACATTACGAATCGTAAAATATTGGAACTGGGCATCACCTATAGGCCTTTACATATGATCTTTGGGAGTTCCTTGTATGCAATTTTCAGGCGAGTCACTGGCTGCTGTAGACTTAATACCATGAAATAGTTTTGCCGATCGATATTTGACGTCAATAGCTCAGAACCAGTCAATACATAAAAGCAACACTATCGATAGTTTTGTTGTTGGTAAGAAGAATTATCGATAGTTTAGTCACACTTCCATGAAATAAAAGTATCTAAAACAAGTAATAGAGTTAACAAACAATTAGACCAGACGGAGATTTATAGTCAGATTGGAACTTCAAGAATATAAAATATGAGAACACAGGCCGTGAAAAATACACATGATAAAGATGTCCAGCTTGATATAAATAAACATAAACAAATATTTTTATAACTTACTAGCTGTCCCGGCGAACTTCGTAACGCCTATTTTTTTAGTTTCTAACCTTTTAAACCTTCCCTGGACCTCCACAATTATTTCAGAACCAAGATTAGCCAAATCGGTCTAGCTGTTCTCGAGTTTTAGCGAGACTAACGAACACCGATTCATTTTTATATATAAGACGATTAATGTTACAATATAGTTGAACGATAATGTCTGTATTAGTTATTTGTTAACCATGTGTTAGTCCCAAGTCACTTGAGTCTACCTCTAATGTAAAGGTAGATTCAAATGATTCATTATTTAAACTAAAACTCTTTTTATTGACGGCAAACAGTCTGCTAAAATTAATCAGATAGGCCGTGTGTAATGCCGGGAGAGCTAGTTGCTAAAGATTTAGGTAAAACTGTTCACATTATGCCGGATCCGGCAAAAATACTGGGCCCAGCAAATTTACTGGCCGTATTGTCATTGCAAAGCGCCACACAGTAGGACGAGCTCATACAAGTCATTGGACGAGAGCGTCTACTCCCAAAAAAACGTAACAAACAACGAAAGGTTTCCTTTTAGAAGTATAGGCTGGTTCACAAAAATATTTAAATTATCAAAAAAATAAATAGCCACAGACTAAGAAATTTTTCGCGCTCAGGGTGTAGCTAAGATATCAAAGAACATAAATCTTTTAGCTTGTTTATAAAAATTTATACTCTACCCACAAATTTTAGGTTTAAAATCAAGGGGGGGTAAGAGCGGTCGCCGGGGACCGCTTAGTGTTCAACGGAATGGCGCGATGACGTCACACGCGGTCCCCGGGGGCCGCTTGGATGTTTAATAGATAGATAGATAGATATACTTTATTGCACAAAATCTTTACAGAAATAGGTTTTACAGAAAAAATATAGTACAATTTAGGCGGTCTTATCGCTAAAAAGCGATCTCTTCCAGACAACCTTAGGGTAGAGGAAATAGTAGAATGTTAATCAACAGTTTGGGAATCAAAACATGTATTTTATTTGCATAAATAATAATTTGTTTTTCTAAAACGCTTAATTCGCATTCGAGGTGGATTGGTTACGATTATGAGATTTAAATGTTGCTATCCGTCATCGGATGCCACATATTTCGTTTTTGAGAGTAGATCTCAAGGTCTATACGAATAAAGAGTAACAACACGAGTTCCGCACGCTCCGCCCCCGCACCCCTCGCGCCATTTCGACTTCGCATTCTGTTAAGAGAAGACGTGTATAAAAGAGTCGTTTCAAAATTAACTAATGCCAGGTTCCAATATTTGAAAAACGATCCGTTCTAGTTACGATATTAACAAATTATACGAGACGTAAGGTAAAAACGACCGACAGACGATTATTTTATTTATTTATTCAAAAACAATACATATTAGAAACAGAAAATGTTTATCTCCCCTTGCGATGCGGGAATCGAACCCACGACCTTCACGTATCGCGCGTGATGCTCTTACCAACTGAGCTAACCGCAAGTTATAGCAGGCGATGAAATTTGTCTGCTGTATCAACCGTTAGCCTTTCGGTAAGTGCCCTCTGCCGAATATGTTTAGAACTACATACTTATCGGCCCGTGGTACATTCGTTGCAGAAATGTTTGAAAACCACGGAATCGAAGACACCTGGCATCTTAATCGATTTTATTATTTTTATAGTACTAAACGCCGTACTAGCGAACTTTAAATATTAGAAACATATTTTTTTTTTCTGTTTCTAATATTTAAAGTTCGCTAGTACGGCGTTTAGTACTATAAAAATAATAAAATCGAAAAACAATACAGTACTTCATGACACTTTCTGCCAAACTGCAAGACAGTTTGTCGGCAGTTTGATGATAGCTGTATGGAACGGTATCATTTAACGACTCGTAGTTTGATGATAGCTGTATGGAACGGTATCATTTAACGACTCGTAGTTTGATGATAGCTGTATGGAACGGTATCATTTAACGACTCGTAGTTTGATGATAGCTGTATGGAACGGTATCATTTAACGACTCGTAGTTTGATGATAGCTGTATGGAACGGTATCATTTAACGACTCGTAGTTTGATGATAGCTGTATGGAACGGTATCATTTAACGACTCGTAGTTTGATGATAGCTGTATGGAACGGTATCATTTAACGACTCGTAGTTTGATGATAGCTGTATGGAACGGTATCATTTAACGACTCGTAGTTTGATGATAGCTGTATGGAACGGTATCATTTAACGACTCGTAGTTTGATGATAGCTGTATGGAACGGTATCATTTAACGACTCGTAGTTTGATGATAGCTGTATGGAACGGTATCATTTAACGACTCGTAGTTTGATGATAGCTGTATGGAACGGTATCATTTAACGACTCGTAGTTTGATGATAGCTGTATGGAACGGTATCATTTAACGACTCGTAGTTTGATGATAGCTGTATGGAACGGTATCATTTAACGACTCGTAGTTTGATGATAGCTGTATGGAACGGTATCATTTAACGACTCGTAGTTTGATGATAGCTGTATGGAACGGTATCATTTAACGACTCGTAGTTTGATGACAGCTGTATGGAACGGTATCATTTAACGACTCGTAGTTTGATGATAGCTGTATGGAACGGTATCATTTAACGACTCGTAGTCAGTTGCAACATGAAACATTGTGTACTTGACCGTCCATTTTTCTTGAGGGCTCCGGTCTAATGTGAACAATTATAGACAGTAGTCGGTAAATCTACCGGTCAACCATACAAACAGGCCATTCCTACGAAGGCGTACATAATTGTTGTAACTGGTGATACAAATAATAAATACGATCAAATACACGTCAAAATATCCACTTCACACACATCGCTCTTATGTCCAGCGCGTAAGAACGAATATCGAACAGCAAGTGTGTGTACCTAGACGTGCTGTTGACAATACGACTGTAAATTGATATGTATCTGTAGATCACTGTCGATGAGGAACACATGTTGATGAATACAAAAATGAGTTATTTTATATTATATTTACACTACATGACTTTGGCATATTGTGCTGTAATACATAATAGTGTAAAGGTACCTACGCATACTGCAATTAGCCGGACGGCTAAACGCATTCCGGCTAACCGCATAGAGCGTAGGTACCCTAATAGGGAAGAGGACTGAACATTGTTTTTCAGTCCGTCCGTTAGATTGACCTAAAATATCAGACACGTGTTTTTGCATTTTCCGCCTAATCAGAAAATAATGTATATGTCGCAGTCATCTGGTTTAATCAGCTATTTGATTGGATCACTAGCGCGTTCATTGAATGACGACGTTTAATTGGATGACTAAAGGACAACTCGTCAAATTGTTTATTATAACGTTCAACTTCTTGACTGAACGTCATTTAGCATAGTCGTTGAATGGGATATAGCTGACTTTGTAATGTTTGATTAGGGTGATCATAAGTTCGCCACTTAAAAGAAAACTAAATTTAGATAAAAAAAATGAAGACATGACATAACACACCTTAATAAGATTTTTTAATATGTTTTAACAATTTTAAGTCTTAAGACAATTAGGCTAAAAAATATTTTTTTACGAATAAGTCACTTTATATATCTCAATTTCACTCTAAAAATTATCAACACAGTGCTATTCGATTATATCTGTACCAGCTGTTTGACGCCATCTTTGTTTTGATGAGCACTAACGCCGCAGTGGAAAAAAATGAACTAAATTACAATCACCTGACTGATTACGTCCGCTATGTTCAAAGGGCTATGTTACAATCAGCTAACTTGTTGGACGTTCAGTGAGTCTTATTCATTCAACGTTCGGCCTAGTCATTCAATTAAACGTCGTCATTCAATAAACACGCTAGTGATTCAATCAAATAGCTGTTTCAACCAGATGACTGCGACATATACATTGAATTGAACTGTCGCATGACGTCATTAGTGGGTACATTTTTACGACGTAAGGAGCTCCTACTCTGCAACTTAGCATCGCGTTTTCACAATATTTTTTATTTATTTGGCAAACGTAGAAATACGTGTCTAATATATTTTTTTTATAACTATTTAACGAACTAGAACAGTCTGGTATTTTTAATCCAGTCCGCTTCCTATAAGTATTAACAGCACTTTATTTGTTGAGAATCTTTTCCAATTTATAAAAATTGAATGTTTTTTACATTTTTTTTATGTGTGTTTCTTAATTTAATAATGGTTTTATGAACAATAAAATAATCAAGTCTTGAAATTCTTGTGACCTATTTGTGCTGTTTTTATCATAGACCATACAATAATTTAGTGCGGTTTCAGACTAAGTGTTTTGTACGCGAATTTTTTAAATACAGTGTACATGAGAATCTCGACTGTTACGAGCAAAATTTTATGTTAACTTGTGTGTAGTGATACACTATGGTAACCGGGATTGCCATACCAACATTTGAAAAATTCCCAAAGCGCATGAACTTTCAAGAAAACCTTACAAGGCATTATGTGACTGTGTGTCTGTGTGTATGATTAGGTCCCCGCTTGCTGTATATGCTAATAACACGGTGCTTGCATTAATATAAGAAAGGGGCAGACCTGTGACAACCTTTTTGGAAGTCTTCCAATGTTTTTAATTTGGTCGAAGATTTAGCCGAAGTTCTGATTGCCCATTTTCCCGCACTTCGATTTACCGAACTAACTATTTAACGAACTTTAAACTATCTGGGATTTTTGATCTAGCCGGCGTTCATATTAGTAGCTAAAGTGAGTTATATTAGTTAATTGCAAAGCGACTAGGCCAGATTCTTAATAAGCTTATAAGTGCACGGACCGAATCTTTAGAACAGCAGTTTCAATGACGCAACAAGAAATGTGTTAATCACCTAATGAAAAGTGTTTTAATGACACCTTAGGCGAAGTGTTTTAATGATGCCTTTAACATTACTTTTTTTTTATTATGCCAGTGACACCTATTTTGAAGTATTTTAATGACACCTTTATTATTTTTATTTTATTATGCCAATGAAACCTAAGTTCAAGTGTTTTGATGATGAGTTATGAGCTAAATGTTTCGGTTGTGGCAAAGTATTGATGTGATGCTTTTTAAATAAATTGGTCTGAAATCGCCCACTTAAACAATTTTACAGCCTCTTTTTGAAAACAAGTAATCAGAATGGCTTGAACATTATACACGGCTAGTTCGCCGTGTGAAGTGTTCTGCAGTCGATGACATTTAAGTCGAAGTGTTTTAATGATGCCTTGGGCGAATTTGCACTACGTCCCTAAATGTTTCGATGATGGCAAAGTATTTAAATGATGCCTTTTTAATAACTTTGTCTGAAATCGCCCACTTATACAATTTCACTGCACTTCCAAAAATGAGACTGAGCGCACTGAACAGTTTCCCAATCCTTCGTGCATGGCCTTTAACCAGCAGATTCAAAAACACTTTGCATTTGCCTTGGGCCTTATCTAAAGTGAATAAGGTTCATTGTGGTGGGCACAAGTATAGGATAAGTGACATCCCAGCTGGCCCGGCCGGCCGCGCTGCCGCGGCTAGTGTCTGTACAGTGTTCTGCAGCAAAGCGCGCGCCAGCGGAGGCAGCGCGCGTTTCAGATGTAGAAGATGATTGCTGGTATCTGCCCGTCTTCAACGGACGTACCGTTGTTGTTCCCGGCTGCGTACGAGAACTGGAACACTACCTTTTCGCCGTTGTTGCAGTCCACGGTGACACGGCGAAGGCCTTTGGTGCCGTAGTATGAGTCCGTACCCTGGAAGTAACATATACGTAGGCGTTAAGGTCATTTTTCAGACTAGTATCGTTCATTTTCGTAGCCTTGTGGGCTTATTAACGGGTTATGCCGGTAAGTAAGATCACTTGTACTTTATAACGATTTTACTGCACGATACACAGATCACAATATGCGACGTGTTCACGGCTCGGCTCGGATTGTAAGTAAAGTGAGTTTCAACAAATGTCAAATCAAAAAAAAAATGGGGATTAAAAGAATTTCTTTAATTTTTTTTCTTAGGAGTAGAAAATGTATTTTTTATCGTACCGCTGCATTGGCGTATGTGGGACTACCCGATCTAAAACTCCCCTCACGCTCTCATCGCTTTTGGATGGCGCCATGGAAAACGGTGAAAACACAACCAACCCCAGATCAGGTTTAATCCCAAACCCGTGGCGTTGGGTATTAAACCTGACCTGGGTTTCATATCATTTTATCGAATTCTTTTCGACGGATGCTACGTTTCACCGAACATCGTTTCGCTGAATCATAGAACTTTGTAAGAACACTTGTACTTTATAACGATTTTACTGCACGATACACAGATCACAATATGCGACGTGTTCACGGCTCGGCGATTGTAAGTAAAATGAGTTACTAATATTTGAGTTTCAACAAATGTCAAATCAAAAAAAAAATAATGGAGATTAAAACAATTTCTTTAATATTTTTTTTTCTTAGGAGTAGAAAATTTATTTTTTATCGTACCGCTGCATTGGCGTATGTGGGACTACCCGATCTAAAACTCCCCTCACGCTCTCATCGCTTTTGGATGGCGCCATGGAAAACGGTGAAAACACAACCAACCCCAGATCAGGTTTAATCCCAAACCCGTGGCGTTGGGTATTAAACCTGACCTGGGTTTCATATCATTTTATCGAATCCTTTTCGACGGATGCTACGTTTCACCGAACATCGGATCGCTGAATCATAGAACTTTGTATGGTTTTCCATATTGACCCGACCGGCAATCAACCTCGTGATCTCAGAGATGACGCGACCTGCTCGCCTATTTTTTTTTTATATTGCACTTCAAGATTGCCTCCTCCACTTCATCCCACCTGTTATTAAGTGGTAATGAGGTCCTAGCTTAAGGGTGACAAGCATAATAAATCTGTTACTGGACTTGTTGCCCTTACATTGAACTTGCTACTAATGTAGCACCCCCAGGAGCTCTGTAAACCTTACTCACATGCAGGAACACAATAACACAGAAGTGATTGTTATTTGTCTGCGGTCTTTTGTAAGGTCGACTACGGAGGGCGTCGATATAAGAGAACAGTTATGCGTACTGACCTTTAGTTTAGCGCTGGCTATATACGAGGTGTTGGGCAGTATCTCGACAGGTTCCTTGAACATAGCACGGAAGGTGTCGTCGGTGCCGTCACAACAGAATGTGGTCGTGTTGGAGCCACACACCTTTTTTGTTGCCAAGTGGATTATCTGGAATAAGGGGCAAAGAATTGAGGGTCGTCATAATAATATATACAATGACAATATAATTAAAAATATGTTTTCAGAAATGATTGCCAGTTTTATATAACATTATAATTAAAATAATAACGACGAGAGTAGAGACATGTTAAAAAATATAGTTCAAACTTGGTTCTTATGCAGACGACAAATGGGCGGTACAAAGACCAGTGTGTCTGCTGTTATTTTCATTTAAATATATAAAACCTCCAGTTCCGTATATAGTTCTAACATTGTAAATAAATAAAATGAAAATAATATGAATTAAATAATTTTAAAATAAAATCCCTTCTTTACCATACACATTTGGGTATGTACATTTAATTTTAAAACTTACTGCTGGTAACACTATCGTTTACTTAGGAGTGCCACAAAAAGGAGCAAGTTTGTAATGCATACATTTGATGGTGGAAACTTTAGTTTAAAAACTGTAATCTAAATAATACACTACAAAAAATATTTCTAGATAATAAGTTTATCAAAAATTTTAGCTTTAGAGATTGTAAGATAATATCCTGATAAATTATTAACATAAAAGTGTGAATGTATGTGTGTGTACAGAAGTCTGGATGTTATTCTTTAAAACAAAACTACTGAATGAATTTAGATGAAATTTGGTACAAAGATTTTAAGTACACATAGAATATCTTTTATCCCATAAATCGCAAAAGATCTCACAGGCAAGAACTTACTATTATTATAAGACTAACAATAGGAAATGCAAACTTATAAGTTGTAACATACACACCTACATGTCGTTACATACCTGCAAGTGTACTTCATATTCCGAGGGGCCAAAATAAGACCCGTACAAGCCAAATCCAACAACAAAAATCCTTTGGTCTACTGTAAATCTGATTCTATCGCTAGTACCACTGTAACCCCACCGAGATTCAGTCTGTGGAAACCTGTTCACCGTCAGCTCTTTCCCCGTCATACAACATCGGGGAGTGTCCAAAAATCCGACATTTGGTTTCGGGTTGACAGTAAAGTATAGAAATAACTGGACTATTTCTCTATCATCCAGCAGCCCGCTTTGTGCAGGACCCATCGCGAATTCTTCAACGGACATGAGAGGGAACCTTATGGCGTTGAAAGCTCGGCCGAGCACCATGCGTTGGTTGATTGGCGTCACAGGCAGCTGACGTCTTATGCATTCAGCTTCGGACCATCGTAATACTGCTGAGAAGATCTTTGCTTCACGAATCCTAAGTGTATCTCTGTAAAAATTTATTGAAACAGGGTTAATTTTGTTGGTACATAATACAAAAAACTTAAATAAGTTTTATTAAATAGGGCATATAAATACATTCTGAAGTTGGATATTAATAAAACTTAAGATATAACCAGATATTCTTTATCAGGGCAATCATCTATGTCTTGTCCCAGAGTACTCATTATCACAAGTGCAACTTAAATATTATAAAAATTAAATAAAATAAAAAAATATCTTGAATGCAAGATTAGCAAACCTGCATAATCTTAATTAAAATAAAAACACAAAGATAATTGCAATTATATTATCAGAATTGTATTAAAATTAATCCTACTAATATAATTTTATACAGAGAAAATTTGTAAGATTCTATGGATGCATAGATTTCTGAATGTATGTTTGTCTCTCTCACCCAAAAACTACATGGTTGTGAACATTATTTGGTCAAAAGATAGATGAAATGCGCAATGTAAATATGGGATACACTTTATCCTGAAATATATCAAGTAACAGGTCTTCTAAAATACTTTGTTTAATATGTAGCTTAATACCTTTCCAAAACAGCATTCAACGTATCTTGATCTATGTCAGTAAACCCTTCAGCATTCAATGCATCCGTTGTGTTCTTATCTATCATCTCCAGGCACAGTGCTGCTAGCTGCGGCTCGTCAAACAAGCGAGCCTGCGTCAGCAATAGGAACGCATTATCCGTGCCCAAGTTACTCTTAAGGAAATCTACACAATGCTCCTCCAAAGCTGCAACTGCATACTTCTTAGCAGTGTACAAAGTCGTCATTACGCTTTCTGGGCCGATTCTGACTTCATCCGAGTATAGGAACTTTAACAAATGTAAGAATGCTGCCGGCTCAACATCAGGTAGCTCTACCTCATCTGATTTTGTAGCTAGGACACCGTTGAACATGGCATCGAAGACAGCACTGCCCACAGACAAGACGAACTTGTGAGCGGGTATGACTTGTTGGTTAGTGTCTTTGCCTACAATGAAATGGACGTCGCATAATATTTCGTTATTGAAGAGGAATGAGAGCCGTTCCTTGACGGTGGTTTTGGTAGCTTGCCAGTTGTGTAAGCGGCCGCCTGTGTTGTTTGTGGGCTGGAGGTTCTCTATAGCTGATGAGGAGGCGACGGGCTCGCTGACTTGCCCGTTTTCGTCGGCCCGCATCTGCTCAATCTGCCGAGCGAGCTGATTCGACGGCAGCATGTTTTGAGGCGGCATTTCGTCTCCCGCATCTCCATCGTCCAGCCGCACGTTCAACAACCTATTCACAATATCATTTTTCGAGCCGGATGCCATAATAATATCCAATTATCCACTCGACACTTTTCAACGCAAAGGCATATCAGACATAGCACGCTAATTTAACGAGATTTAAGCTACTTAATCAACAGGTACTGAACAAGCCTATAGTTTACTATTTTTATAAACAAAGGTAGCTGCTCGAAGTGGAAAATTCTAAGTTTTGTCTTGATTTATTATTGTAATCAGCGTCAAATTGTGTTTTTACGATGAGATGAAGTTTCTGCAATTTTGACATGACATTTTTGTTTTTTGACTTCGTTTTGACAGTCTGACAGGGTTGCCGAAATTACATTTCAAATTCCCCAAAAATTACCAGGATCTAATAATGGCTTCCCAGAGAAATCGAGGAAATTCCACAAAGCGCATGGTGAAAATTATAGCGTAAGAATACAATTACCTTAATAAATTATTTGTGCTTTATGCGCTTAGAGAAATATATATGGGTATCTAATCAGAATGTAATGATATTTGTTAAGTTCATCATTGTCTGTTTACAAATGTCATGAAAAAAAATTTGCGCGTCCAGCATTTTTCGATACCATAGGTAGGTACTTGATTATTTCCTTCATAATTTTCCATTCGATTTAAAATTTCCTGCACCTTAGGGAATTTTCCAAAAATCATGAACTCTGCACATTGAAATTTAGTTAGTGTGGTAAACTATGTATGAAAATACCAATTTGGCGGAAGTTTCCACAACCACCTACAGTCATAGAAGCTTTGAAACAAAGTTTTGTTTTATAAGGAAGCAAAACGCGAGCGAAACGACGATGTGCGCAAACTGCAATGTAATACGAAGTCCGACTTTTTTAATGGAATACAATTCACACCGCCCGCTGATTTAAAAAGCGGCTGTTATGGTTCTAGCTGTGATTTACATCTTTTTATTCACTTCTCTTGCCTTGATTGTGTAGTGGTTTAATGTTGCATAAGGAAGTACTCAAAAGATCCTGTGTAGATAGGTCTCGACAAGGCTCGTGAAGTATGTTAAAGGTTTTTTCAAATTTAGCTTAAGTTTATTATGATAACCAATCTGGTTATAAGCAAATATGTTGATTAGGCCCATTATTTATTGATTCAGACGACGACTGGATTTCTAAGATGGAGGCTATGGCTTTTCTCCTCTTAGAAGTTAAAAACTAACAGCATGAATACCAAGAGGGTACGGTCAACAACACAATCTGTAATAACTTGCGGTTAGATATCAGTTGTTATATCCACATGATAAGAGCGCTACTAAGTCCGAAGTGTGTTAAGACTGCAAAGGATAGTTGTTTGGCCGGATGCCGGATACCGGATATCCGGCCGGTGATCAGGCCGAATATCCGGTATCCGACCGCTGGATATTCGGCCGGCCGAACGATACCTAAATTATAGTTTGTGGGCGGGCGCGTCGTCCAGGTCTTAACCTGTTACGTATTGTAGGTTCGCGCGGACCGTTTTCTAGCCAAAAAACGAGTATTAAGTCATTGTGCGGAACTATTTCATATGCAGTACGCGCGCGCCCTCATAATTTGCTGAATACATAAATCCTTTTTGTGTTTAATGTGTAAAGTGGTGTATATTGTCAATTTGTTGTTGTTTTATTCTATACTAACTATTTTTCAAAGTTAATTACCAAGCAGAGTCACTATTCTGTATCCAGCCCGATAGTGCGTAACGGATAGTAAAATAACGGCTGGATAGGCCAGATACCGGATAGCAACCGGATATCCGTTGCGTCTATAATTAAGACTGATGTTCTTTCGAGAAAGTCTAAAATCTAAGCAAGCTAGCGGGTAGGCATGTATTCTTAGGACATAGTATGCACTACGCAATGAGCCACATTTCGTTCCTCAGAAAATACGCGATGCGACTCATGGCCCTGGGATCTTGGACCATCTATGGGTAAGTGCAATAAGTGTCTGGTGTTCGTCTGTGAACAATAATAAGGGATATTCTAAGAAAGAAGAAGCTGGCTATTGTTTACGATCCTGCTAACTCCATTTTTTTTGATAAATCTATTAGTTAGACATTGTTAAAAGAAAGAGGGTAGGTATTATGTAAATATTTAACAGTTAGGTTTTCTCAAAATATCATAATGATTGACTTACCCTGCCTTACTTATATCGGTACTACGTACTAGACAATTAATGCCAGGTTCCAATATTTGAAAAACGATCCGTTCTAGTTACATATAGCAATCAATTATACGAGGCGTAAGCTAAAAACGACCGACGAATTACTGAACAGCTGATATAGAAAGTAAATTTGAAATTAGAATTAAATAAATAAATATTGGACAACATCACATACATTGCTCTGATTCTGTGGTAAGTAGCTAAAGCACTTGTGTTACAGTAATCAGAAACAACGAAGGTACCACAACACCCAGACCCGAGACAATATAGAAAAGTTCGTTTCCCATATTGACCCGACCGGGGATCGAACCCGGAACCTCGGAGATGGCGCGACGCCAAAGTCCGGCACACTTGCCTCTCGGCTACGGAGGTCGCCAAAGAATTATCGACTCGTAGTCGGGTGGAGAACAACGGATTGTCATTTTTGACAAAATACGAATCGTAAAATATTGGAACCGGGCATAAGCAGACAGGAATGGCGAACCATTGACATACATCATATGTTCACGAACATACATTCTAGGCAAGACCGCTAAATTATCGTCGTCATTTCAATTTAAGTACTATCATTACTTGCACAGATTCTTAGGTCCTGACACTCCAAGACTCCAAATTTATTAGAAAGGCATATTTGCGCCACCCCTAGTGTAGGGTAAAAGGCACTTGAAGCGTTCCCTTGTCCCGTACTAAGTATCTACCATCAAACGGTTCATTTGGCTACTTGACAGTGTTAACAATAAAATATGAAAAGTGTTACATATGTTAGCTTATTAGTTAAGTAATCATTTTACATTTTTACTTTTTAATTAAAAGCATAGTTAGTATTTTATTTTTGCAAAATAAATTTTAGTTTTTTTATCTGTGGAACAAAAGAACCGAAACGGAAACCACCATTGCAATTCGGAAATGACAGCTGTCGGCGAAAATTATTTATTTTAATGTGGCGAAACAATGATTATTTTACCGATTAAATTGAATTATTGTGTCTCTAATCGTATAAAGAATTTATTGAAACATTTTCCGTTTATCTTAATTAAGTCGTTCCTATGCGTATCGGTTCGTTGTCTAGGACGTTGACGTCATAATTGCAACAGTGACGAGTCTTGGCGTTTTCGCGCGCTTTTTAAATGTGTTACACAAAATCTTATTTTTCTGTGGTTATTTAGATTATTTCCAGATAAATCGAATTGCTTGGGATATAAAATGAACGGGCGCACATTTTACAATACTTTTTCAAAAACTGTCAAGTAGCCAATTGAGTGAGATGATCCGCGCGTGTGTTTCAGAGGCAAGATGCGGCCGGCGCGTTACAGCCGCGCTACTGCGTATCTCTGAGCCGAAGAGCGAAGAATGCCTACAGCCGGCACAGCGGTCTTATAGTTTAAGAAGTGTCCAAGATGTTATATAGCATTAAAGCAGGTTCTTTCAAATAGGGTTTATGGAAAAAAAAGACCAAGTGCGAGTCAGCGTCGCCCATGAAGGGTTCCGTAGCAGCAAGTATATAATATGTATATAAATTGGTTTGAAGGAAAAAAAATAGTTTCAGTTTTATGTAGCTATATCCCCTAAAATTTATTGTTTTTTTGGATTTTTGTAAAAAATCTTAATGCTGATCACAGAATACATCTTTAAACCAAGTTCAACAATATAGGTCTTATAGTTTCTGAAAAATGTGGCTGTTACATACGGACGGACAGACAGACGCCATTTCGCTAGGAACCCTAAAAATGATGAGACTCTTGGTAGGTAGCTCGTTCTGAATTATTTTATTGAAGTGCATTTTAGTTCAGTGAAATTTGTCGAGAAATTAATATATAGCAAGGTTACAAGATCAGCCTTCTTAAGTCTATGGCTAATTTCGTACGTCATCAAGGGCACGCACGCGCGCAACGGTCGATCCAGCTACAGGTGCTAGCCCGGCAGTCGAGTAGCCGCCGCGCGCCGACCACCTCGCAGCCCACGCTGACGACACAAGAAAACCTGTGCCCAGCGCAAATCATGACTGACCGAACCCAAAACAACACCATTTAAAGCCACCTTACTGCTTCACAGTTCCAAACGCCTGCAAAATACTGCAGGCAATAGCATTTGTGATCCGCAAGACACGTTGCGTTTACAAATTCAACAGGCGCTCAAATTAGTTCGTGCTTACGGTCGTTTTGCTAGTCTGATCTTTGACATTGAATTTTAATGGTTGTCTCGTCTCTACGCTATTGTTGATATATCGTAACTTGTTGTCTGTTCGTTAAATTAACATTTAAAATTGATGCTTTACGAATTGTTAGTTATGGAATATATTACGAGCTTAAATTTGGTGGAATCAACGATTTTAAATAGAGTGAATCCAAGTGGAATATCAATGATGGACTGTTACGAATTTATTTTCGCAATGATGTGAAACGTGAGTAAGTATTAAAACCAAATTGTAATTATTATTGAAATAAAGAGTGGGTAGTATTTATTAGATAAATTTAATTAGATGACTACATTTACGATAGAGGTAAATAAGCACTTGCCTTCTTGCTGTTTATGTGTGCTTCTATGTGATACATTACTTTTAGATGTGTATATGTATATTATGTATGTGTTCATTTAATTTCGAAGTTATTTTCATTCTGCGAATTAAGCAGATACTTTTGTATTGTTATTGGTTTTATCTTTTGACAAAATGTGTGTACGGCCATAACTTCAGAAATACTGGTCACAATTGGATAGGTTTGTTTTTGTGTGGTCATTCAGGACAGTGTTTGTGAAAAAAAAGTTAAAAATTTAATCCAAGTTCATTCGCACGCGCGCGTAACCGCGGTGGTCCAGAAGTATTTTTTTAAAAACATCTCTTAATTGGGCTCACTAGGAATCGAACTCTAATTTCATTTGTATACTACATAACATTTTGGTTTGAATAAAGAATGTCACAGATATAATGGGATCTTATGGAGGACCTTCACCCATTTGATTACCAGGTGAAACTATTCCAGATCAAAGTCAGCGCCACCTTTGGGGACTGGTCTGCTCCAGCTTACCTCTTAAAATAAAATAATACTTAATGCTTTTTTCACTTATCAAAATAAAACTATATGACTTGGTCCAAAGTGTTCTACACATAGCTATAAGTTAGATACTGCTACTGTAACTTATCTACTGAGTTTCTTACCGGTGTCTTCTCGGTAGATATAGGTTCCGAACCGAAAGTAGAATCACTTTGCATTGTATTCAATGACGATTCAAAAGTGTTACATGTAACCTAATTGAATAAAGAAATATTTGAGTTTGAGTTTGAGTTTTGAGTAATACAAGTTATTACTGACAAATCGATAGTTCCATTTAAGTGTACCTACCTACCTACATAGTTACCTACTTATTTAATTTATTTATTTTTTTACACTTTTTGTGAATCTTACGGCTAAATACTTATTAAATCTACACAATGACGGCCATTAACAAGTTTCCACATATAAGAGAGGCAGGGCAAAGCGATTTATCGCTCGAACTCGAGCAGCCTGACTGGTGAAATACCTCCACCTTACAGAAGACCGCAGTCAAGTAACAATCACTCCGATGTTGTTGTGTTCCTGCGTGTGAGTAGGTAAGGTTTCCAGAGCTCTTGGGGGGTGCTACATTAGTAGCAGGGGTCAAGCCTTCAAGGTAAGGGCGACAAGTCTAGTAACAGTTGTACTATGCTATACTTTTCGCCCTTAAGCTTCCTAGCTTGTTCTCACTTAACATCAGGTGGGATGAGGTCAATCTTAGAGTGCATTATAAAAAAAAAATATAGAAGACAAAAAAAAAATAGAAATCTGGATACAATACAAAACGAATCATGCAAGCCACATTCCGAACACGGCGGTAGGTTACTTAATTTGACAATCGTAAATGATATTGTAAAAGTTTACATAAATAAAGACAATTTTTATTTCACGGTAGGTACCTACTTAGTTCCGGACATAACATCAAAAGCTTTTTTACAGGCATAGCATACGCAATGTGTCAAATTTATCGCATGAGACGACAAAAGTTTCGATACTGTTGATTGGCTAATAGCACACCCCACTCGTATTTTCAGCCAATCAACAGCTGACGCACTGACTTCAATCGATTTTGACGTTTGTTAAGAGCGCGATAAAATTTAGTCGCGTCACATGAGTAAAGAAATATACGTGACAAGCGTCCAGTGGTCACACACACACGCGTTGCACTTGTAGTGATGTACCTATTACAGCGCATTCGTATGAAGCTTTGGCTCTGTTCCGTTTCTTTACTCATGTGGTGGCGTGGCGCATGCTAAGGCTGTTAGACTCTTTCTGCTCGAGTGACGACGTCGCACGTCGCATGCCGCACGTGCGACACGTTTGTCGCGCGCGTACACAACAAATACTGCTTTGTATTCAAACAATAACTCATAGATGTTCAATTTTTCTAAATCCAGGGTAGCACATCTACATATCGAGTAAATAAGCGAATATTTTATTTAAGACTAGCTGCTGTGCCCATGACTTCGATCGCGTCGACTACAGGATTTCGATTTTTTCTTATAAAATTAAATAATTTTTATAAAATAAAAGTAGTTACTTCATATTACATAGGCTACCTACCAGTAAAAGTCCCGTCCAAATCGGAGAGCCATTTCTGAGATTAGCTGAAACAAATAGACAGAGAGACAGACAAGACAGGCAAAAATTGCAAAACATGTAATTTTGATATATGTATGTTTATAATAAAAATCTGTTATTTTAATATGACAAACAGACACTCCAATTTTATTTATATCTATAGATAATCGTAGTTACTGGTAGATATGGTAGGTACTAATTTTATGTTTATAAATATCTAATTCATAGGTAGGTATTAGTAATTTGTAACAAGTACCTAATTAATCATAAATAAAAGTACAAGGATTGTAATGTAGATCCACTCCAATGCTATGAAAAGAACAATACCTATGTAAAATGAATTTTTAGGGTTCCGTAGTCCACTAGGAACCCTTATAGTTTCGCCATGTCTGTCTGTCTGTCTGTCCGTCCGAGGATAATCTTAGAAACCGTTTGCACTAGAAAGCTGAAATTTAGTACAAATATGTATATTAATCAACGGCAACAAAGTGCATAAATAAAAAATAAAAAAAAATGTTTAATGTTTAAAAAAAAATCCCCCTACACGTAAATTGGGGAGTGATTTTTTTTTAATTTCAATCCCAACATGTGATATATCGTTGGATAGGTATTAAAATTGAACAGGGGTTTGCTAAGATCATTTTTTGATAATTTTAATATTTTGGGAAATAATCGCTCCAAAAGAAAATAAAATTGTGTTCCCCCCGCTAACTTTTGAACCATAAGTTCAAAAAGTATGAAACAAATCTAGAATATAGAACTGCATAAAGGCTTTCTAGGAAAATTATTTTGAACCTGATGGGTATAATAGTTTTTTAAATTTTTGAAAAAATATTTTTTGTTTGACTGTGTACAATCCTTTTTAGTATGACATGACAACTTTTGAATTCTTGTTCTATGTCATAATAGTAAAAGTTATTTCATTTAAGTAGCACTAGAGTTATAGTGAGTAAAAGTGAGTCAAGTGCAGGGAAGTCCCTGAGGAGTAGTAGGACGGCCAGTAGGTAACTAGACTGATAGCACCTTAGTATAAGGAATCTATATATATATATTTACCATGTACCTTTGTATGAATATTCTATTCTAGTGTTTAATTTGTTGCTATTTATTATAATTATTTTTGTTGTAATCCATACTCACATTTTTACTGTTACCGCACCCATAAACGAACTATCTGCATAACCCAACGGTTGACTGGTAGAGAATGCTTCTAGCATTAAGTCCGCCTTTTGTACTTTTTATTTTGTGCAATAAAGTTTTTAAATAAATAAATAAATCTATATATAGCACACTGCACTCTTGTTTTAAGCCAATCACCATTTTACTTTTTCATATATTTTGGCATTTCAAAAGAGCTGATTAAAATTTAGTGACATGGTATGGTACAGCATTTTAGTTGCCAGGTGATGGCGGGCGGTGGATGCTTTATGTGGGTAGCTACCACCCACTATGGTGATACGAATCGCACATTTCGAGAACGGTACAACATGGAAGACTCAAAACTATTATCGGGCAATGTAGCCATTAAGGGTGCGGTAGAGAGCACGGTGCGATAAATATTTACAGTTCAAAATTAGTTTTTTCAAAGAGTATTGTCTGAAAGTGCTTTTGACTGGTATACTAACACTACCCACTACTTATTTGATTACAATCGGGCAAAATCTAGTCTAATCAGAAAATATTTTTTTCCAAAATCGGGCCTAATATGCAGACGTCATCACGTCAAATACTTTGGCCTTTGCACCGCCCTTATGTTGCATGAATAAAATCTAATATCGAAGTGCAAATGTTAACTTTGAAGTGCTGTTTTGTATACTGCACTTCAAGCTTTTACTGGACTTGCCGCCCTTGCCTTGAAGGCTTGACCCCTGCTACAAATGTAGCATGCCCCAAGAGCTCTGTAAACCTTCCTCACACGCAGGAGCACAACACAGAAGTGATTGTAATTTGGCTGCGGTCTTCTGTAAGGTGGAGATGTTTCACCAGTCGGGCTGCTCCAGTTCGAGCGATAAGCCTCCTCTCTCAAAATCATTTTTTTCTTGTTGATAGTAGGTGATCTTATGTTTGTTTGTTTGTAGCAGCGCCATGATGCTGAGTCCGAAGATCCAGCGCAGCGTGCGCGTGAACGATGGGCAGCTGCTCGCGCTCTCCGACCGAGCTCAGTATGACCACTCGCAGGTAAGTACGAGTTTAAGAATTAAAAATTCGGTTTTCGGATCTCGGATCCGACACTATTTAGGTAAGAGGCATACTTAAATCAAAATTGCAGTATAATATTTGACGTTCAAGGATGAGGGTAAAAAATTGTCACCATACAAACTTGCCAGTGTGGTGTAGTGGTTTAACGGTTAATAATAATATAATAATAATATTACACAACATCACATACATTGCTTTGATTCTGTGGTAAGTAGCTTAAGCACTTGTGTTACAGAAATCAGAAACAACGACGGTACCACAACACCCAGACCCGAGACAATATAGAAAAGTTCGTTTTCCATATTGACCCGACCGGGGATCGAACCCGGGACCTCGGTTAGCTCAAAAGCTTGAAAGTCGTGGGTTTAAACCTCGTGGGGAATGATTCCATCCTATGAGCTTTGCCCGGTTTGCTTAGGGCATTGCAGGCTTGAATCACGTTAGCGGTTCCGCCTATTGAATCCAAGGTCCTGGGTTCGATCTCACTTGTGTGATGAAGACTTGTAATTGTTTTGTGTCTGGGTGTTTTTAACATATTTATAAAAGTATGAATTGTACACTATCAAGTATATAATTCTTCTACACTATCTACCACTAATCACTACACTACTTTGTACGCTTAAATCTTTAAAAGTACGCAACGGATTTTGATGCGTTTTTTTTTAATAGTTAGAGTGATTCAAGAGGAAGGTTTTTACTTGTAATAAAGAATAGAGAAGCCAATTCTAAGTATTTATATTACATCCGTGAGCCGGGGCGGGTCGCTAGTAATATTAAAAAGATTTGTATTTTTGTGTGTGTATATGTTTGTAATGAAAATTCTCAAAAACTATTGTGCCGATTTCAAAAATTATTTAACCATTTTTAGCTACATTTCCCCTGAGTAACATAGGCTATTTTATTCCTGAAAAGATTGACTCAACGGGTATGAAGACGCAGGTGGCCGTTAGTATTAAATAAAAATGAATTGCCAAAATGCATGTATACATGAGAAAAAGTGGTCCAAATTAAATATATGTTTACTTTACGACTATTTAATTCGATTTGGTTTTCAGCCACGACGACAATAGTATTCTTCAATTTATTAAATTACCGTGCAATTTTTTCAACTTTTTAAAACAAACACAACAAAAAAAAAACCGGCCAAAAGCGTGTCGGGCCACGCTCAGTGTAGGGTTCCGTAGTTTTCAGTGCATCACAATACTTAAGTATCCTTAAATTACAACTATTAAACCCATCAGGTTCAAAATAATTTTCCTAGAAAGCCTTTATGCAGTTCTATATTCTAGATTTTTTTCATACTTTTTGAACTTATGGTTCAAAAGTAGGAGGGGGGAGGGGGGACACAATTTTCTTTTCTTTTGGAGCGATTATTTCCCAAAATATTAAAATTATCAAAAAATGATCTTAGTAAACCCCTGTTCATTTTTAAATACCTATCCAACGATAAATCACATGTTGGGATTGAAATTAAAAAAAAACACTCCCCAATTTACGTGTAGGGGGGTACCCTAAAAAAACATTTTTTTTTTTTTTTGCACTTTGTTGACGTGATTAATATACCTATGTGTACCAAATTCCAGCTTTCTAGTGCAAACGGTTTCTGAGATTATCCTCGGACGGACAGACAGACAGACATGACGAAACTATAAGGGTTCCTAGTTGACTACGGAACCCTAAAAAGTGAAATTGGTTCAGCCGTTCACTCGAGATGGTGTGGCCAAGGGTAACAGGACATATTTATATAGTAATGCTACTAGCGACCCGCCCCGGCTTCGCTCGGGTGCAATGCTGATACTAAATACACTACAGAAAAACTGTGAACGTAGGCATGCTCCTGCCCCGTCCGGCCTGTTCAACCGCAAACGCTACATCCCGAAATTTTTAAAGCTGTAATATCTTCGAAAATAATAATTCAAATCATAAGCTGTAAAGGGTCATATAGATCTATATTAAATCAACGGTGTATTTAAGGTACTAAATTGGATAAGCATTAATGCTGTATTGGTTAAAATCGCTTCGAAAATTAGCTATTATTTGACGTATAAAGTAAATGACAAAAATGTTATTGTGGGATATTCAGAATATCCCACAATAACGTGACCATTTGTTCTTTGACTCAAAACGGGACATCGGTTTATTTAGGTCATATAATTTGTCAATGAAGAAAACACTTATTTTATTTAAAGTCATTTATTCAGAATAAGTTGGTTGGATTAAAAGTTACGAATCACAAAATGTAGGTATCGAAAATATTTAATTGTATTTATATTTATCAGAGGAATAAATTTGTTTTAATAAAGTTGGTGACGATTTTACTAGAGAATGAAACTCAAATCGCAGCGGGCGGGCTGTATCCGGCCGTCCGCTACTAAAATTTTCGCTCGGTTTCTGAAAACGGGACAATATTGGGTTGTAAAAAGGGACAGTCGCGTTCAAAACGGGACGTCTGGTCGCGGTAGATATTCATAAGAGATAAACATATACCATCGCGGTGTTTTCTGTAGACCTTTTTAATGTGTACAACACTTAGTACATTATTTTGATAAATCTTGTGGGGTTCAGCCTGCGTTTTTTTTTTTTTATATTGCACTTCATGATTGACTTCATCCCACCTGATGTTAAGTGGTAATGAGGTTAAGGGTGACAAGCATAATAAATATGTTACTGGACTTGTCGCCCTCACCTTGAAGGCTTAACCCCTGCTACTAATGTAGCACCCCCTCCAGGAGCTCTGGAAACCTTACTCACACGCAGGAACACAACAACACAGAAGTGATTGTTATTTGGCTGCAATGTATAAGCGGAAAAAATAAATTATTTATGACATCACATAATAACAGGATTTCTCATCTAATTAATGGTTGTTATTAAACATATAAACCTTCCTTGAATCACTATATCTCTATCTATTAAAGAAGACCGCATCAAAATTCTTTCCGCAGTTTTGAAGATTGAAGCGTACATAGGCATATAGGGACAGAAAAAGCGACTTCGTTTTATAATATGTAGCGAAGATATAGAAGGGATAAGGTTTGTAAAAAAAAGGGTAAATTTACCGGTATAGTCCGCGGGCGAAGCGGGCCGCTAATAAAAATAAATATATAGATATGCAAGCAACCTTAACTCGTCAAGGATAGTGGTACACAGGTACATTGGCTAACTTTTCTCAGTCGTAATCCTTTTGATGTGGACGTAAACCGTTCGGTGCATTTTTTTATATTCTTGAATTGTTTTTCAATGGAGGTGAATGTACCCGCGAAGGAGGACCGCACCATCTCTTTCTACTATGACCGCACTCAGGGTTGACACAAAGACAGATGTCAAATTTTTGTGATTGAAATACTTAGTTTCAAACCTTATCAGTTAGCTTAAAACGATTGAAAATAGTCGATTATATTTACAAAACGCATACTTATATTATAAACTGAAGAGTTTTCTTATTTGAACACGCTTATCAGGAGTTCCTGAACCGGTAGTTACTGGTTCTAATTGAAATATATTTTTGTGTTAGATAATCCATTTATTGAGTAAAATTTAAGGCATTATAACATCACTTTGCGACCAATAAAAGCGAAGAATTAGTGAAAAATGTGGAATAAACGGGGTTAGCACGCGCGCGAAGCCGTAAAGTTGTATTTATTATTTATTGATTTAAATATAATATAAATTGTAGAGAATCTACAGCAGTGAGAAGTTAACGGTTTTTGAATGGGCGTTTTACGTGGAGAAGACAGTGAACGAAAAAACATGGAAGAATTCCTTTCATACTAACTTCAATCGAAGAATATTGGCATCAAGACACAGACAAATGTAAAGCACACAAGCAATAGATACGCAATGTAGTTATAAAGTATCGACGCTTAGAAAAAAACTTTAAGGCTAATGCATTTAGGTCGACCAACAGGCCTAGCATACGCAATATGTCAAATTTATCGCATGAGACGACAAAAGTTTCGATACTGTGGATTGGCTAATAGCACACCGCACTCGTATTTTCAGCCAATCAACGGCTGACGCATTGACTTCAATCGATTTTGACGTTTGTTAAGAGCGCGATAAAATTAAGTCGCGTTGCGTATGCTAGGCCTGCAAAAGACGTTCGTTACAGGGGTGGTTAGTTACGTTAACTCATAGAATGAGATGGAACAAGCGCTGTGATTGGTCCGCGCCTATGACTCACGTTGTCCGTGGAACCGGTATTCGTACCGGCGCTAGCTCATTTTTATAAGCCACGCCCACCGTGCCTTACTTCTCTTGGTGCCATTTCAAGCGTTAGAAATGCTTCTATGTTTTTTTCGTTCACTGTGAGAAGACAAGTTAATATCTGCTATTCTATCGTTTCCTTTGAAAACATCTTTAATCATATTCATGGTATATTATTTTGAATTTGAGATCGCAAGTAGTCGCTGGTTGGATTTCCGTGCTGTTGTGTAGTCTGCAGTTTTATTTAATACTTATTTAGTTTCGTTATCTTCACTGGGTTTCACTGTTAAGAAGTACCTAGTTAAACTAGTAAATAGTTTAACGTGGTAGCGATGGGGGATAAGCACGATATTTAAAATTTCATTTTTTAAAGCTTTTCAAAGCGTACCAAGGAATGCAATTATAATTTATTGTGTGAGTTATAACGCCTCAAAGTTGTAAGTTCGACAAATAGATCCGACGTGAAACGTGACTTCAGTGGTTTGAAATTTTTTAAATATTTCGTGAGTAGAAATATGCAAAAGAAGTAATTTTAAGTTTTAAAGGCAAACAATATTTTTTATTTTGTATTTCAAAATAAATTTAGTAAAGTTAATTGGTCCAAATGTTTTGAGTAAATTCTTAATAAGAGCTACTTACTTGAATTGAACTCACATACACAAAAGACACAGTACGGTAAAAAAAGCTTCGCATTACCCGGCAAACTAAAATTCTATTATAATAATGAAATTTTTGAAATGTTTTGGCTTGACCTGCAACAAAATCTGCCATGTTTTGTGTGAATGATTTATCTTTGAAACGTCAATCAAGCTTTACGAACTTTTGAATTGATCCTCGGGTAAAGGTCGGTTTGTATCTACAGACAGTGAAAGTGCCAGACACGCACTGGACCAGACAAAATGTATTGTTGCAAGATGATAAAGGGCATAAAGTAAAAATTTTATTACGTATGTGTAGTTGCGACTTTTAAAAACCATAAAACGGTATAAGATATCCCTTTTTTCGCTTTAATTCGAATTTTGAATTATATTTAGCAGTAGTACACTGTGCCGACCTACGACATGACGTACAAGTAGACACAAATACGGCGTCAGCAGAATTGGCATAATAAACAACGCTCCATACGTAATGCACGATTAGCCAATCAATAACATCGATCCTACATCGCGATGTCAGAGTTTCCGTCACCACTAGCTATATATACAACACATCAAGATTGGTAGTTGGGCCTTGGTCCCCAAATAGATAACACCTAGCTCGACGGAAGTACTTCCACTTTTGGTAAAGAACATACCTATACCTACCTCTTTTTGCAATATGGACGTAATAGGGGCAATAATTTTGCATGGAATTGTGGATTTATTCATTTAATCCTTCAATCGAAGACTGCAAGTGTTTACCGTAAAGTGGTTTTGACATTAGGAGTATAAACTACCTGATGGACGCTTAAATATTCTATTACGACTCTGATATTCAATAATGCTCACGGAATCCACATAGAGTAGACCATTAAGCTGGCTGAAGTTGGCGGGAAGCCGCACTCTCCGAGGAAACAACTTAGATTGGATCGCGTTACATATCAGCGAATCAACAAATGAGAGACTAGGGCTGCCAGCTTTGGTGGAAATAAGTAGAACATATTGATGTTTCCCGTTCATGCGAAAACAATCTTAATGGTAAGTAATTTTTTTGCAGAAAGATGCAACGAGTTTTGTGGTAAATATCCTATCATGCTGTGTCGATATCCAACCATACTTTATTAAATATCTTATGAGGCGACCATTCGATGAGATGACAGAGGAGTACTAGATTTACAATGTAAATCTCGAGAACGAGGCAAACCTCGAATCACAAGGATGTTCTTAGTAAATAGAAGGCCAAAACAATAAAGATACGGACGCAAGACCTAGTTACTTGGAGACGCATGATTCGAGTGCTGACCCCAAATAAAATTTAAAAAGGCCAACAAGCCAAAAGAACAGATTTGATGAGGCTGCTCTTGATATTAATGCAACTGGAAAGGAGATGAAATTAATCTGTTTCTTTAAAATAAGAGTTATTTTAATGAATACCATGTTTTACATAGTCAATTACTCTCAGGTAGTTCGTAACTACTATAATAACCTTTTATTGAAGTTGACAACCCTACTGCTGACATAGCTCAAGTTACCTACGTTGAAGCTAGCAACCCCTGCGGACGAAGCTTAGATCGTGTACTTAGCGCATCAAGTTACAAATGCAGTAATGGCGGAGGCGACAGTGGGTAGCACATCTGGCATTTGGCAAATGCCAGATGATCACGGTTTATTAAAGTACTTACTTGTTATTGCATGATTATTGCTACTACTTAACAATGAGAACTCACTGTCTACCTTAATTAACTGAAGTGGTTGAGTATTGCCGGATTAATGAATGGTTTTTGCCCGCGACTTTGGGGTCTATTTTCAAAAACGAAATAAGTAAATATGTCGATGTCGACGACGATAACACATTTTAATTCTTATAATCGTAACCAACTTAACGGATGCGACTAAAGTGTTTTAAAAAAGCAAAATAATATTTATGCATATCAAAAACCATGTTTTAATTCGCAAGCTTTTGATTAATTTTCCAACGCGAAATCGTTCGTTTGTTTGTTTTGTTTTTGGGATTACACTCTCTTGTAGGCGTGGAAAAGCATCGTTTTCGTTTTTCTCTCCATAAATATCTAATATTAGTATATATGCATTAACCTATCAGGGAATCAATGATTAATTATTAAATTAATAACATTAACTAGCAGCCCGCCCGGGCCGCGCCGGGTCTACTCCCATAAACGAAATATGTCGGATCCGACAACGGATGGCACTTTTTAATCCTCATAATCATAACCAAATCACTTCGAATGCAAATTAAGCGTTTTCAAAAAACAAAATATTATTTTATGCAAATCAAAAACCAAGTCTTCATTCTTAAACTTTTGAGTAATCTTTAAAAACGAAACCTTTCGTTTGTTCGTTTCGTTTTTAAGAGTACCCCCCCAGGGCCGTCGCAAGCGCACTATTCCGACCGTTTTTGTCACATTTTCCATTGATTCTTCGCTTCTATTGGTCACAGCGTGATGTCATATAGCTTATAGCCTTCTTCGATGAATGGACTATCCAACACAACAATATTTTATTAATTCCAACCAGTTGTTCCTGAGATTAGCGTGTTCAAACGAACAAACTCTTCAGCTTTATAACATTGGTATAGATAGTTTTTGAGATACCTCAACTGCTCCAAAAATTTTGTTAGGGATTTAATATTTGGTTTCTTGTAACGAGGTATTTTGTTGCAGGCCGGCTACTTGCACAAACGGAGCGCAGACAACACGAAGTGGCAGCTCAGATGGTTCATTCTCTACCAGGTATGTTTGTATCTCCTTTTAAGACACTTAAAGTTTATCTAAAACTGGCAGTAGTCGGCGATTGTTCGTGCGGAGATACAAACTTTCATCTCCTATTTTATCCTCTTGGGGGTAGAATTGATCATAATCCCTTTTTAACGGATGCCAAGGTCATAACATCTATCTACATGCCGAACTTCAGTCCGATCCTTCCAGTGGCTTGGGCTGTGTGTTGATAGATAACTATGTCAGTCAGTCAGTCATCTTTGAGTTAAATATATTTAAAAGTAGCAGACTCAGAGTAGGTAGTAGGTACATGATGTTGGATTTTCTTTTGACATAAAACATTTTTTCTATATATTAACTGGGTGTTTTCCAGCAGACTCCATTGTCAACCACAATTAGAAAATCCTATTTATATGTGTTATGTATGTGCTTTGTTTTGAATGTAGTCTTTTATTTTTGTAAACACCGTAACCTTATGTCAATTAATGTATTTCTTTCTTTCTTTCATTAAAAATCCAGTAAAATCCAATAACAAATATATTAAGAAATGTAATCGAGGATATTACTATTGCTATTTCAAACACTACATGATTTAATCGAAATTTATGTTACTATGGTAAAGTACACAGCTTTAACACCACTAGAAAATACGAATGGTGTGAAAAAGCGGGAAGTTACGTTTTTAAAAATATTCTCGTCCCATTTAGTGTGCGCAAGTGAGAGTAAATGCACTCGGTATTGAAGGCAGAAGGGAGTGCTCTAAACATGAAGGGCCCTCTGAGGTCGCTCTGACTCGCCTCGCTGGGAGAGAGGCTACCTGTTGACTCCGACTTTGATCATTAAGCTGCAATCACTAGGATATAAGGATGTTGACTTATTTTTGAGACCGTTTTCATTTTGTAGATAGACACGTGAATGTTCCGAAATAATAATTATGTTGAATTCATTTTTGTTTCACTTTCTCTTTCAATAAAAATGGAAGGCCGATTTATAGGTTTGAGTGTAACTGTAGCAGTACTGTATCAAATGGGATAATATTTTTTATGTTATATTCGTAATTGTCAGGGAAAAAAGCTAAAAATATCCGGGAATCGTATGCGTGCGAAGCCGCGGCAGCTCCTAGTTTTAAATATATACAATTAAATTAATTTAGTGTTACGATTTCAGTCCATGTGATGTTTGACATTAATATAATTAATTGTTGTTTTTAAATGAGTAAATAATAAACAATTTAATATTGGACGACATGCTCGTACATTGCCCTGGCTCTGTTGTAAGCAGCTTAAGAACTTAAGTTATCGAAATCAGAAACAATCCCTACTAATATTTTAAATGCGAAAGTAACTCTGTCTGTCTGTTACGCTTTCCCGCTAAAACATCTCAACCGATTTTGATGAAATTTGGCATAGGTATACGTTGAACCTCAAGAATGGACATAGGCTACTTTTTGTTAGAAAGTAAAGGGGGGGGGGTAATGCCACCTTTGAAAGTTTATATGGGAAAATGTTCATTTTTTAAGTTAGAGATATGAAAGTTGGGACAAATATAGCTCTATTAAAATATAAACTACTTTTTGTTTTGAATATTAGGGGAGATAGGGGTAAAACCGACCATGAAAGGATGTAGTCTACGCGAACGAAGTCGCGGGCACAGCTAGTTACTATATAATACGGGAATCAAACCCGGAACCTGAGAGATAGCGCGACGACGAAGTCCGGTCCACACGCCTCTCGGCAACAGAAAAAAATTATTAAGTTTGTCGTTATATTAACGTGCCTATCAATAACATGAAAAAAGATCCAAAAATAGTAAATGTCCCTATTTGAGGCTGGCGGTTCTAAAGAAACAGATATATTTCACCTTCCCTTGCGGTGCGGGAATCGAACCCAAGACCTTCACGTATCGCGCGTGCTGCTCTTCCAACGGAGCTAACCGCGAGTTAGTTCGTTTTGCCCCTAGCATTAAGTCCAGCTGTTGTACGTATTTGTGCAAAAAAGTTTAAACAAAAAAAAATTCGTAGTAATTTATTAACCTCCTCTTTAAGATCCCCCTGTAACCTCTTTAAACCAATCTGTTTGTTTTGGAGCTGCCCGTTCGCTCTCAGTGACATCCCATTGGTTGCGGTGGTCAAAAGAAGCATTAAGAAACTGAATATGTTTGTTCTCCAGAACCTGCTGTTCTACTATGAGTCAGAGAACAACACGCGGCCAACGGGAGTCCTGCTGCTTGAGGGCTCGTACTGTGAGCGCCTCAGCAAAGCGCCCATGGAGAGGAACGCATCGGTGAGTAAACATAACTCTTCTCAATAGAACACAAAGCAGGAACTATCCTACCTTTATGTGATACTCGTGTGTGCTTAATGTAACAATCCATTAGGAAGATAAGCGCAATCGGTTCAAGTCGAAACTTTATCGGTTTAATCGTAGATCTACAGATTTTTGGTTTCGTCTACGGATAATGTTCCATCTTCTAAAACCAAGATTAAGAGTCATTGTGAAAAGTAAAAGAAATTAAGAAATGTTTTTGTTATAAACCGAGTTTATCTGTTACTAATTGTTATTTATTCAAATAGATGAACTAGTTTTTGTGTGATACTGACAAACAGACAAACAGGAATATATTATTTTGAGAAATAATTTCACAGGCACTTTTTTATTAATTTGGGCTACAGAAATACTTGGTCACTGAGCTACCAGTGGCCCAAGCCCAAGTGGCTCACTAATTCGTGGCCTACCTTAAAAGGTAAGAAAAGGTCAAAAAAGTTACTATTTTTTAAGGGTCTTCAGAATAACAGAAACCTTTTTTTTTCGAACCGTCAGAAGATACATTTGGACTTTGTAGGTACCTTTACTTTGGCATTAAAATTAATATTCCGCTACAAGTATTTACCGTAATGTCCTTTTGATTGTACAGCAGAATACAATAATAGGTATTACTTTGTCTATCGTCAGTTTGTTGTAGAATCTAATAACAATAACAAAAATTGTTGAGTCTGTTTCCATAAGGAATTCCACAGGAAATATTCCGCAGACAAAGTCCTGTTGGAATTTAATTCTAAGGCAAAGGAAAGTCTGCTTTGGTAAAAAGACTCCAGAGAATGAATGGGCGACTTTGTTCGCGAATAAGAAGTTTACAAAATTGTCGTTGGGAGCGTTTTAAAAGCTCTTTTGCTTGGAACTGAGAGTTGTCAATTGTTTTTCAAATAAGCAGCTAAGTTATTTTTTTCCAATAAAATATCGCAAGAAAAGTAGGAGTTGACAATTAGAACAACTAAATACACGAATACTAAGTACTAACTGACGGTTTTAAAACTAACAATTATTATAGCACACATAAAGAAAAATGTTTAAAAAAAACCATTTAATAGGTAATTATGTTTTTTACAAATTACGTTTAATTATTCAATTCCCTGGATCAAATGATCTTAAGAATTACATGTGGAATGGAAGAGAGAAAGGAGGATTGTTCTGATAGGAGTTCCTTGTCCACAGTTCTGCTTCACCATCTCCTACAGGCGCGAGAGTCAGCGACAGTATGAGCTCCGGGCTGCTTCGGAGGTAGACTGCGTGCACTGGGTCGACGCCATCCGGGAGGCAAGGTTAGTGCTAGATAATGGCTTAATTTGAGGCATCATTACAGCCAAAGCACTACTGAACTTCTATTTAGCGTAACATCGTAATCCTCATTCATCTGGAGAGTGAGGCTTTTGTCTCTCCCCCTCTCTTGACTCTCTTTGGACTGAATATCGGGCTTTTTCAATTTGCTATAGATGCATATGATGTGAGGCCTTAATGACTCGTGAGATTACTAGCGAATTTATTTTAGTTCGCAAAATTATTAACATACGAAATTATTTACGAATAATTACGTCGAAACTAAAGCAACAGGGCCTTGTTATACATATTCTAGCGACCTGCTCTGGCTTCGCACGGGTAAAGTCTGCTAATCATAAAATACTAGGTATAGATGCCAGTCGCCGGCCGGTACCGCCGCAACCGCTATGTCCCTGCATTTTAAATCTGTAATACCGAAAATATTCATTTAAATAACATGATGGTAAGGGCTAAATTTATTTATCTTGAACGCACGATGTATTTAAGGTACTCTACTTAATAAGGATCAATCCGTATTGCTTAAAAAAAAGTAAAGTATGAAAATGGATACTGTGGCTTATTTTCAAGAGACAGACACATATTAGGCATACTTTTTGGTAGACCCTTTGAAGGTATTTAATACTGCATGTTATTATTTTGATCTACCTATCTCTTACGGATGCGGAAATAATTTTACAACGATTACTTTAACTCTAGTTCTTTCTCCTACCCCACTAACATGCGCAAAACGTCAAATTTATCGCAAGAGACGACAAAAGTTCGATAGCGTTGATTGGCCGATAGCACTTGGTACTCATACTTTAGCCAATCAGCAGCTGACGCATAAATTTTGTCATTTGTTAAGAGCGCGATAAAATTTACTCGTGTGACATCTTAAGCGGACTATCGGCATATGCAGTGCGCGTGCAGAAGTACTGAATGGTGAACTAAAGTAACGTCAAAATCTTTAAGAACTTGTAGTTCAAATGAAATTAAACTTTACAATTTGCGTAGAAAATCAAAACGACAATAGCGAAATAACGAATCATGGCTGATGAGTTCTGAGCAACCACGTATGCGTCATAAAATCCCTAGTATGGACATACTAGGGATTTTGAAGTTCAACACTCTCACCAATAATGGTGACATATGGAAAAAGATGTCTATTATCATCGTTTTTAATTGGCCACGGTACTGAAATAGAATGTCTCGAAGGTCATGTGCACTGTAAACGCGTGTATTTGCATGTGACACAACAAAAGTGTTATGTGAGTTGTGTGTGCACCGGCAGATAAAACTATATTAAAACCACGTGATACTTCGAGTGTAATACCTCTACTTAGGCTACTACGCAGACTAACGCGCTAACGCGACTATATGCTAGGCAATCGGCAGTTATCGAATTTCGTTAACGTTTCGACAAGTTTAAAATGTAAGTACCCACCACATTTTAAACTCACGTGACTTTTCTAAATGAAATTCTAATGTTTAAAACTGCATGATGCAAAATTGTAACCTATAAAATAGCACCGGAAAAACATGGCTACAAATACTATTAAACCTTTGCGCCGACCTACGACCCACACCTTAATAGATTTTTGAATTATTTTAAGTGTCTCGGTGGGACATGAAATTATCATTATTCTTCTTATTCATTAACATATAAATCATTATTTTTTTAGAGATATATTATTTATAAGATTGGTCTTACGACATTTTCATGTTATTTCGAGTTACGCGTAGGTAACAGATTTATGAGGCAATCCCTTGGAACCATTTGTCATTAGAGGACCAAAACCGATATGGTTTTGTATTTTTTTTTTTATATTACACTTCAATATTGACCTCATCCCACCTGATGTTAAGTGGAATCATTTCCACATAGGACTAGGACCTCATGGTCCTAGCTTAAGGGCGACAAGTAGAGCATAATAAAGCTATTACTGGACTTGTCGCCCTTACCTTGAAGGCTTAACCCCTACTACTAATGTAGCAACCCCCAGGAGCTCTGGAAACCTTACTCACACGCAGGAACACAACAACACAGAAGTGATTGTTATTTGGCTGCGGTCTTCTGTAAGGTGGAGGTATTTCACCAGTCAGGCTGCTCCAGTTCGAGCGATAAATCGCTATGCCCCACCTCTCTTGTATGTTAAATATTGATATTTAAAATTTTATAAACTCTGGGCCTGGTGCTGACTTCATAAAAGTAGGTTATTCTTATCATCGCTCCTACGATAAATAGCCTAAAATGACAATGTTTAAGGGTTGTCCGAATTCAGAATGTTGTAAATAATTAAGTAATTTCTCGTCAAAATTATCATGATGAAGGGTTCGATTCCTACTCGCAAAAAACTTTCAAAAATAATTAGATATGTGTGGTTTATTTCCATTTCCATTTGTTGCTAACGGTTTTATTGTTTTAGATGTCTTCCATACAGGGGCGTAGTTCAGTAACACAGGGCCCCGGAGAACAAAATCTAGGTCCATAGTAAATTTGCCTGAAAATTATTGGATTTTCACCCCGAATTCAGGCACAAATAACTCTCTTTTGGGTACACCTTAAATACAAGCTGTTAACGGAATGCCATTTACGTTCATTTTATAAGATCTTTAATTACACATCAACACGGTATTTTTGCTTATTGGTAGGTAGGTTGAAAGTTGTATAGTAAATGACAAAAACTTGTTTTTTTTTACTTTATTGTAAAAACTAGAATCTTATGTCAGTAGAGCTAGCTGCCCCTCTTGCTCACCCCATGATAGGCCGATAGTAAAGAAGAAAAGTAAAAACATTAGGATAAGAGTCAACTATAGAATATGACTTGTACTTGGCTATTTACTTAGTAATCCGGACAACCCTAAAAAGAGGGATGTGAAACGTTACGTGTCACGCAGGATACGCCGCAATCACGCGATACCAACATTTGTTACGACTCCGTACCAGCAAGGGTTATAAATACAAGTAGATGCGTTGGACTAAGCCGTCACCTGTAGGCTTAGCATCCGCAATACGTCATATTCTCGCATGAGACGACCAAAGTTTCGTTACCGTTGATTGGCTAATAGCACACCGCACTCGTATTTTCAGCCAAACAGCAGCTGACGCTCTCACAACTCATAAGTACGATCACATTTCTAGTTTTCTCAACCAACCGATACGTCAACGTAGAAATACTAGAATACTCTGCCTGCTCTCCAATATTCTTTACAACCCGTTGTCTCATCCTATCTTAAAAAATATATATGTACTTATATATATACTATATATACGGTCGAATTGAGAACCTCCTCCTTTTTTTGAAGTCGGTTAAAAACAATTCCAATACCCTTGCCAATCTTATTTCCGGTCTCTTTGCTCTTCAGAAAACCTATGCTTAAAGTGACTTTTTTTAGCTTACTCAGCATGATACAAAAGTTGACTGGTAGATAGAGAGTGTTCCTTGTCCCTTTTTTTTAAGTCCACCTCTAGTACTTTGTTGTGAAATAAAGTTTTAGATAAACAAATAAACATCGTGGCCGACGTACGGCCATGGACTTAGTATCGGCACTTACTCTAATAACATGGCTGGATAATTTGTACAGAAATCGATAAAGTTATTCCTGCAATATCTTGATGCAAGCTGCATTTTTAAATGTCAAATGTCGCGCACGCGGCGTGCCGTAATCATCTCGTTACCGTAAATCGTGAAATGTGCCGGTTATGTAGAAAATGTGTACGTAAACTAATGGGCAGGTTGGCGGGCCGAGGAAATAATATGCACCTTAAATGATATAGAAGATTGCGCAAATGTATATGTCGCAGTCATCTGGTTTAATCAGCTATTTGATTGGATCACTAGCGCGTTCATTGAATGACGACGTTTAATTGAATGACTAAAGGACAACTCGTCAAATTGTTTATTATAACGTTCAACTTCTTGACTGAACGTCATTTAGCATAGTCGTTGAATGGGATATAGCTGACAGACATGACATAACACACCTTAATAAGATTTTATAATATGTTTTAACAATTTTAAGTCTTAAGACAATTAGGCTAAAAAAATATTTTTTTACGAATAAGTCACTTTATATCTCAATTTCACTCTAAAAATTATCAACACAGTGCTATTCGATTATATCTGTACCAGCTGTTTGACGCCATCTTTGTTTTGATGAGCACTAACGCCGCAGTGGAAAAAAAATGAACTAAATTACAATCACCTGACTGATTACGTCCGCTATGTTCAAAGGGCTATGTTACAATCCGCTAACTTGTTGGACGTTCAGTGAGTCTTATTCATTCAACGTTCGGCCTAGTCATTCAATTAAACGTCGTCATTTAATAAACACGCTGTGATTCAATCAAATAGCTGTTTCAACCAGATGACTGCGACATATATACTACGAGTGATACCTAATGCTGAAATTGATCACGAGATATACAAACTTACATTGCGTCAATATGGTTGTTGGTGGCTGGCAGTCTGGCACATACGTCGTGCTTGTGAACAGGTGCCATCTTTGGGGACTGGTCTGCTCATGTTTACCTCTTAAACATAATTATGTTTCTAATACCTTTACCTTTATTTGGACAACATCACATATATTGCTCTAATTTAAGTAGCTAAAGCACTTGTGTTACAGAAATCAGAAACACGACGGTACCACAACACCCAGACCCGAGACAATGCAGAAAAGTTCCCTTAATGATCCGACCGGGGATCCCGGAACCTCAGAGATGGCACGACACCAAAGTCCGGCACGCTCGCCTCTCGGCTACGGAGGTCGTCTAAACTTAACTAAAAATAACTTAATCTTACTTTACTTATCAAACTAAAATATGACTGAAGATGAAGATTCAAAGTGATTTACACTGTGTGTGTTTACTGTAACAAATCGGCTGAGATTCTTACCGGTGTCTTCTCGGTAGATATAGGTTCCGAACCAGTAGTAGACTTACTTTGCATTATATTTAATGAAGATACAAAAGTGGTATAAGTAATCTACTTGAATAAAGAAATATTTGTCATTGATTCTATACATTTATCCGTAGATTTTAACAATACTCACGCCACAATAGATTTCGCTGTAAGTATCTGAATGTGTTATCTTCACGAATAAATTCAATTCAATTCCTAGCCCTATTTTTATCTCACACAATGAAAATACAGCACCGTCTTAAATAACTCGAGTTACAATTCCTTTGAGCTCATCAAAGGAGAAGAGAATTCGCGCGAGCTCCGCGTTATCCTTCAGAAACGCAAAGGAATCCGAACAAAGCGGAGGCCTTACACGCTAAGCCCACAAACACGGCCTGTGATATACCTGTCCCTTTACACTTATAGAACTATGTGGGAGTGGGAAAGAGATGAGCTAAGAAAATATAGAGTGGGGTTTTGCTTTAGGAGCGAACAATGAATCGCACTTCAGGGTGGATTCAGATTTACGTATTTTTCTGCGCGTGTATGATCGTTTTGGCATACGCGCTCACATATACGGTCGGAAGCACATCAGACTATGCGCTTTGGACTTTCAACAGCCTTTAAGATGGGGGTATAAGAACTAAAATCGAACTACAAGTGCTTACCTTGACGAGCTGATCGTACATTACGCTTCAAAAAGCCGGACTCGCGTAAACGAGAATATTACGGCGAAGAGCTGGTGTAATATGTCAGAATTAACATAGATGACGAAGAAACATTATAATTTGAGCTACTTATTAGAGCTGGGTAGGACATGAAATTACGATAAGTTTGTTTTAGCAAATCATTCTCAATGTACTAGGGCTACTTTTGTATTTATATTTTATTATATTTATATTTATTTAACGTCTCCTTCGTTTATTTGACGAGCTCGGTGGAGCAGTGGCTAAGGTAGACGACCAAAGCGCGAAAGGAAATTTTGGCGGTTATTTTATGAAATATGAAAGCAAATGTATCTGCTAATTATGTACCCAAATTTATATTCACAATAAATAAATAAATAAATAAATAAATAAATAAATAATAAAGGTCCCGGGTTCGATTCCCGGTCAGGCCAATTAGGAAAACGAACTTTTCTAAATTGACTTGGGTCTGGGTGTGCTGGGATAACGCCCTCAGTTTGTATCCGTCGTCTAGTGCTCATAGTACAAGGGAAAACTTTAGTTTGTGACCAGGTGATTGGTGTGATTGTCTGGCGTATTTATTTATTTATTTGTATCTACTTACCTTAATTACTGTGGATTCATGTTTAGTTTGACTAATTAAACCATTGCTGGTTAACTTCATATTATAAATATCATACACCGCCTTTATACTTTTCGCCAAATGTATGAGGTTGACTATAAGAGAATGCTACTAGGCCTTAAGTCCTACTAGCAGGTAACCGCTAGTCCTTGAATAATAGAATTTCAAGTAGAAACTATTCCTTGGAATAATAGAAAAGCCATACCGTTTCAGAGTACCTTGGCCTTCAAAATTGTACAGTGGGCGAATACCAGCTGCTTCTGAGAACTCATTTGCATCAATGGAATAAATTTGCCCACCCTCAGAAATTAAGTTCAGGGATGTTATGGATAATGTATTCAATAAAGTTAATTGTTAATTAAGTAATGTATGATTTTGGCGTTCGTGGTGACATAGTGACAGCTCGGCGGCCTTAGAGGTATTTGGGTATTTAAAGGTATGACGAAGAAAAAAATGGAAACAAATGCTTGCTAAAATATTGCACAGGAATATATGAACACTCTGAAGGAAGATGACAGACAAAAAAATATTAAGCCTATATATTTTTTAATTTTTAGTGTAAACATAAATTTACTAAGATTGGTTTACGAATTAACGACATAAAGACACCCCTTCAGTGAACTTTGATGCTCTCTTGATGTTTTCTTTTAAAAGCCAATTATTTTGTAGAGGTAAAGAATAGGTTTTCATTGGATATACTTATTTAGAAAATCTAACAAACGGACTAAATATAATCATATTAATTATTACCGATTCATCATCCCAATTAGAAGCAAATACACGTTTTTTAGTCCGCTGACACAAATCTGAAAAAAAAAAAGTAAAAAGTAAAGAAAAGAAATAAACACAAATATAAAAATAGAAAGAAACAAGAAAGAAAAAACATTTATTAGCACATATAAATACTCACACAAACTTTTTACATACAGTAGGTGCAAAAATAATAAGATGATAATGTGCCAATAAGGTCTTAGCAAAATAGTTTGCATCGACTATAGTACGTAGGTACTATTGTGAAAACAAAGTTACTGAAAGAAATCGTTAGGAATACTGAAATGGACCTGCCAAAGTGCCAACTGGAATGAGTGGTGTTAGATAGATGAGCATTCAAACCTAGTTTGGCATATACAGGTCACTTTATAGTTTAATACGTTGCTCTACATTACGCCAATTTCATACCGCGGGGTACATGCGACCCTTGGTCTATCTATGTTAAGTATGTATGTATATGCGGCCCGCGATGTGTTTTAATCTTAGGAAGAATAATTTTATCCCTCATTTTTCATATTTTATTAGGAGAAAAGAAATAAACAGTTAAAATATGTGTATTAATACTAAAACTGTGACTTTGTGAGTTCCATCTCTTGTTTAGAAGCATATTCACGGGGGTTGTGTATTTAATTAACGGCTGTCATTTTTTCTTTTAATTTCGCTTTTTGTGTGGCCCTCCTATTTAGCATAGGTGTGGACCAGAATTGTTACTTTTTTATTTTTTTAACCGACTTCAAAAAAAGGAGGAGGTTCTCAATTAAACCGTATATATTTTTATTAGTTACCTATCTTTATCCCGAATATCATAATCCCGAAAACGCTTGGACATTTTTTCATAATACCGTTTTTTCGAATTTCGAAGTTTTGTTTGCCATCTAATCGTAACTCCAACTTTCATTTGCCCATTTATTCATTTGTACAACGTTTTAGAATTCAGACGAATGAATTCCAGACACACGAAATCCAAATGCACAAAATCCAGATGACCATGAACCATATGCAGGAAAGCCAGATTTTTAAAACACAATTTGTTGAAATACAGTTAATTGATATACAGAAAAACAATATGAAGATTTTTAAAATAAAGATTTTTAAAATTAAAATAAGTAAACGATATTCATAAAAAATAAATCTTTTTTAGAATTACAAGGTACGTACTTAATCTTAACCTGTCTGTAATGTGCAAGTAATACAATATCGAGTCGGGTGTGGGGGTCACAGTTCTAACCTAACCTCCTGAGTCGGATTTGACACTTAAAACTATCTGCAATAGGCAACGAAATATTGAACATTTCTAAATAAATAAAAGTAATAATGAATCGCATGAATTTACTGAGTTTTACTATACCTGTATATAGTTTAGCTGGAACACGATTGTATGGGAATCAAATAAAAAGATTATGAAAATTTGGTAATAGTTTATTTAGAAAATGGTACGATGGGTAACAAAAAAAATATTCTGAGAATCTGCTATAACTATATTTGGATTATGACAATATGGGAAACAAAATAATACTATTTAAAAATTTGGTTTTGATGCATCTGGAAAATGATTTACCTGGAAAATTCAAAACGGTATTATAGAAATTTGGCATTCATTATATCTGTCTTTTTAAAATTCTACCAAACGTTTTCGGGATTTTAAGATTCGGGTAACAGAAATTCGAGATTTCAATAGGTTACCATTTTTATTGGACAACATCACATACATACATTGCTCTAATTCTGTGGTAAGTAGCACTAAAGCACTTGTGTTACAGAAATCAGAAACAACGATGGTACCACAACACCCAGACCCGAGACAATATAGAAAAGTCCGTTTCCCATATTGATATTGACTTTAAAACCTCAACCTCAACTTAATTACAATGTAGGTACTTATATCTAAAATAAAGCTCACCGGCCCTGAGGCAGAGCAGAATTGAGAACCTCCTCCTTTTTATAAGTCACTAGCGGTCCCGGCGAACTTCGTTTCGCCTTAGATAATTATTCCCGCTCTTCTGTTGAAATTTTTCAAATTTTACCAAGGATTCCTAATTTTGTAGCCTATATCAAATTGGAAGAATGTAGCATTCTATTGGTGAAAGAATTTTTTAAAGCGGCCCAGTACTTTTTGAGCCTATTCATTACAAACATACAAACATAGGTACAAATCTTTCCTCTTTATAATATGTATTAGTATAGATAGACTATGTTTTAAGTTGACACAGTGAAAGTTCACGCTCATTTGTATCTTCATATATATTGACGGATAGCGGCCTGCAGCGGTTTCACACGCCTACTAAACCCGTTATTTCATCATTATTAACTGTTTTTCGTTCCTATTGTTTGTAGTGTGATGTTGTATTGCTCAAAGCCTTCCTCCATTAATGGACTATCCAACACAAAGAGATTTATTCACTTCTAACCAGTAGTTCCTGATATTAGCGCGTTCAAACAAACAAATTTTTTAGTTTTGTAATATTAGCATAGATTTAAAAGAATTAAATCGAACTAGGTAAGTGGCGGTAATTAAAATTCTAAGGTGAAAAATGAGAAAATATTTATAAGTTGGGCAATGGGAAGTTTTTTTTTTAATATTGCACTTCAAGATTGACCTCATCCCACCTGATGTTAAAAGGTAATGAGTTCCTAGCTGAAGAGTGACAAGTACAGCATAATAAATCTGTTAATGGACTTGTCGCCCTTACCTTGAAAGCTTGACCCCTGCTTCTAATGTAGCACCCCCCAGGAGCTCTGGAAACCTTACTCACACGCAGGAACACAACAACACAGAAGTGATTGTTATTTGGCTGCGTCCTCTGTAAGGTGGATGTATTTCACCGGTCGTCAAGTAAGGTGCCTTTGCAACAAGACTACGCTACTCAACATCACAAAATGGGGTGAAGTAGGTACGTAATGACGCAGCCTGTGTTCAGAGATGAGATGCAAACACCGTTGGTGCAATGGAGCGAGGTCATTTCTTTGTCGTCATTCATTCTAAAACTTTAGGCACGCTACATTTTGAGAAAAACATTTTACAAGGTTGGCGTCTTTAAACTAAATAGTTAATGATAATAATCTCCGTAAATACCTCGTAAAATCGAAGGAAAAGTAACAAACATATGCGCACCTTCGGTTGAACACACAATTGCAGTTTTTGCAATTTCACAGGAGAGCAATTTTAAGATATTTTTTGCTTTAGCGTGGTCTAGCTCGGTTATCATTACTCTAAAGTTGTTCTCCTTTGCAAGACATAAACCATTATACTATTCATTTTAGACATGTGCTTTATAAGAATTAAGATCTTTAAGATTTTTTCATTAGTTTTGTTTTTAAAACAGTTTATAAGTGTGCCCTCGTTCTACCGAAGGTCAAAGTCAAAGTCTATTCATTTATTCATGTAGATTACAAGTAACACTTATGCATAGTCTGAATGAACACAAACCAAAATTGAAGCGGCAACTGACGCCTTTTCTTTTCTTCAATTCTGATGGAAATTTGCGATATATTATTATATTATGTAATGTTTCATGAAGAAATTTGAATGGCAGCATGGCAGGCAACAACCGGCTTATGATGATAAATTGAATACCACCACGTGAATAAATTTAGAGCTGTTTTTGCATTTCCAAATCAATTAAATTCAGTTTAACTGCTGAATAGCTGAATAAACAAGTGTAGTACAGCAAATTGCGATAATATATATGCGACCTCATTCTAAAATGAACCTTTTGGTATCCTGATAAGTACTGTAGTGTTTCCATTTTGTTGCTCTTGCATCCGCATATAAACAATATTGAACAGATACTTTTCACATACAATAGGTTTATATACCAATAGTTTTTAAGGATTCGTCATGTCCGTCCGTCCGTATGGAAACTTGGTATGCATATGTTATTCTGTGAACCTTATTAAGATTTTTTTACAAAAAAAAAACAAAAAACAAATTAATTTTAGGATTTCCCCATAATAAAACTGAAACTATTTTTTTTCCTTTATACCAATACGTTTGAGATAACTATATGGGTAGGTCTTTAAAAATTAATTGAGATTTCTAATATATTTTTATTAGAAAACAATTTTTTTATCTCCCCTTGCGGTGCGGGAATCGAACCCACGACCTTCACGAATCGCGCGTGCTGCTCTTACCAACTGAGCTAACCGCAAGTTATCGTAGGCGATGAAATATTTCTGCTGTATCAACCGTTAGCCTCCGGTAAGTTCTAATATTTAAAGTTCGATAGTACGGCGTTTAGTACTATAAAAATAATAAATTCTAATATATTTTTTTTCTAAATGAATAGTTTGCGAGAGAGAAACTTCCACTACAATTTACCGTTCATACAATCAACTCCAATTTAAATTTTTATATTTTTTACTTGCTGCTACAAAACCCTTCATGAGCGAGTCCGACTAGCACTTAGCCGGTTTTTTTATCCTCAAATTAAGAGTTGTGGGTAGCTTTAGCGTTGGTACTAATGTCTAAAATATAGGCGCTGTTGCTAACTGTACAAAAAAAACAAGAAGTAAGGTTTGATTTTTCCATTCACGTCGTTTTCCGACAAATTTTATTCAGTCCATTTACCGGAATGTGTTCCGAGTCTGATGAAATTAACCACACGGACCATCAAAGCGCGGAACGTGAGGCAATTTAATTTCATGCGAGCACCGTATTGCTTTGGCCACGTGTAGAAACGTTGAGAGAAAGACAAATAATATGTGAAACGAAAGATAATAGGTGCATTAATCCATACTAATATTATAAATACGAAAGTAGTTCTGTCTGTCTGTTTGTCTGATTGGCTTTCACGCCTGAACCAGAGAACCAATTTTGATTAAATTTGGATTGTTATACGTTGATCCTCCAGAACGGATATAGGCTACTTTTTAGTAAAAAAAGTAGTCTATATCCGTGTATGAGGGTAATATCGTCCTTGAAAGTTTTTATGGGAAAATATTTATTTTTTAAGTTAGAGATATGAAATTTGGCTCACAAATATAGCTCGAAACTCGGATTAAAATATACAACGTGTAACGGAAAGGGTATAACAATATCAAAAATACCAAAGCAGTTAACGGTTACAAACTGTATGGGACCATTTGTAGCTGTGTACACGCATTTATTGCTTCAATATTTTTTGTTTTACTACTTTTTGTTTCCAATATAAGGGAAGTTAGGGGTAACACCTAGCATGGAAGTATGTAGTCCAAGCGAACGAATTGGCGGGCACAGTTAGGTGTAAATGCCAGTGCAAAATATATTTTATTGTGAACATAGGTATTTACTTTTTGCTATTATATAGGACGCCATAGCTGGTGAAATATGCGCTCGAAGTGTTTTTAATATAATACCTTTTGTAAAAACATACTTTATGCAAATAATTGGTATTCTATTCTATGCTATACCTTATGGTTCGTGTGACGTGTCAAGGTTATGGTTAAGAAACGTTTTCAATTGACAGTAGCCCTTAAGTATCCGTAGAGCCGACATGACAAATATTTAAGTACCGAGTATCGATTATAGGCCGGTACCCGCAACAATTTGTACTGCGACTCGTACAAAATGTATGCACAGCGGAATTCAAGGCCGAAGCGACTCGCTTTGCTGTAACAGCCCGGGCATGCAGGCGAACAATACAGAATCAAGCTATTGACATGGTAACAAATATAAATTTTCATTTACGTCTCTATTATTGTCTCTTTAGACGAAAAGTTTTAAAAAACCCATTGCCATTTAAATTCAATCTTCTGCTATAAAAAATGCATCCTGCCTTTTTTACCAAATTGTAGGGCCGGACTTTGGCGTTGAGGTACCGCGGTCGATTACCGGTAAATATGGAAAACGAAAACTTTTCTATACTACCTTGGGTGTGGGTATTGTAATACTGTCGTAGTTTCTGATTTCTGTAACACAGGTGCTTCAGCTGCTTACCACAGAATCAAAGCAATGTATGCGATGTTGTCTAGTGTAATACCTTTTTATTTTATTTTTATCGAGGGTGAAATTGCTCGCACTGTCATTTCCTACGGTGAACAGAGAGTGGTGTGTCGGGCAATGTGTGTGATGCAGTCCGACATTTATTTATTTACTAGCTGTCCCAGCGAACTATACTTATATTTCTAAGCTTATAAACTTTCCTTGGTCGTCCACAATTATTTCAAAACCAACATTTGCCAAATCGTTCGTTGTCGAGTTTTAGCAAGAGTAATGATCAGCGATTCATTTTGATTTATAAGAAGAAGATTATTGACATGAGCATCCGTTATTATTTTTGTTTATAGCAAGCGTTGAAATTTTCTTTTTCCCATACCGCCCCATGCTCCTTACAGCGAATAATCTAAGGAGACATTTCCTTATTTGTTATTTCGAGCATTATTTGTTCTTATTGCGAGACCCTAATATTTGCAGGCAAGGGATCACGCCCTTCCATTATTTAGTACCCGGTCCCAAGTCCCTGACGCGGGTCGACCTGAGCCCTTCGCGGTTTACCGCCAAGAGCTGCTTTTGTGATTTTGCTCTGCGGTTCATTCACATTGAATCATAGACAACCATACCAAAGAAGCATTGTGGGATACGAATTCATAGTGGTCGTAAAATTTTATCATGATGAGTATGTAGACGACCTCCGTAGCCGAGAGGCGTGCGGGCCTGACTTTGGCGACCGCCATCTCTGAGGTTCTGGGTTCGATTCCCGGTCAGGTCAATTTTCCATATTGTCTCGGGTCTGGGTGTTGTGGTACCGTCGTTGTTTCTGATTTCTGTAACACAAGTGCTTAAGCTACTTACCACAGAATCAGAGCAATGTATGTGATGTTGTCCAATATTTATTTATTTATTTATGTATCACATGTAGCAACTAAATTTACTGTTGTTTTTTTTATATTACACTTCAAGATTGACCTCATCCCACCTGATATTAAGTGGTAATAAGGTCCTTACTTAAGGGAAACAAGTACAGCATAATAAATCTGTTACTAGACTTGTCGCCCTTACCTTGAAGGCTTGACCCCTGCTACTAATGTAACACCACCCAGGAGCTCTGGAAATCTTACTCACACGCAGGAACATAACAACACAGAAGTGATTGTTATTTGGCTGCGGTCTTCTGTAAGGTGAGGGTATTTCACCAGTCGGGCTGCTTCAGCAGTGATAAATCGCTATGCCCTACCTCTCTTTAATATCTTAATGTAATAGGGAAGTGGCCTTGGGCTATTGGTTTTGGGAGCCCCGTCCCACAACTTGGTATCGTTTTATCTAAGTATTTTTTTTATTATTTTAAAGAAACAGATAAATTTTATCTCCCCTTGCGAATTTTATTTTTAATTTGAGAAATGAAAATAGAGGTGTCTAGATTTTTTAATAACTACGAGTATATAACGAACTAAAAACACTCTGGTATGTTTGACTCGGTCCACTTAAGTATTAAATCGACAGTAAACATATATTACAATAATGCATTATTTCATTATTCCGTGCGGTCGTGAGATGTAATATTCATACATATTATGGAAGATGCATAGTTACTTCACTACGTAGGCGCAGCGTACTTCCTTCGAGTCCATATTATTATGTTTCCGGAGGATTGAGCACGCAGCCCTGACCCGGGACACAGTGCAGGTACTAACCAGTAGGAAGGCTACCAAATCAATACATATATAAAATCAGACAACTTCATAGCCCTCTTTTTTGAGAGGGACATGAAGTGCAGGAATCTTGACGCACTTTACCGTCACTCAAGGGAGGTGACGGCGAGTGTGGTACTCCTTCTCTAAGATGGATAAGCCTACCCTTTTAAATTTTGGATCGTCTTAATAGTAATGCTATGGGTAACTTTTAAATTAACACATTTATAGATAGTTAATATATATAAAAACTCCATGAACTCAAGAAAGCAAACTCAAAAATAGCGAAACATTTTAATGGAATTAAGAACCAACGTTGGTTCAATCATATTGTTTTAACGCTGATTAATCAATGGACTATACAATAGTCGTAAAAATGAACAAGTCAATAAAGTATAAGCTGTTTGTAGCAAAAACGTTATTTAGTGATTACTTAATAACATTAAAACAAATCGTATTGCACTTTCTCCCACTGTTATTTCATAACAGATATAAAATCTACATATTTATAAATCTTAGTAATTAAATGTCATTAAAATCGTCATTTTTATGAGTTCTGTAACTATACGAGTACAATAGCGTGGTATTTTTGTTTACAGGTATTAAAATTTGCTATTACACAGCATCAAACATTTGTTTACCTTGTAGTGGTAATTGTTATCGAGACGAAAACACAAGCTAGAGGAAGGGGCCCGGTCCCTACCTGCCCTGGTTACGTTTTTACTCACTGTAGTTAATTTTACTGTGGCCAGACAGAAGCTGCATCTGTTATAGGTATACAAGTGTCGAGTCGGTAAGCCTACTTGGCCAGTACCTAGGCCTCGAATCCACATGCAATATTGAACAGGTTATTATAGTCTGTCATTGTGAATCCGTAATTAGAAAATAACAGTTAATGTACTCCTATGAAGTTGGTGCTCTAATATTTTGGGTAATTTTTCTGACTTTGTACATTTTTTTACGACATCAACGAGCCGACCGACCCGACTTTAGATGGCGATGCGCAATTTCAATGGTCCCAAAAATCCCAATGTCACATGAAAAATAACTTTTCTATGTTGTCTCTGTCTGGGTACTGTGGGACCATCGATGTTTCTGATTCCTATAACATGACTGCTTTAGCTACTTACCACAGAAACAAAGCAATATATGTGCTGCTGTCCAATACATTTTCCATGAGGGGGAAATTCTTTGACTGTGTGCAGCACTGTTGGCTACTTGAAAGCCATATACGGAAGACCAGTTTCTGCTTACTCGATAGCTCTACAAATGCTGAATCGCCTTCCAAGTCACATAATTGTATTAAATTAAATAACCAATACAAAGTTTCATTAATTTCAATCATTTTTTTTTATCTTATTTTGTTTAAGTCTGAAATAGCACATAATGCTTCGTGAAATCTAGAAAATTTGTGCTTTAAACAAATAAAATGCCAACAAGACATGGTACTTAACATTATCAAAATTAAATATATCTTTGTTACAATCACGAGCATTTTAGTATGTTTTTGGTTCTTATTGTCTCAATTCAGGCATGCAACAATTTAGGTTTGCAATTTAGGATAAAAACAATTTTAAACATATTTGGGATAAAATTATTTAATTATAATTTATTAAAATAAAAACATAATGTTGACTGAGTGTTTTGAGAATCGTCTCAAGCGTTCAAAAGCCAATTCTTCATTTTCTGTTTAGAACTCATACAAATTTGTCCAAAAGCATGCCGAAAAAAATTTATTGTAGGTACCTGTAAGAATACCTGAATAATCGCTTTTTAAACTTATCGATGTCCTGTAAAAAGCAGATAGAAGTTAACATTTGCATTGCAATATTCGTTCTTAAGCCTACGAAATACGAGCTGTATTACGAAACACAAGTGTTCAAACATTTTAGATTATAGTCTGACGTGCCAGATTTGTAGCTTTATCGATTCGAATTGATTGACTACGTAATTTGTGTTCGGATAGACAAAACCCTATTACCCCTTCGGTTCTTATCTATGCATCTATCTAATGGACGTTGGGTTGTTTTTATTTCTAAATTAGCGTTTAGCCCTCGCTGCAGGAAATATAGCAGGTAAGTTTGAATTATATGTGTTGGCTCGTTTTATTATACTTCCTAAAACGCACCTTATTTATTCTGTGGTTTAAATGAGGAATACCCCTAAAAAGTCAGAAGGAAACTACTTTTTTTATGTTGATTCTTACTAAAAGAAGTATGTGTGCGTCTTAAAATGGTTAAGTAACTCTTTTTCAAATCGGCAATGGATCTAGAAGTCGTGTTATAACTAAACGGTCTTCGTTACCGGCTGGACTTCGGCGCTACGCCATATTGTCTGAGGTCTCAGGTTCGATACGTGGTCTGGTTAATATGGAAAACGAACTTTTATGTTGTCTCGGATTAGGGGGTCTATTCTCATAAACGAAATATGTCGGATCCGACAACGGATGGTAATTTTTAATCCTCATAATCATAAAGAAATCACTTCGAATGCAAATTAAGCGTTTTCAAAAAACAAAATATTATTTATGCAAATCAAAAACCACGTCTTCATTCCCAAACTTTTGAATAATCTTCAAAAACGAAACCTTTCGTTTGTTCGTTTCGTTTTTGAGAGTAACCCTCCTGGGCGTTGTGGTACTGTCGTTGTTTCTGATTGCTGTTAGACGAAAGCTTAATTTACTTACGGTAGGATCTGTTAAATATATGAGATGTTGTTCAATATTTATTTATTTAGTTGTAGACTCAGTCGAATTAACCGACCCGTTATCATGTTTCTGGCTTCTAAAAAATCTGCCTTAAGAAAATTTAAGCAAGTTTCCTAACTTTGAGCGCTGGTTGTATCTCGTATTAGATATTAATGAAAGCTCCCCCTGCAATGCCTTTGAGCGAGGTTCAAAGCGGTCTGCTGATAAATTAAATTCATGGCTCGAGATTGGTTCCTGTACTCGGTGTTGCGAATTTACGAGGTTCTGATTGATTCAATAACTCAATGAGGTTAACTTACTTTTTTGCTTCCAAGGACTGGGATTTTTTTTAATGCTCTAAAAAATACTAATATTTTTTCAACGAAAATTTGAATGAAAAATGATGGCTAATTTATGTCAAACTTTCAAAGGTACTTATTAATTATTAATTTTGTTCATCATCATCATCATCATCAGCCTGTTGCAGTCCACTGCTGGACATAGGCCTCTCCAAATGTTCGCCACTTCGCTCGATTTTCGGCGGCTCTCATCCAGCTCCTGCCAGCCGTCCTGCGCAAATCGTCACTCCACCTGGCCTGAGGGCGTCCTACACTACGTTTACCGAGGCGTGGTCTCCACTCCAGAACTCGTTTACCCCAACGGTTATCGGCTCTGCGGCTGATATGGCCAGCCCACTGCCACTTCAGCTTGCTAATCCTGTGAGCTATGTCGATGACTTTAGTTCTCTGCCGGATCACCTCATTATGGATTAATTTTGTTATATTTGTTAAAAGATACAACCATCGCTCAGACGTCTAATTATGCTGAAAAAATGTTTGTATCTCAGATATAAAAATATGCAGATCTGGTCGCAAGCGTACCCAATCCTCATTATCAGACCAGAAAGTTGTTTGGTAAAGATAGGAATAAGCCTGCTAGTATTAAGTACACCTTTTGTATTGTTTTTGCGAAAAAGTATTTACATTAATAAAACAGCTCAAACGTAACCGTTGGCAGTTTTATTCAAACGAGCAATATATATTTATTATTATCTGTTCCACGTCGTGCCGTTTATCATTTTAAAATTCCTTTCTTTTTAAAGCTTCTTTGGACTTCCACAAATATATCAAAATCAAAATTAGCTGAATCGATCAGATTGTTCTTGAGTTTTGGTTAAGGCTAACGAACTATAGTGCTCAGATAGAGACACTATCCAAATTTTGACAGTATATTCTGCTGCGAAATTGATTAATATGAATTTTAGCTTTTAGTATCACTGGGTACTAAATATTCAGTTAAGGCGTTACAAAGTCTTCTAACAAAATCTGATATAAAATGGTAACCATGGCACGTGTTCGCCGATGCCACACATCCTATTGATGTTTATTACTTTACTACTCAATTTTTACGCTAGAAATAGTTAAAACAGAGAAGCGAGCGGGCCTGACTTTGGCGAGCGCCATCTCTGAGGTTCTGGGTTCGATCCCCTGTCGGGTCAATATGAGAAACAATCTTGTCTATATTGTCTCGAGTCTGGGTGTTGGTACCGTCGTTGTTTCGGATTCCTGTAATACAAGTGCTTAAGCTACTTACCACAGAATCAGAGCAATGTATGTGATGTTGTCCAATAAAAAAAACCACTAAATTTAAAAATTGCTTCGGGAAACAATTTAAGTAAAAATAAAACCAATTTTTTACAAATAATTTAGTTCTAATAACGAAATTTAACGGATTTGGATAGTTATAAAAAATTTAGTTATAGCCGAATGTTCTGCCAAAAAAATCACAGCCCTGTCTGCTCAGTATGAACCCTCATTGGATGTTTACGGTAGCAAATGATGCTAACCTTCACTCGCTCAGCGGCGAGATGTTCCCGTTTCGTCCCGGGCCCAGGGGGTCGCGCCGGCCGTGACCCGCGCCTGTGTCAGGGACCGGTTAATAACGGCTTATACGGTGCTGAACAAAAGGAAATGCAGAATTTTCGACTTTCTTTTCAAGTAAAGCGATGTTGCAAGAAGCAGGTACACAGATTGTCGCTCTGCTGGGAATAGGAGCACGATTTCCTTTAAATATTCTTTTAATTATAATAATGATACATTACTAATGTCTTGATTTCTCAGCAAACAATATAAACAGTATTTTCTGTTGAAGTGCACCACGCGTTTACAATTAGATATAATAATTAAAAGCACATAATTTACACTCCAGTCCAGAAATAGACACAAATTGAATAATTAATTTTTGTTTTAACCTTGTATATAAAAAGCGTGTTTTCTAGTTTATTTAAACTATCAATTTAAATTTGTCTGTCAACTTTGAAAATAAGTGAAGTAACAGCAGCAAATAATACTATCTCGCAGATATTTTCTGAAAAGTACGGAAGAACATTTATATAGATAAGAAAAAGTAAAGGTCCCAATATTGAACCCTGAGGTGCTCTTATAGATAAACGCTACCCAAAGGGTAAAAACACGACCATATCACTAAGACGTCGCTGTCTGTCTGACCGTCCATCAGGAGCAACGAAATTACTTGTCGTTGAGACTGAGATTTTAGAGAATAATGACTCAAATGCATTTGACCATTTTTTAAAGCTTTGGAGCACCAAATGTATGAATCTAGCATTGATACTTCATTTCGCTTGGGTAATAATTTAATTATTATCTTCTTACAGCAGCAAATTCTGTTAACCTTCAACCGCTTAGCCGTGATGTGTTCCCGTTACGCCCGTCCCGGGAGGGTCACACCGGCCCTGACCCCTGATGTACCAGTTCCCGTAGGCTATTTATAACTGATTATATTTTCCGGAATGAAAATGATTACTTTATCTTAAAGATCGCCCAAGATCACTACAAAGTTTTAATAAGTTGCGTCCCATTTTCTATCCCTATGTATTTAAAACTACGCAACGGATTTTGATACAATTTTTTAATAAGTAGGTTGATGATTCATGAGGACGTCAACAATATATGGTTGAATGACATATTAAATCATAGCAGAAAACCAAATAAATATTACTATCTACATTGCACCCGTGCGTAGGAGAGTCGGGTAAACGTTATAAATAAATTAATTGTGGTTATAAATTTACATTTTATAGGAGGATATTTACGTTACTTTATTGAATTTTTAATACATCCGTAATTTAAAAATGGATATACTATAGCCTGCACTATCTTGTCATAATGTAACTTCCCAACAGTAAAAAAATCAAATAGTTTCATTAGTTTAATATCGTATTTAATGCAAACAATCGAACAGTAAAATTTTACGCTTTATAATAAAAATAAATAAAAATAACAAGAAGTAAATACTCTCAAAAGTAATTCAGCTCATCTTAAATCGTTGCTTTTTCCGGACTGTCCCGGTGTCCCGGGACTGAGTGGCCGTGACCCGGGTCATTTGGTTTACAGAGACGTTCTCGATAATATAGGTCGGCGTCATTGGAGCCATCTGTAGCAATCGCATCTGATAATAATTACTGGGATATCATAGATCTTAAAGCAAAGTGTCTCAAACTGTGCGTCTTACTAAGACTGTTGGCGTCTAGACGCATAGTTGGAGATACCTACTTTGCTTTAGAGTCGCCTATTAGTGGAGCGCCGTAAGGCATAAAAATAGTGAAATCTCGGAACCCAGGGCCAGTCAATGAATCTGTATAAAAAGTGTTTGACTGCATTATTAAAACCTCAAATAAAAATGTTAAAAAGAAAAAAATGGCCGATCTCGATTACAACAATTTTTATAAACAATTTACTGAAAAATGAAAGGCGCAAGGGAAAAAAATGTTTACAGTAAAGATCTTAATTTTATGTGTAATAGTATATATTTTATGTGTGAGTCGCGGGCACAGCTAGTCTACCTATTATAAAATACTAACTGTGCCCGCGACTTCGTTCGCGTGGACTACATCCTTTCATGGTCTGTTTTACCCCTATCTCCCCTAATATTCGAAACAAAAAGTAGTCTATATTTTAATAGAGCTATAATTGGCTACTTGACAGTTTTTGAAAAAGTATTGCAAAATGTGCGCCCGTTCATTTTATATCCCAAGCAATTCGATTTATCTGGAAAAAATGTAAATAACATACATTTAAAAAGCGCGCAAAAACGCCAAGTCATGTCACTGTTACAATTATGACGTCAACGTTGTAGACAACGAACCGATACGCATAGGAACGACTTCATTTAGATAAACGGAAAATGTTTCAATAAATTCTTAATACGATTAAAGACACAATAATTCAATTTAATCGGTAAAATAATCATTATTTCGCCACATTAAAATAAATTATTTTCGCCGACAGCTGTCATTTCCAAATTGCAATGGTGGTTTCCGTTTCGGTTCTTTTGTTCCACAGATAAAAAAAGTAAAATTTATTTTGCAAAATTAAAATACTAACTATGCTTTTAATTATAAAATAAAAATGTAAAATTATTACTTTACTATTAAGCTAACATATCTAACACTTTTCATATTTTATTGTTAACACTGTCAAGTAGCCAATTGTGCCAACTTTCATATCTCTAACTTAAAAAATAAACATTTTCCCATATAAACTTTCAAAGGTGGCATTACCCCCCCCCCCCCCTTACTTTCTAACAAAAAGTAGTCTATGTCTAATACCCATACCCATACATACCGTACCCATTTTTCGCCATCTACTATTTCCTCTACCTTTGTATAAGGTTGTCTGGAAGAGATCGCTTTCTAGCGATAAGACCGCCTAAATTGTACTATAATCAATCTGTAAAACCTACTTCTGTAAAGTTTTGTGCAATAAAGTATATCTATCTATCTAATATTATATATGCGAAAGTAACTCTGTCTGTCTGTCTGCCTGTATGTTTGTCTGTCCGGATTTCCCGCCTAAACCACTGAACCGAAATTTGGCATGGGCACACGTTGAATTTCAAGAACGGACATAGGCTACTGTTTGTTTTGAAAATAAGGAGGGATGGGGTAATACCGCCCTTGAAAGTTTATAATGGGAAAATATTTATTTTTTAAGTAAGTGATATTAAATTTAGCACAAATATAGCTCGAAACTTGGATTAAAATATGGACTGTTTTTTAATATTAGGGGAGATAGGGGTAAAACCACCCATGAAAGTATTTAGTCCACGCGAAGGAAGTCGCCGGCACAGTTAGTTAAATCATAAAAACTGTCAATGTTAAACACCAATAGTATCGTTTCCTAATTAAAGCGTAATATAGCAGTCAGTTGTCAATCGATATTACCGAAAGAGTGTAATATTTACTTACTTCTGTAGGTACTTTATTACTTAATCACTCATCCATAAAAAACTATATGACTTGGTTCAAAGTGAGCTACACATAGCAATAAGTTAGATACAGTACTACAACTGTAACTAATCTACTGAGTTTCTTACCGATGTCTTCTTGCTGGATATAGGTTCCTAACGGCAGTACAATCACCATGGGTTTTACCACAGAAATATATAAAGGATTTGACATTTATGAGTGAAATGTCAATAAACACATTTAAAATTTATCGATGACGACAATCGACAACTGTCAGTTGATTATTTATTTATTTATTAAAACTCAAAATCAAATATTTCTTTATTCAAGTAGGTTACATCTAACACTTTTGAATCGTCATTGAATACAATGCAAATTGATTCTACTTCCGGTTCGGAACCTATATCTACCGAGAAGACACCGGTAAGATACTCAGCAGATCAGTTAAAGTATCAGTATCTAACTTATTGCTATATTGTGTAGCTCACTTTGGACCAAGTCATATAGTTTTGTTTTGATGAGTGATGAAACAATTAATTACTCAAGTAAGTTTTTACTTTCGAGAGGTAAACTGGAGCAGCCCTTTCCCCAAAGGTGGCACCTGTTCACAAGCATGCCGTATATGCCAGCCATCGTTTCACTCAACCATATTGAAGGAAATATAACGACCCGCCACATAGCGCCACCAAACAAAACAAATAAGTATATAAAATAATTGTCTATGCCCCCTGGAAACATAATGACCGGTTTTATCTTATCTGCTTGGCATCCGTTAATTTGGGAACAAAAAAGGTGACCGGCTTTTAAACATACGTGAGTGTTGTTAAAAATAGCGAACGCAGACTGGCTGGGATGAAAATTGGGAACTGCTGCTTATTTTCTAAGGACATGTAGGGCTTTTACTAAAAAGAAAAAATGCCGGATCCGATAACAGATGGCATTTTTTTATTCTAACAACTCACTTTAAATGCGATGAAAGAATTCAAATAAGACTAAAAAAACACGTTTTGTGTCTAAAATTGGCCTAGACGAATGACGTTCGGTAGTCTTTGCGTGAAATAATAACAAATTAATACATCCAGACTCCTATACATTCTTACAAATTCACGTTAAGTAGGATTTAATTACATGTTACTACCTTTCTTTTTGGTAACCAAAGCAAAAATTACACTGCTTCGGGATTTCATCAACAACATGTGTGATATAGTCTGATGTATTCGCTTAAACGAGTAAGTATTTGTGATTCAAAACACACTCTTTATGACTGGGGAAGTGACTTTGAGCATGTAATCGTTACTGTACGATTCGGAGCACACGCGCCACTTCAGAGCGTTTTGTGCACGAATGCTTTTGGTAAAGACTTTGTAGTCGCAAGGGTAAAGAGTATGGGCCTCTTTGATGTAACACAATAGGCATGAAGCCTACATTAAATAAATGCAATGATTACAACAATGACTTAAATGGCTCCCGATACGTGAACGGAGAAACACTAGAATTCTTGGCCTGTTATTCAATATTCTTAACAATCCATTGTCCCCGTCCTATCTTAAGAAACAATTTAAATACCTCTGTCTTTCTCACGACCGTTCTCTTCGCTCCTCAGACAATCTCAGCTTAAGCATTCCTCGACATCATACTGAGTTCTTCTCCAAGTCTTTCACTGTGCAAGCTATCCGGCTTTGAAACGCTCTGCCCACCGAAACTCGACAATCCCTCACTAAGGGAATTTTTAAATTAAAAGTTCGTGAATTCTTTTATACCTCCCCCTCTACATAAAATTTCGTTTGCTCAATTGATTTGCTTTATTTATTCACTTGTTTGCATATATTTATATATATTATAAATATATGCAAACAAATTAAACAATAATATATATATATATATATAATTGTTTAATTATTATATTTATTTATCATGAACTTATGTATGAATATTCTATTCTCGTGTGTAATTTTCTGCTATTTATGATTATTAATTTTGTTGTTATCCATACTCACATTTTTACTGTTACCGCACCCATAAACGTGACCCAACGGTTGACTGGTAGAGAATGCTCCTAGCATTAAGTCCACCTTTTGTACTTTTTTTGTGCAATAAAGTTTTTAAATAAATAAAATAAATGATGAATATACGACCTCCACAGCTGAGAAGCCCGCTGCACAGACTTTGGCATCACACCATCAGGCCCCTCATGCGCAATATGTCAAATTTCTCGCATGAGACGTCAAACGTTTTGATACTGTTGATTGGCTAATAGCACCCCGCACTCGTATTTTTAGCCAATCAGCAGCTGACGCACTGACTTCAATCGATTTTGACGTTTGTTAACGATAAAATTTTGTTGCGTGGCGTATGCTAGGCCTGCATATCTGAGGTCCCGGATTCCCAGCCAGGACAAAACGAAAAACGAACTTGCCTATATTGTCTCGAGTTTGGGTGTTTTGGTATCGTCATTGTTGTCTGTATTGCAAGCGCTTTACCTACTTACTATAGCATCAGAGCAATATATGCTCTCCAGTCGCTTAATAACCATAGCCAAATGAAGGTTAGTGATTATCACATACTTTACATTAATTTTGCTTGACCCGGAATCGAACTTAGGTCTCTGGGACTCGTACTTTTGTTTTAACACTTACTTTTCAGGCGACGGGGTCCTGTAATGTTTGGACGTTATAGCTTATTCCTATAGGTATGTTACCAACGAATTCAGACGCGAAGGTAATATCTCCCCTTCACTAATTATCTCCCCTCGCCAGCCGCTAGTGCTCAGAGCACGGAATATCGCTGTCCTATAGGCATGTCTGAATGCAAATCCGACTTTATGACCTTTAAAGTTAAGTCGAAAATAGACTGGGAACTGCTGATCTGGGTAGGTCGGCGTGTCGCCGTATGTACGAGTATTTAATTTCGTCAGGGCTCATCCGGTAGCTAAAAGCGAGTCGGAAAAACGCCGGAGATGGGGAATCAATACCCTTACGCGAAGGGGACTGTTAGGGGGAAAATGTGAAATTCTAAATTCAATTTCGTTCGTGGAATTCAGTAAGCAAACCTCAATACAATTAGTATGTATCTGATTTTATATTTTTTGCGTTTAGAAACGTTTCGCCTAAAACCTACGAAACCACCGTTTGTTTTTAGCATATAAAGAGTGGTGTTCGACTAACTATCACTAATTGATTAATACGAGGTGGGCAAGATGAATAAAATAAATGAGTAGGTATATACATAATAATATTTAAAAATTTATTTCTTTTTCGGGAAATACACCGACAATACTTTAAAAACTTTCGAAGGGCCGGGGGGTCTATCTCCGGAGAAAAATCTTATCACCATAATGTAGCAATGAACATTTCGTCTTTGTTTAACGTAATCTAATGACACACAAGAGTACCAATAACATAACAAACCTTTTTCACTTGGTCACACTATATACCTACTGACGATTAAAAAATATAAATTACTAGCTGACCCAACAGATGTGGTCCTGTCTTAACGACGTTCTCTTTCTTAAGAACCTTACAAAAAACAAGTGAAATTAGTTCAACGGTTTTCGCGTGATGGCGCGGCGTTGCAAGGCATCAATATTCCAATTTGGGCTAACGATGTTATCGATATTATCGATGGTATCGATGTATCAATAGTCGTTTCGCTATTGAATATAGATAGTAACACTACCCCCCATGCTGCAAACACGTATTTATAAAGCCTCGTATCGCGCTGCTGGTCCGGCCCTGGCAAATAAATTAAAAAGTCCATTAAGCCTATTTTGTATCAACCAACTCATAAAGGAAATGTGACTGGCAGTTTTCTTTGTGGTGACATGTTTGTGGCAATGATTATAAGTAAAAGTTGTTTATTTTTTTAACGAAATATGAAAATATACGTCATTTTTTTTTAAACGAAATTTCAAATTCAACGTCAATATTCTCTTGGGTGTCACCACTGATCTACCGAGACCATGGACTTAGTTTATATATTAAGTCCATGACCGAGACCTAGATTATGGATGTATGACACCTATTAAAACATGATTTCTGCATAGACTTTCTATGAATATACCAATCTCTGATGTCACAACTTTACTTATCTACTACCTATTAACCAGTTTTGTAGAATATTAAGGAAAGTTTGCCAAACATTTTAAAGAAAAAAATTTTTGGGGAACTTTTAAGTTGTAAGTGCTTAAAACATATTTTCCTCTCTTACATTCGTTTGGCAAGACCTTGCTGCCTTTAAGCATATTTCTATAGGTAATAGTGAACCATAGTTTTGGTTCACTTTACACCAATAATCTAATAGAAACATCTCTTTGTTTCAGCTTCAACAAGCTACTGCTCCAGAAGGAGGAATTGGAGCAAAAGCAGCTTCACTTGCTCCAGGTGGTGGAGAGTGAGCGCACCTCTCGTTGGCAGTACGCTCAGCAGTGTGATGAGCTTACTAACGAAGTCAAGAAGCTCAGAACTGAGGTAGGTATTTTATAATCTGCTGGTACAGGAGCTAAAGCAGTTATAACCTCGTACATTTAAGATCTGGAGCATAATCAGCTTTATTTGCTCCAGGCGGAACAGCGCTTTTTTTCTACTGAGTTTCTTGCCGGTTTCTTCTGGTACGTTTAGGTTCCAAACTGGAGGTAGTTTCATTTGATTTGTATAGAGACGGTTTATAAGTGGTACTAATCTATATAAATAAAAAGATTTTGAGTTAAGCTGGCTTGACTTCTTTCTTCTTTTTTCATCAAAATAAAGAGTTTAGCTAGAGCCTTAGGCTCTTGAGGAAAACATAAACTGAGAAATCAAACAAAGGAGTGGCTTATTATTGTTATTATTGGGAAACAGATTGCCATGGGGCAGAAACAAAATAAAGAAATAAATAAAAGCTACAGCCAAAAAAAAAGAGATGTGAAAAGACGAAAACTGTTTCAGCTGTGCACATACAAGAAGGAACATGAGCCGAGCACCCGCGCGGCGTCTACCACCAGCTTGACTCCAAGCGACTCGCCAGACATAGACCCGGCGGAGCTGAGGAAGATCAAGAAAGTACAGGTAAGGTGTCCGGATTAGTCCAGTCCTCTAAATATATGAATGAAGCTGAAGTATTATAAGTTTTCTCAAAAATCTTCTCTAGTCAATGAGAATGCTATAAAATATATGCCATTAGCATGAGAGCTATAGAAAACAATATAAATATTTGAAAAAGACTTGGAAACCGTGGTTTTGTAGCGGTACCCATTTTGGATCAATTTACCATAACTCAGAGCTAAAAACACTTCAGATAAATATTTATTTAAAAAACAAAAAAAAAAAACGAAGTCGAAATCCGCCGATCCGTTCGGTAGCTACGACGCGATAGGCAGACAGACACGTCAAATTTATAAGCACCCCTAAATTTCGCGACGGTTGAAGAAAAGAGAGAGGGACAATAGCGGTTTATAAGTTTTCAGATGTCAATGAGATTTTCTAGAATTTATGACTTTCGCGTGCCACCGTCACCGTTGGTCAAACCTAACCGAAACGTTAGGCAGTTAGGAAATTATAATAACTACTTAAACATTTTTTCGCGTTTTTATTCGTTAACTTTTAAATGTTTCAAATAAGGTTGTCTGCTTTGCATCATTGGATCAGCGAGCACATAATTTGTTAAATATAGTATTTGTTATTTATGTCGTAGCAGCTCATGCTGAGGCTGGGACCTTGTTAGCTGCGCAATTATTTTATTTTGTTTCTTTTTTTTTGTTATTTTACTTTTACTGTTACTGTACCTATCATTTGTTCGTGTCACTTTTATGCCTGTGTAATAAATCAATTCTTATTTTCTATTTTTTTTTTTAAATAGTATCCGAGTGTTCATTATTTGCAGAGTTTCTTCCGAGGATGGCTGTGCAGGCGTCGGTGGAAGCAGATCGTGGAACAGTACATCAAGAGCCCTCATGCTGAGAGTATGAGAAAGAGGAACAGGTATAAAGCTCATTTGGGATGACATTCAGAGTTGTCTATTATAGTGCGTGCGGAAGACGCTAGTTACCACGTGTGTCGTACATACATATGTGGTGAATTAGTCAAAGAAGCGATTGAGATGACATGACGCTAGAGAAAACTCAATGCGCCATTCGACGGTAGTTTAATTTCGGGACAAGAGTTAAAAATTTTCAATGGATAAATTTTATAAATGTGTGATAATTGTGATGACCTCCTTAGCCGAGGAGTGAGCGATTTGGACTGTTCCTTCGCGCCATCTCTGAGGTTTCGGGTCGATTTCAAGTTGGGTCAATATGGAAAACTTTAACTCAATATTTAGTCCTAACAAATTTAAATCGGTTTTGTATTTAATTACAAATCGCAACTCGAATCATCACATTATATATGCTTTCTTTTTACAGTCTCGTCTTCAAAATGGTTGAGGCTGAAGAAGAATATCTGGAGCAAATGGAAATTCTGGTCCGTGTAACAATTTTTTTTTGGATTTTTTACATGACGAAATTGGATTTGCTACGTTACTTTTTCTTTTTTTTTCGGAATTAATTTGGGCTTTTATTTAGGTGACGTGTTTCCTTCGGCCGTTCAAGATGGCAGCCAGCTCCAAGAAGCCGCCATGCACCCACGAGGATGTCAACTCCATCTTCTTAAACAGCGAAACAGTATTGTTCCTTCACCAGATCTTCTTTAAAGGGCTCACGTCACGGATGGAGTCCTGGCCTACACTCGTATTAGGTGAGTTTCAAAAACTAGATTAAGACAATCAAGCTGTAATATAAATGTAAAATGTAATACACACATAGGTATATCTGAGTAAAGCCTGTGAAATAAAGGGCTTTAGACTAAAAATTCGTAATTGCAGTACGATGATGTCGGTAAATTCTTTTAATATTATAAAGGTTCTACTAATACCCGGTTCAATTATTGGAAAAACAAGCCGTTCTAGTTACCTTCGGATAGTAGTAAATTATACCTACGAGGTATAATCTAAAAACGACCGACAGACGACTGATGAAATATTCAAATATTGGAACTGGCTAATAAATTGACTTAAGACCATGTCCGTAATCAGATATGGTCTAAAGTCAATAAGCCTAAAAATACGACTTATTGCACTCTTCGTTAGGACGGCATTAATCGAGCATCAAATAAATCAATCAATAATAGGTTGGTCACAAATTTTATAAGTAAGCCACTTGAGCTCGGTCGACTTGTGGCTCAGTCAGTATTTCTGTCGCTGAAATTCATAATTCTGCCCTGTGAAATCGTTTCTCATTTTATTATGCATGTGAAATTTTGCAATAATATGGTTGTCTGGATGTATGTTTGTTACGCTTTTACACAAAAGCTACTGAACATTTAAGATTACATTTGGTATGAAGAGAAATTAAATACTATATAACTTGAATCCCGAGAAAACGCGGACGAAGTCGCATGCAACAGGTAGCATAGTTTTACTGTAATGTTACCTACTGATCTTTAATTTTCTACAATCATCCCAAAAACTGATATCATGTTACCAAATTTCAGCCTACCCACATTATTTTCCAATAATAAGCAATTGCCTCTCCTCATTAATCTAAATAACCAGACAGCGCGACGCGGACTTCGCTAGTTTATATAAATACTAGCTGTGCCCGCGACTTCGTTCGCGTGGACTACATCCTTTCATGGTCGGTTTTACCCCTTTCTCCCCTAATATTCGAAACAAAAAGTAGTCTATATTTTAATCCAAGTTTCGAGCTATAATAATTGTGCCAAATTTCATATCTCTAACTTAAAAAATAAACATTTTCCCATAAAAACTTTCAAAGGTTGCATTACCCCCCCCCCCCCCCCTTACTTTCTAATAAAAAGTAGCCTATGTCCGTTCTTGAAGTTCAACGTATACCTATGCCAAATTTCATCAAAATCGGTTGAGAGGTTTAAGCGGGAAAGCGTAACAGACAGACATACAGAGTTACTTTCGCATTTATAATAATAATAGGGATACTAGCTTTTGTCATTGACATCATGTGCATGGAACAGTTAATGAACATAATTCATTAATGACCACCTCCGTAGCCGTGAGACGAGCAAGCCCGAGCTTGGCGTCGTGTATCTCTGAGGTCTCGAATTCGATTCCCGGTCGGGTCAATATACAAAACGAATGTTCCTATATTGTCTTGGGTCTTGTGGTATCGTCGTTTCTTCTGATTGCTGTAACACAAGTGCTTATCGATGTTGAAGTGCCAATACCGCCTAACTATCACTACTCAAATAATAATAAAAAAGATTTATTTGTTACACAATAAGGTTCTTAATAATTTTCTCATAAAAATAACGTTAGGTGAAATTGGTACTTCACCGTCGATGCTACTTAATTACCACAGAATCAGAGCAATGTATGTGATTTATGTTTATTTAAGTATATTTTACAATCCCACCTGCTTTTATCTGTATACAAGACAAGTACTTAGTTGTGTACTGCATATAGGAGACCTATTCGACATGCTGCTTCCGATGCTGACCATCTACCAAGAGTACGTCCGGAACCACCACTACTCCCTGCAAGTTCTGACAGAGTGCAAGCAGAGTCAGCCCTTCGCACAGCTCCTGGCGAGGCTTGAGAGCAAGCCGGCCTGCCAGAGCCGTAGCCTGGAGACCTTTTTGACGTACCCCATGCATCAGGTATGTGGAAGAAAGAGAAAAACGTTTATTTAGTAACGTTCCTACATTGAATTTAATGAAAATTCTGAAATTTATTGAACTTATCAAATTATGACACTAACAACAAATTGTCATAGAGATTGAGCTCATCACTCCTGATGTTAAGTGATAATGAGGTCCCAGCTTAAGGGTGACAAGTATAGCATAATAAAGCTGTTACTGGATTTGTCACCCTTACCTTGAAGGCTTGACCATTGCTACTAATGTAGCACCCTCGCGGGAGCTCTGGAAACTTACTCATACCAAGGAACACAACAACACCAAGTGATTGTTATTTGACTGTGGTCTTGTGAATACCAATATCTCGATTAATTAATTACGATGTATTGAGGATTTAAATAATCCTACAGTTTAAAACATCATGTTAGAATTTACTAATCAGGAAACTGTTGGATCCGACGTCTATGCTGCGATCTTCTAGAATATTCTCATTTTCCATATAACTTCTTCTCTCTCCCCATCTAACGTCTTAAATCTCGGAATCCGGTGGATTTTACAGTTACTTTAGAATTTTTTACTTCTATCAACAAAAACATAAATTCAAAGACCCTTGTAGTTGTTTATACGATTCAGTTAAGTTCGGATGTTAATAATTTAGCTGAATGTATGATATCGTTGGCATCCAGATCCCACGGTACATCATTACGTTGCACGAGCTGCTGGCTCACACGCCGCACGACCACGTTGAGCGGCGCAGCCTTCAGCATGCGCGCGCGCAACTTGAAGAACTTTCCAGGCAAATGCACGACGAGGTAATGATGAACACAAATATTTGTTAGCACACTCTGTTTAATTGACGAACTCTGTAGCCAAAAAGCTAGCGAGCTGGACGTTGCATCATCGTAGGAGTCGGGGTTAGATTGCCTGTCGGGTTAACATGGAAAACGAACTTTTCTTTGTTGTCCTGAATGTGGATGTTGTGAAGACGTGACTTAATGTGATGTGCTTCAGCTACTCACCATGGAATCGAAGAAATTGTGTGATATCGTTTAATTCTTTTAAACACATTTGTAATGTCATGATTAAGACTTGAACTACACTTTTAACCGACTTTGTCGATAGGTAAGCGAGACGGAAAACTTAAGGAAGAATTTGGCTGTGGAGAGGATGATCATAGAGGGTTGTGATATTTTGCTGGACGTCAACCAAGTTTTCATCAGACAAGGTGCGTACAACAATATTCTTTTCTAAATGGTTTTAGTAAGGATTAACTTGACTGATATGACACTAGATGTTGACGAGCTAATTATTTTTATTCACGTTACCTTTATCCTTAAGGCAATTCAACATTCATCTTTTGTACCAACTCATTAATGAAAAATTACCAGAGATTAACTTTATCATGTATCTATTTAAAATTTGTAGGCACACTGTCCCAAGTGGTTGGCAAAGGTCGAAGAGCGAACCTGCAGGCGAGACAAGCCTTCTTGTTCAGCAACCATTTGCTTCTAACCACTAGAGCTACTGGTGGAAGACTGCACCTGCCCCCAGCAGGAAGACTTCCACTACATGACGCACTCTTAGTTGAAGATCCGTCAAACCATGATGATGATGGTAAGTCTGATGATAGAATAGTCTAAACAGTTAGTGACATACTTCAGACCTGATGCCAACTAATGTCTTCGACTTGTTTTCTAGATTCCACTTCAGTATGTTCGTCTCCCGGAGGTGAAGCGTATCAAGGAAAAGACTTCAAAATACTAGTCGAAGTTAAAGGAGAACAAATATGTGCTCATTTAGGTAAGCAGTCACTCTTACCTTAGATTTATATCTACGGGTTTGGTTAGTAACGTTAAAAAAAATTAAATCTATTGTGATTTGCCTCCAATTATTGGAGTCCAATGTAACTCCTTTAGCAAGGTAGAGTCAAGAAAATCTATATCTGCAGACGTCAGTCACTCAGTTTCATGTGAAATTTTGTTTCTAACTACCGCACTGGCCCTAGACCAAACTGTAACAGTTCTTGAGTCCATTTACGCAAATAACCAGCCACTAGTATTTTGGGTGTCTTATACCTGGTTGGTTCATCCAGTAATTAAGATTTAAGTAAGATTTATTTGTTTTACGTAAGAGTTGCAATGATTTAATTTTTATCATTAGTGGCAGCTACATTAGAAGAGAAAGCTGCCTGGACAAGCGAACTGGCGCAGTGCATGGAGAGCGCTGCCCTGACGGAACTGCTCCGGGCGTGTGGCGCGTGTGGTGCAGCGTCAGCCTCCCTGCCTGCCTGCCGTTCCGACCGAGCCCTCTTCACTGACGACGTTGACATACGCTTCAGCAGGACGCTCAACTCCTGCAAAGTCCCTCAGATAAGGTCTGCCACTCCTCAGAGGCTGCTGCAAAGGCTTACTGGTAAGATTTGAATTGTGTTATTACTTTCTTTTGAGTTGTTTCTTGGTTGCTTGTGAAATTCCAAGCAATATGTCATGATAAGGGTCTCATAGGCTCTGGATGGACACTTTCTCTGTAAGGTTAAGACATTAAAGATGGTAGAATAGTTAGCGATAATGGTTATCGAATCAGGGCTTGTGAATTCGGTAACCACCCAGAACGATCATAAGGATTGTTCTATATCTGTGTGTGTAATATATTTACATATTCAATTGTATATGGTGGCATCATTGTTAATTCTGCATAAATCCGTTAAAATATCCTGCGCTCTCTCTAGTCGTTTGCCGCGCCGATTATGGTGGTGAAGGAGAGAGTAGATACACGTTGCCCAAATGTTTGGGTGCTATAAACCAGGTCCTGTGTAATTGGTTGGTCTTTACGATATTGTCTCCTTTTGTTTAAATTAGTCGGGATGGTATTAAAAATAAATAGTGAAATTAGGTTTTATCAATCGAATATTTGAGAAATGAAATATTACGTTGATCTCTAGAATGTGAACTGAAAGAACTCCTAATTAATGTGCTAATATTTCTCAATATGTATCATTATTGAGAGTTTGTCGATGTATTTGAAAATATACTAGTGCAGATCTTTTACGGCGTTGATGGAAACTTTCCTTTTTTTACAGACCTGCGTTTCCTCTCCGTGGACTTCTTAAATACGTTCCTGCTTACGTACCGCGTTTTCACTGACGGCGTCACAGTGCTAGAGGCTCTTAAGCAAGTGTTCTACGAGCAGTCACAGCAAGAGATGGAGCTAGCCCCGCCTCCTGACGCCACGAGGAAGACCAGCGCCGCAAGTTCAGTTTCTGGTGAGTTCTCATTCAATATTAAACTCTCTGTATATGTGGCAATAGTTTGTATTTGTGTACCTCAGCTGTTGTCGTCTGACGATAATAAGTTATGCTGGTTCTTTGCTTGGTTTATCCGATTTTCGTAGTTTTAACTGTGGTTTGTTTCCCTTATTGAATGAAAAATAGATACCTAAATTTAGAACCTTTAAGAAATGACGGTATTAAATTAAGATAAAACTACTATTGAGCTAAAATCCAATTATCAATCCTACTTTGTACCAATATTTTGTAACTCTGTCCCAAGTTATCTCGTTTAACAGTGTGGTAGTTGAATCTACCATTACTCACCATACATGTACTGTACTGTACATATTATGCTATTCCAACCGAAGTAGGTATTGTAGTTTATATAGATAGTTGTAGGAAGTTTTCATAGATAGGGATACATTTCAGCCAGAGTTAGTAACTAAGCAGATAGTTACTAATGGAAGTAGTAAAGTCGAGTAAAACTTCGCAGGTTACGGATCAGAATACAGTGACAGAGATTGGCAGTCACGATTCTGGAGAACATCAAGGAAAAGTAAGACCTTTAAATTATTTGGCCGATATGAATTAGCTGAAAGTTCATAATGGTGTCTATAGGAGAATGAGCGTCTTAAAGAGGAAAAACACCCTCTTTTGCTTGTAACTCCCTTATAAAAGGCATTTATGGTAGGGACGAGATTGAAGTGTTTATTAATAATTATTGTCTTTGGTAGGTACAATACCCAGTTTTGATGACGTTACACCTATATTTATTGCTTAATCCAGCAAGTTATTACAAAAATACTCCTAAAGTAAACATTACTCCGACTTTGTCAACTTACTTTTCAATTTTCGTGTAATGACTACATAGAATAGAGTCATCTTCTTCCTTTTCCTAACGTGTATCCTAGTTTTGCATACATTACGAAGTCTGAGATCCATTGTGATAATAATTACAGCCTGATCGAGTCTGACGAGTCTTGTTACAACATTGTCATCTGGTTTCTACAGAAAAAAAAACCACAATATTCGGATCATGGTCAACAGCTTATTGTTCATTAACACTCATCACATTATCAATATGTTAGTCTGTTCATTTTAGGTGAAGACGATGACAAGCTATCTCCTTATTTGACGGCCCCATCACGAAGAACTTCTTCTGTCAGCAAGGTATGCTTAGCATCTAGCGTATTATGAAAACTTAACTAAAAACATCCACATCAGGAGTTTATATTGAAAATATGATGAATATTGATTGGAAATCCAACAGACGCTGTTGAAAACTTATTTCTGAACTATGTGGGTAGTGATTATAATTAAGTAGCAACAGTGAATGTAGTACTAATTATTTTGGCGATCTTATCATGCTTGCTCAAGACGGAGGAGGATAATAGCCACTTAACAATTCCTAAAATAATGGCTACATCATCGAGCAACGAGACATTGAAAGGTAAATAAATAAATAAATAAATGCGCCAGGCAATCACACCAATCACCTGGTCTCAAACTAAGGTTTTCCCTTGTACTATGAGTACCAGACGATGGATACTAACTGGGGGCGTCATCCCAGAACACCCAGACCCAAGTCAATTTATAAAAGTTCGTTTTCCAAATTGACCCGACCGGGAATCGAACCCTGGACCTTTCGCGCTTTGGCCGCCTACCTTAGCCACTGCGCCACCAACGTCGTTATTGAAAGGTAATAACTTCGTAAGGATAATTTGACCTTTAATAGATACACACAAGGTACGCGTTTAACCTGAAATGATTATTTATAAGTAGCTTAATTTTGTCCTGGAATCTGTTTGCGAATAACTTTAGTTGTAAACATTTTTTTTTGCATTATTTTTTAAAAGTGACTGTTTTTAACGAGCTCAAGTTATTTGGCTTCGTAATTAGGCATTTTATTTGTTTTCTGGTTTTATTTCGATAATTTGCCAAACTGATTTACCCTAATCTGATCAAATTTCTTTATGAAATTACTTGAAATGTTAAGAAAATTGATGATCAAAATTAGGATTTGAGGTTGTTGCAACTGTACGTACACACGTCCATCGCCTTAAGGTATTATTTAATCTCTTACTTATTTTACTATCCTCAAGGTACATCTCCGTCCTCCCCTGGAGCCATCAGCTCTGTCACATTAGTGGGAAGTCCCAAAAAGGCGAGTCCAGAGCACACCGCGAGTAAGTCGCAAGCAACAAAGTCTCCACCCAAGGACAATGATGCAGCAGCCGGGATCACCAAGGACGAGAGTATTGAACTGGTGGACCAGAGTGATGAAGATATTAAGTACAAAGAGGAAGAGCAGGAGAAGAACAAATACAAGATAGACGACAAGTTCAAGATATCGCAGCGGTTCTCGGAGGTATGTTGAAGTTGGTGTGGATACCTTTATTGACCATGAGAAATAACCGTTGTAAAATAGCCGATAATAACCGTTTCTAGCAACGATTTTTCTATTTTAAAATGTTATCTTTTAAACTGCTCACATTAGGGAATTACACTTTACAGCTCCCTTATGCCCGGTTGCAATATTTTACGGTTCGTAATGTGTCATAATGATTATCTGTTTTTCTCCAACCGACTACGAGTCGTTAATTTTAATTTCAAATTAACATTCCATATCAGCGGTCGTCCGTCGGTCGTTTTTTTCTTACGTCTCGTATAATTTATTACTATCTGTAAGTAGGACGGATCCCTTTTCAAATATTGGAATCTGGCACTAGTCGATTTCAATACCTTAATATTTTATAGGTACCGAATACTTCTTGGGTATGACTTTTATTTATTTTGAACTTTATTGCAAGTCAATAGTAAAGTACTACTACAATAATAAGCCCTACCACAATAGTGGTTTACGAGCTTCTGGAATTCGTTGCTCCGTTTCAACAATCGTACCTATACCCTATTAGTCCGATAGTGTCCATCCAAACACAAGGGATCGCCTCTGTCCAGTAGTGTGCACATTCAGACTAATGATGTATCGAAGTATGTCCAGCGGGTCCGTACAATGTCGGAGAGTCCGCGTCGGCTGGCCCCGTCGGCCGCCGCCAGCGCAGCCGACGCCCGACGTCGGTCCGACAGCGCGAAGGACGCAGCCGCCGGCTCCGCCGCGCCGGTCGAGCCGCGACGGGCCTCCGACTCGAACGCAGCGAGATACGCACATAGGCGGTCAGTCAGGTCAGTTTTTCTAGGTGGAGGTCGCTGAGACATGACCGCAGGGGAGACACGCTGCTGGTTTCTCCACTTCAAGCACTTGAAACAGATGGCTACGTGGATAGACGGTAAGTCAGACCAGTTCCACTAGGCGGAGGGGGCTCTGTAATAACCGCAGGAGTGCAATATGGCGCTGTTGTTTCCACTACAAGCGTCAGTATATAGATAGACAGAAAGTCAGGTCAGTTTTTTAGCGGAGGTACCTGTCACATGACCCCCCGCTCTCTCTTTCTCCACGTCAAGAACTCAAAACAGATGGTTACCTACGTGGATAGATGGTCAGTCAAGCCAGTTCCACTACGTGGCCCCTCCTCTGTGATGATCACAGGAGTGAAACATGCCGCCGCCGTTTCCATGTCATCCGACGTCTAAACACAAGGGTAAATACGTAGATAGACGGTCAGCCAGGTCAGTTTATGTAAGTGGAGAACGCTCTGTGATGACCGTAAGAGCGAAATATGGTGCTGTTGTTACCACGATAGATAGACAGACAGTCAGGTCAGTTTTCCTAGCGGAGGCAGCTGTCTCATGATGCACGCTGCCGCTTTCTCCACATCAAGCTCTCAAAACAGATGGTTACGTAGATAGATGGTCAGTCAAGCCAGTTCCAATAGGTGGAGGGAGCTCTGTGACGACCGCAGGAGCGAGACATGCTGTCGCCGCTTGTACGTTATCCGAAGTCAAAACACATGGGTAACTACATAGATAGACGGTCAGTCAGGTCAGTTTATGTAAGTGGAGAACGCTGTGTGATGACCGCAGGAGTGAATTATGGCGCTGTTTTTACCACTACAAGCGTCAATACATAGATATATGTCTAGACAGTCAGGTTAGTTTTTCTAGCGGAGGCAGCTGTCACATGACCCTACGCTCTCGCTTTCTTCACGTCAAGCACTCAAAACAGATGGACAGACCGTTACGTAGATAGACGGCCAGTCACACCATTTCCACTAGGTGCAGGGAGCTCTGTGATGACCACAGGAGCAAGACATGCCATTGCCGTTTGCACGTCATCCGACGACAAAACACATGGGAGAGATGTTCAGTCAGGTCAGTTTATGTAAGTGGAGAATGCTGTGTGATGCTGATGACAGTAAGAGCGACATACGGCGCTGTTGGTACCACTACAAGCGTCAGTATATAGATACGTGGATAGACAGTAAGTCATGTCAGTTTTATTTGGTAGAGGACGCTGTATGATGACTGAAGGAGCGATATGTTTAATGCCGTTTCAACGTCAAGCGGCTGAACATACATAGCAGGTGGTTTTTCTTGATGAAGGTTGCTATTTCTCAAATTCTGGTACCACTGCTTCAGTTCAGTTAGTTTCTTTTCTTTAAGTTGATGGTGCTGCGTGATGATCTGCGTTAGAGTAGAAACTATTTTACATTATTATAAACGTACCTATTATGGCCTTACACAACATTTGCCAAAACTACCTTCTAAACTAACTGCGTACCTAAATATACTGTATCAATTCGGCAGGGTGAGTATATGGGAGTATAAAATTCACGTTTACCAATGTTACTAAGTATCTAGGTTTTTTAACTTCGTAGATTGTATACCTAAGGGCGTAAGACCCAGCAAACCAAACAAAATAAAAAATCAACTGTGTTCTTCATTTAAAAGGATATTCGGCAATACAAGGATATATATTTAATGCAATGTGGAAAATATTCCACAGCCCAAAAATCAAGAACAGTAATACCTTAACTTACGCTACCCTGACTTGACCTTGAAACTGGAATCACCAAATTTAAAAATCTTCTACCTATTTTTACAGTACTTACTGCTTTTTTCATCACTTAAATTTATTATTGACGATGTTATCATACCTCGATTTGAGCTGTTACTACTGGTTACCCATCGCGTAATATTGCTGTAGATACTATGACTTTAACCTTATTAATAAGAGAGGCGAGCGGGCCGGACTGGCATTGCCCCTTCTCTGAGGTCCCGGGTTCGATCCCCGGTCAATGAGGAAAACAAACTTTTCTATATTGTCTAGGGTCTGGGTGTTGTGGGGCCGTCGTTGTTTCTGATATCTGTAACACAAGTGCTTCAGCTACTTACCACATAATCAGGACAATGTATGTGATGTTGTCCAATATTTATTTATTTATTAATCTGAGTTTGATACATTTTGCTAGCTTTGTTGCCCTTTAACTTGACTTGTGGTGTTGGGGATGCAGCGAGCGGCGCTACACCAACTCCTCGATCAACAGCGAGCGGCGCCGCTACTGGGGCGGCTCTGAGCCCCGCTCCTCCGTCACTTCACAGGTCTCTCAGGTCGCACAGGTATATATATATGTATATGTATGTGATGTTGTTACAAATTGTGGGTAGTTCAGAAATGTAAGAACATGCCTCACCAGCTTCCTTGGGTGTACTTGCTTTTCAGCATACGAACCGAATTTTGGAGGTCGCACCGGGCATGTGCGTGAGCGCTCTCCAGGATGCTTTTCTTCTCTCTACAAATCTTTAACCAGTGTCCCTTCCGTCTCAGTTCCATCTCGGATTTATACAACGTAGGGGCAAAACAGGAGGTGGAACTCACCTGTTTGGCAACCTCAGTAGCTCAGAAGTTAGCGGGCCGGACTTTAAACTCAGAAGAGGTTATTAACATGAGATTGATGTACTGATGACAGTGATTATCATTAAACAATTATACTTACTTGTGGTACAATATCACTTACCAATCAGACCATTTTAAACGTGTGATAACTTATAGGTACCTCGAAATGGAGTCTTGTCCCTGAACTAAAATCCTTGCTATATGATTCCAGAACTACCGCAGGGAAACCAGCCAACCCAAAGCCGGTGTAGTTATCACATCATTCAGACAATCTCACAGAAGGTAACACATTTTTGTTTCATCTCGTTCACAACGATTTCTTCCAAATCATTACATTGTCCGATTCGTAAATTTGTTAATTTCTATGGCACAAGAGTGGGAGCTCAAATCTCAGTGTTGTGGCATGTATATCACCTTTTCTTATTTCATAATGTCAGAACTATTTGAGAGTATTGTCAAAGTTTAATAGCGCTTTGCACGTAAACTTATTGACTTGATTCATACTTGGGTTGTCAACAAAGTTTGAAACATCATCGAATTCTTCTTCAGCGCATTCTTAATCTTCAATAAAAATCGTCTTATTAATTAATATTCGTTTAACAGCTTTGGAAAAGACCTGTTGTGGTGAGTGATTGGTGAAGGTAAAAGATGTAGAATTCGAAATCCGTAGAATTGCCGTAGAGGAAGTAATTTTTGAAATATTTCGCTTTGAATAGAATAATCATATGTTTTTACCCTATTCAGAAATTTATGTGCAAGTCCAGTGTCGATTCCAGTGTTAACAGTACATACATTGTCCAATCACATTGACACCACAAATAATACCGTACATTTTAGTAACATTGATGACATTATTCGAAAAATATCTTGCATAACCTGCACTCTACTCCACATTTGACAATGAAAGTTGTTAAATTACTATGATTCACTCATATTTTAAACAAAAATAACACTTATCACTGATTTTATTTACGAAATCCATACGGATTTTAAACTTTTGTGCTTATGATACCTTAGATTTCAATTTTATATGTAATTAAACTTATATAATAAGTTATGTGTAATTGTTCTGAACCGTATTAAGTAAAGACATTATAAAACAAGTAAGTATTTTAGGACAATTGCACATTTAAGAAATAATTTACATTTATGTGTTTTATTAAATAAGACCTAATTAAATCCGATGTGAGAAAGGAAGTGATGGCCACAATTAAAAAAATAAAACGAACTATAAACTGATTCTTTTTTCTTTGCATGCTTATTCCAAATTCAAAAATACCTTCTTAAATTGGGATTAAAGTTACACTTTGCTCTAAACCTTTTTTTTTTTTTCTATGGGTATCTAACCTGCATCCTTCCTTCCAATGTCTCACTATACTTAGTTTTGCATGATTCACTGTCTCTACGTTTATATTAATCTACTAAGAGTACTATCTATAGTATTATTATTTCACTATAACTTTCTAAACTTTAACTTTCCAAGTGTCAAGACTTGAATTATTTTACTCTATTCTACGATAGACAAATCTATCATGGAAGCAGTATTTCAAGTTAGCCTACAATCATAACAGTCTTTCATCATGTCATTCCTCGGCTAATTTAAGAATATGATGTAGGAGCAGTACCTCAACAGCGGCGGTGGCTTTCGCTGTGGCCACTTCAGCATCTTCTAACCCAAGGTCTCCACCGCCTACATCTCCTCCAGCTACTAGGAGGGACTCAGTCATTTCTACAGCTGCTACCATGAGAGTGCTTAATGTTCTAAGGTGAGACAAAGGATATCTCTACCATGTAGCCTTTTTTACAATTTTATGCGACCTTCTCTTAAATTATATCCTAATCCTAATCACAAAACGTCGGATCGGATTCGAATACGCGTTTTATCTCTTTTTAACTTAAAGGATTGAACGATTTTATTATTTTTATAGTACTATACGCCGTACTAGCGAACTTTAAATATTAGAAACAGAGAAATTTTATCTCCCCTTGTGGTGCGGGAATTGAACCCACGACCTTCACATATCGCGCGTGCTGCTCTTACCAAACAACAAAAACATTTCTGCAACGAATGTACCACGGACCGATAAGTATGTAGTTCTAAACATATTCGGCAGAGGGCACTTACCGGAGGCTAACGGTTGATACAGCAGAAAAATTTCATCGCCTACGATAACTTGCGGTTAGCTCAGTTGGTAAGAGCAGCACGCGCGATACGTGAAGGTCGTGGGTTCATTTCCCGGACCGCAAGGGGAGATAAAATTTTTCTGTTTCTAATATTTAAAGGATTGAACACAGGTTTCTGAGCTTATGGATCAGGCCTCTGTTGATAATCCGTAGTAACATGTCCTCCTCAAGTTTTGAAATTTATTTGTGAACAGAAAAAATATCGCATATAAATTACAACATGTTAATAAATAAATTAATCGTATTTGCATCATAAAAACACACATACACAATTTTTTAAAATTATACAAGTTTATGATTATATGACGACGTACTGAAGTGGCCCGGCCGCTTTGGCGACGCGACTTAATATTTAACAAGTAATTTTTAAGTAAACTATTTACTATCATTCTTTCAGGCATTGGATCTCCAAACATTCACATGACTTCTGGGCAGACGAGCGGCTACGAGGGCTCACGATGGACTTCCTCAAGGAGATAGAGGGCAGCCCTGGCCTTCTCCCAGCAGAACACAAAGCAGCAGCCCAACTGCTTCGACTACTAGAACGCGCTCCGGATAGGACAGTTGACCTGAAAGCGCTTTTCATACCCCCTCATGTAAGTATGTTATATCTCAAGACTCTATCTAAAAGTGTAAAAATGTTGAGGTTGCTACAAGAAGTGGAAGAACTTTATATCCGCTTGTCACGTGATTAACCAGGTTTTATAAATTACTAGCTGTGCCCGCGACTTCGTTCGCGTGGACTACATCCTTTCATGGTCGGTTTTACCCCTTTCTCCCCTAATATTCGAAACAAAAAGCAATCTATATTTTAATCCAAATTTCGAGCTATATTTGTGCCAAATTTCATATCTCTAACTTCAAAATTAAACATTTTTCCATATAAACTTTCAAAGCCCCCCTTATTTTCTAATAAAAAGTAGCCTATGTCCGTTCTTGAGATTCAACGTATACCTATACCAAATTTCATCAAAATCGGTTAAGAGGTTTAAGCAGGAAAGCGTAACAGACAGACAGACAGAGTTACTTTCGCATTTATAATATTAGTAGGGATTTAACCTATAGTGCACACGTGACACCCTATAATGGCACTGCAAATCTTACAGGGTGTCTATCTTATAATACAAAGCTTAAAACTATAATAGGTAAACAGTAGCTCCCTACACGTACGTTCCCGATACATTTTCAACTTCTTTTTACAAACTTTGTACTGAAAATTAAGAACATAACAAAAAAAGAACTTTGGCGGACCAAAAGGTTTGTCTCTGATTATTTCGACGATTAATTTTAATTTATATATTACTTCTAAAACATATATCCACAGACAATAAGGCCAGATAATAAAAAATAACCTTTACAACACATGTTATCTGAACTTGTTTTACTTTTAGGTGCCAACGAAGGAAAGCGTAGAGACGTTGTCAGCTCTCGAGATTGCTGAGCAAATGACTTATTTGGATTACCAGATTTTCAGTTCCATAAATAGCGAGTATGTATACTTATATGATTTTTGCATCACACATGCGTGTTTCATAACTTGTAATATCACCACATTACTTCTGAGTACCATGTAAAGGTGTAGCAATCTTTAAAAAATCAATAATTGTACTTAAAATGTTTATGCAATAATTGTAGTGCCACCACTAGTAGTGTTTTCTATGTAGAAAATAAAGAATTTGTGTTATACCTATGTAGGTATAACACAAATTCTTCAGATGCTTACTTTGGAATCAGGTCATATTTTATAAGTGACATTTTTTAATTTTATTTCATAATAATATAAACCAGGTACATTAAATTAGTGTTTTATTAATCAGATGACTGATCAATTCGTCATTGAATAGGCAATTTGTGTTCTATAAAAAATATTAAAAAAGCATCTTATTAAAATGTCTTGATGCGGCATTTAAGCACTTTAACGTTGCCTTCCCAGAGACGTATAAACAAACTAAAATGTTTTATTTGTAGTATTTTTTTAGTAGTAAGAATGTAATGCTTTATGTGGTGTTACAGAGAGTTCCTAGGCCAAGCGTGGACGAAAGCAGACAAGGCAGAACGAGCGCCGCACATTTTAATGATGACCGCTCATTTTAATCACATCTCAAACCTTGTTATAACGGAGATATTGAAGAAATATACATTGACTGGTAAGTGACAATGGGACCTGCTAACTAAAATACTTAATAGTTTTATTCTTGTTAACTTATTACGAGTTTTGTACGAGCGAAACACGAACTCGTATTGTGTAGGATAAAAGCTTTAAAAAAAATATTTGACTTTAGGAAAATATTTTACAGTGAAGGAATTTGGTATTATTTTACCGTCAGGCGAGTGGTAGGTATAAAATAACAGGGACGACTCTAAGGAGTAAAACTAATAAGAACAATAAATAGACACTGATCTTAGTCCACATTAATGTAATGGGAACTACGAAACTCTACCACGTGTGTCGGACCCGCACTTATATCTTTACTAGCTGTGCCCGCGACTTCGTTCGCGTGGACTACATCCTTTTATGGTCGGTTTTACCCCTTTCTCCCCTAATATTCGAAACAAAAAGTAGTCTATATTTTAATCCAAGTTTTGAGCTATATTTGTGCCAAATTTCATATCTCAGACTTCAAAAATAAACATTATTCCATATAAACTTTCAAAGGTTGTATTACCCCCATCCCCCCTTATTTTCTAATAAAAAGTAGTCTATGTCCGTTCTTGAGATTCAACGTATACCTATACCAAATTTCATCAGAATCGGTTGAGAGGTTTAAGCAGGAAAGCGTAACAGACAGACAGACAGACAGAGTTACTTTCACATTTATAATATTAGTAGGGATTTATTAACTACAAACATGCATTTGTTTGTTTTCTCCACTTTTAGGTCGCGTAGCTGCAATAGAAAAATGGGCAGCAGTAGCCGACATAGCTCGTTGCCTGCACAATTTTAACGGCGTATTGCAAGTATGTGCAGCCCTATCCAACACTTCTGTATATCGCCTCAAAAAGACTTGGGAAAAAGTGTCAAAAACGGTAAGTTCCTACAAATTTGTTGAAAATATCACAATATCGTCAATGTAGTACAATATTTACATTGAGTTGTTTTTTTCACTTTAGATTCAATAGCAACGCTGTTTTTTATTGTTTTACATCATACAATTTTTTTTGACGGACGGACATTGTTTAATACGAACCAATAATTAAAATGTGTAACTTGCATGTGATTAAGTAGTTTGATAAAAGCCTGTAAGACAATTTACGACCCTTTCCTGTTACAGAGCAAGCAAACTATTGAGAGAATGCAGACTATAATATCTTCTGAATGTCGCTTTAGGATCTTAAGGGATGCTTTACATAGGTGAGGCATAAGAAAAATCTTGGAAACGTAACGTACCTATATACACACTTTTTCTACTTAAATGCAATATTTTTTTTACAGATGCGACCCACCGTGCATTCCATATTTAGGGATGTATTTATCCGATCTGTCCTTTATTGAAGAAGGAACTTCTAACTACACCCCTGACGGTCTTCTGAACTTCTCAAAAATGAGAATGGTACTTGTATTCAAATAAGCTGAATGATACAAATCAATCGACGGTTATTTTAATTATTTTTCTTTTTTTGTAGATTGCACACGTAATACGTGAAATTAGAAACTTCCAACAAACTCCGTATAAAATTGATCACATACCAAAGGTAAGAAGTTTAACAACTGATTACTACTGATAAATGATTATACTAAATTGCATTTATTAAATTTATAGTATAATTGGATTACCTATAAACTTACCATTATTTGTCAAATGTATCTAAGTTTTATTTATTTTATTTAAAATAATTTTAGTTTAATTTACGAGTAACATCTCCATTTGACATCAACAATCTTTGGTTACCTTAGCAACGTGTCAAGTTGAAATGTCCCCATAAAAACTATAAGGCTTTACTTATTGTAAAAGAGGTTAAAATCAAGAATTAAAGAAATACATTTTCTTCACATATTTAAAAAAATATATACCTAACATCTACGGAGAAAAAACGCATACAACCAGATCACTTTGAATCAAGTCAGATAGTTTTGTTTTGATAAGTGAAGAAACAATTACGTGCCTAAGTATTTATTTCTGAGAGGTAAGCTGAAGCAGACCAGTCCCCAAAGTGGCACCTGTTCACAAGTATGACGTATATATAGTATAGAATAGAATAGAAAATGTCTTCATTCATGTAAACTTTTACAAAAGCATTTATGAATCGTCATGATAAGTAAACTACTGCCTTGTTTGGAATGTTGATTCTATCGAGAAGAACCGGCAAGAAGCATGTATGTGCCAGTTATCGCTTCATTCATCTATGATCATTTTCATTATTACGATCTTATGCTCCAGGTCTGCGAGTTTCTGCTGGACCGATCACTAGTTATACCGGAGGAGAGGCAGTACACGCTGTCTCTGGAGCTGGAACCTCGCGCCGCGCGAGGGTCCACTGCAGGGCTGCACCAGGCGCCCGCGTCGCCGGCCTCCTAGCGCCGTCGCCGCGCCTCCCTGGCCGCGCTGGCGCCCCTGAGGCCCGAGCGCTAAGCGCCAGGGAGTGCGCAGTGAACACCGACGCTTCGTGGTGATTCGCTTTGGACTTCTGTTGTTCGCAATACGCTTCAATAAAGTAGCGAATGCTAAAGTTGTAAGTTTTGCTTGTAAGACGGGAATGTTGAACCAGATAGCGAAGTAAACAAAATAACCAGGGTCTTTTTAGCAGTTCTTGTACATAATAGAACCTACACCATTGCGAACATGAGACGCCGATATGCAGATTAAAGCGGCGATCTACTTCCTCAATGGGTTAAGAGAATCTGCTAGAGGCAAAAATGGCGACCGTAATTCGTGTTAATGTTTCGGTTGACTTTTGGTGAAACGTTACAGGAACTAAACAGCAGACTCCAATGCATGGATTACGCCACCTCAAGGATCGATGATAATGCGCGTATAGCTTACAAGAACGTCTCTTAGGGGAATAAAAAGATGCTAGATTATTTCAAACGTATCACAAGGGTTCTGGGCTAATTTCTGGTTTTCCTTATGTATAGCCTTATGTATATTAATATGGAATGTAGTAAATGTGCTATTACTGACTGTAAAATCATTTCACACGTATCAGTAATAAATTCAAACGCTTTTCCTATCTGGTTTAATGTTACCTGTTAGCCAATTTTGCTACACGTCTGCACCCTCCGGTTTGATTCATAGGGATATTGCACACGGATACACATTTAAAATATTCGCATAAGTTAAGTTTGGCCAAGGATGTATTATACTGGTAAACTTTTGGTAGAACACAGAAGGGTAGGGTAAGGGTATAATCGTAATGTATTCCAAATATCCTTGGCTAAATTAATGCTTTAATGCTTTTCGGGACGCAGATGCGTTTGGACATTCATGCACGCGTGTGAACATTGGTTTGCAAAGAATAGTGCATTTTAATAAATGTAGATACGAGTGATTTTTCAATTTTGGAGTGCACAGTGGGTTTAGTACATTTTAAGTGCAGTTGGAGATTTACGGATTTTGCGCAATTTTATCACTCTAACGTTTAACATAGAACACGATCAGAAAAATATATTATAGTTACTACGCTTATTCACTTTTGCATTGATTTCTAATAGCAATTTAATATTTGTTAGTTTTAGAACCCTAATAGTGATTACTAATAAAAATGCATTTAATGAGGGGAGCTAATCAATTAAAAAAGCGTGTGTGCGATGTCAAACTGCTGCGCGATTGGTAGTTTATATGTCATAGTGTTATGTCTTTCAATGTCATGTTAAAATCAACCAATCACGTTGCTATTGGCTTACGCCTACGCGTTTTTAGCAAATTCTACATTTGCGATAGCCGATTTGAATTCATTTTATTTATTTTAGACTTATTTTTTAAATACATTTTTATAAAAAATGTCTTCTAGGAAACGAAGTTATACCTATAGAAAGTTATTTTTTAAGTTATCTTTTTTTATTAATCTTCGCAATTCGCTTTTGCATTACATATTATTAAAAAGGTATATTATATTGTATCTTGAATAAAATAATTACCTACATAGATAGTTCACATAAAAAAGGTCTTCAAAAAAATTTAGCTCTTATTAAACAAAGGAGCTACATAATTTATAAAATGTGTAAATATTTTTAAATGTTTAAATAATATTGCCTCGAGGGCCCTATTTTTGTATTGATATCTTTGTTGTCAATTAAGTGATACTGTGTAATCAAATCGTTGAGACATATCACTTGAGCACATTTTTATCTTTGATCAATTTTATTAGACATCTCGTTAAGCTCACTATTCTAAATATTTTATGTAATTGTCCTTTAAAACCAAATTCGTGATAATATATACTCGTTTCTACAAATAGACATATAAAAAAAAATGTATGTCTACTTGCACGCTTTAAACATCAGGCCTTGTTTTTCAATAGACAAAAAGAAATAACTTGTATAATTGTTTGATATATCATCAATTGCAAATCGGGTGTTAAATCATCTCAAATACTGTATTATAATTTTAAAATATTCAATAAAAAAATATAAGATGTTGATCAACATGTAACAAATTTTAAAAGGAGTTAAAAAAAACTTGTGATTACGTTTAAATATTCTAAATCAAGAGTCAATAAAAAAAAATTTTTGGATTTTAGGGTAGTTTTGAATTTTTCAAAATCCAAAATGAAATATATTTTTTTGAAGTGATTCTTAGTTTTGAATTGTTAAGAATAACTACGAGGTTTTTTATTTAATTAAAAAAATGGTTAGAAGTTTATTAAAATTTAATTCTTTTTTTGTTAGATAACCATTTTTTACTAACCAATCAGCGTTACCTATTAAAAAGTAAACATTTTAGCAAAAAACGTCTTCTTACACTTTTGTAAATAAGTATTAAAAAATCGTGATTTATTTCAATTTTGAATTGATATTAATAATTATATAATACATAGAATATTCTAATACGTTACGTAACGACCCCAAAAGCTAAGTGAAGCAGGGCAAAGTTATGTCGATTAATGCCCGGTTCCAATATTTGAAAACTATCCGTTCTAGTAACGAATAGTAATAAATTATACGATGCGTAAGCTAAAAACGACCGACAGACATCTGATGGTAGCTGTATGGACCGGTATTACTTAACAACTCGTATTCAGTTGGAGTAAAACGGATGACAAATTACGAATCGTACAATATTGGAACCGGGTATAAATGGAAAGTGTAAATATTATTAAATTTAATGTACAGTCAACAGCACGTCAAGATAAACACTTGCCGTTCGATATTAGGTCTTATGCGGATGACAAAAGGGCGTTAAAGTCCAAAGTGGGTATCTGACGTGCTTTTGTCTGTACTACTTATTGCGAACGTGGTTGTTACCTGTTACATAAGGTTGTTAATGTAATTTCGACTGCTTTTACACTACCTTTACGTATTTTCCTGTTAAACTATCTGCTTGTTAGTATATAAGTAAGTCCTAGAAGCTTGAAGAGCCGAGAATGCAATTGATTAAAGCAGAACAATGATGCAATGTATTTGATTAATGTAAGGTATCTTGACACTATATCTTGTATTTATGAAAAAAGTTAAAAATATAAATACCTAAACCTAACCTAACTAACTAACCCGACATTGTCCTGTCTTAATGACGACTATTTAATTCGCATTGGTGTTCACCCACGACACGATAGTAATCTTATTTTTTTTAATTTTCCTCTAAATTTTTTTAATTTTCTCTATCTCTAAGAACCTTCTCCTAACACAACAAAAAAAGTAAAGGGAAATGGGAATTAATTTTCACATAAGTAAATAAATTTGAATTTGAAATTGATGGATTTTGACATGCCGATCGGTCCAAACCGCAAGTCCCAGCACTAACATTTATATTTACTTGTAGATATTTTCAGTGGTTTTTGAAATACTTAAAAGTTGACCTTACAGACAAAAAAACAAAGACAGATTCAACTCGTCGATTCGGAAGCTACTATGCGACAGTCAGACAGATAAGGCCGTCTTTAACCAGTCTGGGGCCCTTGTGCACACAAGAATTTGGGGCCCCTGTGAACACAAGAATTTGGGGCCCCTTGGGCACACAATAATTTGGGCCCCTGTGGCCACAAGAATTTTGGGCCCTTGGGCACACAATAATTTGGGCCCCTGTGGCCACAAGAATTTGGGGCCCTTGAGCACAAAAGAATTTGGGTCCCTTTTGGAAAGTGAAAAGAGCTATTATACTAAATTATTCGATTTAATATGTCATTTATGATATTAATATGCTGCTGGTTCTTTGGTTAGAGAAATGGTCGATCCTTCGGGGGCCCCAGAGAATGGGGTTAAAAAAATTTATTCTGCAAGCGTGGTTAAGCATTAGATCTGTGACCATTGTTGTAACGACGATAGTGGCTCTTTCGGTTTTCCTTATAAAGTGACATGACTCTGAATAGTGACCACGCTATAGTTTTTTATTTATTTCTTTGTTTATTTTGTCAACAAACAGTCATTGTACAATGCTTATTATCTGACATACGCAACAACACATAATGGTGCCAAACATTATTTATTCTGATAAAATAAAAAAAAAGTTGTGTAGAAATACAATCACATTAATTAAATTCAATGCGTTATGTTGTTTGTATTGTTCTGCTTTAATCAAGCGTATTCTTCTAAATTATTAAAGTTGAATAAATTGAGAGGCATATCCTTTTTAAACGTTTAAGATTCTGTTCTAGTATAAAAATATAACTGAAACAGAAAACTGACAGTATTACTACTTAAATGTTGGCCAGTGCTACTGTTTCTGAATTAAGGAGATTTTAAAAGTACGTGGATATAACAAACCTCTCTTATGTTAGGCTAAGTATGAGGTAGTCCACGAAATGTCTGATATAACCTTACGTGATTTCAAGTGAGAATAGTTTTGACTGTAAGTTTTTTCTACATCCTTTTCTATGTAATTTAATGTTAGTGTTAAAATATTAACCTTCAGCTGAAAAGTCAAGTACTTACATATTCAAAATGAGCTTGGGGTAGTCCAATGGTTTTTTCATTTGAAAACATCAAGTTACTAAATTTCTTTGTAAGTTTAACTTCTTGTTATTAATTTTAGTTTCGTGATTTTTGTATTATCAATTCAAATTATCATGACTATAATCTTTAGGTCAGTTATGGACGACCCCAATTTTGAGCTACAGTATTTGTAGCATTACGATTATAAACATTGATTATTATCTGGTTAACGGATACTTTCAAACTTTTATTTTAAAAATACCAAAGTGAACCGTTATATATTGAAGTCGGTACTTTAATTTTCTACTAAACTTGCAATAATTGAAACTTAAAAAGGCAATGCAAATAGTTATCATTGTAATTTGGTTAAAACAATATTATATTGTGTCATATTATGTATAGGGCTCACGACTGTCCGAGGGAAAACCCTTGAGTTTTTGTTATTTATCTATGAAACAGTTAAAGTTACACAACTTTTGATTCAAGTAATCTACAGATTATAAATTAAACTAGTAAAATGAACAATTCTTCATTTATGGTTGCATCCTTTTATCTTATAAAGCCCTACGCTTGTATATTTTCTTGGTAGCTAGTTGAAAAATGTTTTAAAAATCCTTTTAATCAATAAGTTATAAGGTATTTTTCCAATCGTAGCTTGTATGTGCACAATTAAGACAGATTTAAAGATGGCAATGGTTTCTTATTAGATTATCTTATTATATAATGATGTGCATCTATAATTAAAATTGTAAAATATATAAAATACTTTGTGTTACACTGTCTTCCCTGAGCAACTGATTGTTTCCTTTCGAATAAGTAGATGTAAAATTAGATATATAATTTTAAGTAATGACTTTAGCTTCGTAAGCATAATTTTCTTTCAGATCATGAAACCCTTATGAAATGATAATTAACTACGCTTTTAAGGTCTCTTATGAATAATCAATAAGGATTTTAATATCTAAATACGTAATGATTAACTAAAAGAACTCTTCAGAACTACCTCTTCACACAAATTCTAAATATTGTATAAAAAATGTTGTTGAATGTTGTATGTAATATCTTTAAATTAATATCGCTCAAAATTAATGTTTTGATCATTATTTAAATTATTATCTGGAATATATTTGCTTAAGGACACAAATATTGATATAATAATAGTAGGTGCTCACATGTTTTATTGAATGGCAGAAAAAAATTATGTATTTTTCCTAAAAATTATAAATACAAAGCTGTTTCCTTTTTTTGAAACAACAAAACAGCAAATGTATTAAATAAAAAAAAGTCACATTTATTGAATAAATTTGTTAATTTTTTTGTATTATATTAGTCATCTACTTTTTAATTAGTACGACGAAATTTTATTAGGATTATTTACGTATATTTTGTCATTTAAATAAAAAGTATTAAAAGGTAAAGAGTAATGTTTTCCACTACAGTATTTAATTGTCTATTTTTGGACTGATTAATTTCATAAATTCAACGTTTGTGTTAAATTTGTTAGTAATGTAAATCGAAGCAATATTCTTACGTACAATAATTTAATTTACGCTTAACAGCTATATAAAGATGTTAAAAATATATATTTAACTAAAAGAACTAAGTACTTACATTTAATATTTAAAATAATACAGTTTTACGAAATTGTGCATTCTAGATTTTTTCGAGCTTCTCGAATAAACTATTTCACGGAAAATTCAATACAAATTAAGCCTTAACTATCAAAATACAAGTAAACCTTGCAAAAATACTCAAATATTTATGGCTGTGGCAGATAAGTATTAACCAAAGATATTTTCGTAATGATGGAATTATTCTCACACAAACTTGTATTTTATAAAACCATTAAACATTTTAATAGTGAATTACTAAGGCCCCTTGTACACACGCGCTTTTTTTTGCCGTCAAAATATACAGCAAATTGGCCGTATGCAGGCACGTATATTTTGACGGCAAAAAAAAGCGTGTTTATAAGAGGCCAGATGGTCATTTAAGCATGCAATAAGAGATATATTTAGCTACGTTGAATTATTTTGTTAACTTTATAAAATATAATATTGGTATTGTTAAACATAATGTACTTTAATTATTTTAAATACACAAAAATAGTAGAGGACAAAAGGAAAAAAAACATTGCTGTAACATCTCGTGCTGCCACAAAAAAGTATTTTTGAAAGATGTGGTAGTAAAAGTAGAGATATGAAAAGTTATCATGGTTATAACAATTTGTTAATAAATGAGGTTCAGTTAAATAACATTACCTAATATTTATGACTGTGGTAGTACAGTGAATAGCAGATTAAGGTAAACACTTTCAGTTCGATGTCCCCTGACTTGCTGTTGACTGTACTGCTTAGTTCTCTAACACTTTAATATGAGAAATTCTAAAAAAGTTTTTATTTCTTTATCTTGTTTGGAAAGTTATATTAAAGATATAATTTTTGTATAAGTTTATAATTACTAGTGCTATTATTTACACCCGGAAGCACATCGACCTTAACCTTTTCAGTCAAATTCAGACTAAATTGCTTAACAAATAAAGTCTTTTATGTATTGGGATTTTAAAAAGTTAAGGTAAGTCCTTGTGCTGCCCTGTGTAAGTACGTATTTTAATAATAAAAACTGTATTTGATCTATTTAGCTCAAACTCGGTGTTACTAAAACAGTCTGTAAAACGACCCTCGCTGACGCATCCCGGTTTTTTTGTACTACCCTCATAGTTATATCTAGTTTTTCAGGCTTTTTTTATCAGCGAACGTTTGCTAGTTAACGAAGTTATTTTGGTCATGTCTACAATGCGATTTCTAAACAAAATAAGATGTTTAATACCCAATTTTTTTTTTTACTATTGCATATGACGAAACTACAACCAATCACGTCATTAATTAGATACATTCCTATCACCGGTTTGGCACCTGTAACTATGCTAACTATCATAGATACCAAGATGATACTGTGAGATACTCAGTACAGTAGAACTCCAATTATCCGAATTAATGGGGACCGGGACCCATTCGGATAATCAAATATTCGGATAGTCGGATTTTTAAAAAAAAAATTGCCATTGGAGAGAATAATAGCTACGTTTTGATATTGCACTATTTTTTTATTGAATCAAATGAAAGAAACATGAAGTTTAGAAATAAAAATCACTGTTTTTTAAACATCTCCGTTAATGTAAGCTGTTTTGCGGTCTTCAACCGTTTTCGGGCAGCCAGGTCACGCATTCGCTTGACGGTGAGCAGTTGCAAGTGGTCACACTCGGGCTGACGCTCCATCCACTTCAAAGCAGTCTCGAGGCCGGCAAATGCTTCACTAGCTGATGGTCCAGCGTCTTTGTGATTCGGATAATCGGCGATTCGGATAGTCGGAGTTCGGATAATTGGTGTTCTACTGTAATTAGTTTTGATACAAAGTAAGCTAAACTCATATTTAAATTTTGCACCAAGACGTACAATTTAACAAATTTTTATTTATTTATTGTAAAAAAAAATTGTACAATTGACAAATTGTAAAAAAAATTGTGGTCGCCCTATCGCGCCTTTATCTTACCCAGGCCCAAATTATGAGAAAGAGCCTTCTGCTCCCACACATAGCGAGAAAATCTTTTCTATAAGGTTTCGCAGCCATCATTGACATTTAATAGCAAAAAAAACGAAAACAAAAGCCTAAATTAATAATATAACAAGTAAAAACCACTGCCCATATTAAGTTGGTACAGTCGACAGCATATCAAGGTGAATACTTGTAATTCAACATTTGTTCTTATGCCTACACAATAAGAGCGATACAAAGACTGAATGATGATGATGCTGTAAGGAACGTATGTTCTTTACTAAAAGTGGAAGTACTTCCGCCGAGCTAGGTGTTATCTGCTCGGGGACCAAGGCCCAACTACCATTCTTGGTTTGTTGTATATATACTTAGTGGCGACGAAAACTCTGATATCGCGATGTAGGATATCGATGTCACGCATTACGTATGGAGCGTTGTTTACTACGCCAATTCTGCTGACGCTGTATTTGTGTCGACTTGTAGGTCATGTCGTAGGTCGGCACAGTACTCCCCCCCTTTGGAGTCCAAGCACGTGCCCGATGCGTGTAGTTGCAGGGAGGCAGCTGCTGCTACGCCGGTGTGGACCAATGACTCAGTCGTAGGGCTGCGATGGCCTGCTTCATTACACGGGCCCGGAACCAGGTGGCTTTGTCAGCTGAGGTGGTCCGGTGCTCTTGTCGTGGCTAAGCTGGCTGTTGAGGGTATGGAGACATGGCCTGATGCGAAGGCTCCGTTCTTCAAAGGCTGCTGATGTTCAGCTCAGTCGGGGTCACCAATGTAAGGAACGTATGTTCTTCACTAAAAGTGGAAGTACTTCCGCCGAGCTAGGTGTTATCTGCTCGGGGACCAAGGCCCAACTACCATTCTTGGTTTGTTGTATATATACTTAGTGGCGACGAAAACTCTGATATCGCGATGTAGGATATCGATGTCACGCATTACGTATGGAGCGTTGTTTACTACGCCAATTCTGCTGACGCTGTATTTGTGTCGACTTGTAGGTCATGTCGTAGGTCGGCACAATGCCTAGTCTGTGCTTGGGTCTGTACCTACACAAAAGCATGTCATACCTACTATACATTCCAGACTCTGTATCGAGTCACGAGACCACAAACATTGGACTTTCTATTGCCCTTATTTCATGGGCATAAAGTCTAATATAAAACTTCAAGTGTTTACCTCCACGTGCTGTTGACTGCAGCATGTGCACATGATATGCAGGCCTAGCAAGCGCCATGGGAGTAAATTTTATCATGCTCATAAGCAATGTCAACATCAATGCGTCAACTGCTGATTGGCTGAAAATATGAGGAATGTGTAATATCACCCAATTAACGGTATTGAAACGAGAAAAGTTTTGATACTGTTCATTGGATAATAGCACACCGCACGCGTATTTTCAGCCAATCAGCAGCTGACGAACTGACTTCAATCGATTAAGACGTTTGTCAAGAGCGCGATAAAATTAAGTCGCGTGGAGCTGCTAGTAGGCTTTGCTTTTACTGTTCTCACATCGGGTGACGTATGCGAGGGTCCTTACAGTTTATTCATGTGGATTATGTTCTCAGTGTTGCCGTAGACAGTTGATGTGTTACTGTTGTTGTTGATATCTGTTCCTCATTGATTGTTGTTCCCTTCAAAATAAAGTTGTCATTGTAAAGTTTACAACGTGTTTTTCATTTGTAAAGATCACCTTCCCTAATCTATTCTACGTTGCCTATTTCTCAAATTATTCGTTTTATCTCCATCAAGCTCCTTTGGCGGGCGTAATAAGAATTAATTTTACATTTAGGTATTCCGTTTTCATTTCTCGAATTAAACAAACAAATAGTTGTTCGTAATGATAAAGTATTTCGTAGGTTACATTACTTTCCAGTTGCACCAACTATAATGTAACAGTTACCAAAAGTTTACAGTTGTCAAATCTGTCAGTAACATATATTTTAAGACATTTGGGACCGTGAATCTATCAGTAACAGGCAGATTGAGCGGGTGCACTCCACATAAATTTTATCGCGCTCTTAAGAAATGTTTCTTAAAAGAAAGAAAATCAATGCGTCAACTGCTGATTTGCTGAAAATATGAAATGAAATGAAATGCAATTATTTCTGCAAGTGGATTTACAATAAATACAAGTACGGTGTACTATCACCCGGTATAAAAACTTTTGTCGTCTCATGCAAGCAAGTCGTTAGGCCTACATGTGAACAAGTCGCTTAAGATATAACGATGCGCATGCGAATGCGGTTTGCATTGTGTATTTTACTATTTATCACTGAGTGCCGCACTTTACTGAAAGATCAACTTCAATTAAACTCGCCTAAAGATAGAATCATGGTCTATTTTTGTTGCGATTGTGACGTCAGTTCTGCTATTTTCGTAGGCGTGTAGACGCGACATTTTGCCGTATCTACCTACGTTTCGTAATAATTGTTAATTTCTATTTTTATTTCAAAACAAGCTTTTTCAATATGTATATTTTACTTATATGGTCGGTTTTATCTCTATAAGTATCCCCTAATGTTCGAAACAAAAAGAAGCCTATATTTTAATCCAAGTTTCGAGTTACATTTGTGCCAAATTTAATAATTCAAACTTTTTATCCACATAAACTTTCAAGGGCGGTATTACCCTCATCATTTTCAAAACAAAAAGTAGCATATGTCTGTTCTTGAGGTTAAACGTATACCTATACCAAATTTCACCCAAATTGGTTCAGTGGTTTACGCGTGACAGACAAACGAGTTCCCCTCGCTAAGAAAAGACAAGGTTTCAATAACCAAAAATTATTAATTAATTATTATTTAAGAATCATAACATAATCACAACATAACAACTGGCTTTATTCAGCTTAGTTACAATCGTGATAAAATTTAATACCTATTTACGCCAAGTAGGTCAATGTTATTTGCATTGTAACTATTCATTTTATTACTCTTATCACAGAATACCTATCTACAATCTTTTACATAACACTCCTACGTAATAATGTCAGAAAATCCTGAAGACCGTGATTTATATTATCACCCTGACTATTATTAGACATGATAATATATGTTTTATGATTGTGGGTAAATGTATGAGTTGCGCTTAGAGGATTATATATAGGTACCTATTGAAACTTCAAATATTTGCATACTTTGCAGCATCTTATGGAATTTTTGTGTGCGTAGGAAGGTATTATAGGCATTCCTACTATCATTAAAATATAATTTATAGTTACATAACAATTGGCTACTTGACAGTGTTAACAATAAAATATGAAAAGCGTTAGATATGTTAGCTTATTAGTTAAGTAATCATTTTACATTTTTACTTTTTAATTAAAAGCATACCTAGTTAGTATTTTATTTTTGCAAAATAAATTTAAGTTTTTTTATCGGTGGAACAAAAGAACCGAAACGGAAACCACCATTGCAATTCGGAAATGACAGCTGTCGGCGAAAATTATTTATTTTAATGTGACGAAACAATGATTATTTTACTGATCTCTTATGTCTCTTATCGTATTAAGAATTTATTGAAACATTTTCCGTTTATCTAAATTAAGTCGTTCCTATGCATATCGGTTCGTTGTCTAGGACGTTGACGTCATAATTGCAACAGTGACGTGACTTGGCGTTTTCGCGCGCTTTTTAAATGTGTTACACAAAATCTTATTTTTCTCTGGTTATTTAAATTATTTCCAGATAAATCGAATTGCTTGTGATATAAAATGAACGGGCGCACATTTTACAATACTTTTTCAAAAACTGTCAAGTAGATAGATAGATAGATAGATATACTTTATTGCACAAAATAAGTAGCCAATTGTAATTGGTTAAAATATGTGCTATTTACTTCTAATGGTAATTACACAGTCCCTACAACAACCAATCTACATAACTATTACGAGAAAACTGAATACCTTCAGCTTAGCTAGAAATAACACCGACAAAACAAGACAAGCAGGCCTAGCATGCGCAACGCGAGTAAATTTTGTCGCGCTCTTAACAAACGTCAAAATCGATTGAAGTCAATGCGTCAGCTGCTGATTGGCTGAAAATACGAGTGCGGTGCGCTATTAGCGAATCAACAGTATCGAAACTTTTGTCGTCTCATGCGATAAAATTGACGTGTTGCGCATGCTAGGACTATATATGCCTTCCTTCACTTGAGGCCAGCGCGGGACATTACATCTAAAAGGATGACGTTTCTCAGGGGCATAAGGTTTTAATTAGATCAGACGATAATAACATTTTAAGTAGGTATTAGGTATTTGCAATGCTTGTGTAAATATACAGTATGACGCGGGGAACATCATTTGTTTGTATTTGGCAGGGACCTGTGGATCTATGAATTCTTTGATTGAAGTTTATTACTGTTCTAATATTTTCTGGTAAGAATAGAAAACGTCACAAGAGCGGTTTTAGACTAGCCAAAACCAGCAAAAAATAGCTATAGGTACTTTGTTCAGTGTGTAGTTAATTAGTGCCAATTATGTCGAAAGACTAAGATTGATTACTAATATTGTGTAGCATACCTATTTATGTTTAGGTGTTCAGTTGAATATACCTACGGCAATTTCGCGTGCACTATAGGAACTGCTTATTAACTCGAATCAAGGTGATTCAATATTACATTTTCAGAAGATCTCCGTAACCAAGAGGCGTGCAGCCCGGACTTTGGCGTTGTGCCATCTCTGGGGTCCTGAGTTTGATTCTCGGGTCAATGTAGAAAACTAACATATAAAAAAATAGTGTCCGGTCCTGTGTTCAATCCGGTATTTTAGGATATCATTCTGAATAATGGACGTCAAAACACGAATTACTTTACAGATAAAACAGGAAAGGGTTTCAATGACTAAATAGCGTGTATTCGCATGATGTCACTGCAAGTAACATGCAAATCGCGAGAGGCTTAGTATGCACTGACTCAATGGCATAGGGGGATGGGCGAGTGGAGGTCCGGGCATCACACCTCTGTATTAGCATTTATCCCAAACGTTGCAGGTTTATCAACTAGTAAAAAATTTACTTTTCTCCCCTCTTTGATCGAGTAGCTAGTGTCTTTAGCGACCCAGCACATATGGCAATCTCGCTCTAACTCTGGGCTGATTGTCATTATATTTGATAAGTAGCTTAGGTCAACAGTACGTCGACACGTCAAGACAAACACTTGCAGTTCAATATTAGTTCTTACTTAAACACAACATAAGAGCGACGCAAAGTCCAGACCATATCGACCATCGACGACCTCCGTAGCCGAGAGGCGAGTGGGCCTGACTTTGGCGAACGCCATCTCTGAGGTTCCGGGTTCGATCCCCGGTCGGGTCAATATGGGAAACAAACTTTACCATATTGTCTCGGGTCTGGGTGTTGTGGTACCGTCGTTGTTTCTGATTTCTGTAACACAAGTGCTTAAGCTACTTACCACAGAATCAGAGCAATGTATGTGATGTTGTCCAATATTTATTTATATTTATTTATTTATATATTCTGACGTGATTTTGATCGTACCTACTAAGAAAATAAATGTTCCACTGCTGTGTAATGGTCTCATTTTAACTATGAGATTGAAAGGCCCTCATTTCATCACGTGGGCCCAGTGCATTTTGGTGGTGGAGGTGTATGCAAAGCAAGTGACTAACCTTTTTTCTAAATATTCTCAAGCAAGTCGAGATATCAACTGGGGCCAATTGCCTAATGCTGCTTTTCGAAACATCGAGATGCGATGATAAATCAATGTTACTATTATATACATTTACTAGCGGTCCCGGCGAACTTCGTTTCGCCTTAGAGGATTTTCCCGCGCATTCGACGAAAGACATTTTAGGACTCATTTTTCTACACCTTCGGTTACATTGTTAAAATTTTACCAAGGATCCCTAATTTTGTAGCCTATGTCAAATTGGAAGAATGTAGCATTCTATTGGTGAAAGATTTTTTAAATCGGCCCAGTACTTTTTGAGCCTATTCATTACAAACATACAAAAATAGGTACAAATCTTTCCTCTTTATAATATTAGTATAGATATATATATTAGGTATATATATTCGGTCGTCATGGTTAGATCATCCATCCCATACTGGACCGCAGCTTGTATAGCTAAAACTTTCAGTATCGTTTTCGAAATGTTGTTGCTATTGTGTAATACAACTTTACCTAGATCACTTGGGCTCATTATTCTAATGTGCCCAGGGCCTCTTATAAATGAAAGACAAGCCGAGTAAATAAAAAAGTTACTCGGCAATTTCGAAATCTCTGTTTTGAAACACTCGCAAAGTTTATCTCAAAAGCGATAAAACAGACGCAAGAAATAAAAATACAAAAGTACAGTCTCAAAAATGTATTCAAACTTCAACTTCAGTTTCTAGCCTCTTCTGTTCGTTCAGGAGGGGCTTCTTGCCGAAAAGCCTCCTGTTCTTGGTGTAGGCGGTCACAGCCAGGCACAGGCCGGAGACGATCACCCACACGCCTCCGACGTAGAAGGTCATCTCCCAGGATCCAGTGTAGTCGTATAGAAGACCTGGAGTGGAATGTATAATTAAATCTACCACCAAATTTTGGAGCATCACTTGGCGGTCTCCGTTAGCTGAGAGGCGACCGTTCTGGACTATGGCGTCGATCTTTGAGGTTCCAGGTTCGATTCCCGGTCGGGTGAATATGGAAAGTGAGTATAATTATCTCGGGTTTGCAAGTTATGGTACCGTCACTATTTTTGGATTTCTGTAACACAACTGCTTAAACCACTTATCGTAGAATGAGAGCCATGTACCTATGTGGAGTTGTCGGTTTAGTTTTAGTTGTGTTTGAGTCCGCCTGACATAAGATGGAATAATTGCAACAGCCCTCATCTCATTGATCAAAATAAATTTAAAGTTAATGCTTGGAAAATGCCTCTAGCAGAGGGCTTGTATTGTACTATAGTTGAAGTAGATATAACTATATTCAAAGCTAAGTGAGTGATGCATGCGCGAGCGTGGGATGAGGAAAAACCTCAAGTGTTTGCAATTAAACGCATCAGGACAGAATTCTAGTGTTCAAGAAATCTATAAATTGACGACCTCCTTAGCCGAGAGGCAAGCGTGCCTGACTTTGGCTTCGCGTCATCTCTGAGGTTCTGGGTTCGATCCCCGGTCGGGTCAATATGGAAAACGAACTTTCTTCGAGATCTGGGTGTTGTGGTACCGTCGTTGTTTCTGATTTCTGTAACACAAGTGCTCTAGCTACTTACCGCAGAATCAGAGCAATGTATGTGATGTTGTCCAATATTTATTTTATTTATTTATAAATAACTAGCTGTCCCGGCGAACGTCGTTCTGCCTACTATTTTCCAAATTTTCTAACCTTTTAAACCTTCCCTGGACCTCCACTATTGTTTCAAAATCATCATTAGCCAAATCGGTCTAGCCGTTCTCGACTTTTAGCAAGACTAACGAACAGCGATTCATAAGAAGAAGAAGATAGCAGGTAGCCGCGGTTTCGCATGCGTATTATCACCGTTTTGTTAACCTTTTCCACTGATTATTTACTCGTATTGTTCGCAGTGTGATATTCTATGCCTTAAGCCTTCCTCAATTAAAGGACTATTCACGCAAAATTTTTATTTTGAATTGAAGTTCCAGACATTAGTCCGATCAAACTTAATTATTATCTTATCATGCTATGTTTAGACCTGAATGTTTGATACAAACCTCCAAGAGGCGGTCCCACCAGATGACCGACGCCTTGCGCCAACAAGATGAGTCCATACGCAACGGTGAAGTAGTCAATAGGGATCAGCTTCATCAGGATAGCAGGCGAGTAAGAGTAGGAGCTGGCGAAGGAGAAACCGAAGATGGCGGAGTTGACGCTCAGCAACCAGTAGTTGGTGATGAAGAAGGGGTACGCCGCGACGGACAGGCCGCAGACGACCAGGCAGCCGGAGAAGCACTTGGTCACATTGATCCACGGCTGGTCACCGCTCCAGCCCAGGACCACCTAGCAATTAATAAATCGATGACTAAAATCTTCTACCAAAAATATAACACACATATTTACATAACATCACATATGACCTCCGTAGCCGAGAGGCAAGCGTGCCGGACTTTGGCGTCGCGCCATCTCTGAGGTTCCGGGTTCGATCCCCGGTCGGGTCAATTTGGGAAACGAACTTTTCTAGCTTGTCTCGGGTTTGGGTGTTGAGGTACCGCCGTTATTTCAAATTTCTGTAACACAAGTGCTTTGGCTACTTACCACAGAATCAGAGCAATGTATGTGATGTTGTCCAATATTTATTTATATCTATTTCTTGTTTTACCATGGAAATAAAAAATATTAGGGTGCAATGCGTTAAAATTTGGCGTAACGTCACTCTTAGTACAGTTTTTACGAAAAAGAGACGTAAACACGCCTTTCTACTTAGTTTTGATGCGCTGTATCATCATCATATTCATCATGACTCCATAGAAACAAAAAAAATAATAAGATGCAATTTGTTAAAATTTGTGGCAACGTCACTCATTGTACAGTTTTTAATAGTGACGTAAACGAGTCCCTACTTCATAACGAATACTCCGTTGTCACTATATTTATTAAATCTATTAAAAGCTGTATGATTTAGCCCAATTTATACATTGTAGTAGTGAGATTCTTCTGTTGTAGGTATAATATTTATCTTTAAATTTCATGGTTGAATCTTCCTCTCTGTTCAAATATTTTATAGTTTACCAATCAATACAATGTCGCTTCAGTTCCAATCGCCTTTACAATCAATCAACAGCTTTATTATGATTAGAGACTTTGGAAATAGTTAGCTCTCCTGGCTAAACCCAAGATTTTGGCAACGCTTTCAAGTCAAATGCAACGTAAGAAAATCGCAAGGAAGTGACTTACAATTCCAATCGCGCTGGAGATACCAATGATACTGATCATGACCTCGCCTCCTTCCATGTTTTGAGTGGTCATGTACGACTTGAGGAAGAAGTATGGCACGATGAACCAAACCGACAGGATCAGCTCGGACAAGTTGAAGAGGAAGAAATGGAATTCAGTGAACATCGCGAAGTTGAAGGTCTTCTTGATGACCTCCCAGAGACGGTGGTACCATCGCTGGAAACAATAATGCATTTAAAAATATTTTGACTATAAAACCTGTATTTTACGTACAGTTTTTGTGCAATAAAGTATATCTATCTATAATGTATATGTAGGGTTTAAATATAATGATGTAAGATTATGCATAGGTACGTTTTATACTCGTAATTGCGTGAGCGAATAAGTATTTGTAGAAAAAAATAATTCATTGTTATTTATTGATCTACCACTTTCAAATAGTATATAAAAAAACATACTTAAACTTCGTTTAAAACATTTTATAATGTGTTTTTTTGCTTAATTCCATTTTGTTTTTTCAAGTACTAAATCTAGAAATATTTTCTTTGCAAATTCCTACTAATATTAAAACCAAGAAAGAGGATGGATGAATGTTTCTTACTCTTTCACGCAGAACCAAATGGATTTGGATGAAATTTGGTAGAAAGATAGTTGAGATATTTATGTAAACTACCTTATGTAAATGCCAACGAATTCGCGAGATTAAACTAGTACCAAATATTATCTGAGCATCATTTTGAGATCAGTTTACGTTTGAAACTACCAAAACCAAAAATATATATCTAATTATTCGCTTTATGCTTAATAATGACATAGGATTTACAACTAGATATTTCTAGGGTAAATAGTTACAATAACTATTAAATTAAATAGTTGGTGTTATAACAAGGAAAACAATACTCAAGTTCATTACATACCATTTCGTCATCTGACTCAGATTCTAGCGACCACATAGAGTTTCTATAAATATCTGGTAAAGAGGAAGCCTTGAGTCTGTATCTTGGAATGGTCATCATTGTTCCTCGATACATCATGTTACCTCGATAGAGAGGCATATTCTGGAAGTAGTGATGGTCTACGGATATCTGTCTGGCCAACCAGCTAGACTGAATTGGTGCGTTTGTTTGGCGAGTGTCTTTGTTTGTAGAACTTTTTAATTTTGCTGTCGGACTCAAATTGTCATTGCCTGTACTTGCAATGTTATCTTTATTTCTTTTAGAAGGATCACCACCGCCATCTTTGGTTTTGTCATCAGAATTTATTGCAGTCTCCGGTTTTTGTTCTTTAGGCATTTTGTACTTTATTTGAACCGGTAGTTTGGCAGGCTCAGTCTTTGAATCTGCTGGTGGGGCTTCAACGTTCAAATTGATTTCTGATCGTCGCCTCGTTAATACGTCCGGGTAATTTTGTAGAATAATGTTGTACAATCGCTGATTGGTCATTAGTTTTTCTATTACTTCTGGTGGCACCTAAAACAAAGGATAAAATTAAGTGAGTAGTTTGTTTTACTTAGTTTAAGTAGAAAAATAAATACAGATATTCCATACCCTTTCGTTGTGTTGTATAAAGGTGGGTAAATGAATCGTAGAATGTATACGTCTAGTTATTTGTTCCGCGTTCATTTGCGTTGTTGTCTCCAGTTCCTCAGCTTCAGCTATCGTCGTTGCTAGCATTTCCAAAATATATTCAGGGCTCTTTCCACTCTTCAACAGAGATTGCAATTCCTCTGTGCTCAGATACAATGATTCACCACCCATTGACCTTGAAGAAATCGACCCCGCACTCGATGATCTTCTGGACAGACTCCGTTCCCTCTTTTGCTTGATTTCTAACCACTCAGGGGTCCTCATTAAAGCACCACATACGCACATATTTAATAAAGTGCCAGCCAGCAATACTACAGTATTTCTCCAATCGTAAATTTGCAAAAAATAATGTGTCATTGGAGAATAAAGTAAAGTTCCAAAGCCTATACCACTCGAAGCTAGAGAAACCGCGAGATTCCTCTTTTTATCAAACCAGAATGCAACTGATACGACAGCAGTTACATACAATATACCCATTGCTAAACCACTCATAAAGCCAAATGTCAAACACAACATTTCTATAGAATTACAAATAGAAGCTAGTAGGAAGCTTATCGTAGATAAAATCCCAGCTATCATAGTCATGACTCTGCATCCATATCGGTCGACTAGAGCACTCATGATTGGTCCAGCCAGCAAGGGTGTGGCTATGAAGAGACTGCCAATTAATGAGATGCGAGATTGACTAGTCTCGAAGTATAGCGCGAATTGTTCTTGAAGGAGACCGTAGGAGAAACTGAGGCCATCCGCGCATGCGTTGACTAGGAACGCTGAAAGTACCACTACCCATCCCCACCCTCCATCTGGGATAGGGGGTAGTTTTGATATTATTGATACTGAGTCTTCTGAGCTGAGACTTTCATCATCGCTCAAGCCTACAAACTTAACCCTTTCCACGGGAGGCGAATCATCATTCTTCGTGTATTGAGCGACTATTTCTTTGCTTTCTGATTTGATCGAGTTTATTGTATTAAAATCTTCTTGGATAGACGTATTTGGAGTCGGCCCATTAGCAGGACTGTTTTTATCGTTGGCGATATTGTTATCTGTTGATTCAACCATATTCGCTGTTTTGTTTATACATAAGTAGGAGAAATCGCTGCCATTCACATACCGTTCGCTTTATATCAAGATCTGAAAATAAAAATGGTAAAAATTAAAAATAACATTAAATAATCTAGATCTAGACAAATTTTGACATGTTGAAACAATGATGCTAAAAGAGAAGGAAATGTATAGTGCACACCACCATAGCAAGGTAAACACTTTCAGTTCGATATTCGATCTTACGCGCAAGACATAAAGACGATGCAAAGTCCAAAGTAGTCTGACGTGCTTTTGTCTGTACTGTACCTACATGATGTATTATAATTAATAGGCCTTTTTTTATTTCGCCTGTTAGAATGAGTCCCTTGGCTCTTATAACCGCGTTCATTACGTGTATGATTAGTAGATTACATAACTGAAGATGATGGCATCGCAATTATGAATGAGTCACATTTTTAATCAATATCTTTACCTGTGTACCCTGGTGGTCTATTACTAGTTGCTAACGTGTAACAATACTTTTTGAACACCATATGCTGCACCTAAGGACAAATTTAAATACTAAGTTAAAAAGAAGTCGGTACTCGTAATTTCATTTGTCTCCATGGTGTAATGGTATGAGCGTTAGACTCAGAAACCCGAAAGTCGTAGGTTCGGTTCCCCATGGAACACTTTCACTTTGTCAACCATGAAAATGTTTAACCATGTCTCGCAATTATTTCGGATAATAAATGAAGTGTCGCCGGCGTCGTTGCTAAGGCAACTGAAGTTCTGACCTGAAGCCCAAACCGAAATTCTTATAACAAAATGTATTCCAAGGAGCGGGAGGTCAGTAGTTGTCATATTTTTACCATATTATTCCCATCACAATATGTGATAAAACGAGTGTGGAAGTTTTAGTGGTAGTCCCATTTTTCCTTAGAGCGGGGGAGCCTAATACGCTCAGATAATTTTCCCAACAGTCAGGTCAATAACCTCCAAGGATTGCTTCGCCATCAAGTGGTTAAAAATGGATACTGTGGACTGGCATAAATAATAAGCATTATCAATAGATAATGCTTACCAAATGAATGTTGGTGATCGGAACGACGAAACGCAAGCTATCTTTAAAAAATCCGAAATAGATTTTGCTAAGGGCGAGAATCGAACCCAGCAGCTACCACTAGATCTTAGCCAGTACTGAAAGTACTAGACCATTATCATTTACTTCATGTTTTTCGATAATTAACGGCATTGATAACGAGAGAACAAAAAAAACATCTTATCAGTTACCGCGCACATTTTTAATTAACCAAAGAATTTTTGTAGTTAACATAAGTGTCAATTGTTTTCTAGGGCAAAATAATGTTGTTTTTTTATCTTCTTTTTAAGTTAATTATTATTTTTAACTCAGTTGTATTCGTACTTATATTATTATTTTTAACTATTTTATTTCCAAGTGGCTGATTATTTTTATTTTTTATTTTTTTATTTTAATTTGCAAATAAGTACTATTTGACATTATTATTTATTTTTTATTACATCATCACTTTTAATTGTAGACTTTATAGCATTTGTCGCCATCAAAGTTGACTAATTTTTAATTTTTAATTGTATTTTATTCCACCCTAAATGCTGCAAACGACGGCGATTGAATGAAGGGATTAGATGGGAATGTGACGCAACATGGCCTTGACGCGATGCGATAAGCAGTTGTCGGGCACGCACGAGAATTTAACAACACCTACCCACGTACTGTTGTATATTTTACACCATTGACACTACCCACTTTCATATTTATTTTTTGTGTAGGTATATTAAAGTATCATCATTTATGTATGTACAAATACTATTATTTCTTCTTTTTCTTTTTTGTTTATGAAAACCCAAAATGAATGGGTACGTTACTGTGCAACCTCGCTGGCGTCCGTGCGTAATCACTCTGCAGGACTCACTGAAAACCAGCGTCATGGCCTGCGCCGTGGGCCATGACTTATGCTGAGTGAGGCCCTTTTATTTGGGACATTACGCCTTGTCATAGTCTGCACCGCCCGGCTGACGAGGAGATCGATTTCTCGTTTTATTGTATATATATATTTTTTTGTCGTTATCTCTTTGTCTCCCCTCTGTATATGTGTACTTATATGGCAATGTTGTGATGTCTTTTAGTAATAAATGTTTCTTTCTTTCTTTCTTTCTTTCTTAATGTTGTGTTCACCTGTAATTGGGTTGTATACTAGATGCATCTTTCAATCCTACATCATTTATTCAATGCTTGTATGTAACCTGTTGGTGTACCAAATAAATAAATAATTTCAGGATTGCGGACAAAAAAAAGTTAGATAAAGGACAACATTATTATTATTATTTTTTTTATTTAATAAGGTTTATCAACAGTTGATACAATATTTCACGAGTAAGAGATGCAAGTAGGAAGTAAAACTAAATCTAAGAGTAGAACCTTACAGATAAACACAGCATGCGTAAAATATTTGTGGCTTTATATTGTTAGAATCAGAATTAGAATTTATTATCAAAACAACAAAGAAACAAAACTAATTAGCATAACTTGAGTAATCTTTAATAATGTGTGGCGACTCATTAGATTTCAAATAACACCGCGTGTTATCGTGAAGATAATGTTCAAATATTATCATTGTAAATAATAAAAGTATCTAGATAATGGAAAAGTAAATTATATCACTTGATATCGTAAAAGTATAGTTAACATTTGTTTTGAACGATTTTATTGCATTCTCTCTCGTCGTAAACTATTGGAGTATCTCTTTGTCATGTGAAAAAAGCGGTTTTTCCTAAATGAATAATCGAATTATCCAGGGTACAAAAACCAAAACATTTTTTTTGTCTGTCTTATTCTTGATTCGGGGTAAATTTGAAATGGCTGGTCCGATTTCGTTGAAATATTTACTGGTAGACAGCTGATGTAATGAGGAGAGCCTAACTTAGGCCTTATAAAGCCTACTTTATCTTGGAAATTGTATTTATTTTAATTTAAATTATTATAATTATGTGCGATTGATGAGATTGTATGCATGACATATCTATAGCGGATATGACAGTCGTGTTCAACTATTTGATAATGACTTCCGTATTAAGCGTATCGTCATGTAACTACATAAGTCGGTTACCTATATACGCCCTTGTTTATCATGCATATCGCTAAACTGGGTCAGATTATTTCGGACTACTTATATTCTGTAACTAATTAAAGATAAAAAAAGCCAATATGTAAGATGTACATATTAATTAATAAGGTTTTTTTTAAACGGTTTTATTTAGCTCACCCCGTTTGTTTTATTATTTATTCTTGGGTCAAATTTAGTAATTAAAATTTCACCCTCTTCCTGTCAACCGATTTATCTGAAATTTTGTATACACTTTAGATTTTGGGTGACAATACAATTATTTTAAAACAAAACGATTTATTACATGTTATAGTTGCAAAAGTTAGGTACGATAGCCCCCCGCTGGATTTTATACCTTGTCGCGATGGGTGGGTTCTGTAAGCTTGTGGTCCGTTGGGTTGAGGGTGGATATCGGACCGAGGTGGGCTGCAGCGAGCAGGTGCAGAGGTGGATCACGCAGTACATCAGTGTATCTTTGCCTTCCTGTCTAAAGTGTCCCGGCCAGGGGCGCGAATCACGTCAGGATATTACGTTGGCCGGACTCTTTATCCTCCGCGGCCGGAGGGTCTTGTGACTCCATCTAGCTCTCGGAGGGAGAGCTGGAGTGAGTTTAAGAGATATAGGGCATAGCGATTTACAGAGATGTGATGTATCTTAGATAAAAGTATCTGAAATACAGATACAAGATACAAAATACGTATTTGCATCTTGTATTTCAAATACTTTTTTATTTTGTATCGTATATTTAGATATACCTATTTTCCTATTATCTTAGTATTTTGAAGATACTTTGTTCCCTAAGATACTTTTACTAAAATAAACCTCATAGTTTTTGTTTCCGAACGAAACGGAACGCAGCGCTACTTCAACAATAAAGATGCAAACTTTAAGAGCTTGAATGCTTATCCAACAATAACAAAATATTCCTAAAATATAACACCTGTTTGCCTAGCTCTGCCCCTGTGGAGCGACTCTTCTCCTTTGGGGGCATGATCATAAGGCCTCATCGAAGGAAGATGAGCGACAGTATGTTTGAGGAATTAGCTTTACTCAAATCTCAACTAAAACATAATGATTAAGTCTCAATTTTAATAAGGTATTATTATGTATACATATTTTGTCTAAATTGTCTAATAATTGTTTTCTCGAATAAATAAATTTAAGTTCAATTAAATGTTGTTTCCTTACAAAAGTATTTTATCTTTAAAAATAATTTTAAAGATAGGTATTTTGTATCTTGTAATTCAAATACTTTTTTAGAAAACAACTTTTATCTGTATCTGAAATACTTTTCTGTAAAGTATCTTACATCTTGTATTTCAGATACTTTCTATAGGGTATCTTATACATCACTGGCGATTTATTTATAAACTGGAGCAGCCCGTCTGGCGAAATACCTCCACCTTACAGAAGACCGCAGCCAAATAACAATCACTTAGGTGTTGTTGTGTTCCTGCATGTAAGTAAGGTTTCCAGAGCTCCTGGGGAGTGCTACATTAGTAGCAGGGGTCAAGCCTTCAAGGTAAGGGTGACAAGTCCAGTAATAGCTTTATTATGTTGTACTTGTCGCCCTTAAGCTAGGACCTCATTACCACGTAACATCAGGTGGGATGAGGTCAATCTTGGAGTGCACTATAAAAAAAAAAAATTAATTTTATCTTCCATGATACAGAACGTTAGTGTAAGGGAGAGGAAAAAAAAAAAAAAAAGGACCTCATTACCACTTAACATCAGGTGGGATGAGGTCGATCTTGAAGTGTAACAAAAAAAAAGAGTCCTGGGTGTCCGCAGTGGCGGTAGGCAGCGGAGCCGCACAGCAGATTTGCTGCTGGGACCGAAGACGCCAGGCGTGGGGTATGCCTGGCGTCCGTTACCTCGGTCAAAAGGAGGTGAGGCGTATAAGGTGGCGGTAGGCGCGCTAGGAGAGCCTGTGTAGAATGCACTAGGGTTCCCAGCTTCCCCACAACTGCGCTGCCGTGTCTAACTGAGGAGGATTTAGTCCTTATTATCTTAGGAGGAGTAGTGCGTGTCCGACCCACCGTACTCTGTTAGCCGCATAGAGTGACGGTGCGATTGCTACAGCAAAAAGTGCGATTGTCGTATTGAAAAAAAAACAGTACATACCTACTATCGTACCTACATAATTTCAGTCCTGTGTGTTTTGCATTTTTCCGTAAGCCGATACCTATTACGTTACACTACCTCTGAGGTTCCAGGTTCGATTCCCGGTCGGGTCAATATGGGAAACTAACTTTTATGTATTGTCTCGTGTCTGGGTGTTGTGGTACCGTCGTTGTTTCTGATTTCTGTAACATAAGTGCTTTAGCTACTTATCACAGAATCAGAGCAATGTATGTGATTTGTTCCAATATTTATTATTACGCTAGCGTGGTTATTAATCTAGCACGATTTTGTAACGATGACTTCATTTCAATAACGGAGACCTTAGCCCTGACGTGGGACTTGGAATAGGCTGATAATACTACAACCGTGTTTTCAAATGTATATTTAACGTAGTAAAAAGTGTGTTTACACAACAGGATGTACACTACCAAAAACGATAGCAATGTTTAATTCTCACATTAGCAACCAATAGAAAGAAAGAAAGAAAGAAAAAACATTTATTGGCACACACATTAAAGCACAATTACAAACACATGAGAAACATTAAATAGGGACAGTGCAGCCAATAAGGTCCCAGCCTCAGCATGAGCTGCTGCGACAATTGAATCTCGAATGCGAACAAAGCATTTTAAAAAAAGCAACAATATTTTTTTTGCAAATAATTATCCACGTTTTAATTCCCGAAATCTAATTTATCTTAAAAAACGGAACCTTTCGTATGTTCGTTTCCTTTTTGATAGCAGGCCTACAGGTTTTTTTACTGTAAAAAAACAATGTGTGATAGTATTTAGTATGTATCAGCACTGAAATTTTACCACCTCATGTTAGATAGTCTTTTGTGTGTATGTTTTAACTTTACGACATGATGTTAAAAAGTCCTGTAATATCTTCCTGAACCATCAAGGAGTATACAAAACCTACTTAACAATTGTATATAAATAGCTTATGCCCGCGACTTCGTCCGCATGGCAGTTGTGTTTACCTATATGTATGTTTATCGTACAGAATATACAACAATAATTTCATTTTGTGAATTAAAAGATTAAAAACAAACTTTTCTAAATTGACTTGGGTCTGGGTGTGCTGGGATGACGCCCCCAGTTAATGTCTGGCGTCTGGTACTCTTGAAACCTTAGTTTGAGACTAGGTGATTGGTGTGGTTGTCTGCAGCATTTTTTTTCATTTAATTTTTTTACATGATGTCAACTTTATTAAGTAAAAAAATAACACGTGCAGGTAAGTGTTGGGTCGCTTCATCGTTCAGAAAATCATCTTCTTAATAAGAGCCCTTCTGCTTAAGTAAATGTATTACACGTAACTTAAATTAATGCATAGGTAAGTCAGCAAAAATTGCGGAAATTTATTTAATATTTGTATGCTTAACCCGTCCAATGAACGCCCAGTTTTGTGGAATTTGGGTTATAATAATACTAGCGGCCCGCCACGGCTTCGCATTCTTAAGTGTGTTACAAAAAATGTGATAAAAAAACCGCTCGACCGATTTTGGGCAAACTTCATATACGTACCTGTACTATTTGTTTTGGATAGGTGAGCCCGTTCTTGTGTTATAAAGTTATAACGAAAACTGGCATTTATTTTAATCTATATTATATAAAGCTAAATTACCACTGATATATATATAATATATATATATATACCTACCTAGATAGGTGCACACATAAGTAGAATGTAGGTATGTATAATATGGGTCGCGTCGTCTGGGCTGACTACGGAGTCAGTAGGTACAGACGACGCGACGGCCGTGCCAGAAAACGTTTGGTCTAGGCAATTTTTTTATTGCTTTCTCCATATGGTTTTAGATGCACCACGACAGAATCAATTAAATTCAATTTGTCAACTGCTGATTGGTTGAAAATGCTATTTGAGAATTTTATTATGCAATTAACTGTATCGACGTATTTCATCTCGAGTGTTAATTCATCTTTCTTGTTTCTCAGTTTACGTTGGCTATTACCACATAATGCAATGCAAGCAATGCATGGACGTTGTCCGATATTTATAATTATTTATTTTCATAAAGGTGACGCTAAGCCTATTTAATTCACAGGCACTACGAAAACAATATTCAAACTCTTACGGCATCGCCGAAAATGATTTTTTAACATTAAAAAAAAAATTACCTTATGACGCACACAAATTGTAGATATTTCGCCTAAAATTCACACGCATTATTTTTAAATCAATGCACAACAACATAAACGTATAAATTTATCACAATAATTCATCATTCACACAAACTTCGATCATAAGCTGAAACTGACACAGCTCTATGCGATAGCGTCTAAAAAACTGTCAAGTATTAATTGCAAAACGAGTCTAAAACAAAAGATGTAATTGCAAAACCGTAAAATTAGCGCGTCATTAAATCGTTACAATTTTGCCGGCACGCCATGCGTCCGCTGTTGCGTCTATTCAGCTAAACATGATCGAAGGTCAACTATGACAACGTACACAATAAACTATAGGCTTAATAGAACAACAGAACTTGCCTCCGCACTAACTTCAGTCTACGAACAAAAAGAGCGCCCGACACGTCCGTCTTTACCCGTGATCAAGACGAAACTAACTTTATCAATGAATATAGCTGTCTGGCCGGCACGCACAGTTATATGTAAATAAATCCCATCAATAAAATAAACGTGAAATGAGGGCCAAGTTCTACGACGAAAGAAGTGAGATCTAAATGGTAACGAGTACAAGTTATTCTGTTAAAACCATCGAGTAACAATTATTACACGTCGTACCTTTTGTACGTATCAATAGTCTGTCTTGAATGTCTTTGAAAACAATAAATATATGACTACATAAAATATGATCAATATGTAAAATAAATTCTTAGATTATAATTTGGGATAATATAATATTGAATGTGATGGTCAGTGCCGGTTCTAGCATTACTGGCACCCTGGACGAATTTCCGCCAGCGCCCCTGTAAAAGCGTATACCAATACATCGATTTAGGAAAATATATCTGGGTACCTCAGGGTAGCTTTCTAGCGCCCGTTCAAGTCCGAGCGCCCTGGGCTGTTGCCCAACCACGCGCCACCCTAACGCCGGCTCTGGTGATGGTTTAGTCAGTTAAAATAATACCCACTTATATAGATTTTTTTTATATTCAAATCCCAAAATGCTTTTTCTTAATATAAGTTGTATTTTTTACGAGGTAGGTACCATTAACATTTATTTTTTTGTTTTATTTCTTTTTTTTAATTAAGGGTACTATCCCCTTCGCTTTATACGTAGTTCATATAAAGACCAGCTATATAAATGAATTGATACAATAGAATAAATTATTAAAAAGTTTACCTATCTACTAGTTGGTAATTTATTATTTTGAAATCATACCATCAATCATTAAAATTTAAAACTTGAGTTTAGATCTGTAATATAAGCAATCTAAAATATTAACTAAAAACCAAAAACCCGTTGATGGCTTGTTATTTGAATTTAGGGCATATAACATGTAAAGGTACAATACACACAAAATCGAGTAAAATTGACATGCTTTAAGTGAAATGTTTTTTTATTATTAGGAGGTCAAAAGTAATTTCAAATGGTTCAAGTTTCCGTAATCTTAAACTTGGCTTGACTCATAACCGCTCTCTTTTGGCTGAAAAATTTCTGTAAGGAAAGGGACACCAAATTTATCACCAAGGTCAAAAAATAAGCCGCCGTAGATAATTTTGTCTCCATATTTAAGTATATAATTGTTATCGCGCAAGTTGTGAAATTGGTCGGCAATAGTAGAGAGGTTTTTTCATCCGCTGAAATTGTTTTGTCAATAAACAATTTGCTAAACAGCATATCGATACGGGCCTATTCAAAGTCTTTCAAAAAAACACGACTTAATATTCTACGCGAGTGGGTGTTTTCAAGGATGCTTAAATCAATCATTATTGCATTTGTTTTACTTTAAACATTTCGGGATTTGTAGGTACGTAAGTCACCACATTCGTTTAAGAGTGAGATTAAGAAAACCATTTTTTTTTTTTTTTTTCGGGGGGAAATGCGTTGATGCACCGTACCGTCACCCCGAGGGAGGGTGACGGCGTGTGTGGGACTCCCTGCCCTGAAAAGGGCAGGACTACCCACTAAAACCCCCCGGTTGGACCTCCATCGCCTTAGTGGCGGTGCTGTGGGGGATCGGCTAAGCCTTTACTTCCACAACACCGCCGGCGGAACAGCCGCTTACGCGGCTCCGTCTACTCCCCCCACAGTGTTCGGGGGGAGAATGGGGATGGCCGATCCAACGGAACCATCCCCAACTCGCAGTGGGGACCGGTGCAATGCCGACTGAGGTGTCCTCACACCATCAGCCGGCCAGTCCCCACGCGGTAGCTGGGCGCGGTCATATTGGCGCCGCGCCCTCAGCCGCCTTCTTCGGCGGCAGGGGGGAGCGGATGGATCGTCCTCCCGCTCCCGCTCTGCGGCCTCCTTCTGCGACATGACATCTTCGCAGAAGGAGACCATAGCAACCCATGCCGTCTCACTCCCGAGCATAGCCTCGACTATGCTGGGGAGTGAGAGATTTGGCCCCACCAACGCGCGCAGACTTGCGCGCTGCGCATCAAAAGCGGGGCACACCTGCAGTGTATGCCCCGGCGTGTCCTCCGCCGCGCCGCAACTGTGGCACGACGGAGACTGCTCCCGACCAATGCGGTGCAGGTACTGCCCAAAACAGCCGTGGCCGGACAGCACCTGCACCAAGCGGAACGTCAGGAATCCCGACTTGCGCTCGAGCCAGCGATTTATTGCTGGCTCGAGCGCATCTAGGGTCCACCGACCCGACGGAGTCACCAGTAAGGACTCCGCCCAACGCCGGACCACCTCTTCCTGCGCCTCTCGGCGCACACGTGACAGGTCCTCCGGGTAAAAACGTTCCCCGGAGGCCTTTCTTAGGGCCTGCCATTGATAGGCCCTCGCCATCGCCCGGGCCTCCAACTCCCAGGGTGGCGTCCCAGCGAGTGCGCACGCTGCGTCAAACCCAACGGAGCGATAGGCTCTACACACTCGCTGGGCAATGGCTCGCTGGGGGCGCCGCAGAAGCCTCTGGTTCTCCCGAATGCGGAGGGAGTCGGCCCAGATGGGCGAGCCGTACAGGGCCATACTGCGCAAAATGCCGGCGTAAAGTCGTCGGCATTTGGCCCTAGGACCCCCCACATTGGGGAGAAGCCACGCTAAAGAACCCGCCGCCTTAATGAGGCGCGGAGATAATGCAGCAAAGTGCGGCCCAAAAGACCAGCGATGGTCCAAAATGAGGCCCAGGTATTTCATCTGGGCCCCAACCGCCACCCTGACGCCCCCGACGACGATGTACGCGCCGGAAAACAATCTTTGCCGAGGCCCCGGAAAAAATATGGCCTCGGTCTTATTAAGAGCCACTGTAAGGCCCAAGAGGGCAATGCGTCTGGCAATTAAATTGCCACCAGCCTCTGCCAGGCGAGCTGCGGCGCCAAAATCCCTCTCCCGGGCAGTAACAAGTGTGTCGTCTGCGTAGCAAAAAACGTTCATGCCCGAGAGGAGGGAGCCGCGCAAAAGCCAGTCGTATCCGATGTTCCACAGAAGGGGCCCCAAAACAGACCCCTGTGGAACACCGGAACGCGCGCGGAAACGACGCAGGACGTTGTTGGCACCGACGCAGACAATTTCCCTGTCGAGAAAATAGTTCTCGATCAGGGCCATCAAATAGGAGGGCACTCTGTGATAGCGGAGTGCCTCCAAAATTGTAGAGTGGGGGAGAGTATTAAAAGCATTGGCTATGTCAAAAGAGACAGCCAACACACCCTCCCCCCTCTCCCTAGACTCTAAAACGAGGGATTTCAGATCGGACAGGGCGTCAATAGTGGACCGCCCTGCCCGGAAACCGTACTGCCTGTTCGACAGGTCTGGACCGACGGAACGAAGGTGGTCCTTCAGGCGCCTGGCCACAATGCGCTCGAACAGCTTCCCGACTTCGTCGAGAAGCACTATGGGCCGGTACGCCGATGGCGAGTCCGCCGGTCTGCCCTCTTTCCGAAGGAGGCAAAGCTGCCCCTCCTTCCAAGGTTTAGGGAACTGGCCAACTCGGAAACACGAGTCGAACAGCTCCCTAAACTTCTGCTCCATCAAAACTGCGCCGAGGGCGACGAGCTTCGCCGGAACCCCATCCGGACCAGGGGCCGTCTTTTTGGCACGAAGGCAGATTGCCGCCGTGCCGAGATTAAGAAAACCATGAACAACCCGACTAACGCCTACAGGTATTATTCATAATTCGATTAGAATACTGAGACCAATTTATGTTTCTAAAATGGCATTACAAAAAAAGTGCATTCGAGCCATATGTAGAAAAAGCCCTCGTGAAACTTGCAGGCTATTATTTAAATCATTAGGCATTTTACCTCTTCCCTGCATGTACATTCTAGAAATAGCAAATTTTGTCAAATGTAATATTCATCTTTTTAAAAAGTCCCACAACAGTTCTAGATCTACACGAAACCCTCACAAATTAGTTTATAACAGGAGTCCGAATCTTAGTCACTATCTTCGGCAGTGTGATTCAATGTGTGTAAAAGTTTTTAACAATTTGCCTACTGAGTTGAAATCCATTCCTACCAAATTATTTAAAAATAAATTAAGTGCTTGGCTAAGAGAGATAAATTTATATTCATTAAGTGAATTATTTAGTTATAAATAGGATATGTTAAATGTGTATATAAGGTAGGTGTGTACTGTGAAATATGTTTTTATGTCAATTTCGCTTTTGCATGCCATAATAACTGGTAAAATATGCGTTCTTAGTATTTTAAATTTAAGACCTTTTGTAAATACCATATTTTATGCAAAAAAAATTTATTATTATTATCTGTTTTTTTCCAATATCTCGGGACTACAGAGTCCCGGACTTTTGGGAGGCGTGCATGGGGCCGAAGCCAATACGTAGAGGCCCTTTAAAAACAAGTATAATCTAAATGTAATGTGACACCGACCGACGATTATCCCTGTATACACTATAAAATGCAGCCAAGGACAACCCCCGGTCAGTGCAGGACTATGGAATGGAGTGGAAGATCAAGGAATCTGGGCTATTGGGTTGAGGTGCTAATGGACTGGGTAACCGGGACTATGGAAGGACTATGGCACCTGCCCGATCTATGTTTAAAAACACGATTAAAATGGGCAGGTGGTGACTCGCCATCTCACTATCATGGGCCCCCCATTGGTCGCCCAATCAAGGCACGAAGCAGGAGCGACGGGGAGCAACATTGTGTGAGCGGCTCAGGGATTATTACAAAGTTATTTTTAGTGTTAAACTAAAATCAACGGGAATACTTTTAGTTATTAGTTACTCTATCGCATTTTCTACTTAGAAACCTAATGTAAATACGAGGGGTCATTACTTCTTCGTTGTCTACAACCCTTTGAAAACTACTATGCCTCTTGGTATTTTTTTTATAGCCGTGGTAAATAAAACTTCATGCAAGTCCTTCAAATTGCCTCCAAAGCTATTGAACCTTCTGAGTGCAGAAGGTAATATTCGTGTAGGCGTTTCAGTGGAAACGCCTACACGAATATTACTAGCAGTACAATGCTTCATGAGACCACGTGTAGTATTGATTTATTACTTTCATCGCTTCTCTTAATGCTTTATTATCGCATTAATATTACCTTTAGTAACAGAGACATTAATAAACTATTACTTAGATGGTTTTTTGTGATCTAAACTAGTCATTTATCTGTTTTATTAACACTGTGTAACTGTTAAATTACTTTTGTATTGACCATAAATTCGATCGCGTTATTCGAGATTATAACGTTTTTCTGCGGTCCCTGAGGGCCCATTTAAACTAAAAATTTTGCCTTTACAAACTCTGTCCTTCGTTTTACAAATATTTCCACAACTTTTACTAAGCACTGTTGTTAGTTAAGATGCAAAAATCCGAAAAAAATAATTGGGCCCTCAATTCACACATACGCATTATACCTACTTAGTACCTAATCTCTTCTATGTTTGTAGGTATATCTATCAAGTTTGTTTTAAACCCTTCAGTATTTTCTACGTAAAAAAATAAAAAAAAACAAATAGCCTGCCGCGGCCTCGCACGCGTACTATCCCGGTTTTATCCACATTATTGGTCGCAGCGTGGAGTTATGCCTTTAGCTTAAAGCCTTCCTTGATAAATGGAAATACACAAATAAACTTTATAGCTTTATTATATTAGGGATTATAATCATAAGATTATAATCATAAGATATAAGAGTCCAGGAGGTCTACTTCCAAAAACGAAATACGTCGGATACGACTTACGATAGCAATTTTTTATTTTCGTAACCAACTCACTTCGAATGACACTAAAGTGTTTTCAAAAATAAAATATTATTTAGGCAAACCAAATATTACGTTTTAACTTCAAAACTATTGATTAATCTTCATAATTAAACCTTTTCGTTTGTTCGTTTTGTTTTTGATAGTAGGTAGGTAGTTCCTTAGCTACGAGTATATGGTGCACCATATGTAGGTTAGTAAAAGGAAAGCAACAATTAATAGAGAAGGACGATATCTAGCTCCTAAAAGTACTTTATTAGACATCGGGTATGCCTATTCACAGGACATTAAATATAAAATCGAGTAATTTATTTATTTACCTATGACTGTAGCGAACGATAATAAACTATTAAGTATGCCCATTGTTTACCCATCTACACGCTCCGTCCATTCACTCAGCAGTCTTATGTAGTTAAGAGTCTGTCTCTGGCTATGATTCATCGGTTGGCTTCGCTTGATGTCATTGGCATATTAAATGCTTATACCTACTAGCTGGCGCCGGCCGGTGATCTCATCATAAGGTATACGTACTTAGCCATAGTACCTAAGTAGATCCACATTGTAGAAGTAACACTTATTTTTCAGCCATTTTATAGGTAGGTAGGTATGTATTTGCGAAATGAGCTTTCGATACCTAATGAAACGAATTTAGTAAGTGATAAAACTATAACACCTCGATGGTCTTGTGGTTTACATACTAGTTTGTGATCTCGGGGCACTGCATTCGATACTTGGGTGAGGGTCGAGCAAAGCATGTTTTTTCGAAATTAACCCGAGATTATGTTAACCAACCCGGCTTATTTGGTTAATAGCGTAGTTTAAATGTCAGTACCTACTACCCATTGTTGTAAAGATAAATGATGGGGGCTTTAAATAGCCCAGCAGTGGCTCATTATTAGAACCTTATTTACCTACTACAATAATAGGGCGAGAATTTTTTTTATTTCCAAGAAAGCAAGAGATTTCCTCCAAAACTAATGGAATTACCGTTCATAATTCTTTGAAAGTTTCCTTGTGGCCTAACATATTGTTATTGCGCTTAAAGCCTGAGGTCGTGCACTCGCATTTACAATAATTAATGTAGTCAAGTCGTGGATAACTATGTATGTGGCATCAATGATGGCATATTAATTGGGCGGAATGGTAGAATATGGGTAGAATTTACATTCATGTATAGTAGAAATATTTTTTATCTGGCAACGACGCGACGCAAAATGTCATTTTCTATTGTCAACTAAACATCCCAAGCAGCATCGTTCGTAAAACTTTAAAATACATAAATACAGTCGAATGGCCGATAAACCGCCAGAAGAAGGCTACATATCTGTAGTGGACGAAGAGCCGGAGATATTTGAGCTATTGAAATGGGATAATTCCCACACACAAAAGCAGGACATACCCCAACCCGTGGAGAAAGCAAAAATTCACGAAAAAAAATCGTATAAAGTCCGTGAGGATGTGGACCCCTTCGATTTGCCAGACCCCACGTTCATTGAGACCTACAGGTTGTCTAAAGACCTGGTGCACAATCTTTGTGAAGAGGTAGCACCTGTGATGCCGGAATCCACTAAATCCATAGATTTTTCTGTTGAGAGCAAAGTAAGTTCGTGTTTGTTTAGGTTTTAGTCGATAGCAGCAATGGTGACCTAAACGTACATCTACTGGTAGATCTTTTAGTGTGTATATTTATTGAAGAATTATTTTGTATAAATCTTATTTAAACTTATTACTTTTAATTTACATACTTATAATGATTGATGATCTGAGTTGCTACCAGGTCATTGTACCCTTGTTATGTTGTCCCATTTTAAGTTTACCAAAATACTTAATTAAAGTGATATGTAACAGAAATATGACTTAAAATGAATTTCCTCGAACTTCAAAGTTAATTTAATGAGTTATTTAAAATTTCTTGTAATTTCTTCTTGTTGATAAATTTTTTTAAAGGGATGAAAACACAAGTGTGGGAAGTTAAGAACTTATTTTATACATTTTCAATAAAATAAATAAAAATAAAAATAGCCTTAATTCTCTGAAAAATTACATGCTACCTTCTAACTAACTGTATTACTTACTAATTTCTTATCTTTCATATTTTACTAAATTTAACATAACTTATTCTAATAGAAATTGGTTACACCTGCACTATTTCATTCACTATACATTTCCAATACACAAATTTAAATGCAACTGTTATTAAATTGCAGGTATTAGCGACACTGTCATTCTATGCGACTGGCAAGTTTCAAAAGTCAATAGGTGGCAAGAGTGATCCTAGTTTGACTCAGTACTTCGTGTCCACAGCAGTTCAACAGGTCACGGAGGCCATGAATCACCCACTGATCGTAAAAAAATACATACATTTCCCACACTTGCGGGCTGAGAGGGATATTATAAAAGCCAGGTATTTTAATTTTTAGTTAAATTCCATTTCATGTTTAGAATGAGCAAAGGCGATTGTATCTATTTCATATTTCTTAATCGACTGATGAGCTTATAAACAAATAATAAAAATATAGCCTCTTTATTCCATATTAAATATGTATGCAAGTTACAAATCAAATGAGGCTTAAGTATTATTACTAGATATTTGAGTATTTTCTATATTTCTATTTTGGTAAGTTTGGTATTATAGATTCCTTTTGGGTAAAAGGCTCCTCCAGTCATGGCCGGATCTACCTATGGGCTGATTGGGCTGCAGCCCAGGGCCCCGAGGTTACAAGGGGCCCCGAGATCCCGCTAAAAGTAGGCCATCATTTGAAAAAAAAAAATAGTTGTCTGTAGAATGTAGTTGAGGGGGAAATACGTGTAAAAGGTTGTTTTCATGCTGTTTTTCATTAATTTTTTAAACTTAATAATAATATTATGCATATTATGATTATGAATATGCATAGGCCCCCAAGTAGTTTCAGCCCAGGGCCTCACATATTCACGATCCGGCCATGCCTCCAGTCATACATGGGAGTGCTCTCTGTCCTGGGCAGTCTGTGTCCAGTTTGACCCAACTATCTGTAAAACATTGTTTTGAATAATATGTAAGTAAAAGTCGATCTTCATCCACTGTATCTTACATATTTTTCTTGAACCTACATTCTGAACCAGAAATAGAGTCACTTGGCATTATATTTGATTAATATTTAGCTTCCGCATACAATGCTGTGCCTATGTATGCGTTGTCTTATGATGTGCATTGCTTGATAAAATAAAATGAACAGTGAATAAATTGGGTGATTATTGCCTCAATACTCAGACCCTTAAACTAGGCTCAAAATAAAATCAAAAAGGGCATTTGGCCTTGAGTTTAAGATATGTCAAAATGGTCCAATCATATAGCTGTAGCATCTCTTTATTTAAATTTTTAGGCACTAGTTGTCATTGTTTTGTAAAGGATTCTGTTTACAAGAATCCACATTCAAGCTTTAGTCTCTATATGTCATATATCTATATACCATAATAATGATGAGATACTAGCAAGACTAAAGTATGTCAGTCCATTTACTTTGGACTTTATACAGCCCTTATGTCATACGCATAAGCTTTTGTTCCCAACGAGACACACTGTAACCTGTATCACTGTGACTCGTTGGGAGAACTTTGTAAAATAATTCCCAACCAGTCGCACTGTTAATTGTTAAACCAATCTACTACAGTGTTACAGTGTGACTGGTTGGGAATTATTTTACAAAGTTCTCCCAACGAGTCACAGTGTTACAGGTTACAGTGTGACTCGTTGGAAACAAAGGCGCATAAGTATACCTTGACATGCTAACAATCATTCATGCTTACTTTTCGACCAAATCTTCCTAACGAAATGTAGATCTTTTGGAGTCTTCCATTGTTGAGGTCGTTCCACAGAATAAAGTATTTCTGGACTTATATGGCAGAAGGCAGTCACCAAAAGCGAAGTAAATAAAACAGAAAAATTCATGCCTACTATAACTTGAGGTTAGATCAGTTGGAAGGGCAGCACACGCTCTATGTGAAAGTTGTGGGTTCGTATCCACACAGCAAGGGGTGATGGAATTTCTCTATTTTGTTAAATACTTATAGTATGGCGAGAAACTCAATAAAAAAAAGTTTAAATCTATGAAGCAATTGTTCATGAAAACTATAATTTTGCACTGGTTGACAGGTTTTATATGAAGTATGGAATCCCAAATGTAGTAGGCTGTATTGATTGCACACACGTGCCCATCGCGCCGCCTGATGACGACCGCAAGACACATTTCAATAAGTCCTACCACTCCAAGAAAGTGCAAATTGTGAGTATTTTTATTTAGTTGAATCTACCAGTCCAATATAGCTAGATATTACTGATTGGTTGTGTTGTATACGTTTCTGTTAGATCTGCAACAGCGACAACAACATAATAAGCGTTGAGGCGAGCGCGGGCGGGTCGTACTCGTACGACGCGGTGCTGAACCGGCACGCCGTGAAGGTGGACCTCGAGAGTCTCAACAACTCCGGGGAGCAGTGCTGGCTTATAGGTAACCCTTTTTTTATATTGCACTTCAAGATTGACCTCATCCCACCTGATGTTAAGTGGTATTGAGGTCCTAGCTTAAAGGCGACAAGTACAGCATAATAATGCTCTTTGTTGCCCTTACTTTAAAGGCCTTACCCCTGCTACAAATGTAGCACCCTCTCAGGAGCTCTAGAGACCTTACTCACACGCAGGAACACAACAATGTTGACGATTATTATTTGGCTGCCGTCTTCTGTATGGTTCTGTATGTAATAGTTAGGATGCTCCAGTTCGAACGGTAAATCGCTATGATTTTCGACTTAATGATTTATTTGAAATGGAATGCTAAAGTCTTAAATTCTAAATAACTTGAAAACTATTTTATGACATAAAACATATATAAATGATTATGGTTTTCATAATGCAGGTGCTGTTTATTTTTGGGATCAGGTCGATGTTATTATTGATGTTTCGCCCGTGTCACCTGGGATAAAAAGATTCCCATATGAAAATCGACTATCCCACGTGTCTTTTTACCAAATTTCATTCAAATGCGTTTGGTACTTTTTGCGTGAAACATACATCTAGATATCCATACATTTTAAATTATTTGTGGGATATATTGAATTATTAGTGATATTTCTCTTCTATACTTCGTATTTGGGAAAGATGCAATATTTTCTTTTTAAACCAAAATTCGTTCGTTCATTTTACAGGTGGTCCATTTTACACGCAAACTCCATACATAATGACGCCTATACCGAAGATCACGAAGAAATCTCCAGTGTCCCCAGAGAAGTACTACTCAAACCTTCACACACAGACATTTGCAGCGGTGACAGAGACGATCAAACAGCTGAAGAGTCGGTGGAAGTGTCTCCAGGCTACGTGTAACAAGCAGCTGGATCCTCCGTCTGTGTCAATGATAGTTGTGGCGTGCTGCGTGCTCCACAATATATGTAATATGAGGGGACTGCCGGTCCCTCAGATGACGCAGACAGAGGAACGGCTAGAGGTGATGAAGCAGAAAGTGGCAAATGGACCGATACCTAGGAAGCAGACTGAGCATCCGAAAGGTATTCAGGCGAGGACGGCTTTGGCGGAAAGGTGTGTATTCATTAATTAAATTAGTAGTGAAATATTTTTATTCATACATAGATTACATATGTAATACTTATTATTAGTCTCTATGTAAAACAAATGAAGGTACCTCCTGTTCGGAACCTATAACTACCGAGAATATACCGATAATTTACTCAGTAAGACCTAAAAGTAAAAGTTTAAAATAATATCTATTAATAGTAGAATAATTTTATTTTTTATTAGTTGCTAAAAAAAGTTAATGTCTAAAAAAAACAAATAACTTTTTTAAAATAGAAAATATTATATAAATATGTAATTATTTATATAAGTTTTTATACTAAAAAATATTTGGGGTGTTTGAGGTTTTGTGCAGATTCATGATGATAACACGATGTAGAGACGATTCATGAGTGTCACTGATTTAATCTATATGAATAAAAAGGATTATATTTTGTCTATGTAGAATCGAAAAAAATTGCAAACGTTTTCTTTGTTTCGCTTAAGATAATCAACAACTTTTAAGGCAGTCAACATTTGAAGGGTCCACTGCAATAATGATAAACATCCTTTGCTTTTTGTTTCTAAATATTTGGGTGTTAAGTTTATAAACGTTGTCCAAAATTCAGCCTTATTGCAGTTAATACCTGGGACACTGAGCGTTCTACAGGCCTAGCATGCGCAATAAGTCAAATTTATCGCATGAGACGACAAAAGTTTCGATACTGTTGATTGGCTAATAGTACACCGCACGTGTATTTTCAGCCAATCAGCAGCTGACGCACTGACTTCAATCGATTTTGACGATTGTTAAGAGCGCGATAAAATTTTGTCGCTTGTCTTATGCTAGGCCTGCTAGACGGGTAGTCAAATATCAGAAACGGTTTTATCTCAGTACTGGGAGCGATATTGCCTAGTGAGTAAACGAAATTACTAGCTGCATGTATGGAGTGACCGAATGACGTCGATCACAAAGATTTTAATATTTTGGACATTCATAATTATTGCCGTGGGCCCTACATTTGTCTCCGTAGTATCGTCGGCGCTCTTCTAATTGAAGCCTGGTATCTCTGGAAGGTTATGGAACGAGCGACGCGTGATGCCGGAGTGTGCGGCGCCCAAGAAGCGCGCGTCCAGGAAGGAGCGCGCCGCCGAGCACGCCCCCCCTCCCCCCGCCCACCCTCCGACGCTCCCCCCGCCCCCCCACCAGCCCCCCCACCACGCGCCGCTCGCCCACCCGCTGCCCCATCCGCACCACGACGACAACAAGCGCCCGCGCATCATCAGCATGCACACCACCAACTACAACCTCGCCATGCCCGGATGGGGGCACTACCCACAGCAGTAGGACTAGTGTTGTTTAACAGTCGATGAAACTATCGATAGTTTGCAGGAAGAGACGTCCTATCGATGAAACAGGCGTTATCGATATTGTCGATTGTTTTAATCTGTCGATAGTATCGATTCAAATACTATCGATAGTATCGATTCAATCACTATCGATAGTTTTATCGCTCGCGTAAACTATTGTTAGCGTTATAATTGTTGATAGGCTGTCATTCGGATGTCGATCGGCCGTAATTACTACAGTGGACGGTTCGGATGAAGTTGATTTTTATCAGCTATCTAATGCGTTTAGGAAGAGGTGTGAAGATTAAAACAATGAAATCTTGAGTACTAAGTCTTATTAACGGTGCTTGCTATATTAGCCAGCCCTGAAATTTATACCAATAAGTACAAACCCTTGAGCCAACATCTCGATCCTCCGACACCAAAATACCCTAATTTTGAATTACTTTCATTAAAATATCTTTTAAATCAATTAAATATATATGAATTTGGAGTAGTAAATATTTAAGAGTTATTAAAAATCAATGGGTAGCTGCAACATTTTTGTACCTTTTTCTAAACAGTAATTAGCGAGCTGAAAATAAATTCTGAATTACGATGTCAGTTAATGACGAATTATATTGGCAGCTGTGTTACAACAGTTACTACAAAGTGTTTTAAGTAGAGTGAAGTAAATTTATAAGGCGTTGAAAAGTAGTAAAATGGGTTTCAATCGTATATTTAATGTCTATAAGGAGCTATTGCCGACAAATATCAAACTAAGACTCTAGAATCTCAACATGCATATTTATATACATATTGGCAACTATAGGCGTTTATATATGAATTGAATTATATGCGTTCATATAAGATTTGTAGGTGCGATCAACAGCCCGCCAAGGTTAACACTTGCAGTTTAATAATAATTCTTATGCGCACGGAATAAGGACGGTGCAAAGGTCATATTGTATAGTCTGACGTACTGTTGATAGTACATTTGCAAACCCGTTTTACTACTTTTTGTATAAAATAGTAGTAGACAATACAGTAAGTTTGACAGAAGGATGAGCAGTGTTATTTTATTACAGACCCATGTTGGTGCTTTTGTAAATATGTAAGAGCAAATGGAAATGACTCGTACATAGAACAATGCTGTATCTATAGTTTTGTATAACTATTCAAGTATTCTTTTAGAGTTTTATCAGAGTTTTAGTGTGTTTAAAATTACTGATAAATGTTCACGGGCGTAGACTATGTCTTGTGAGTGGCTAGACACGCGAAATAGATCAGTTGAGTCTAGGCTATGTCTATAGCGGCAAAGGATAAGCACGCTACGCACGATGACGTCATACATACGTAAGTATATTTGGCCGGTCTAGTCGTGTGGAGCGTGCGCATCGTGCGCCGCTGTAACTGTGCCCTCAGCCCGTTACAATAGTGACGTCACGCGGATGTATATCAAGGTAACTCTAATAAAATATATCGGATAATTAATGTTTTTTTACTCTCGATCTCGTATCCCCTATATCGGTGTTATATGGACTTTGACGTCAGCAGGAATTGCGAGTTTTCTGGGAAATCCACCAAGCATTTAATAAGTTGATAATGGATCTAAAGTTCCCGCGTTGTACTGTTTGCTTTGCAGACTTCTCCGTACGTTTATCTCGATCCGATACGGTCCATCGATCGATATCTTCAGTTGCTTGCAGAACTTTTTCTACGCAATACTTTTACGTAGACTGTGAGGCTCCGCTGCCTACTGCCACTGCACACCCGAGACTCTCACTCTAGCTCTCCCTCCGAGAGCCAGATGGAGTCCTGAAACCCGCCGGCCGCGAAGGATAGGGAGGCCGACAAACGCTACCAAGGCCCTACTCTTCTTCCGCGATCCACCTCTGCCCTTGCGGGCTTGCCGCAGAGAGCCACCTGCTCCCGCGGCTCAGCTCGAGATCTGTCTTCGCTTCACCCTGTGCGGTATCTAAAGCTGGGTGGTAAGACCATCCTCAATGCAACGAACCACAGGGTTACTGAACCCCTCCATCGCCATAAGATGCGAAACCTAGCGGGGAAGAGGTTGGTAGACTATCAGGCCTAGCATGCGCGATACGTCAAATTTATCGCAGGAGACGACAACAGTTTCGATACTGTCGATTGGCTAATAGCACACCGCACTCGTATTTTCAGCCAATCAGCTGCTGACGCACTGATTTCAATCGATTTTGACGTTTGTTAAGAGCGCGATAAAATTTAGTCGCGTGGCGTATGCTAGGCCTGCAGGTCCAAGTCTACCGATGTAATGAAACACTAGTCATGAATAATAAAGCATGTATATTATCTGAGTTTTAACAAATAATTAAATTAGTTCATAATAACATTTAGTGAGAGCTTGAATTTGCAGTTACAGGTAGACAGTCTTCTGTGCTATTCGATAACATTATTATTTATTAAAACGACTGCACGACAAGATGAGCTACGTATGAGGACTATGATTATTTTTTACAGGGTTATATGCGCCCGTTTCATTTAATACCCCAGCAGATGGCATAAGAAGTTTAAGTCCTATTCTTAGAAATTGCTTGAAAGGTTAATATAGATAAGTCCCGTACCTATTTGTATTTTGAGACAAATTCCAAAATAACAAACAACAAATGAAATTTTTATTCAAATTCTAGTCCATATACCCTTCGTACCCGAATCCAACTCGCACTTAGCCGGTATTTTTTAAATAATCATAGTTCTTTAACAAACGATTTTCTAAGGTAACACATTACATGATATGAGAAAAGACTGCTGAAAAATTATTATGATTTTGGACTAGATCATAAAGAATGAACGGCAGAAGTAAAAATACGACACATGTAAAGAGGTATAATAAAATATGATACGTTCCTATAATTTGTCTAACTACGTAAGACTAAAGGCGAACGAATATAATTCTTAATATCTATTAAATTGACGGCTTAGGTCAAGCCAACGACCAGATTTTAATTTCATAAGTATTACGTAGAGATTACAGGCATTCGTGTTTCCGGTAACAGAAAACAAATCAGAGGACCTACAATGAAACCAAACGTTCAAAATCTCACGAATATAAAATTTAAAACTGCTCAGCAAATACAAAAAACGGTCAAGTTAAGAAGAAATATTGGTTTTCTTTTAATTTTTCACGGTGTAAATTAGCTCTTTGATTAAACTTCGAAACGGACTTCATTGTATCACCTCTGAAGATATTTCTTTTTGGTTGTATTTGCAAAGTAAGGAAAGTGCTTGAGTGAGTTAAGTGAGTGAGAAAAATAAAAATGCATAGATCTACTTATCATCTATCTATGCATTTTTATTTACCTACTAACTGTGTGTTTTTTGTTTTTTATGTGGTGATGTTCCTGCTTATCTCTGAAGATTGGATTGGTCACTATTACGTCGGAATTAAGTAGTTTTATTTTATTTATGTACTTATACCGATTTTATACAGCGGAAGATAAAGAGGATAAGCCTAAGATCCCGAGATTCTTATGATTCATTAAATAAAAACCAATCAAGGGTAGGTAACAGCTTTATTACGCTGTACTTGTCGCCCTTAAGCTAGGGCCTCATTACCACTTAATATCAGGTGGGATGAGGCCAATCTTGAAGTGCAATATAAAAAAAATAATTAAGTATGTAGTTCTAAACATATTCGGCAGAGGGCACTTACCGGAGACTAACGAGTTGATATAGCAGAAAAAATCATCGCCCACGATAACTTGCGGTTAGCACAGTTGGTAAGAGCAGCACGCGCGATACGTGTGTAAGGAAAAAATGTTCTTTACTAAAAGTGGAAATACTTCCGCCAAGCTAGGTGTTATCTGCTCCGGGACCAAGGCCCGACTACCAATCTAGGTTTGTTGTATATATAGTTAGTGGCGACGAAAACTCTGAAATCGCGATATAGAATCGATGTTATTGATTGCCCATACGTGCATTACGTATGGAGCGTTGTTTACTACGCCAATTCTGCTGACGCTGTATTTGTGTCGACTTGTAGGTAATGTCGTAGGTCGGTACACGTAAAGGTCGTGGGTTCGAGTCCCGCACCGCAAGGGGAGATTATTTTTTCTGTATAATAAAAAAAAAGGGTATTTTCCCCGGGAGGTCGGAAGATTAATCACTATTACCGGACAATCCGTAGGGTCGGGAGCCCTAGTACCCAGGTATGGTCGCTGGACGTGGGTTCATTCGCGCGCGAAGGCCTGCGCGACGTCGTTGGCGAGCAGCGACGCGACCGCCATGTTGGCGCAGCTGGCCGTCACGCGCACGCCCTCCGCCTGCAGCTGCACCGACAGGACCACTAGGTTTTGGGACGACATCATACGCCCCGCGAATCTAGGAATATAATATATTCATTCATAAATATTTCATGGCAACATAACAATGTACAGTCGCCGTCAGATATATCGGAGCAGACAAAGTGACCAAATACTTCTGAACAGTTAAAATGTCAAAAAGTTCCATACACCACAAGTTACCAATAATATATGAACATTCATTACTTCAGTAATATCTGAGCAGATGCTATTTAGTCAATAATTTCTATACACACAACTAACCAATAAAATCTGAAAAATACCTCAAAAAATCGCCAGTGGACGTGACAGCTGCTAAGTTGGCGGTTTCAAAAACACGGGTGCAAATCGCTTGTTCGTCTTCTAATCTTGGCGCTTTTTTGTCACACTGAAATAATACACAAACAAATGTTAATATTCGGAAATTCACTTATTTTTATACTTATATTGCACTTCAAGATTGACCTCATCCCATCTGATGTTAAGTGGTAATGAGGTCCTTTTTTTTTTCTTTCGGTGAGAAATGCGTGACACCGTACCGCCACTCGAGGGAGAGGGGCGGCGTGCGTGGGACTCTCCTGCCCTGGGTAGGCCTACCCACTAAAACTCCCCGATGGACCTCATCGCCCTAAACGGCGGTGCTGTGGGTAGCAGTAAAACCATTACCACCACAGCGCCGCCCGGCGGAATGGCCGCTTACGCGGCCCCGTCTCCTCCCCCCTGGATGGTTGGGGGGGTAAGCAGGGATAGCCGATCCACTGAGCTATCCCTACATCGCATTTGAGACCGTAGGTGCAAACCCGACTGGGATGCCCTCACACCACCAGTCGGCCGGTCTCCATGTTACCACATGGCGCGGTCGTATTGCCGCCGTGCCCGTAGTCGCCGTCTTCTGCGGTAAGCGGACGGGTCGTCCTCACGCTCTCTTTCGGCTGCTTCCTTCTGCGACATTACATCTTCGCAGAAGTAAGCAACCGCGCTCCACGCGGTGTTGCTCCCGAGCATGGACTCGACCACACCCGGGAGCGAAAGATTCGGCCCTATGGCCGCTATAAGGGCAGCGCGCTGCTGCGACCACGCCGTGCACGCACTCAGCGTGTGGGCTGCACTGTCATCCGGCGCACCACAACTTGTGCACGCCGGGGATCCCTCTCTGCCTATACGGTGCAGGTATTTGCCGAAACAACCATGGTCAGTCAATACTTGCACCAGATGAAAGCTTAAATAGCCTAATTTGCGCTCGAACCAGCGTAAGATTACTGGCCCAAGCTCATCCAGCGTCCACCGCCCCGCGGGGCATGTCTGGAGAGCCATCGACCATTTTGTGACCATATCGTCGGTCGCCTCACGCCGGACGCGTGCCAGGTCCTCCGGGTAAAAACGTTCCCCGGAGGCCTTCTTTTCCGTCTGCCAGAAATAGGCAGACTGCGACGCCTGGGCGTGTAAGTAATGAGGTCCTAGCTTAAGGGTGACAAGTACAGCATAATAAATCTTGAACTGAACTTGCCTCCCTTACCTTGAAGGCTTGACCCCTACATTGGTAGCAGGGGTCAAGCCTTCAAGGCTTACTCACACGCAGGAACACAACAACACAGAAGTGATTGTTATTTGGCTGCGGTCTTCTGTAAGGTATTTCACCAGTCGGGCTGCTCCAGTTCGAGCGATAAATCACTATGCCCTACCTCTCTCAGACTTATATGGGTAAACCGAACTACGACGGTGTAGTTCAGTCAATTAATGCCCGGTTCCAATGTTTTACTATGCATTTTTCTCCAACTGACTACGAGAATGGTTTACGCGTCGTATAATTTATTACTATCCGTAACTAAAACGGATAGTTTTTCAAATATTGGAACCAAGCATTAGCCGATAAAAACAGTCAACGATAGAATGAAAGATCAGGCTTACACATTTATTAAATTCGTACTAAAAGTTTTCCCGCCTCATTAAGCTAAAGTACTTCATGAAAAGCTTTTAACGGATTAAGTATATCATTAAGAACTTGTTACATCACACATATTGTTTGTCAATATCAATAACCAATAACTTAAATTTCAAGACATTAAATGTTGCTGCTAAATATGTTGTAGGCATTCGAAACGCGCCAAGCATTGAACAACGATTTAAAAGGATGGTGCGGATTTTAATAAGCAAACCGACTTTCATTTCCTTTTTTTTAATATTGATTATAATGAAGATACCGAACCGGAGGTAGCTTCATTTGCTTTATATAGAGACTATTCATAAGTATTACTAATGTAATCTATGTGAATAAAAAATATTGACTTTGACTTTGACATTGGACAACATCACATACATTGCTCTGATTCTGTGGTAAGTAGCTTAAGCACTTGTGTTATAGGAATCAGAAACAACGACGCAACACCCAGACCCGAGACAAAATAGGAAAGTTCGTTTTCCATATTGACCCGCCCGGGGCCGAACCCTTGACCTCAGAGATGGCGCGGTGTCAAAGTCCGGCCCGCTCGCCTCTCAGCTACGAGGGTCGTCTAAGGCCTTACCATTATCAACAGCTTGTGGCCAACTTCTATAGATAATAATTGTAACTGTGTAAGAGTGTTTTCATCTACGCAAAGATTGGGGTGACCTTCGATATACTCTACAAGCTTAACAAGCATGACGAATTCCATTGACAAAACGAGACGCCCTTATTTGAAGTGCAATAAAAGCTTGTAGTCCAAGAGGCTATACATAATCACGAAAAGCCGGATAAAGATAAAAATTGGTTAAATACACAATTGTGACGTCACCTCTGTCATTCCTCGCAGTTTCCTATGCTCTGAATCCCACTTGCTCTCGGACATGGTGACGGCCCTCATCAGTTCGCCAACCGGGGGCGTTATCGAGACCGCCACTTCGCCTGCAACCAATAATGAGAATAAGATATCAAATCATATGGTTTATTGCATTCATGTTGTACAATATGGCTCTTAAATGAAGTTTCAAACATGAACCCTGCAAGGGCACTGCAAAAAATAAAGTACTATACACATACTAGCTGTCCCAGCAAACTTCTTAACGCCTATTTCTTTAATTTCTGACCTTTTAAACCTTCCCTGGACATCCACAATTATTTCAAGACCAAGATTAGCCAAATCAGTATAGCCGTTCTCGAGTTTTAACGAAATACATAAGAATATGACAGAATAATGTTTAACATTTATCATTATTATTTTTAATTTAAACTTGCACGAACTCTGACAATGAATAGAAGCCTTTAGTTAACAAATATTCTTTATGTGATTGCTGAAAATATGATAAGTACCTCAATATGTTAGCTTATTAGTTAAGTAATAATTTTACATTTTTTTATTTTAAGCGTACTTAATAATATTTTAGTTTTGCAAAATTAATTTTATTTTTTTATCTGTGGAACAAAAGATCCAAAACAGAAACCACCATTTGAGTGACGTCACTAAACACTGCAATTCGCAAATGACAGCTGTCGGCGAATTTCATTTATTTCAATGTGGCAAAACGATGATGAATTTATCGATTAAATTGAATTATTGTGTCAAATCACATTAAAGATTTATTCAAACATTTTCCATTTATTTAAAAAAATCTATTTTCATAAAATTAATCATTCCGACCCGTATCGGTTTCATGTATAGAACGTTGACGTCACAATTTCTACAGTCACGTGAAATGGCGTTTTCGCGCGCTTTTTAAATGTGTTACATAAAATCTTGTTTTCTTTGGTAAGTTACATTTTTTCCAGATAAATCGACTACGAACGGGCGCACCTTTTAAAATACCTTTTCAAAAACCAATAGAAGAGAGGACGCTCATTATTTAACAAAGCTAACACGATCTTGGATATTTTAAAGAAACAGAAAAATTTAATCTCCCCTTGTGGTGCAGGAATCGAACTCACGACCTTCACGTATCGTAGCCGATTAAATTGATCTGCTGTATCAAACCGTTAGCCTCCGGTAAGTTCCCTCTGCCGAATATGTTTAGAACTTCATAACTAACTAGTTACAAGTTCACAAAACTAGTTATAAACTCAGCTATATTTGTAATATGAACGACAGAGTTTCTTGCCGAGATCTTCTCTGTAAGTTATAGGTTCCGAACCGGAGGTAGCGTCATTTGCATTATATATGTCACCGTAAGATTGTAAAAATCGTTAGATTACAATCTACCTCGCGAGATTGTAAACTGTCGACAGATTGTGAACCGTAACTGGGGATTGCAATTTAACGGATTATTTTTCGCTTTATTGTAATCTATCGAAGTGAAACCGTTAAATTACAATCTGTTAGGCGTCAAACTGTCAACTGTCCGAAAGCTCTTCCTGATTAGTCGGTTTATTGTATGAGCGACCAATCACGACCAGCCTTTGTATGTCCGCGTAAAGTAGGAATGAAATTCAATTCAAATCATTTCTTTTATTTAAAGAAATAGAGATGTCGTTTAAATAAAATAAATGCACTTCAAAAAATCTTCAAATACATATTTATTTACTATTTACTAGGTAATCAATAATCCCGACATACGTTGAGAAATAATTGTACCGAAATATTTATTCTTCAAACACTCGAAATTATAATTGAAAATTACAATAAAATGAAACAATTATTTTGTCTTTTAACACAAATTAAAATTGGAAAATTTTAAGAAACTTTTATAAACAAATATTTAGTCCTTTAAACATACCATAAATTAATAGTATAAAGACAACAAACGAAATAACAAACAAATATGGCGAATGACGGGGCGGCGGGGGGCACATAACTGCACATAACTCTCAACCAATCAGCGCGCGAGATGCATTTCGTTCTACATCAGTTCACAATTTGATCGATTCCCATCGATAGATTACAATATAACGAAAAATAATGCGTTAAATTGCAATCATAATGTTACGGTTCACAATCTGTCGACAGTTTACAATCTCGCGAGATAGATTGTAATCTAACGATTTTTACAATCTTACGGTGACATATAGACGTTTCATAAATATTACTGGTGTAATTTACATGAATAAAAGAATATTGAATTTGAATTCATACTTATCGGCGGCACACACGGCGTAAAGCACTATAGAAATCATAAAAAACGATCTTGGATCACGTACCAACTGAGCTGGCGATGGTGAACTCGACCGGCTGTATGGTGTCGGCGAAGTCTACGCCGAGGGTCGTGGTGGCCACCGCGCCTGGACCCAGCAGTTGTATCGGCGCAAAGTCGTGGATAGCGCGCGACCCCGTCAACGTCTGAAAGAAAAAATATATTTACTGTCTTAACTTACAAACAAAATATAAACATAGGTGAATCGTGAATGAGGCAAAAGGAAAAGTTGAGCAAATGCGCGAACAGCATTGATCCTGAGCAACGCTGGTTTTCCCTCGTAATATGTTACTCGATGGAATTTTTGGCTATTGATGGCTACCAGTACCGTTTCATTAAGAACTTTGTTACAAATATAATGATCTACCAATCATAATATTTTCTGTAATGCCTGCCTAAAAATATATTAAGATTTTGTTTATTGAGCAAAACAATTACAAAAATTGGTTATACAGACAAATTATAGAACAATTAAGGCGGTCTTATTGCTAAAACGATAGCTTTTAGGTATTTTGTTTGAATAAAGTTATGATAGTTGGTCGAATAGAGATGATGATTGAATAAAACAAAGATTATAATAATACAATTAAAACACCTATCTGCTTCAACAAATAAATAAAAATTGATGATAGGTACAACACATCAAAGGTTAATCCGATCAGGAGCTACGATACCATGGACAGGGACGCAAACACAGACAGACGGTCAGACTTGGTTGTAACAGTTATCCTAGCACGCTCCACGCACCTTCTTGTTGATCCGAATGTTGGTGACGTCATCAGCGCTGTTGTTGGTGAAGGCGACCTCAATGGCGCACATGGCGCGCGAGTACAGGTGCGGCCGCCGACACGACGCACCCTAGGGACCAGCTCCACGCACCTTCTTGTTGACCCGAATGTTGGTGACGTCATCAGCGCTGTTGTTGGTGAAGGCGACCTCAATGGCGCACATGGCGCGCGAGTACAGGTGCGGCCGCCGACACGACGCACCCTAGGGACCAGCTCCACGCACCTTCTTGTTGACCCGAATGTTGGTGACGTCATCAGCGCTGTTGTTGGTGAAGGCGACCTCAATGGCGCACATGGCGCGCGAGTACAGGTGCGGCCGCCGACACGACGCACCCTAGGGACCAGCTCCACGCACCTTCTTGTTGATCCGAATGTTGGTGACGTCATCAGCGCTGTTGTTGGTGAAGGCGACCTCAATGGCGCACATGGCGCGCGAGTACAGGTGCGGCCGCCGACACGACGCACCCTAGGGACCAGCTCCACGCACCTTCTTGTTGATCCGAATGTTGGTGACGTCATCAGCGCTGTTGTTGGTGAAGGCGACCTCAATGGCGCACATGGCGCGCGAGTACAGGTGCGGCCGCCGACACGACGCACCCTAGGGACCAGCTCCACGCACCTTCTTGTTGATCCGAATGTTGGTGACGTCATCAGCGCTGTTGTTGGTGAAGGCGACCTCAATGGCGCACATGGCGCGCGAGTACAGGTGCGGCCGCCGACACGACGCACCCTAGGGACCAGCTCCACGCACCTTCTTGTTGACCCGAATGTTGGTGACGTCATCAGCGCTGTTGTTGGTGAAGGCGACCTCAATGGCGCACATGGCGCGCGAGTACAGGTGCGGCCGCCGACACGACGCACCCTAGGGACCAGCTCCACGCACCTTCTTGTTGACCCGAATGTTGGTGACGTCATCAGCGCTGTTGTTGGTGAAGGCGACCTCAATGGCGCACATGGCGCGCGAGTACAGGTGCGGCCGCCGACACGACGCACCCTAGGGACCAGCTCCACGCACCTTCTTGTTGATCCGAATGTTGGTGACGTCATCAGCGCTGTTGTTGGTGAAGGCGACCTCAATGGCGCACATGGCGCGCGAGTACAGGTGCGGCCGCCGACACGACGCACCCTAGGGACCAGCTCCACGCACCTTCTTGTTGATCCGAATGTTGGTGACGTCATCAGCGCTGTTGTTGGTGAAGGCGACCTCAATGGCGCACATGGCGCGCGAGTACAGGTGCGGCCGCCGACACGACGCACCCTAGGGACCAGCTCCACGCACCTTCTTGTTGATCCGAATGTTGGTGACGTCATCAGCGCTGTTGTTGGTGAAGGCGACCTCAATGGCGCACATGGCGCGCGAGTACAGGTGCGGCCGCCGACACGACGCACCCTAGGGACCAGCTCCACGCACCTTCTTGTTGATCCGAATGTTGGTGACGTCATCAGCGCTGTTGTTGGTGAAGGCGACCTCAATGGCGCACATGGCGCGCGAGTACAGGTGCGGCCGCCGACACGACGCACCCTAGGGACCAGCTCCACGCACCTTCTTGTTGATCCGAATGTTGGTGACGTCATCAGCGCTGTTGTTGGTGAAGGCGACCTCAATGGCGCACATGGCGCGCGAGTACAGGTGCGGCCGCCGACACGACGCACCCTAGGGACCAGCTCCACGCACCTTCTTGTTGATCCGAATGTTGGTGACGTCATCAGCGCTGTTGTTGGTGAAGGCGACCTCAATGGCGCACATGGCGCGCGAGTACAGGTGCGGCCGCCGACACGACGCACCCTAGGGACCAGCTCCACGCACCTTCTTGTTGATCCGAATGTTGGTGACGTCATCAGCGCTGTTGTTGGTGAAGGCGACCTCAATGGCGCACATGGCGCGCGAGTACAGGTGCGGCCGCCGACACGACGCACCCTAGGGACCAGCTCCACGCACCTTCTTGTTGATCCGAATGTTGGTGACGTCATCAGCGCTGTTGTTGGTGAAGGCGACCTCAATGGCGCACATGGCGCGCGAGTACAGGTGCGGCCGCCGACACGACGCACCCTAGGGACCAGCTCCACGCACCTTCTTGTTGATCCGAATGTTGGTGACGTCATCAGCGCTGTTGTTGGTGAAGGCGACCTCAATGGCGCACATGGCGCGCGAGTACAGGTGCGGCCGCCGACACGACGCACCCTAGGGACCAGCTCCACGCACCTTCTTGTTGATCCGAATGTTGGTGACGTCATCAGCGCTGTTGTTGGTGAAGGCGACCTCAATGGCGCACATGGCGCGCGAGTACAGGTGCGGCCGCCGACACGACGCACCCTAGGGACCAGCTCCACGCACCTTCTTGTTGATCCGAATGTTGGTGACGTCATCAGCGCTGTTGTTGGTGAAGGCGACCTCAATGGCGCACATGGCGCGCGAGTACAGGTGCGGCCGCCGACACGACGCACCCTAGGGACCAGCTCCACGCACCTTCTTGTTGATCCGAATGTTGGTGACGTCATCAGCGCTGTTGTTGGTGAAGGCGACCTCAATGGCGCACATGGCGCGCGAGTACAGGTGCGGCCGCCGACACGACGCACCCTAGGGACCAGCTCCACGCACCTTCTTGTTGATCCGAATGTTGGTGACGTCATCAGCGCTGTTGTTGGTGAAGGCGACCTCAATGGCGCACATGGCGCGCGAGTACAGGTGCGGCCGCCGACACGACGCACCCTAGGGACCAGCTCCACGCACCTTCTTGTTGATCCGAATGTTGGTGACGTCATCAGCGCTGTTGTTGGTGAAGGCGACCTCAATGGCGCACATGGCGCGCGAGTACAGGTGCGGCCGCCGACACGACGCACCCTAGGGACCAGCTCCACGCACCTTCTTGTTGATCCGAATGTTGGTGACGTCATCAGCGCTGTTGTTGGTGAAGGCGACCTCAATGGCGCACATGGCGCGCGAGTACAGGTGCGGCCGCCGACACGACGCACCCTAGGGACCAGCTCCACGCACCTTCTTGTTGATCCGAATGTTGGTGACGTCATCAGCGCTGTTGTTGGTGAAGGCGACCTCAATGGCGCACATGGCGCGCGAGTACAGGTGCGGCCGCCGACACGACGCACCCTAGGGACCAGCTCCACGCACCTTCTTGTTGATCCGAATGTTGGTGACGTCATCAGCGCTGTTGTTGGTGAAGGCGACCTCAATGGCGCACATGGCGCGCGAGTACAGGTGCGGTGCCCGTGACCAGCGTCGCGCCGCCGACACGCCGCGCCAGCGCACGCGGGGGACCAGCTCCACGCTCTGCTGCGGCACCAGCGACGGGCCCACCGGGGTTATGACGTCACCTGCGAACGGACGCGCTAGGGTGACCTTCTGTGGTTAAAATTCTGACGAGCTGAGGGTTCAACCCCCCATGTTAACATAGCAGCTTGCAGCAGCCAGGTACAAACATTTGTATGATTGCAGTGGCGTTACTATCCCCCCTTCAAGGCTCATAGCAAATCTCTCGTACAAGGTACCACCTCTCCCTCCCCCTCCAAATAATGAAGCATATTTGCAAATAGAATAGAATAAAAAACATCTTTACCCATGTAAGCTATAAAAGCACTTATGACTCGTCAGTACAAATAAAGCGGGGTGAAGAAGTACCTATTGCGGGTCGAATCTCGGCTCGGGATGCTACCAATATTACAATCAGACATTGCAATTTAATTTATATGTAGAGATGTTTAAAATGGAACGCAAAGGTCTCTAACTCTATATTTTTAATTAGTTTCAGCACAATCGCATCCATAACTTAGTAACTTGTCTCATAATCATAGCTGATTTATCATCACTTACCGTCCACTGTACCGGGCGGCGCGTCACTGGGGGGCGACAGGAACCCCCCCAGCGTGGGCGTCATGGTGGGGGTCATAGTGGGAAAGTTGCTGGCCACCTCGTCCAGTTCCAGTAGCAGCTCCAAGTTGGATTTCTCGTTCGTCTTCGGTTCAGGCTTCGAAGAGTTTTCCTGCTTCTGTTCGTTCGCCTGCTAATTCACGAACGATACACGACTCAGTGTAACCCAAGCATGCGGAGTGTAAAAAAACTGGCCAAGTGCGAGTCGGATTTGCGCACGAAGGGTTCCCTACCATTGACTGGAGTATTGAGCAAGAAACGGTCTAATAATCTCGTTTGTTATACAAGAGCCCCTCATAAATATTTGTTTTATTTTATTTTAAGTATTTGTTGTTATAGCGGCAATAGAAATATATTATCTAATAATAATAAATTTCAATAGTCCAGCTATCACCGTTCTTCAGATACAACCTGGTGACAGACGGATAGACAGACAGACCGCAAAATCTCAGTAATAGAGTCCCGTTTTTTCCTTTTGCGTATAGGACCGTAAAAAGAAAGTCTTTTGTTCACCACTATGGTTCTGACCCTGCTTCGCATGTGTATGTTGGGTTACATTACACATACATTATACAGAATTGGAATGAATAGATATATTTATTATTAACTTTTAAATATATATAATGCCTGTGGCTTGTTCTGCTTTGCTCGGGGTGCAAATTTATTTGTAATATATCTACTTTAGAATTTGTTAAAACAAAAGCCCGGATCTCTGATGCTGTATCATAAAATAAATATATAAATAATGGGATCAATTGATTTGAAAATATAATACAGCCTATATTAGCAACAGTTTGACATAACTGTTTAAATGTAATGGCGTGAATAATTAGTCGATAATTCAGATTTTCTAGTTTATACTACATTATGTAATCGCTGCAACTACTTAAAAATATTATGTGATTCTTTAAATAACTACTGCAGTCATTTCGACAACACCATATCAAATGCAGTTCCTTAAACTAGTGCAGCTCAAAATGACTAGAATTACAGAATCTTTTGTTACTTGAAGCAATACATTTATTTACAGAAATAAAATAATTTTATATGAACTGTCAACCTATTTATACAAGTCAGTAAACTTGACTCATCAGTTATTTTTGACCACCTGGCCTCAATTATCATTAAACAGATGTAGGTACGTATTACAGATAGTTATAGCTTTTAAAATTACATACACAATGGGGAGTATCACGTATAAAAAATCAGTTAGATGGAAATACGTGGGTGTGAGGTCCAACTGCTATGCTGTGTGATTTGAGATTTAAATGTTACGGTGGCATGTATGTTAATGTCCTGTCACAATTGGCTACTTGACAGTTTTTGAAAAAATAATGTAAAATGTGCGCCCGTTCATTTTATATCCCAAGCAATTCGATTTATCTGGAAAAAATGTAAATAACCAGAGAAAAATAAGATTTTGTGTAACACATTTAAAAAGCGCGCGAAAACGCCAAGTCTCGTCACTGTTGCAATTATGACGTCAACGTCCTAGACAACGAACCGATACGCATAGGAACGACTTAATTTAGATAAACGGAAAATGTTTCAACAAATTCTTAATACGATTAGAGACACATTAATTCAATTTAATCGGTAAAATAATCGTTGTTTCGCCACATTAAAATAAATAATTTTCACCGACAGCTGTCATTTCCGAATTGCAATGGTGGTTTCCGTTTCGGTTCTTTTGTTCCACAGATAAAAAAAGTAAAATTTATTTTGCAAAAATAAAATACTAACTATGCTTTTAATTAAAAAATAAAAATGTAAAATTATTACTTAACTAATAAGCTAACGTATCTAACACTTTTCATATTTTATTGTTAACACTGTCAAGTAGCCAATTAACCAATGACGTAGCAGTTACTTACGCCCACGTAATGCCATCTAGCGGATTTTTTATGCGCAGTAGCCACCATTGTATTAAAAGACCTGTTAAGGTTCCCTATTACTGCTGCTGACCAATTGTTTATGCTCATAATAAGCTGCCACCACCGTTTGTAATTTTGACGTCTCTGTCGGTGTCATTTCAAAAAATGACGAATCACGTAATTGTTAGATCTGACATCTACGTATTGCCATCTAGCGGATATTTCTTATGCGATAGTTTCCATTGTATTTCATCTTTCATGGAGTGTACCTATTGTATGTTGCTACTGATAAGCTACCACCACCGTTTGTTTTTTAGGGTTCCGTACCTCAAAAGGAAAAAACGGAACCCTTATAGGATCACTCGCGTGTCTGTCTGTCCGTCCGTCTGTCACAGCCGATTACTCTGAAACCACTGGACCAATTGAGATGAAATTTGGTACACATATGTAAGTTAAAGACCCAAAGGTGCATGTGTAACGTAAATAAATAAATTATGAATTTGGGGGTCACTTTTGGAGAGTAAATCACAACATTAAAAAAAAATTCGCTAACCATATCGTGTGACATATCAAATGAATGATCTTGCTGTAAGGATTGCAAATATGTATCATTTATAATCTTGAAATAAATAGTTTTTAGGTTATTTAAGAAAATTGGCGAAAATTGACCATCCCCCCCCCCCCCTTATCTCCGAAACTACTAGGCTAAAAATTTTGAAATTAATGCGGAATATAGCTCTTTACCTATAGATTACAGGAAAACTATGAGAAGTACATGGATTAAAAAAAAGGGTTGTTTTGTTAAATTAACTTTTTTTTTATTGTTACCTGCCTGTGCCATGTGATTATTTTCAGCCATATATAGTTTTTTCATGCGAGTACTTACCAGGTTCCAGAAGTATTTAATTATCTAATAACCTTTTACCATGAACACGTTTCAAAGCAAATTAAATTAGCTAAAGAATAAGAAGAATTAATTACTTTAAAAATCGACGTCAACAACTGTAACTTATTTACCTACATTTGATAAATAATTGTTTAGTTTATTGTGACTTATGAGCCCAACGTACGGAACCCTCTCCACGCGAGTCCTACTCGCACTTGACCGGTTTTTTGATTGGTTATTTTGACATCTCTGTCAATGTCATTTCAACAATAACCAATCACGTACCAGTCTGACATCGAAAATACCACAGGGATACAACAGCTTAACCTGAATTCTGAAGCATGGAGGTGTGTTATAATGGCACTTATTTCGGTGGGAAAACTAAATTTATACAGCAATCCAATATCGGATCACGCTGTGGGTAGCTTAACTTCGCCTTCATTTCCGTATTGTAGCCACGTCATGAGCACTTTAAGTATTTTTTTTATTTTGTTCACTTCATTATGATCACTTAATTATAGGCAATCGAAATATTGTATTTTTAAATTAATGCGTGATGTAATAGGTATTTGATGTTATTCCTAATTCCTATTTCTTAAGTGAAAAACTGAGTAAATTAATGATAAAGGTTTGAAGGTTGATATAGTTGTAAAATATAATAAATTACTGCTTGTATACATGTGTATTTTGTACGATATTTTTTTTATTTAATTTTACAGTTAAGTTTTAGTACTTAATATAAAGGGGGTTATAAAAATTAGCATCATGCAAAATAATAATCAAAAATACTTTTTGTATGAGGAATATTATAGGAAGAAGGGTAGGTTCAGTAAATAAGTATATACATATATAAAAAAAACACATCGTATATTTTGTGAAAATACATGAACTATACAGGGTCTTTCTAAATTAGCTGCGTTCCTTTTAATGGAGGCATCTATACGTTGTAACAAATACGTCCACAAAATTTGAGTAGGTGTTTTATTATGATTTTACAAAGTTATGTTTTCTAACAAAAGTAAAAATTCATTTAACCTTAAAATAGACATCATGCTGTATCTTTTACTAACACATCATAACTGCAGGGTATTGATTGTGTACATGCATACAACTCACACTACTACTGTACGTACACAATAGGCTGTTTGGTAGTTTACGGCTTACGCACACACGGAACGACTATCAGCTGATGCCCTACTGTGACTAATGATAGCTGAAAATTCGGATATTATCCGGCTCTCTCACACATCTAGCGTCCGAGAAAGAGTGAAAGAGATGAATACAGCGGAAAATGCTCATACCTACTAGGTTGTAAATAAGAATGAAAGAGTTAAGACTAGGTACAATAATATCTAAAAATCAACAACACACGCAGTTTGCTCCTCTTAGGTCTATAGTCAATGAAAAATCACTACCTACAAAAAATATGTTTGCGGCGCGTAAAGCATCTTTATTTGTTTTTAATTGTTTTTTACTTGTAAAGCTTTAGAGTCTGTCAGCTAGCTAGGCAAAAAAATTACAATAACAACTATCAATATTGGCCATCGTCAGAAAAGAAATTTCTGTTAACATAACTTTCTCAGTTAATGTATTTTTTTAATGCCATTTAAGAGTAAATAGGTAGGTACTTACATGTCTATGAAGAAAAAACAACATTTCAGTTTCATAACATTTATTTTATTTAATGATTATTCTTCATAATTTTAAAGCCTTTGGGCAACTTTTACAAAAACTGCTGAAATTATCTACCCTGGATGTTAATACAAAGTTTCCACTTTCACAAGAGTGTCTGTTTTACTGAGCATGATATTAAAGACGTTCACTATGCGCTCCTTTAACTGAGTTACATTTGCAATTGAGTGTCCACTTTCACTGTAAACTAAGTCTTTAGCTCGGCCCCACACGTAAAAGTCGAGCTCGAGAGGCATCAATCCGGGGAGGGGCTCGGTAACGGCACAGGTCCTCCACGACCGATTCACCGATAGCCATACGTCTCTGACAGGTTGCACACCGCACCTTCAAACTGAACTGGAGCACCATCCTGGAGTACTAATCCTTGAAGTACAGGCTGCGACGCGTATGAAGTGTGACCTTCGCAATCAATTCTCCCAGAGTTTCTTGAAGGAATCTTAAGCACCGGCAAAACTGGTCATCTGGGGAAAACTCCTGTAGCTTTCAACTCCAGAACAAGCGTGAAGTGGTACGGACGTTGATCATCACACCGTAAGATAGGTATGCCACACACTTTTCGCCGCCACAACGAACGTATCTCCTGCATCGACTGTTGGATGCCGACAGAAAATGTCCAGTATGCGATTTCCTCGTTGCACTCGCAGTTCGGGTTTTCCACTATCTTCTACAGGCATGAACATACCTACCCCAGTCCCAAAATCGTTTGAGAGTTTACAGCATCTCCGTAAATGCTCGTGTAAATACGCGTAGCCTCCGCACAGTTATCATTAGAATCTGCATAATACAGTACCATGTGTAGATAATCCACATTAGTGTATGCGTGTGGCATTAGTCGATTTAATTTACCACAAAGCGCACCTTCGCGAAAGAATTCAAATCAACAACTGATGATCCTCCGCGGCAAAATCAAAGGGCGCGCGCGTCTTTTGTGTTCCAAAGTGCGGCGCATTCGCCGAAAAGCCACGAATTGTTCACTCGGCGCGAGCGGCTCGTTTGCAGTGTTGCCAACAGTTCGACTAGCTTTCCACCAGATTCAACTCTTAAAACCACTAAAAACCACTAAAAATTTTTTTTCACACTCAAATATTTCCTAATAGTGTTGCCAAACTATCGATAGTATTGAAGATCAATATCAAAATAACTATTGATATTATCGATAGTATCGGCCATGACAATTTTAATAATAATTGATACTATCGATAGTATCGATATGATTGCGCTATCGATAAGTAGGTCATTATTCAATAGTATCGCGTATGAATATTGGTTGAGGTAGCTAGTAAACATTTTAAGTCTGATAACTTGTATTTGGTTTGACTTGAACAGTATAATTTAAATACTGCAATAGTATTTAAGGTGGATTCCTTCTGCAATGAGAAAAGAAAATAACAATGAAAAATGAAGAATTAAAGAAAATTAATAAGAACGTAAGTGTAAGTGTAGTAAAAGTAAATGGCTAAATGTGTGAGAGATCGCACTTTTAGTAATTGAAATTAAATTTCAATTATCCACAAAAATCCACCAGTCACTAAAAGCAATATTTCGCCACTGCATGGGTGGCTAAAACCACCAGGTTTAGTGGAAAATCCACTAAGTTGGCCACACTGCTCGTTTGTCGCTCTTTTGTAATCGACCGCTGACATTAGGGGTGCCAACTCCAGAATACTTTTTCATGTTATCAATAACTTTAATAAGATTCGTTTTAATTCATGCTGTTAATACTTATTATGTTTTTTTATTATGGAATATCGTTAAAATTTCGAATTGGCGACTTGACAGTGTTAACAATAAAATATGAAAAGTGTTAGATATGTTAGTTTATTAGTAAAGTAATAATTTTACATTTTTATTTTTTAATTAAAAGCATAGTTAATATTTTATTTTTGCCAAACAAATTTTACTTTTTTTATCTGTAGAACAAAATAACCGAAACGGAAACCACCATTGCAATTCGGAAATGACAGCTGTCGGCGAAAATTATTTATTTTAATGTGGCGAATTAATGATTATTTTACCGATTAAATTGAATTATTGTGTCTCTAATCGTATTAAAAATTTATTGAAACATTTTCCGTTTATCTAAATTAAGTCGTTCCTATGCGTATCGGTTCGTTGTCTAGAACGTTGACGTCATAATTGCAACAGTGACGTGACTTGGCGTTTTCGCGCGCTTTTTAAATGTGTTACACAAAATCTTATTTTTCTCTGGTTATTTACATTTTTTCCATAAAAATCGAATTGCTTGGGATATAAAATGAACGGGCGCACATTTTACAATACTTTTTAAAAACTGTCAAGTAGCCAATTGGCTGAAGTCTTGGTACACTGAGACACGTCCTAGCAAAAATGTTATCGTCTCTCGATAATTCTATTGCGCGAAAACATTTGGTAACTTATTTCCAATAATATTAATAGTATTTTTTTTTGCTAAGAAAGATAACCCTTATACTACACTATTGAAGAGTTGAGAAATTTGTATTTCTTCACGTAGAGCGCGAAAAAGTGAATTGAAAATTTTTCTTTCTTTATACTTCAAATAGTACACTTTAGGGCACTACACTAAATCACTAAAATGCACAATTACATTTTGTCAAGAGCCCAAAATAATTTATTTTTAAGATAATCCTAAATACTTAGTGGTAGCCCTGTTAAAATTATTTGATAATAATTTTACCTAGCCGCGTAGCTGCCCCGCTTCAAAGTATGCATCGTAAACGTATTGTTTAATAGTGTGCGTTTGTCGACGATGTAGTAGTATAATCAGCTGACATAGGGCGTTGTATTATGTTGACAAGAAGTATTGTTGTTTCCTTGATTATCTCCAAAACTAGCCTGAATTTTTGGCTCATTTTTTTTGTACGTATTCAGTATGATGTATAGAAACCCCCATTAAAAGGAATGTAACTAATTTAGAAAGACCCTATATACATATTAATATTCTACACAGTCTATCATGCAGACTACCACCAAGTTATAGCAGAGATCACAAAAATTGTATCTTAAGGATGCTTTCTCCCAATTGAAAACTTTGACTACCTATTGCTAGATTTGTCTTGTAAAGGCAAATTTATTTTATAAGAATATATTTCTATTCGTGTACTTCGATAATGTTTGTTTTATTTCCCATGGAAATTAATACACGATTTTAAGCTACGCTACAATTAATTATAGATACGAAAAAGTTATTTATGATATATTTGTTAATGACATATTATGTCATGCCATAGTATTGTATGTAGCGATTAACACGACATTAGTTTTCTCACATCTCGTGTTAGAATGAACTCCGCGAAATTCTGGGAATGGCACGGTACACCCGTGTTTTACAGTGGAATAATGACTCAAGAGTTGACTGGTAGAGAATGCCCTTAGCATTAAGTTTACACTTTTTTGTGCAAGAATAAATAAATAAATGTCATTGGCAGAAATGGACATTGGAAAAGAAGCCTAGTTCCCATCATTATAAAAAAACATGTTCTGTCATAGTGTAGTCCATTTTATAAGACAGTTTTTTATTAAAGGCTAACATAATCGAGATCGACCAATCAGGATCGAGAAAGCAAATTTGTATGACCTCTAATAAATAGTAAGTTAAATAATATTAAATAAAAACTCAACAGTGCAAAGCAAAGATCTCAAACCTTTTTGTTATTCTTTTGGACAGTTTTGCTGGGCGTCTCGTCCGGACTGCTCTCGTCGGAGCTGTCTTCCGAACCGCTGTCGTCCGACGCGGACGACGAGTCGCTGTCCGACTCGCTGTCGGACGTTCCGGAATTAGATGACCTGGAAAATACATTTTATTATTTTTATAGTACTTTACGCCATACAAGCGAACCGGAGGCTAACGGTTGATACAGCAGAAAAATTTCATCGCCTACGATAACTAGCGGTTAGCTCAGTTGTTAAGAGCAGCACGCGCATACGTGAAGGTCGTGGGTTCGATTTCCGCACCACAAGGGGAGATAAAATTTAGCTGGAAAATACATTACATTTTCATAGTATTTTTTCTATTTCTTTCAAGCCTGTTATGTCCTATGCAAACTGGGAAATGCCCAAAAAGTGATAGTGTTCGACGTGGGATTAAAACTCATAGGGTTCGGAGCCTAACGCTCTTACCACACGACCACGGAGGAAGACATAAAATTACGAGTACCTAGTTCCTCATAGCTGAGTAATTAAATTTGCCTTTAGGTGCGGCATATGGTGTTACATTATTATTACATTTTCATAATATGTTTTCTTTTTTTTTTCTTTCTTTCAAGCCTGTAATGCCCTGACTAAACTGTGAAATGCTCAAAAAGTAATGAGTTCCACGAGAGATTAAAGCTCACGGAGCCTAACTCTCTTACCACTACACCACGGGAGTAAGAAATAAATATACAAGGAAATACTTCCTTAAAACTTAGAATTTAAATTTGTCCTTAGGTCCGGCATATGGTGTTCAAAAAGTATTGTTACACGTTAGCCACTAGTAATAGACCATCAGGGTACACAGGTAAAGATATTGATTAAAAATGTGACTCATTCATAATTGCGATGCCATCATCCCTACTAATATTATAAATGCGAAAGTAACTCTGTCTGTCTGTCTGTGTGTCTGTTACGCTTTCCTGCTTAAACCTCTCAACCGATGTTGATGAAATTTGGAATAGGTATACGTTGAATTTCAAGAACGGACATAGGTTACTTTTTTTTAGAAAATAAGGGGGGGGGGAGAGGGGTAATACCACCTTTGGAAGTTTATATAGAAAAATGTTTATTTTTGAAGTTAGAGATATGAAATTTGGCACAAATATAGCTCGAAACTTGGATTAAAATATAGACTACTTTTTGTTTCGAAATATTCGAAACAAAGGGGAGAAAGGGGTAAAACCGACCATAAAAGGATGTAGTCCACGCGAACGAAGTCGCGGGCACAGCTATCTTCATATATGTAGGTAACCACTACACTCCAGAGGCAGTAAATAAATAAATCATATCCGAACCTATAATTGTTTGTTTGTTTCGTCTTTTCTTGTTTCTTCTCTTCATTTGCGCTTTCTTCCCTGAAACAGAAAATATGTTATAGATCTTTTTTCATTATACGAACGGCCAAGGTGGAAGGAAGTGGAACTCTCTGCTGAGGTTAGTTTTTCCCGGACGTTTATTATAATATCTATAAGGCTACAGTGAACAGAAGCCTCTTAGGCAAGCGTGTACCATCTAAAGCTTCATCTAAGCCTTCCTTTTGCAGTGATTGAGTTCAAACGAGAGCCTTTTTTACACAAAAAGAAATTAGATTTACCATCAGAACTAGAAGTCTCATTAAAAATATTTATAACTGCCTGTTGTAGACGTCTTCGTTCGTATTATTTAGAATAAAAAAAGAGTCTATATGGTAATCTTGTATCTCATTTGTCGTTCTAGTAAATGTCATCTAAATCTATTAAGCAGGTTTTGCTTGAAAGTGGTGATAGCAACCATCACCACTTTCAAGCAAAACGGATGTAGGTATGGACCTACATCCGGAAATGATTACTTTTTTACTAACTTTCGCGTTTATATATTTCGCGTGTAGGATACAACATTTTTTTAGGTAGTCGTAAGCTCTAAAGTATTCGATGATTTGCAAAATGACGTTTCAGAATCAACGTCAATGTTATGTCATGACACCCCATAAAGAACCTACCTGCCAAATTTCAAGTTTTAGGTGTAATCGTTTCCGAGATTTCGTAATTAATCAGTATTTCGCTTTTTATAACTTGTTCGTTTAGGATTCGCCTGTCGAGTAAATTTTATCGTGCACCTAACAAATGTCAATATCGATAAAAAATTTCGTCAACTGTTGATTAACTGAAAATACGAGGATGTTATGATACCAGCCAATCAAGAGCTTAAACCATTTTTGTCGTGTCATGAGAGAAATAGACATATTGCACATACTAGTAGGTACTGATTGATTCTATAAGACTAAATAAGTTGTTCCTTAATTTGAAATTTACAAAGCTATATTACAGACTCACTCTTCAGAAGATTCATCAGAGCTACCGGAGCTGGTGGAAGATGATGATGAGGATCCTGAACTGCTCTCAGGTTCCGAGTAGAAGCTCTTGTTTTTCTGCAAATTGATTATGACTATACCTATCTGGTCTGCTTCAGATGAACTATAAGAAATCGATACTTAATTAATATATCTCCTCTCATCTCACTGAACTGACTGGCTGACGAACTGACGAACTGACTCACTGAAAACCAGCGTCATGGCCTGCGCCGTGGGCCATGGCTTATGCTGAGTGAGGCCCTTTTATTTGGGACATTACGCCTTGTCATGGTCTGCACCGCCCGGTTGACTTGGAGATCGCGAGGAGATCGATTTCTCGTTTTATTGTATATATATATTTTTGTTGTTATCTCTTTGTCTCCTCTCTGTATAGGTATGTGTACTTATATGACAATGTTGTGATGTCTTTAAGTAATAAATGTTTCTTTCTTTCTTTCTAGTGGTCTACACATAGCAATAGGTTAGATACTGCTACCTACTGTAACAATTCTACAGTGTTTCTTGTCAGTATCTTCTCGATAGGAATAGTTTGCGAACCGGTAGTAGATTCACTTTGTCAAAATATTTATGTATTTGAATCGTCACTGAATACAATGCAAAGTGATTCTATTGCCGGTTCGGAGCCTACATCTACAAGACAACGGTAAGAAACTCAGCAGATTAGTTACAGTAGCAGTATCTAACTTATTGCTCTGTATAGCTCACTTTGGACCAAGTCATATAGTTTTGTTTAGACGAGTGAATTAAACATTAAGTATTATAGGTACTTTTGAGAGGCTGGATCAGACCAGTACCCGGCGGTGGCACCTGTTCAGAAGCATGACGTATGTGCCAGCCATCGCTTCACACAACCACTAAATACGTACTTGATACTTAAACCACTTCTAGGAGTCAACTTTGTTTTGTGTCCTAAAAGTGAAGCAGCACTGGATGGGTGACTATACCTTCTCCTCGTCGCGCTTGGCCGCTTTGGTCTTGTGCAGTTCGTAGGCGGTCTCGTCGGTCTGGTCGCGCGCGGCGGCCGCCACGGTGACGGCGGGGGCGGCGGGCAGCGGCCTGTAGCCGCTCGCGGCCGACCCTATGTACTGGGACAGCGTGCCCACCGCGAACTGGGTGCGGTCTGAGAACGAAACGAGTAAAGCATTCAATATTAGAAACATATTTTTTTATCTCCCCTTGCGGTCCGGGAATCGATCCCAGGACCTTCACGTATCGCGTGTGCTGCTCTTCCAACTTAACTAACCGCAAGTAATGGTAGGCGACTAATCCTTTAAAGTCGGTAATATTTATTGTCACTAGCTGACCCGGCGAACTTCGTACCGCCTTAGCGTAGCTTTGATGCACTACTTTATTTTGTTTAGCTGACCTATCTTCGGAAAATCGATATTTATCTATTAATAACTACACCGTGGCGAGTAATTTTCAAAATGTAATAAATCAGTGCGATAGAATTTAATTAAGTTACCACGTTTCCGAACAAACGATGCTCTTTCAACATAGTCTATGGCTGTGAATGACGTCGACATTCGTTACGCGTTTTTTTGAAAAATAGGTATGCAAAAATAAATGGTTATTTTTCAATCCAAAGTGTTCTACACATAGCTATAAGTTAGATACTGCTACTGTAACTTATCTGCTGAGTTTCTTACCGGTGTCTTCTCGGTAGATGTAGGTTCCGAACCGAAAGTAGAATCACTTTGCATTGTATTCAATGACAATTCAAAAATGTTACATGTAACCTACTTGAATAAAGAAATATTTGAGTTTGAATTTGAGAATCTTTCTGAGAGATTTTCTTAAAATTTTTTTTCGTGCGAACCTTGTACTCAGCCAAATCGGTCAAGCCGTTTTCATGTTATGGCGTGACAACGGGAAATGGGTTTCATTTTATATATATAGATAGATTTACCTTTGAAACTACTCTGAATTTCCGGCTTCGGTTTATCAGGGCGAAATATGTCAGCGGCGTGTAGCGGCAACTGCTTGTCCGGCTCGGGCTCTGAAACATAATGATTGTTCCATTAGCTGCCTGCTGCGGCTTTGCACGCGTATCATCCAACCGACCGTTTTTGACGCCCTTCGTAGCCGACAGGCACGCGGGCCGAACAATCACAATACTTTAACAAAAAAGTTTTTTTTTATATATTACACTTCAAGATTGACCTCATTCAACCCGATGTTAAGTGGTAAAGAGGTCCTAGCTTAAGGACGACAAGTACATCATAAAAAATCTGTTACTGGACTTGTCGCCCTTACCTTGAAGGCTTGACCCCTGCTACTAATGTAGCACGCCCCAGAAGCTCTGGAAACCTTACTCACACGCAGGAACACAACAACACCGAAGTCATTGTTATTGGGCTGCGGTCTTCCGTAACGGCTAGAAAACGGTCCGCGCGAACCTACAATACGTAACTGGTTGAAAAATGGACGACACGCCCGCCGACAAACTAAAATTTAGGTATCGTTTGGCCGGCGGATACCGGATATTCGGGCTAATCACCGGCCGGATATCCAGTATCCGGCCAAACAACTCTCCGTTTCATCTCTGGTCTCCAGTGTGTACCTATGAACCGCCTGAGCATGCGCGCGCGGTCGCGCACGTCGTAGCTCGCGTCGTAGCGCGCCAGCGACACGATGTACCGGCACACCGGCAGCGTGCCCGGCAGAGACACGGACAGCTTCACCGACAGCGACAGCAGCTGTACCTATGAACCGCCTGAGCATGCGCGCGCGGTCGCGCACGTCGTAGCTCGCGTCGTAGCGCGCCAGCGACACGATGTACCGGCACACCGGCAGCGTGCCCGGCAGAGACACGGACAGCTTCACCGACAGCGACAGCAGCTGTACCTATGAACCGCCTGAGCATGCGCGCGCGGTCGCGCACGTCGTAGCTCGCGTCGTAGCGCGCCAGCGACACGATGTACCGGCACACCGGCAGCGTGCCCGGCAGAGACACGGACAGCTTCACCGACAGCGACAGCAGCTGTACCTATGAACCGCCTGAGCATGCGCGCGCGGTCGCGCACGTCGTAGCTCGCGTCGTAGCGCGCCAGCGACACGATGTACCGGCACACCGGCAGCGTGCCCGGCAGAGACACGGACAGCTTCACCGACAGCGACAGCAGCTGTACCTATGAACCGCCTGAGCATGCGCGCGCGGTCGCGCACGTCGTAGCTCGCGTCGTAGCGCGCCAGCGACACGATGTACCGGCACACCGGCAGCGTGCCCGGCAGAGACACGGACAGCTTCACCGACAGCGACAGCAGCTGTACCTATGAACCGCCTGAGCATGCGCGCGCGGTCGCGCACGTCGTAGCTCGCGTCGTAGCGCGCCAGCGACACGATGTACCGGCACACCGGCAGCGTGCCCGGCAGAGACACGGACAGCTTCACCGACAGCGACAGCAGCTGCAGCTTCACCAGCTCGTCCTGCCAACAGGTACGATCAGGTATGCATTAAAAAATGTTTAACAGTCCTCCATTTTTACGATTTTTTTTAGCTGTGCCCGCGACTTCGTTCGCGTGGACTACCTTTCACGGTCGGTTTTACTCCTATCTCTCCTAATATTCGAAACAAAAAGTAGTCTAGTCTAAATCCAAGTTTCGAGCCATATTTGTGCCAACTTTCTAATCTCTAACTTAAAAAAATAAACATTTTCCCATATAAACTTTCAAAGGTGGTATTATTTAATTTGGCATGCAAGTAAATGTTATGACGTAGGCATCCGCTAAGAAAGGATTTTGATCAATCCTACCTTCAAGGGGATAAAATAGGGGATAAGAGTACTAACTCTGCTCGTAAGAAGCGGGCGACCGCTAATAATCTGTAATTTTCAGAACTATTAGAAACTTTTCAGTAAAAAATCGATTTATCCGCCCTATTATTACGACGTGTTCGTAGCCGAGAGGCAAGCGTGCCGGACTTTGGCGTCGCGCCATCTCTGAGGTTCCGGGTTTGATCTCCGGTCGGGTCAATATGGGAAACAAACAGTTCTATATTGTCTCGGGTCTGGGTGTTGTGGTAAACTTGTTATTTCTGATTTTTGTAACACAAGTGCTTTAGCTACTTACCACAGAATCAGAGCAATGTATGTGATGTGATAAATAAAGCGGAGATAGACGTGCGAATACGACGTGCTGTCGATAGATCTAGTGTGCGTGTGCACCCACTGTTGTATTATGTGACGTAGACGTTCGAGTTATGCCTCCTCCACACTACTCGCGAAATTAAACGAAGTTAGACGAATACGATAGTGTAATGAGGCACTTTGGCTTGCCTCGTCAAACTCCGCCTAGCCTCGGGCTACTTCCATTTGTTGTCGGTTTTTGCGGCCGAGTCAAAGGGCCCGAGGTTGTTGTCGTGGAGTTGAACGAGTGTGTACTCAGTACCTTGTCACATTACGTTAACTGACGCGATGACGTTCTATTCGCTTACGAGCTATAATGTGACAAGGTACTGAGGTGTATACAAACTAATGATGCTGACTGTACAGTCACACTTTGAACTTCGCCGCAGTTTGCCGAGGAACTACGCCAAGGAACTTCGCGAGTAGTGTAAAAGAGGCATTATGAAGTATCTATAATCGTCAGTTACCTGGTCGGCGAAGGTGGCGGCCATGTGCGCGAGTACAGCGGCGGCGCGCGCGTGCCCCGCGCCGTGCTCCGCCACCAGCCACACGGCGGCTGCGCGCGCGCTGCCCGCCAGCCTGCGCGCACAACACACGACGTGTCATATAAACACGAGCGCGTGATAAAATGTAATAAATGCATTCGCGCCTTTGGTGGAACAAGGGCACAATTGCGGTTTTTCCCGTAACGCAAGGCGAGATGAATTTTTTCTGTTTCTTTAAATATTTACCGTAACAGTCTGTCTTTCGATATACCACTCTTTTGGGTCTTCAGGACGTGGCTTGAATGTTTTTTCTGTTTTTAAATTAAAGTTTGCTAGTGCGGCGTAAAACACTATAAAATTATTAAAAAAGACTGTTATATTTATATGTAGTAGTAAAATGTGTTTATACAAATGCTTGTGTTTAGCGCACCTGTCCTGGCGCAGCAGGCGCGCGGCCCGCGCCACCGCCGCGCGCGCCGGCGCCGCGCCGCCGCCCACCACGCGCTTCACCACCACCACCGCCTCGCACACCACGCACTCTGCAACACACCACCACGGTGCTCGCACATCAACTATACACTACATGGCGATATGTAGGCGTGAGGCCCAACTGCTACGTGATTGGTTACATAAACTTTAAGACTTTCGCGTTCCATTTTAAACATTTAAAATAATTTAACGGGTCAAAACGCGACACCATTTACGCGAAATGTCGGGCCTACTTACTGCCCGACATTTCGCGTAAATGGTGTCGCGTTTTGACCCATTAAATTATTTTAAGTGATTGGTTACAGTTAACATTTAAGAGAGACAGGGCAAAGCAATCCATCGCTCAAACTGGAGCAGCCCGACTGATGAAATACGTCCACCTTACAGACGACCGCAGCCAAAAAACAATCACTTCAGTGTTGTGTTCCTGCGTGTGAGTAAGGTTTCCAGAGCTCTTGGGGAGTGCTACATCAAGATGTAGTACTCCCCAAGAGAGAACTGCCACTCATTAGTAGCAGAGCCTTGGCTCTGGTACTAATGAGGGGCCAAGCCTTCAGGGTAAGAGCGACAAGTCCAGTAACAGATTCACTATGCTGTACTTGTCGCCCTTAAACTAGGACTTTATTACCACTTTGAACAAAATGTAGAAGATTTACTTAGAAAACTTCTGCAGGAGGAGCGGGCTATTTTTTGCGCTCGCATTGCAAGACCGCCTGCTTTCTGCGAAGCCTCTCCAGCCGCCACTTGCGAGTGATAGAGGGGAGATGTTAATGGTAATTCCCGAAAGGCTGTCTGAATTTAAGGTTCCAGAGGCGCCGAAGCCGCAGAGGCGCAAATCTAAAACTTCTGAACTCTCAAAGGTAACGGAGTCTGCCAGTGCACCGAAGGCAGCACCTCGGTCCGCTCTCCAAACCGCTCCTCAGGCTGTTCTTCGGCCTATTCTTGAAGCGGACCCTTTTCTCCCCTCGACCACTCCGGCAAATGAGAGTTGGTCTACCGTGGTAAGGAAGGGAAAAAGAAAAGGGAAGAAATCTTTTGCGGCTTCTTCCCTTCCACAGAATTTGCCTTTTTCGACTCCCTTGGCAGGAAGTCAAGCGACCAATTCCACAGGCACTTCAAGGTCAGCCGTTGCTTCTTTGCCAACAAAGAAGGCCCCGGCATCCAAGCCGAGACCACGAAAACTAGTTCCTCCCAAAACTGCTGCAGTAATCGTGACTCTGACTACTAAAGCAGAACAGAAGGGGAGACATATGAAACGGTGCTCCACAAGGCTCGGAACGGGATGAACTTTGAAGAGATTGGAGTTACATCTATCCGAACTCGTCCAACCCAAGCTGGAGCTCGACTCATAGAGTTTCCAGGCGTAGAGTCCTCTAAAAAGGCGATCTTTTCGCTGAAAAAATGCGGCTTGTGGTCAATGATGATTTGGCAAAAATTGTTAGGCCGATAAAATATACGGGAATTATTATTTCAAACTTGGACGACTCCGTGTCCGTGGCTAAGATTGGGGGTTGCCCGACTGACCACATCACGGCAGGTGAAATTCGGACTGGTCGCTTGGGCATGGGAGCGATCCGTCTACAATGCCCCATTGTTGCCAAGGCCGTATTAGAGGGAGGGCGTTTCCTGATCGGATTTAGTTCCGCATCAGTTCGCGTCCTGGAGGAGCAACCGCTCCGCTGTTTCAAATGTTTAGGAGTTGGACACACTCGCCCTCTTTGTCCTTCTAATATTGAACGCACTGATCTCTGTTTCCGCTGCGGGCAAATTGGCTACAAAGCCGCAGCCTGCAACGAGAACAAGTTACATTGCCATGTTTGTGCAGAGAGTGGGCGGTCAGAGCCTCGATCAAGACCCATGGGGGAGACCGTATCGGGCTGCGCGTAACAAGCTGCGCCCCATAGGTCCCCCGCTAACAGAGACTCTCGAGCCGGGATTCCTCGATGGCGTTGTCCGGGTTCTGTTCCCGGAGAGCAATCCCGATTTCGTTCCGCTGGCAATGCCTTTTCGGAGCAAGAGCCAACATCAGCTCCTTTTGATGCACCTCCGATTACAGACGAGGAGTTTGGCACGGTTGCACTTTGCCTCCATGCTAAAAAGACGGCTCCAAGACCAGATGGGGTCCCAGCAAAAATTTGTCGCTTTGGGGGCAACGGTCATGGACGTGAAGTTTAGAGAACTTTTCGACTCGTGTTTCCGAGTCGGGAAGTTCCCTAAATTATGGAAGGAAGGGCAATTATGTCTCCTCCGTAAGGAAGGCAGACCGTCTGATGACCCATCGGCGTACCGGCCAATCGTGCTTCTAGATGAGGTTGGAAAATTGTTCGAGCGGATTGTGGCTGGTCGTCTAAAAAATCATCTATGGGAGGTCGGTCCGGACCTCTCTGAATGTCAGTTTGGTTTCCGCGCAGGACGGTCTACCATTGACGCCCTGTCCAGTCTCAAATGCCTAGTGATGGAGTCTCGGGAGAGGGGGGAGGGTGTGCTGGCTATTTCGTTTGACATAGCTAATGCGTTTAACTCCCTCCCTCACTCAACCATTTTGGAGGCACTCCGATATCATCGGGTACCCGTCTATTTATTTCAATTAATAAAGAACTACTTCGCCAATCGGGAGGTAGTTTGTTGTAATAAAAATGGTATTCTGCGTCGTTACAGAGCCCCGTCCGGTGTTCCACAAGGGTCCGTGTTAGGGGCTTTACTGTGGAACATCGGATACGACTGGCTCTTGCGTAGTGCCGTCCTCCCGGGCATGAAACTATTCTGTTGCTGACGACACTCTCGTGACTGCCCGGGGGAGGAATTTCGGTGCAGCAGCCCGTCTAGCAGAGGCAGGGGGTACACTAATCGCTACGCGCATTGCCCTTTTGGGTTTGCGGGTGGCGCTTAACAAAACTGAGGCCATTTATTTTCCTGCGCCTCGGCAGCGCCGTCCTTCCGGAGCATCTATTACCGTGGGCGGCGTAAGGGTGATGATAGGGGCCCAACTTAAGTACTTAGGCCTTATTTTGGACGAACGGTGGCACTTTGGTCAACATTTCTCTGCGCTTTCCTCACGCCTTCTGAAAGCGGCAGATTCACTCAGCTGATTACTTCCAAATTTGAGAGGTCCAAAAGTCAATACGCCGGCATATTACGAAGCATGGCCCTTTATGGCTCGCCCATTTGGCCCGATTCCCTTAAAAGTGAGAATGTAAGATTACTTCGTCGCCCTCAAAGTGCCATCGCTCAGAGGGTTTGTAGAGCGTATCGCACGGTCAGTTTTGACGCGGCGTGTGCCCTTGCAGGAACACCACCCTGGGAGATGGAGGCCCAGGTGTTGGCTAATGTTTATTACTGGCAAGCTCAAAAGAAGGCCTCCCGGGAGCGCTATTACGTGGAGGACCTGGCTCGTGTCCGGCGACAGAAGACGGATAGAATGATGCAGAATTGGGAGGAAAACCTCCAACGCTCTTCGTCGGGTCGGTGTACTCTTGATGCGCTCGGGCCAGTTATATTACGATGGCTCGAGCGCAAATTCGGATTCTTGAACTTTCACATGGTGCAGGTCTTGTCGGGACATGGATGTTTTGGCAAATACTTGCACCGGATTGGTAGAGAGGAGTCTCCGGCGTGTTTTGAATGTGGTGCGCTGGAGGATTCCGTTGAACATACTTTGGTCGCATGTCCGGCGTGGGTGGAGCAGCGAACTCGGCTATTCGCAGTTGTGGGGATAAACATTTCACTGTCAAGTATGGTCGAGGCCATGCTTGGGAGTGAGACGGCCTGGGAAAGAGCTGCTTCCTTCTGCGTAGATGTTATGACGCAGAAAGAGGCAGCTGAAAGAATAAGGGAGGATGACCCGTCCGCTTAGAGCGCGGAGGCAGTTAAGCCGCGCTGAATTTTCGCGCGAAGACCGGCCGGCTGATAGTGTGAGGGCACCTCAGTCGGCATTGCACCCACGGTCTCTGCAGCGAGGTGGGGGCGGTCCAGTTGGATCGGCCGTCCCTATTCTCCTCCCAACCATCATGGGGGGAACAGATGGAGCCGTGTAAGCGGCCATTCCGCCGGCAGTGTTGTGGTAGGTAAGGCTAAGCCGATTTCCCATAACACTGCCACTAAGGCGATGAGGTTCAATTGGGGAGTTTTAGTGGGTAGCCCTAGGCAGGGGGTAGGCAGGAGAGTCCCACACACGCCGCCACTCTCCCTCGGGTAGCGGTACGGTGCGTCAGGTATTTCTCCCCGTCAAAAAAAAGGACTTTATTACCACTTAACATCAGGTGGGATGAGGTAATTTTTTAAGATTATTATAAAAAAAAATGACATTGACATTTGTCACGATGACATTTAAATCACCAATGACAGAGCAGTTGGAACTCACGCCTACGTATTGCCATCTAGTGGATATTTCACGCGCGAACGAACACCCTAATTGGAATATTAACAACTTTCTTATAATATTAGAAACACAGGTTTGTAAAAATGTTTTGTTTGCGTGTGGCCAACCGAGCCTACGTGCTGTTTTTATTTGTTTTCTTATTTTAGTTATCATGTCCAATGTGACGTATATTTTGATATTATTATTTTTTTACTTTTCTGTCTCTCTTCTTTTTTATAGAGGAAGATTTTTTAATCACTATCCAAATTTTGATATGTTAATCTGCAGCGAAAAAAGTATAAGTCAGTACTAAAATATTGAGAAATAGCTTTACATAGTTATCCATAAAAAAGCCGCCGCAACAATCTCCCGACCGCGCATCAAGTGCGCCTCCCCACCGCGTTTCATTGATTACATCCATAAGCAAATGTTACCTTTTTTCTTTTACGGACTTAGGACCGGCAAATTGCAAATGTTTAACATACCTAATTTCCAACGTGTTAAGGTACTACTTGATATTTAAATTAGGTAGATACTTATTAGGTGCCAAATTATTTTATGCTATTAACATGAAACTAAACGACACTAAGTAAGTAGGTATCTTTCTAAATAATACATAAAAAATTAAACAACTTATGTACCAATTAATTAAAATAAAATTATTTATTCTTAGTAATTAGTTACATCTATTTTAATAAGTGTTTAAAATGCATACCATGTCTCTCCGAGTGTCGAACGTTTCTACACATTGTCTTTTAATTTGTGAAGCACTAAGTGTCACTTTTCACTTCATCAAATGCTCGGATAATTTGCAGTTGTAACGCGTCCAGGCTTTGGGCCTGTTCTACATAAAACGCCATTTCGCCCCACAAAAAAAGTTACACGGAGTCTGTTCGGTGACCGCGATCCAGCGGTCGCCGTGCTCAGCTGTGAGGTAGGTACTTGCGGACGCGGCAGCTTAGTGCGGCGGTGCTCTGTCTTGTTGGATATTAAAATCGCGAAAATTGACTTGTAGAGAATGCTCCTAGCATTAAGTCCACCTTTTGTACTTTTTTTGTGCAATAAAGTTTTTAAATAAGATAAATAAATAAAATTCGCGATCGGCACTTCCTCTCGATAACATATCGTTTGTTTGTTACCAACAATCGCGATCCACGCGTTTCACAATTAGCCACTCGCAGAAGACTCGTCGGAGTAGAGCGTCTGCTTCACCTAACGCCTGCACCTTTTAGTAATGATAAGAGTGTAACTGAGCGTGTAAGCAATTTCCATACGACATACTGGCGGACCCAAAGCGTCTCAATGCATCTCGAGTACCTACTCGCACGAGGGTCTCTTTCAAAATAGTTGAAGATGTCGTCTTCGATTTGTACTGGCATTCTTTGCCTTCCACGCCTTACAACTAACACCAAACTTAACAAATAACATCATTTCGTAAAAATCGCGGTTTGAACACATCGCGGGCGCGCCGCAGGGGCTGCGCGGCAAAACATACGCGACGGGAGAAGAGTACGACCCCAGACAAGTGCGCGGGCGACTGCGTGACCTCTGTGTCACCGCCTCCGCCGTCCCCCACCACGCGCCCGCGCCGGCATTGCCCATTGATGTTTTCACTTTAATAGTAGTAATAATTTACGCTAAGAATAAGGTAACCATGCGATTTTTAAAACTGGTTCGGGGTAGTGAATTTATTGTTTAAGTAGGACCTAAGTATGTATTTTTTTTTTCAGAAATGGATTCTATTAACAATACCTAATGGCCAGAAAAAAATTGGATAGTGATTAAAAAATCTTCCTGTATAGTACATATTCCTCAATAATACACAATTTTTCATTCCCGATTCCTCAACAACCACAACAGTATGGATGTCTAAATGTATGTTACTCTTTTACACAAAACCTACTGAAAGGACTTGTATTACATTTGGTAGAATGCGAGATAATATAATAAATTAACATAAATCCGTAAAAACCGTCTGATTGGAAACCTTGACTTTTTAGGTGTGTTAGCCTACATTCTCCCATATACCGTTCAATTTGAAAATCAGATATTATCCGGTTCGAAACACTATTTTCATCGGACATCACATATTATGTCTGGAACCCTTTCAAGGCCACGGGAGCGCTGGACTCAGTGGCCAAGTTAGGGGCTATCCATAAAGTACGTCACACTAATTTCATGAGTTTTGGAGCCCCCCCAGTCCTTGTCACAGGTGGTCACATTTCTAAGACCCCCCCCCTCCCTGTGACGTCACATGTTTTGCAATTTAACATCGAAAAATTATTAAATAAAAAGAGCAGTTCCGAAATTAGTTTTATTTCCATTTAAATTAAGTACTTTTTTATGAAATCAACATAATATCAAATATTTGAAACAATAACAAAAAAATTAACTAATGAATATAAATAAAAAGAAGAAAAAGTAACTCAATCATCTTCAGTCCATGGAATTTGAACCCAATGAACTATGAACAATTTAAACCGAATTGCCCTAAAGATAGAGTTGGACATATTTTTTAGTTTAATTATTAGATTATGATTATATTATTAGATTAGTACCTCTAGATTTTAAAATGTGATGTCACGAAACTTAGGACCCCTCCCACCCCTTGTCACCCCATGTCACACTTTTTCGACCCCCTCCCCCCCCCTTTACGTGTGATGTACTTTATGGATGGCCCCTTACTAAGATTCCGTCGTAATTATGTTACCTACTTACTGTCTTTACTCGACAGTAGATGCAGCAGACCATTCAAGCAGGTCTCCGTCTCAGAATGTATAGCAACTGCCAGTCTCCCAATCGCTTGTATGGTGGCTCCGGCAAAGGCTTTGTCACTGGAAGTCACATGTGTCTGAAACTCCCTAAGGACAACGGGAGCGCTCGACTCAATAGCCAAGGTACAAAGATTCTTTAATATTATAGAACTCACCATCTTTACTCGACAATAGTTGCAGCAGACCATTCAAGCAGGTCTCCGTCTCAGAATGTATAGCAACTGCCAGTCTCCCAATCGCTTGTATGGTGGCTCCGGCAAAGGCTTTGTCACTGGAAGTCACATGTGTCTGAAACTCCCTAAGGACAACGGGAGCGCTCGACTCAATAGCCAAGGTACAAAGATTCTTTAATATTATAGAACTCACCATCTTTACTCGACAATAGTTGCAGCAGACCATTCAAGCAGGTCTCCGTCTCAGAATGTATAGCAACTGCCAGTCTCCCAATCGCTTGTATGGTGGCTCCGGCAAAAGTTTTGTCACTGGACGTAACGTATGTCTGGAACTCCCTCAGGACCACGGGAGCGCTGGACTCAGTCGCCAAGTTGGTTAAAATCTCGAGCTTGAGCAATTTGATGTGAGTTGGGTCGGAGTTGCGCACGAAGAACGATTTTAGGAACGGCTCGAATAAAGACTGAAACAGAAAAATTAACCGTAAGAATACGCGCATTAGGTACTTTCTACCTTATTTTATTGCTCTGTCTTAATTATAATAACACCAAATACAAGAATTCGGATACGAACATTGAGTGAGTAGACCAGAGCATGATATATCTTATTAAATAGGTACTTGCATGACATAAGGGATCTATAAACACTGTAAGAAACGTATGTTCCTTAAAAATGTAAGTACTTCCGCCGAGTTAGGTGTTATCTGCTCGGGGACCAAGGTCCGACTACCAATCTTGGTTTGTTGTATATATAGTTAGTGGCGACGATAACACTGACATCGCGATCAATGTATTGATTGGCTAATCGTGCATTACGTATGAAGCGTTGTTTACTACGCCAATTCTGCTGACGCTGTATTTGTGTCGACTTGTAGGTAATGTCGTAGGTCGGCACAACACTTTTTATCTCGAAGTGTCGAGGATAAAGTCGGTGGCAATAACTAGTACGCTATAATTCATATTGTGCAACCGCTCACCGGCTTCGTGACAGTTAAGGAGGCAATAGAGTTAAGTACAACGCTCTGCACTTCGGCGGGAGCTCTCAGCAGACGAACCATTGCCTTCGCCACGGGCGGCAGCTCTTGTACTGAAACAATTAAGAGAGAGTAGAGGAGTTTAAGAGAGGTGGAGCAGCCCGACTGGTAAAATACCTTCACCTTACAGAAGACCGCAGCCAAATAACAATCATTTCAGTATTGTTGTGTTCCTGTGTGTGTGTAAGGTTTCCAGAGCTCCTGGAGGGTGCTACATTAGTAGCAGGGGCAGGGACCGCCAGCGATTACCCTTGAAAGGGTTTTGATTGGGTATTTCGAAAGGCTGGCTACTTTAAGTTAATTAAAAACCCTTATGATGGGGTAACCCTTATGATTTAATAACGGGTTTCCCTTTCAAAGGGTTTCCCAAAAAATAAGTCGAATAGTAGTTAAGCCTAACGAAAAGCCGAATGGATTGAATAACCTCTTCTAAAAGGGTTACCCCTTCACAAGCGCTAACCAAATAACCTCTTCGAGCGACTGTAGATTGTAACTCGTTATGAATAGGGTCAATTATTGTATGCATTAGCGTTCGCCATCGAGTGGCGCATGAGCATTGCGAGAGCTGCGTTCGACTCGTCCGCTGCTTTCACGCAACAATGTACCTTAACATGTAGGACGAACGCCTATATTGATAGAATAGAAATTGCGCTCAGGCACGTCTTCGTCCCCCCGTTCATTTATTATCTGTGTTTACTTCACTTGCTAGCTCATCATTCACGTGTTTTTTTGTTTGAATAAAAAAAATGCCGCAACATCGTAATGACGTCGTACATCGATATTTTATGTTTGATAATCATACTCCAATTAGTGTTGCCGTCGATTCGATTGTAAATCGATTATGCAAAAGAGGCCTAAAATAATCTAATAATCGATATGACAATCGATAGTATCGATATAATCGATTATAATCACAAAAGAGGCCTAAAATAATCTAATAATCGATATGACAATCGAAAGTATCGATATAATCGATTATAATCGATAGTATCGATATAATCGATTACAATTGTAGTCAAATATAATATAATCGATATAATTATATTTTCTTTATATTATATTATATTTATTATTATTTCGATATAAATATAATTATATCGATATAATCGATTATATCGATATCAAGTTTAAAGCGATACTATATAATCGATTATATCGATTGCAACATAATAATCGATACAAACGATAGTATTGGTTTGATTTCAATATCGATTTAATCGATACTATTGTCTAATCTAAGGACGTTCATCATTATTTAAAATAATTTAACGGGTCAAAACGCGACACCATTTTTATTTAGTAGTTAATACGAACCGAAACGTCGGGCAGTATAGATTTTAATATTTTGGACATTCATCATTATTGCAGTGGACCCTTCATATATTATGATTATAATTACTCACTAACATTGGACTTATATATATTATTTTTTATATATTTTTTTTTTCTGACTCGTACTTGGCCGGTTCCATTTAACATTTCCATAAAGTCGTAAGGAAATAACTCACCGGGCCCGCAGTGGTAGAGTAGCTGCGCTGTTGCCATGACAACGCCCGAGTTCCTACTCTGCAGTAAGGGCTTGGCTGCTCTCAGCAGTAGCCGGTGGTCAGGGTCGAGACTGGGTGAATGCGTCGATTGCCGCTTAGGGGAGGTGGGGGTGTCGCTCTCTGAATCGTAAAAGGGCTTGTCGCTGTCACTGTCGCTGGAGTACTGCTGGAAAAACAAAGTTTAGATAAGGTTAGCTTTCGATTAATGCAGTTTGCGGACGTGGCAATAAATAAATAAATGCGCCAGACAAACACACCAATCACCTGGTCTCAAACTAAGGTTTTCACTTCTACTATGAGCACCAGACGACGAATACTAACTGGGGGCGTCATCCCAACACACCCAGACCCAAGTAAATTTAGAAAAGATCATATTCCAAATTGACCTGACCGCTAAAGACGGCGTTGCATTACTTCACAGAACTAGTAAATATTCGTACCCTCGAACGATCAAGCCTTAATAGTATTTCAGTTAAAAAAATCTCGTCAAAATTAAACAGCTTGTATAAATACCTCTGTGTTCGGATCCGGGAAGCAAGTCTTGGCGTATACTGTGAGTACATTGAGCAGGGCCAGTTGTCCCCACTCGTCCACGTCGGCCAGCAGAGAACACAGCTTTCTAAAAGTAATATATGTATGTTAGCTGTAGCTAAGTAACAACTCAATTTGTAATTTGTTTTTAAATCTTTCACATTACTTGTTTTGACCATTTTTTATTATGTTTTTAATTTTGATAGTAAATTTTTGTGTTTTTTATCATGAATAAGTTAATTGACGAACGTATTTTTCATGCATTTTCTCCATTATCATCAACTAAAGCATGATTGAAATTAGGCAAATGGAGTGAGAATCTCGGGTGTACGCAGTGGAGGTAGGAACGGAGACACCAGGCGTGGGGTAAGCCTGGCGTCCGTTACCTCGGTCCCGAGGGGTGGGGCGTGTCAAGTGGCCTGACACGCTCCGAGGTTGGTCCACTTGGCACAACTGCTAAAGTTGGCCATCGAAAGGGTTATAGTCGGTGCGAGACCGACACACCTGATACGCCTCCACACCAATTCATCAGTCCCTGTTCGCCAGAGTGTAACGGTGCGTAGGCATTTCCTCCGCGATCAAAAAAAAGATTTTAAAGAAAAGAAAGTCGGGACTGACCTATAACTTTTGTCTATGAGACTCATTCTCTCCGGGCAGACCTCCGAGAAAGCCATGGCAGCTGAACCCACTACGAGCGGCGCCTTGTCCGACAACAGTTTGTCTATGATAGACACTAGCTCCTCCTTTTGCTCGGGATCAATACTAAAGACAAACAAAGTAAACATTGTTAGAGTATTTTAAAGAACAAATTTCATCTCCCCTTGCGATGTGAGATACAAGGGCAGTTTCAGTTCAGTTTTTAAGAATGTATTGATGTCAGGATTTATTTGTTACTTTTTCACGTAAAACCTACGAATGTCCGGTTCCAATATTCGAAAAACAAACCGTTCTAGTTACGGCTGGTAATCAATTATACGACGCGTAAGCTAAAAACCACCGACGGAGGACTGATGACAGCTGATATGGAATGTAAATTTGAAATTAGAATTAACGACTCGTAGATAAACAGATAGTCATTTTTGACACATTACAAATCGTAAAATATTGGAACCGGATAACAGATTTGTATTAAAGTTGGTAGAAAGAGAGGTGAGATACGGAATAATGCGGTCGAAGTAGCAACAGGTCTTTAGGTATATTTTAAAAATTGAGTGCATGCAACTGCTGTAATGTATTAAAAGTATGAAATTAGCAACCGTTGCGCTGTGAAAGTAGCCTAAATGAGAAAGTACTCTAAATAAAGAAATTCCTTAAAACTTTTAAAATAAGTCAACGGATCCAAACGCTTTTTAGTAGTTAATACGAACTACTTACCGCCTGATGTTGACTTATTTTAAATGGAACGCGAAAGACTTAAAGTTTATATCCCTTAAAACTATTTCTCACCTGTACAGCTTTGGTATAGCATGAGCTGCAGTCTTTCTTACATAAGGACTCATATCGCTTGCAGAGTCTCTGATTGCAAGCATCACGATGGGCACAATCATTGTCACTCGGATTGATGATAACACTCGGAGTGCACTGGCTCGTATGAGCTGGTTTGGGTCCTGGATGATAGAATTGAACTTTAGCTTAGTTTAAATAAAGATTGGAATACCTTAGTCTTTTATGGTTATGTCAATAGAACTTTTAAGATTTTTATTTTATATTTTTAATGGTCATCAAATGGAAATCATAAAATCAATAATAAATGTGGACATGGTGAGTACATACCTAGATTCGTATATATTTCTTATTCTCAATAGTATGAAAAGTCATATATTATTTTTGGAATTTTTTATTAGAAAACATTTATTTTAATGCCATGTGTATCACAACTTACTTATAATAATGTAACATATTACTACGAATGTCTCGTTGTACAGCAAAATTCTCCAATAAAATGAAGTTAACTAGAAGATAACAATTAGCAAGAATGTACATTAAGCTAGTATCAATTCCCACACTTGTCAAATTAAAATTGGTAATCTTGAATATAAGTACTTATGTTCATAAAATTTTACATACTTTTCTTGACCTGAGAATTGAACCCAGGACCTGCGATTTATTATTATTATACTTAAACATTAGACTAGCGAGGTTCTATAAATACATTATCTGAAAAGAGAAACAAAAATTAATTGACAAACCTTAAGGGCCCTTTGGAATGTACTGATAGAAAGTAGAGCTAGGTCTTGCTGCTCTTCAGCGTACCTCACTAGATACACATAGACCAGCTTTTTTACTTCTATGTTCTTAGAAACTACATTCTTCACAACAGCTGGAAATCTGGATTAAAAATTGATACTAATTATAATATAAGTGAAGTAAGTATATCGAGGGTTCCCTGGTCAAACCCGATAAGTGACAAAAATTGAGAATTTTAGTTATAAATGCAGTTAAGATGTACTTTTTGTGCTCTTTCTAATGGTATATTCCAATAAGCCGAGTTTCAATTTATCACAAAGATACGCTTCACCAAGAACCCAATAAGTGCTACTTTTTTCTTTTTGACCAATACATAAACAATATAAGTATATTTAAAGGACTTTTTTTTAAATTTAATTAGATGAAGAACCCAATAATGTATATTTATTGGGTTTTAAGACAAATATATTTTAGGAAATTAAACTAAGTGAGTTAAGGTAAGACAAGTTATTTGCACTTATTGGGTTTTTATACCAGGGACATTCTGAATTAACGCGGTTTTACTTAAAACTAAAATCCATCAACACATTTTGTTGGGTTTTACTATTATAATATTAAGTATGCAAACAAATTTAATCATTAAGCTAAAACCCAATAAGTACTACTTATAGTGTTTTACTTCAAGCTAATATTAGAAATGACATATGAAAAGCATACTTATCGGATACTCGCACGAGCAGATATCAACATTGGACTGTAATTTTATTTGGTGAAGAACCCGTTAAGTAGATATGACAGTAGACATAACATCAGACAAGTGGCGACAGGATCGCGAGGGTCGACCTTTGTTTGATTGCATTGCACGTAATTTTGACAAAATAATTATACTTTCCGTTTATTGAAACGAAATAGCATCATCTAGACTCCGGAATAGGGAACTTATTGGGTTTTACCTCTAACCAATTTAGGTTACAATATTTACGTACTTAGAAATATTTTTAATGGAAGGATAGTTATTAGGTTTCACGTCTTACTTTTTATTTTTGTTTTACGTACTTATAATTACAAGGTTTTGAAATAATTTTACACTTTTTACGTATGAATAAGAGGATGCTAATTCCGGTTTTCCTGTCCTCTGCATAGTGTTCCCTTGGAAAATAAAAATAGCAGCATTTATGTGCAGATTCATATCAATGATACTATTGGTTGCATGGTTTAAATTTAAATCGAATATTTTTTGAAAGTATTTATTGACACTATTATGCATTTTTTTTATTTATTCAGCAAGATCAGAGGGTTATTTTTCTCACGTGCCATGACCCTGTGCTTTTTGGGGGCGTGATCTGTTACAAAGCTCTAAATACGTTTTTAATCAGAATTTGGTCAATTTTACTGTACCTATGTTCGTGGAATATTGTTCTGCTTTCTCCTCTGCTCTTCTGAGCAAATACAAATTACTCGTCAGAACTTGATAAGTCACAAAAAGATATTGCCACGCAGATGAATAGTATCGTCAAGCATTTTTTTTTGGTGACAGACACATGTAATTTTTTTAAATCATGTTATATACATATAATATCATGTTTATTGGTAACTTTACCTTTGTTTCCATGATTCAGATGTCAATATTTTATTTATATAAAAACGCGGTATATTGTCTCCTTCCAACCTAATGGTAAGCAAGAGAAGAACCCACATCACGATGACAACGGATTTGATTTCGTAATATCCTATCCGTTAGCATCGCCATACTGGCCTGCATTATGCTTCTTCACGCACCTTTTGAAGGAATTCATTGGACGGAGGAAGACATGAGCCAGTAACGAGGCCCATTTTTAATGGTACATCAAAGATTAGAGTTATCAAACTTTTTGGTTCGCGATGGAATATTTTCCACGGTGAAGCAATAACATCGTTGGCCGGCTCTTGTAGTTTTGTAAAGGCAAAGGGAAGGCGGGATAAGAGAAAACAGTTCCTCGGAACACTCACCGAGATAAAAACGATAATAGACAGTCAATAAACCAATGTCTCTACGAAGTTGAAGAGGATCAAGGTTCTCAGTAACATCTTCAACATTGATAATGCGCACAGCCCTTTGCTGTAACCAATCATGACCATCCATAAGGTATTTGGCGGAACCGTCCCAGAGATACAAGCAGTAGTCCAGACAGGACTTGACTTGAGTCTTGTATAAAAGACAAAGCTGGTCCGGCGTGAGAAAACAACGCACTCTTTTCAGGATCCCCTGTTTTTGGATGCTAATCAGATGAAACTCTCGATGTACTGATCTTGATTAAGGTTGCAGCGGAGCTTATTTACTTTTACGCAGGCAGAGGAGAGTACCCTGATGAATGAGGAGCGGAAGGAATTGGGATGTTTTTGTCGAAAATGCGCACTCTTGGGTTTTTTCGGCATTGAACTGGACCTGGTTATTTGAAACCCATTGGCTCATGAGGCTCAACACATCGGGTGTTAGCCAGTTTAGCGACAAAATTCTCCCGTACCTTCTCCATTACTGCGTTGCCAGCCGAAGGCCAGCCAAGGTTTCTTCCATTGACCGTACTGTGATCAGCATAACAATGTATGTTTCCAAGCAGTGGCATATCATTTGTATGAAGAAGGAAGAGGGTGGGCGATAAATACGCATAAACTGCGATACGCATCCGTCAGACACGATGTGAATTCTACGTCACGCAGAAAGCCGGAAATGCAGTCACAAAGCCGTGTGGGTAGTCCATATGCCGTAAGCTTGGAAAAAAGAGCTTTGTGCCAGACCCGATCAAATGCCTCGGCAATTGTCTCCCCCTTGAGATGCGTTACATACGCTAGAAGATCAACCGTCGATCGTTTCGGCCTAAAGCCGTGTTGGAGATCATTAATTAAGCAGTGATCCTCTAGGTAGCAGACCAACCGGTTATAGATAATTCGTTCCATGACTTTGAACAGCACTGAGGTCATGGTCAATAAGGCGGTAGTTTGATGGGTCTAATCGGTCGAAAACTATGTACATGAAACAAATCATTCCCGAAGAAAATCATAGCTGTTATTATCCTCAAAATTTAAATATAAAATTTAAATATAATATAAAAAGAGTATAAAAGTAAGTAATAACCTAATGCGAATATAATTACAAGTGTTTTTTGCCTGGAATTAATAAAAACTTAAGTGATTAAATCGTTTTTTTCTCTCAGGTGAAACCCAATAAGTCGGCACCTCTTACCAAAAAAAAAATTTTTACAGCAAAACTGTAAGCATTAGAAGTAAAATAAATATGAAAACTAAATCTTTATGAAATATCATTACTAATAAAACTCAAAATTGTGGACATTTACTTATTAAAATGCACTTTTACTGTTTACAAACCTTTAACATCGATTATCTCAGAAGTATGTTTTTGTCACTTATCGGGTTTGACCAGGGAACCCTCGATATATGCAAATCTATACATATACACACAATATCTATACCTATGCAGTTAGAAAGAACCTAGCCTTACTATTTTCACATTATTAAATATAGAAATAGGCTCATTAACGTATTGCAGCACTGCCTGGCAGTAACTGGGTCATGAGATGCTTTTTAATATTTCAATACAGTAAAAGCTCCATATTCACTGTTCCCGTATTCGCGTTTTCACTATTCGCGGATTAAAAAATTGCGACTAATTTTCTGTATTCGCGGCAAAGAATTCCATATTCGCGGATCTTGTAAGTTTCGAGTACAATAAATGGGCTAATCTCAAAGTTCTTTAGGCACTAAAAAAGGTATCTTGAAGAACCTTAGCGAAGGATTATGGCTTTCTGGTAGCATTAACCTGAGAAAATGGATAGGTAGTACCTTTTTTTGTGAAAATTCTAACTAAATTCATCAATAACTTGTCCAAACCCTGACCATTTTAATATAATAAATTAATAAAAACTTAACCCTGGAACGTATCTCCTACAACGCCATACAAATAGCCGTTCCATGTTCACGGTTTCCGTATTCGCGGCATATTTGTGGAACATAACCCCCGCGAATAAGGAGCTTTTACTGTACATGCGGATTTGGTATGTATACAAAAAGTATATTAGCCTAAGAGTTAATTAATGACAAACAAGGACTGTGTGAGTAGATTTTGTGCAGTCCTTCCTAACCACCTGATTACCTAGTAATTGTGTACATTTTCAGTTGCTTATTACAATTTCATATACTGGAAAGTGCTAAAGATACTAATAAGTCACTGTTTGTATACAAAATAAGGAATTTTGAGGAAGGAGGGTGTAAATTTATATCATAACTAAAAAACTGTCAAAGGACTTTAATGAAGTGCCACAGAAATTGACAGTAGACCACAATACTTGAAAAATTACAATCTGAATCATTTTATAAGAAACAGATATGCTTCAATAAGTAGAATCACTTTGCATTGTATTCAATGACGATTCAAAAGTGTTATATGTAACCTACTTGAATAAAGAAATATTTGAGTTTGAGTTTGAGTTTGAATGTAATGGTTGGGTAAGCTACATAGCACTGAATTGCAATTATTTACTTAACACAATGTGTACGTACAAATCGGAGGCATCCCGTCCTTTGGCAATCATGCCAATTATTCTTTTCATAGCTTCTAACTTTAGTGAGTCTTTGGACCCATCTAACATAAGTTTCAAGTCACCATTTCTGAAACATAAAACAACACAAGTTAGAATCTAATTTACATCAGAATTTCGATTATTGTTGTGTAAATAATTTGGCTTATTATTCTTAATGATTGATGGATTAAAATAGGTTTCATATATCCACATCTAGAGTCATAGAATGCATAAACAGATAGGTACCCTAATTTTAAAATAATTGAAAATGATATGACAGAAGCAAACTTTAAGATAAAATTTCTCTAGAGAAAGTTTGTCTGCTTTGTCATAGTTATCAAGGAAACTAAAACATATTGTTAAGATTTTTTGAGAACTGACTAGCGAAACACTAACCCCACCATTGCTATTCACCTCATCTGCAAGAAGAACTACTTATTTTAATTAAGGACTAAGTAAAAAAGAGATGCAAGTAAGAGAAAACTTGGGTCTCCAATACATTAACTCTAAATGTTACTACGCTCTTAACAACAGGTTTTATTCGTTTGTATTGCGACTATACCAAGCCAGATTCTAATGACCAGGATTGCATGAAACTAGAGAAGTAAAAAGAGTGCAATTCATTTGGTTACTCACTTCTTGTAGTCAGGTTGGAAGAAAGCACCAGACGCCGGATCGTTGGCGGGATATTCCACTTCTCCTGTGACCACTTTGTCGTTGTTGTACGACGAAATGCTCGTCATTTTGTCAGTTACACTTAAGCACTTTAATTCAATAATTTCTTCATCAATTTTCTACAAAATAAAAGATAACTGGAGCTTGTTGACGTTGGAGAAATTAGAGATTTGACGTTTCATTGCGACCGACGTTTGAGGGAAAAAACTTTTGACAGAATTTTGGCCAATCACAACGGCGACTGATAAGAGTTCTTGCTTTCGATTCGTGTTTTAAAAATCTAGGTCAAGCTTTGGGCCAATAAAGGCATCAGGAGATTATGTCAGCTGCGTTTGGTTTTTCCATGTATTAATACAGTAGGGATTTTAATCATAGCAGAAAATAGTGCATGTAGAGGGTAGTCGAAAGGAAAGCATAGTCGAATCGCTTTAATTGGATTTTAAATAAAATTTAAGAGGCGTAAATAAGGTTTAAAAAAATTCTGAAATCACACTGAACCAATTTGGTTTCGTTTTTTGTAGGATAGGTACATTCGTTAGAAACTAGAACTAGCGTACAGTCATGATAACATCCATACTTCCATATCCGTACTAATCCAAAGTAATAAATATTACCTATAAATGCGAAAGTACCTGTCTGTTTGTCTGTTCGGATTTCCCACCTAAGCTACTGAACTGATTTTAATTCAATTTGGTGTAGGTATACGTTGAACCTCTAGAACGGACAAAGGCTACTTTTTGTTTCAAATTTTAGGGAGATGGATAATATCAGGAGTGGTAAAACCGACCATGAAAGTATGTGAAAAAATCTGTAATCCACGCGAACAAAGTCGCGGGCACAGGTATTATAATTATACTTACGCACATACACTTCATTCTCATAATTAAATGGCAATGAGACATCTAAAAACTAAAAATATATATATATTTTTTTATATTGCACTTCAAGATACCTCATCCCACCTGATGTTAAGTGGTAATGAGGTCCTAGCTTAAGGGTGACAAGTACAGCATAATAAATCTGTTACTGGACTTGTCGCCCTTAACTTGAAGGTTTGACTCCTGTTACTAATGTAGCACCCCCCAGGAGGTCTGGAAACCTTACTCACACACAGGAACACAACAACACAGAAGTAATTGTTATTTGGCTGCGGTCTTCTGTAAGGTGGAGGTATTTCACCAGTCGGGCTGCTCCAGTTCGAGCGATAAATCGCTATGCCCTACCTCTCTTACTTTACTTCATTTCGAAAAAATACCCACCTAACTTGTACGTTTACTTGTAAAATATGTAGATAAACTTATAAATGAATTGGCGCTTCAACAAAATGTTTATTTTAAATTTTTCAAAAAATAATTATTTTTGATTGGGCGTGTACGACATGGCGGATAAAAAACAGTGAAATTAATTAAATATAAATCGTGACACACGCTCATGTGTGGGTCATGACGCGACGCGAGCTATGTTTACTGCTTCCAATCTAATTTACCGCCAGAGGGCTCGAGCGTGAGTTGGCTGAGTATAACTTCGTTAAATTTTGCAGGGAAACAAAATAATCAGTATATTGAAGTCGGTCGATAGCGCCTCCTCGATTCTCTAGGCAATGAACTCATTGGCACCCATCGGCATATCATACTATCATACTAATATTATAAAGAGGAAAGATTTGTAACCTATTTTTGTATGTTTGTAATGAATAGGCTCAAAAAGTACTGGGCCGATTTAAAAAATTCTTTCACCAATAGAATGCTACATTCTTCCAATTTGGCATAGGCTACAAAATTAGGGATCCTTGGTAAAATTGCGCGGGAAAATCCTCTAAGCCGAAACGAAGTTCGCCGGAACCGCTAGTATCTAAATAAAATGGTATTATATGGTTTTGGCGTCCTTTGATATAATAGATTGCGAGCTCCGCGGGACGCGTGCCTGTACGTCCAGATAAAGCATTTCAGACATACAGGTAGTCCAATCATTTTAACCAAAATACAGACAATATCTCTGAAAGCTGTAAGTTCGTACAAACCTTCATTTTGGCCTAAAACTTGTCTCTAAACTTGCTGACGATAAGGTGGTCGCGTCCATGGAAACCTAAGGGTAAAATGTCAAAATTCTACTTTCAACTAATCCTATAATTTTTTTTTCAAGAGTAGATAGTAAATAACAATTTCAACTTTGGACTGCGGGCGAATCGTCCCAATCGCGTATATGCCCCCTAAATACATGCCCCCACGACTGACGAAGGAGAGCAGGTACCCCCCAAAAGTATTATGCCCGGTTCTAATATTTGAAACTCGGTAAAAAATTTATAGCAGCAAAATATAAAATCAAATAAAGTATGCGTAATTTACTTTTCATAAAGTCAGACTGCTAAGACTATGCTTGCGGCTCGACATTCGTCCTTATGCCCGCGGCTTATGGGCGATCCTAAAAGATTTGTGTGACATGTGACTGTACCAATATGTGTGACGTGTGATATTCGAGCTATTTATCATTAGAGGCGGTTTCCGCATTCCTGTTTTCATGAGTGGGTGCTCACGTGTAGGTATTGCTGATCAAATGAACACAGATCTATATACATACCTAAAGGTCTATGTCGAAGGATGATTTGATAAATCGACTTATTGCGATTATCTGAGGTGGTGTAAAAATTCAGTTAAAAAGCTAATGTCAAGGATTTTTTTAAAAATGCCTCTGGTTTTAGTAAGGCGTTTTATTTATTAAACGATTTTATTTAGCTCGACCCGTACAGTATTTATTTGTTTGTTTGGGTCAAAATTAGAAATTGAAATTTAAGTACCTTCCTGTTGTCAGATTGATCTGAAATTTGGTAGACAGCTTTTTTTGAGCAATAGTCAAGGCAGTCTTAAACTGGGCTTGGGCCCTTGGGCACACAAGAATTTGGGGCCCTTTTTTGGAAGATCAAAAAGGGGAAATATAAAAAAAAAACATTACCTATGAAAATATAAAAAAGGTAAACAAATACAGTATGATAAAATACCTACTCGAATTTCATTAGAACATTAAAATGATGCTGGTTTTTTGGTTACAAAGCCCTAATCTTAATGTGCACATTCGTGTTGCTTAAAAAACACGTTACGAGTATAACAGTCATAGTGTTTGAAAATTACGGGTAGGTATTTTGCGAAAAGTCTTCATATTTATTTATGCTGCGACATCCATGTGGTTTGCGGTGCCAAATACCTACCTCAGGCACCATTGATTCGTAGGTCGACGAACCTTTTGTGTTTCTGTAAACAGGTAACGAGACTAGAACAGTTTCACATACCTTATTTCCTTAAAGTTTAATCTAAGGCATGGAGTAAGAGTGCCAGATTAATCTCTAAGGAGGAAAGGGCGATAGCCAGGTACAATGTGAAAAAGAAAACTAAAAATGGGATTAACGTCTATACTTACTAATATAAGGCTGAAGAGTTTCTTCAGTTGACGGGCTAATCTCAAGAACGACTGGTTCGAATTGGAAAATTATTTTTGTGTTGCATAGTCCGTTCATCGAGAAATGGTATGCTCTTATAACATTACGCTGCGACCAATTGGAGCGAATAATTAGTGGAAAATATGAAAAAAGCTTACTACCCCCCTTTTAGGGGGGTAGTAAGCGTGCGGAGGGTCGCTGGTAATACCTTCATAATGGTTAATAATATGTTACTGCTGTTTTGCGACTTCGCTCCATGCGACTACCGCTCACGAAAAATCCACTAGTTGACAATCTTTAATCCTACACGTGCCAGCCTAAGTATTTCACGAGCAGACCGTCTTTTATTTCGACCGTGACTTACTGCTTAGTTGGGGTCGATTCACTTTGACACATTATGTCTGTTTCATATTGTGTCTAAACCAGTATCTTAGGACACTGCACAGACAGACTGAGATCAGACACTGAAATAAAAGCTGAATTTATAGAAGCAATAAAGTTCCTGTGAGATCTAGAACCGATCAGTACGAATTTCACTAGGAGCACTATTACTTTGCGTGAGAATCACACGAACGTTCAAAGATATAAATAAATAATAAATATATTGGACAACATCACATACATTGCTCAGGTTCTGTGGTAAGAAGCTAAAACACTTGTTTTACAGAAATCAGAAACAACGACGGTACCACAACACCCAGTCCCGAGACAATACAGAAAAGTTCGTTTCCAATATTGACCCGACCGGGGATCGAACCCAGAACCTCAGCGATGGCGCGACGCCAAAGTCCGGCACGCTTGCCTCTCGGCTACGAAGGTCGTCTCGATATTACAAGCTTGAACAACCCGATTGCCCGTTAACAGTAATGGTTTCATGCTTCTGGAAATACCACGATCTTCATGGGTTTGGTTTTCCTTGTATCTCGGTTGCGGAGCTCAGATGGCTATCGTTCCAATGTATTAACTAAGATGGTCAAATCAGGTCCATGGTCGTAGTAGACACCAGACTCCATAACGGCTACAAAACCAGGATACACGGTAGAAGTATGAAAAATAAAGCGTCAGCAATGCTCATCAGTTCCATCCCATTGCTCATCGTTCCACCACCGCCTGAAGTTTTCGTACACTGTCATTTTCTTCATAGCCGTTTCATCATTCAGGCCAGCGCATAGGTTGCATATGTCTTCCTCCATAGTATTCTTGTACTGGAAGTGGTTCTGCCAGCGAAAGAAGTCGTGGTAAGCTGTGCGGTTCTTGTAGATGGTGTCCATGGTTTCTGCTAGCTTCTCCACGCCTAGCTCGCGGGCGTTCAGGTAGCTGCCAGGAGGGAGGAACCTGGAATGAGCAAAAAATCGCTTAACTGCAGTTATTCATCGACAAATATCCAAAAATTGGGCATCCTGGAGGCTTAAGGCTCAGTCGTTAGTGCCTCCTGATGGAGTACTTCAGGAGGCAAAAAATTAATAATGTAACGTGGGCGGGTTGACTTAAAAATTATTGGTCAAACTATTACCTATTCATTAAACATGTATGCAACCGAAAGTATGAATCCATAAAATATACAAACTTTTGTCTGTCCATATGTTTCCTGGCAACACACGATATTTGATTTGTATCTAAAAAACGAGTTTTCATGTAGTTGACTGTTGTTTCTATGCTGCTAAAAAGGGAGGCTATGCCTATGACGTAGAAACTCAAAAGATAGATAGGAACATGCTAATTAAAAGTAGACTTGCATAAATGGTTGCTAATGGGTTTAAATAAAATTAAACTAGAATTTATTAGTAAATTAAGTATTTATAACCCGTACGTCTGTGCAAACAATCAACTAGGTGCGATGGGATAAGAAAGTGATGCCTACTTAATATATATATTTATTAAAACAAGCAAGCAATTTTAATGCAAGCTGCATTTTACAAATACCTAAAAATACCTAAATAAGAAATATAAAAAAAACTTTTATTACTTATAGACCTCACAATACAACCATATAAGTACGCATAACATTTATGATAGTCAACCAGGTGATGAAGACAATGTGATTAATAAATGCGCCAGACAATCACACCAATCTTTGGATCGCAAAATAAGGGTTTTCCTTTGATTTATGAGTTATTATACAACGAATCAGGATTACAGACCCAGGCCAATTTAGATAAGTTCGTTCCCAAAGTGACCTGAACAAGAAACAGGAGCCCTTTCACGTTTAGCACTTAGGAATCTATTTAAGGAAAATAATGAACTAGGTTGAGTCCGACTAATACAATGCTTGAAGTCCAAAAATGCTTTTTGTAAAATAAATTGAAAAAATGTTTGTTTTTAAAAGTAGTTAAATATACCTAAGGCACGCTTTTTAAACGATGATTTGCCTACGAGCAGGTGTTAAGATTGAACCATGAGTACTTATGAAGTTGAGGAAACAAGTGAACATTGTCCATACATAGCGGTCAAAATCATAACATTTATTTGCTTGCCGTAAGCTGGGTGTTGTATGTATTAAAATGAATGCAAGGGAAAATCAACCTAAAGATTTGATGCCGCGTAAAAGGCATTCCGTATTTCAGAACCGAAGGATGGAAAACCATATTTCTATCCGTAGGTATCACATGCATTAAGTGTAGGTACGTCAGACTATACACTGTGGAATTCAAACCGCCCTTATGCCATAAATATAAGAACTAATATCACACTACAAGTGTTTACCTTGAGGTGAGGTTGACCGTACATGATTCATGAATTTAAACAGGCCAAACCAGCATACCTGGGTTGGTTACTTTGATAACAAATTTAAATATGTCTTTTACATTTCAGGACGAAATATTCAACATCACATACCTACATCACATAGCCATAGTATTTTTCCTCACCTCGAGTAATCAGCACCTCCATACACAACAGGCACTGCATTATTGTTCAGCGCACTCAACAGTTTCTCGGTAACGTAATCCTCGGCGATCGAGTTCTCAAATGCCATATAGAAGTAATAATCTCTCTTCAGGATATTGAAACATTCTTCAGCACTGCTCCTTGGACAACTGTACGACCCACATGATCCGTACACGTCTACCGTCCAATTGTAGTCTTTAAGTAACAACTCATGTTGAAGGTCGTCCATAAACTGCTGCCTATCACTCAACGAGTGGCAGTTAGACACGAACCACGCGGCAACTTTCTTCTTACTCTCCAACGAACTCTTCAACTCCTCGCCAATAGGGTCCAATTGCGGCCACACCATGTTCGGCTTAGGCCCGACTACGTGCCCTTTCAAATCGTAAATCGTGATGTAACACCAACGGTAATGAGAATCCAATCTGTATGTCCAAGTCCAGTTGAAGTAGCCGTCATACACGCTATCACAGACTCTGTAGTTGTGAGCGGACTCCGTAGCGGCAAATACGTACTTCTGTTTCACTGATCTTTGCTGTGGTAGATCAGAGCTGGGAGGTAAATACTTCCCGCTGAAGGCTACCGCGTCGAACTGCGTCAGGTCTGGGAAGAAGTCTCGTTGATCCGTCACGAAGCAGTTGAAATGCTCGCAGCCTTGTTGCATGAACTTTGACTGGTTCTGTCCCAACATGTCGAAGGGGGAACTCGTTGGACCCCATAGCAGTATGTACTTGACTACAGAAGTTGGAGGTTTGATCCAGATACTCAGGCGGTCTAGCTGATAGATTGCAGAAACAATACAAAAGAGTGCTATTCCAATCAAGTAAAGGTATATTTTTCGCTGTGTTTTAAAATGTTTCGTAGGGTATGAATGCATGACTTAGGTCTTGTTGTCACTACGTGGCTTAGTTAACTGCAGGAAGTTAAGCGATATGGCTAATTTATGCCTAATTAACTAAAAACAAATGAACAGTTAGCAGAGGTTGGCTGTAGGTACTTCATGTACCTACTTATTATTGTGGTGTTGCTGGTGTGATTGTATGGTCGACGTCATAGTGATACTTAGGGTAATTGAATATTCAAACACAACTAAATGGTCAATAATATCGGAGCACATTATAAAGTTATTGTTGTTTTCCTTGTGAAATACTAAGTAAGGTTATCAATGTCCGAATATATTGCCTGCTTACGGTAATCCAATTCGGAGCACGTAGAAAAAGGTACATTTAAGTTATTGTTGTCAACAATATGATATGTTAAAAAGTCGAGACATTTTTAACGTCATAGCTTACTAGCTTGCGCCATATGTAAAATTTGTCGCATGAGATGACAAAATTTTCGATATCATTGATTGGGCGATTTCTTTAAAATTAAAACGTCTGTAGACCTAAGTAGTTTACCTTTATGTACCTAAGTAGATCTTATGTATATATGCTAAAATTCATGTTTCACGGAAATAGTAGCGATAAAAAGCCAATGACTTTTTAATTATGTACAGTCAACAGCACGTGAAGTTAAACACTTACAGTTCGATATTCGATCTTATGCGGATGACGTAAGGGAGGTGTTAAGTCCAAATTGTGTCTCATATGCTTTTGTCTGTACCTACCTAAAGATTATACCACAAGAAATAACGAGCTTTGACTCGGTAAGTGTAAACAAATAGTGTTGGTCACAATTTGAGGTTAGTTTTTTTGTTTGTAAATATGAATCTGAAATGTATAATCAATTTCGTAATCGTAAACAAGTATGATATAAATAAGTAATAAATAAATAAATATATTATGGCAACATCACATACATTACTCTGATTCTTTGGTTAGTAGCTTAAGCACTTGTGTTACAGAAATCAGAAACAACGACGGTACCACAACACCCAGACCCAAGACAATATAGAAAAGTTCGTTTCCCATATTGACCCGACCGGGAAAACGAACCCCGGACCTCAGAGAGACGTCGTATAATAGATACTTACGGACGTAAACATTTAAATTAGCAGATAGATTAGAAAAATTGCCTGCCGTAGGTCATGACTTATGCTGAATGCAGTTATGTAGGTATACACCGTGAAATTTTAGTGGTTGTTTTCCCGCAGCAGAACGATTAACCTTTAGTAGCACTATCGAATAGTGCGAGTTTTTTTTTTAAATAATACTATTTTAGTTTTAAATTAATCAAAAAAATAATCATCAACTCGAAAGCGTGAGAAACGAATAGTTATATTCCGAGATTCTGACGTATGAAGGTACTTCTTTGCACGAAAACCTTCTTTAAACCAAAAAAAAGTCTTAAGTCCTAGGCAATACAGCATAAACTGCAACCCACGCGCTCCGCGAAACGAACCGCTCGTGACAAACGACACAGACACAAAGGCACCGCTCGCAGCGTTCGTGCGACTGTCTCACTCACTCATTTCTACTCCAGTGCACCGCGAACGCCGCCCGCGCAACTACTCAACGCGCCCGTGCGCTACGTCGTGGAGTACCTACGTCGCTATGGTGCAATTGTACGCGAAAGCGAATTATGATTCGCATGCCGCTCGTCGGCTTTACGCAGAGCCGCAGCACATGGAGTCTTCGCGGTGTTCTGAACCCGCAAGTACCACAGGCTCGGACGATCGTAGCCGCAACCCAGCGGTTACTCGATCACGGGCAGTTCCAGACGCCAGCTCATGCTCAAGGCAGAGGTCACCCGGCCATTCATTCTTTGGAGCTTGACGAATACATCATAACCGTCGCGGCGGGCCAGTGCCGTGGCCACCACGAAGCCCGGATCTTACTCCGTTGGACTTTTATTTGTGGTCTGAGGTTAAGCGGATTGTGTATCGGGAAGAGTACCACACTCCGGGCGCCTTAAAAAGTGCGATAGTGGATGCTTTTGATGTGGTTAGACGTAATAGAGACACATTATTGAAATTGAAAGTAAATCAATTAAAACGTGCACGATTGTTTGTAGAACGCAGTGGTTTACACTTTGAACAATTACTCCGTTACCGGAAAGTGTAAGTATTTGTTTGTACATTTGTAAAAGGGATATTAGGTTAGGTAATTAAAATCATTGTAAATAGGTTGATTTCTATTTTTTAAATACGCCTTAAATACTTTATTGCCTAATTCAGTAATAAATTATTATTTTCAGACAATAATCTTGGTTACATGTCACGTTGTTATGAATTAAAAATTATGTCGTGTTTAATTAAGTATGGATAGAAGTATTTACGACGGTCCTAAGCCCGTTAAAGTATGAAGGGAAAATGGAAATCACTTGTTAGTAAATTGTAAGTTTTCAGCGAATTGATAAGCGCGAGAGGCAATGACCCGGCCGGCCGGCGATCAGCTGCGGCGCGGCTCCTACTGTTGTTTCGAGGTTGCTTTCGAGTTTAGTTTATCACTATCATAAAATTGCTATTTTTTGATCTGCATAAAAAAAACCTGCACAAATCTATTGTACTACTCAGATATAATGATTTTACTGCGGGAAAACAACCACTAAAAAGTCACGGTGTATATTGAACGAAAAATGCCTTGTTAGATATGATGCTGTCAAACACGGGAAAACATCCGCAACTCAATGTCAGTATAAGCTAGCTCACCTGTGTGCAGCTGTATTGAAATCATTTTCAGTAGAGGAAGGAGAAAGCCTAGACAGAAGATGGAAAGAAAATCCTTATAATACTTAACATACCTCGAGTAATCAGCACCTCCATACACAACAGGCACTGCATTATTGTTCAGCGCACTCAACAGTTTCTCGGTAACGTAATCCTCGGCGAACGAGTTCTCAAATGCCATATAAAAGTAATAATCTCTCTTCAGGATATTGAAACATTCTTCAGCACTGCTCCTTGGACAACTGTACGACCCACAGGATCCGTACACGTCTACCGTCCAATTGTAGTCTTTAAGTAACAACTCATGTTGAAGGTTGTCTACAAACTGCTGCCTATCACTCAACGAGTGGCAGTTAGACACGAACCACGCGGCAACTTTCTTCTTACTCTCCAACGAACTCTTCAACTCCTCGCCAATAGGGTCCAATTGCGGCCACACCATGTTCGGCTTAGGCCCGACTACGTGACCTTCCAAATCGTAAATCGTGATGTAAGACCAAAGGTAATCAGAATCCAATCTGTATGTCCAAGTCCAGTTGAAGAAGCCATCGTACACGCTATTACAGACCCTGTAGTTGTGAGCAGACTCTGTAGCGGCAAATACGTACTTCTGTTTCGCTGATCTTTGCGGTGGTAGATCAGAGCTGGGAGGTAAATACTTGCCGCTGAAGGCTACCGCGTCGAACTGCGTCAGGTCTGGGAAGAAGTCTCGTTGATTCGTCACGAAGCAGTTGTAGTACACACAACTACGACGTATGAACTCCGACCTGCCTTGCCCCATCATGTCGAAAGGTGAATTGGTTGGACCCCATTGCAGAATATACTTGAGGTCTTTCGAACGTTTGCTAACAAGTCTGCCATTCACATATTGATACTTTGATGAAGAGGTGTTTGTAGGGCTGAAGTAATATATGATTACGAAAACAATGAAGATTGACCAACTGGCGATTATACAAAAGTTGTATCGTCTACGGTACATGGTTCAGTTACTGGCACTACGACAAAAATTAAACTGCGAATCAGTAAACATGCCAGCATTGACGAGTAGCCGTTTAGGGCTTCCTTACACTGACGACTTGCAGTCAAGTTCTTTGGCCGTTAGGTTGTTGGCTGCTTACTATTATTGGAACTATGAGTTGTAGGTTGGAGAGGATGTGGATATCAGTTGCATTTACTTATTATGGGGTGCCAACATTGCAAAAAGGATGAAGAGGGCGAGTTTACCACTCAATTTATAAGAGGCTTTCAGAGTTTTGAAACTTCCGGTGAATTGGCATTGTGCCTTTATAGATGTTGATTGGAGCTTATTTTTTTTCGTTTTTCAGGGCGTGGCATTAGGAATGAGTAGCCCGTGAGGTTAAGTAGTACAAGGATAATCCTGCCTTACTTATTATTCGTCAATAATGTGTCTGATTCGAAAAGCCGATGGGGCTTATTACTGGCCGATCGTTTAGGCTACAAAGAGACACAGGTACCAGGTTGGTGCAGTAGGTCTACTCCCTAAAACAAAATATGTCGGATCCGACGACGGATAGCAATTTTTAATTCTCGAAATCGCAACCAACTCACTTCGAATGCGAATAAAGCGTTATCAAAAAACAAAATATTATTTATACAAATCAAAAACCACGTTTTAATTCGCAAACTTTTGATTAATCTTCAAAAACGAAACCTTTCGTTTGTTCGTTTCGTTTTTGAGAGTAGACCCCCAGATACCAAATTCGAATAATTTCTATATTATACATTATTTCTTTTATTAATTCACAAGTTTCAAGTCTTGGTCTTTCAAGCTAGAAATCGCTAGTTTAAAAAATGACTTAGAGATTAGATACACAATCAATACATCGATTCCTGTTTATCTTATCTTTGATTTAAGTGGGACTTAACAAGTGTTATATGGTTGTGATAGGCAGGTATTAAATCAACAGGCTTATATCGGTAAATAATACTGATGTGCGTCCCAAGAAATATGATTACAAACGCCGTGCTGCCTACTTTTTTCCAAAATTTCTTACCATTTAAACTTTCCCTGGACCTCCATAGTTATTTTAAAACTAACATTAGCCAAATCAGTCAAGCCGTTTTTGAGTTTTAACGAGACTAACGAACAGCGATTCATTGTTACATATAAAGGAAAGAAAGAAGATTAGTTAATTAAACTGACATTTCATTAATCGACCGCTGTGTGTAAACCATATTTACAATCAGGGATAGTACCTTTTTTTTAGTGGCGCAGTATATTGGCTCCTCCCAGCCTGATGGTAAGCAAGAGAGGAACCCACGTCGCGATGACAAAGGATTTGATACCGTAACATCCTATCCGTTAGCATCGCCATACTGGCCCGCAAGATGTTTCTTCACGCTCCTTTTGAAGGAATCCATGTCAAAGGAAGGAGGAAACACATGAGCCGGCAACGAGTCCCACTTCTTTATGGTCCGGCAAAGATAGGAGTTACCAAAATTCTTTTGTTCGTGATGGAATATTTTCCACGGTGGAGCGATGACATCGTTGGCCGGCTCTTGTGGTTGTGAAGGAAAGCTACGCGTGTGAAGCTGCGGCGGGCCGCTAGTACAGTCACGTGCAATATGTATCCAACCTAATTCAAAAGTGAACACTGTCGTATCGTAATAAGAGCTCAAGTGTTTACATTTCATTGTTCGTGACTGTAGCTAGTAGGTATAAATTACAAAGAGTTGATGGAATGACATGATACTTTGTATCGATGTCATCAATCGCCGAAGGATTTCTCGTAGGATAATTAATTACACAGAAGGATTTTAGGCCTATTATCTATAATGATAATTATTTATTGAATCAGAAAATTCTAGGTAGTGTACCTACCTACCTAGAATATTACCTATAACAGAAAATAAAATAAAAATAAAAATTGTTTATTGTCTTTTTCCTTAAACTACTACATCATTTCTACTTAAACTATCTTACGCTACTACACAGGAAGACAAAAGGAAATGGTTCAGCTAATGCAGACACGGAGCCGAACTCCCTGTCTGCGCTGGTTTTCAACCTTTCCAGGAGCTCTTGAGATGTAGGTTGAGAGCATGGGGTAGTGCTGGCTGGCTAACTTTATGCAAACAGCTTTAATTGCAAAATTAAAAAAAAAAACAAAAGGTTTAAACTATGGCGGGTGTAAATATATGCACGTGTGATTGTATAATGTATGTGTATAACAGCTCCTAATAAAATCTGTTTTACGTGCTTATTTTGTCTGTGGCGCTCCTTCAATTTTGATAGTGTTTTCTAATTTCGTAACAGGCAGGCCTAGCATGCGCCACGCGACTAAATTTTATCGCGCTTTTGACAAACGTAAAAATAAATTTAAGTCAGTGCGTCAGCTGCTGATTGGCTGAAAATACGAGTGCGGTGTGTTTTTAGCCAATCAACAGTATCAAAATTTTTGTCATCTCTTCTCTCCTTAGTATGCGGCCACTCAGCTGGTGATGCTGTGGTAGGTGGTCTGTTCCCAGTATCACCATCAAGGTGATGAGGTCCTCCGTGGCATTTAGTGGGAAGTCTGGCCCTTTTCAGAATAGGAAGTCCCACACACATTACCGACCTCAAAAGACGCTAAAATGCGTCAAAAGTTTCCCCTTGAAAAATAAGGACTTAAAAGTGCATACAGTTTTATGTAAACGTGTTTATAAAAACCAAATGAAAGCTACAACTTAATAAAAAGTTAATGAATACCTGCACAATATATACAATTTGTCGTACGATACATACATATACATAGAATGGTTTTAGGACTTGTACCAAATAATATCAACTACTTACATAAGATTTCGTCGAGGCTATTATTTCATTTAGCCGATGGGATTTAAAACATTTTTATAAAAAAAGAAAAACATGAAGAACAAACTCGCACGACCTTTTCGATCATGTGTTTTACACTAATTACTCTAGCTAATTAGTATATTGAACTGAACAACGAACGTTGAACTTTAAGATTAAGTGAAAATGTGTTTCTTTGAATTGTCATACTAATTAGACACTGGGGGTCAACTCCCTTAAACGAAACGTACGTTGCGGACGACGGATCCGCAAGGCTCGGCGACTTTTTCTACTCTGGAGTTGATTACCTTGGCGCAATTAAGAATTAACTAATTTAGTAATAGGGACTTATGCGTGGAAAGTTTTACGGGAGTATTGAAAATTGGGCTGAGATATAGTGATTTTTAAGTTGTACCGTAACATGAATATTTTAAGTGTCTGCGACATGGTTCCAAGTTTATATTAAGTTAGCAAATATGATTCTATTGTGCTTTGAAGTTCTGTACTAGAATAAAATGTTTCATTAAAGGTTAGACGTTCAAGCTGGACACATCGCACCCTCGGTAGAACAAGGGCACAAATTGTCAGTGATAGTGCAATACCGCGTATTTTGACTGATACATTTGCCATAAATATTAATTTTGACTGATAATTATTTCAGTCCAAAATAGAACTTACGGAAAAATATATTACGCTGTATTGCACTATCACTGACGAAATGTCACCTGCCTTAAAAACAAAATTAATAAAATAAAACTGAAAATTCTTAATTCCTGTAAAGCACACGTCTAAAAAGAATATAGAATATAGTTTATGCCTTGTTATAGGAGCATAACTTTAGAGTAATTATAACAAAGCTAGACTAAACTCAATGTAAAAAATATCTTAAAATGGCTTTCCTGTAAAATTGCAAAAACCGCAATTGTGCCCTCGTTCTACCGAAGAAGCGACATGTCTTTCTCTTGACCCCTGTCTGTGACGTCCTTACCACCTTCAGAACACACTTCAGGGCACCAATTATACATATCAAGTAACCAAGTTTTCTACCTAGTAACTGTAATACCTACTATACAAAGTATATTTTTAGTAGATAAATAGGTATGAGGAAAACCTGTCTAAGTGTAAGTGTAGATGAATTATTCAAATTCAATTTAAATTTAAATATTTCTTTATTCAAGTAGGTTATTTAAAATGACACTTTCGAATCGTCATTGAGTATAATGCAAAGTGATTATACGTCCGGTTCGGAACCTACATCTACCGAGAAGACACCGGTAAGAAACTCAGCAGATCAGTAACAGTAGTAGGAGGTATCTAACTTATAGCTATGTGTAAACCACTTTGGACCAAGTCATATAGTTTTGTTTAAGTATAAATGAATATAAAACATTAAGTATATACTTTTGAGAGGTAAGCTGGAGCTATGTTATATAGAAAGAAAGAAAAACATTTACTGGCACACACAATAAAAGAAAATTACAATCACATTGAACATTGTTAAGAGAGGTAGGGCATAGCGATCTATCGCTCGAACTGGAGCAGCCCGACTGGTGAAATACCTCCACCTTACAGAAGACCGCAGCCAAATAACAATCACTTCTGTGTTGTTGTGTTCCTGCGTGTGAGTAAGGTTTCCAGAGCTCCTGGGGGGTGCTACATTAGTAGCAGGGGTCAAGCCTTCAAGGTAAGGGCGACAAGTCCAGTAACATATTTATTATGCTGTACTTGTCACTCTTAAGCTAGGACCTCATTACCACTTAACATCAGGTGGGATGCGGTCAATCTTGAAGTGCAATATAAATAATAATAATAAAAGAACAGGGACAGTGCAGCCATTAAGGTCCCAGCCTCAGCATGAGCTCCTGCGACAAAGGAGTCAATGCGGCAGCAGCGCTGGTATTCTGGTGGGACCTTAGACTGAGTGGCGTGAATAAATTAATAAAACAAAAGTTATAAAGTCTAAGAACGTAAACATAAACATATTACATATAGATTGCTATGTTTACTAAAGGTCAAAGTAGGACAAAACAAATTAATTCAGCGGCGGATTCTGCGGTGGCGTGGGAGCGGCAGGATTTTGTTAAAATAGACCGGATTAAATTAATTTTATCTATGAAGATTAAAAAGACGAACGTATTATTAGCCTTACTCTTAATTGCTAGGCCTACTAGCATGTGAAATACGTCAATTAACTCGCATGAAATTACCTAGACCGCACTTATTCTATACTTTTTTCAGCTAATCAGCAGGTAACACAGCAATTCATACTAATATTTTAAATCCGAGAATAACTCTGTTTGTCTTCACGCCTAAACCACTAAACCGTGATGTGATTTGTTATAAGTAAACGTAAACCTCTAGAACGGACATAGGCTTTTTCATTTTAAAAATAAGGAGGGATGGGGATAATGCCGCCCTTGTAAGTTTTTTTTTTATTTTTTAAGTTAGATATATGTATATGAAAATTGACACAAAAATAGCTTAGATTTTGATGAAATTTGAGAGGAAGAGATATGACATAATGTTACACAATTTATTTTTGCACCAAAAAAAAATGAAGAAGGTGGATTTATGCTAGGGGCATCTCTAGCAGTCAACCTTTGGGTCATGCAGAGAGTTTGTATTTGGGTGAGGTAGATAGATAGATATATTCACAAAAACTTTACAGAAATAGGTTTTACAGATTAATTATAGTACCGACAACCTTACCTATCCGTGGTTTTCAAACAATTCTGCAACGAGTGTACCAGGGGCCGATAAGTATGTAGTTCTAAAAATATTCGGCAGAGGGCACTTACCGGAGGCTAACGGTTGATACAGCAGAAAAATTTCATCGCCTACGATAACTTGCGGTTAGCTCAGTTGGTAAGAGCAGCACGCGCTATAAGTGAAGGTCGTGGGTTCGATTCCCGTACCGCAAGGGGAGATAAACATTTTCTGTTTCTAATATTTAAAGTTCGCTAGTACGGTGTAAAGTACTAGGTATACAAATAAAAAATCGATTAACCATACTTTCATTTCCACTACCTTCCACACATATGGATGTCATTTTTCTTTAAAGCCTTGGGGATGTGGCTTGACAAATTGTAAATTTCATGAGTACTTGTTAAAACTAGTTGACTAAATCCATTGCTTTTGTATAATATTGTGCCGACCTGCGACATGACCTACAAGTCGACACAAATACAGCGTCAGCAGAATCGGCATAGTAAACAACGATCCATACGTAATGCGCGACATCGATATCCTACATGGCGATATCAGAGTTTTCGTCGCCACTAAGTATATATACAACAAACCAAGATTGGTAGTTGGGCCTTGGTCCCCAAGCAGATAACACCTAGCTCGGCGGAAGTACTTCCACTTTTAGCAAAGAACATACGTTCCTTACAATATTACAACAAAATCTTATCTTTACTAATATGACTAAAATTATTACAGTTATCTAATCGTTGATGTGTTTGAAGTGTCCATACGAACACTGTACACAGTACTCAGTGATAATATTGTTCAGTACTATCTATTGGTGTATTTATAAACATACATACATAATCCTTGCAGGCTAACCCTAATACAATTATGCAGTTTTTGATGCTATATTAAAAGCAATAATACTTTAACGCAATGTGTGTCATGTCAACATGAGAAAGATATTTAAATAACTTAATAATTGCCAGAGAAATAAGATCTTACTTAAAGGTTAGATGGGAAGATTAGCCTTGAATATTAACGTATAGTTTGCTCAAACGCCGTACAATTTTTTTTAGGAAAACCTTTGGGAGAGCAATACGGATTTCATATATTCAGACGCCTGTAATTTATTTGTCAAATTTGAATCTGTGTTTACTATGAATAATCTATTTGTGTAATGTATTTTATATGAAGTAAAAAGAGAGGTAGGGCATAGCGATTTATCGCTCGAACTGGAGCAGCCCGACTGGTGAAATACCTCCACCTTACAGAAGACCGCAGCCAAATAACAATCACTTCTGTGTTGTTGTGTTCCTGCGTGTGAGTAAGGTTTCCAGAGCTCCTGGGGCATGCTACATTAGTAGCAGAGGTCAAGTATGATTTAGCGATATGCTCAATCAATACAATTGGTACAATTTCTGTAACATATTATTATTTTGTAAAAGAGAATATTGTACCGGCTTTTGATAATTTTAGAAAATAAATAAGTCAGTTATTCCAGAACTAGTGTTATGCAAGTGAGCACTAACGGTAGTTGGTGCTTGTGCCGACCTACGACATGACCTACAAGTCGACACAAATACAGCGTCAGCAGAATTGGCGTAGTAAACAACGCTCCATACCTAATGCGTGACATCGATATCCTACATCGCGATATCAGAGTTTTCGTCGCCACTAAGTATATATACAACGAACCAAGATTGGTAGTTGGGCCTTGGTCCCCGAGCAGATAACACCTAGCTCGGCGGGAGTACTTCCACTTTTAGTAAAGAACATACGTTCCTTACATTGGTGACCCCGACTGAGCTGAACATCAGCAGCCTTTGAAGAACGGAGCCTTCGCATCAGGCCATGTCTCCATAACCTCAACAGCCAGCTTAGCCACGACAAGAGCACCGGACCACCTCAGCTGATAAAGCCACCTGGTTCCGGGCCCGTGTAATGAAGCAGGCCATCGCAGCCCTACGACCGAGTCATTGGTCCACACCGGCGTAGCAGCAGCTGCCTCCCTGCAACTACACGCATCGGGCACGTGCTTGGACTCCAAAGGGGGGGAGTACTGTGCCGACCTACGACATGACCTACAAGTCGACACAAATACAGCGTCAGCAGAATTGGCGTAGTAAACAACGCTCCATACCTAATGCGTGACATCGATATCCTACATCGCGATATCAGAGTTTTCGTCGCCACTAAGTATATATACAACGAACCAAGATTGGTAGTTGGGCCTTGGTCCCCGAGCAGATAACACCTAGCTCGGCGGGAGTACTTCCACTTTTAGTAAAGAACATACGTTCCTTACATTGGTGACCTCGACTGAGCTGAACATCAGCAGCCTTTGAAGAACGGAGCCTTCGCATCAGGCCATGTCTCCATAACCTCAACAGCCAGCTTAGCCACGACAAGAGCACCGGACCACCTCAGCTGATAAAGCCACCTGGTTCCGGGCCCGTGTAATGAAGCAGGCCATCGCAGCCCTACGACCGAGTCATTGGTCCACACCGGCGTAGCAGCAGCTGCCTCCCTGCAACTACACGCATCGGGCACGTGCTTGGACTCCAAAGGGGGGGAGTACTGTGCCAACCTACGACATGACCTACAAGTCGACACAAATACAGCGTCAGCAGAATTGGCGTAGTAAACAACGCTCCATACCTAATGCGTGACATCGATATCCTACATCGCGATATCAGAGTTTTCGTCGCCACTAAGTATATATACAACGAACCAAGATTGGTAGTTGGGCCTTGGTCCCCGAGGAGATAACACCTAGCTCGGCGGGAGTACTTCCACTTTTAGTAAAGAACATACGTTCCTTACAGTGCTCATTAATAACCTCTCATAATCGTAACCAACTGACTTCAAATGCGACTAAAGCTTTTACAAAGACAAAATATTAATAATGCAAATCAAAAACCACGTTCTTACTCCCGAACTTTCCCGATAAATCTTTAAAACTTTTCGTTTGTTATGAACCTTTAAGACTTTCGCGTTCATTTTAAACATTTTAATTAAAACAACGGGTCAAAACGGGCAGTAAGTACTTCGTGTTTACTACTTAATAAATCATGTAGACATTTGAAATAAAATAACGGGTAAAAACGGGCAGTAGGTAAGTGGTTCGTATTAACTATTAAATAAACATTTTAAATAAAATAACGGGTCAAGACAGGAAGTAAGTAGTTCGTATTAACTAGGTACTTAATATTTTTTTTAATAATTAAAATATAATATCGGGTCAAAACGGGCAGTAAGTAGTTCGTATTAACTACTAAATATTTTTTTAACATTTGGGGCATTTCACGCGAAGCGGACAACGAAAAAAAAGTGAGGTTCTGAAATTCGTTCATATTTGGCATACTTATAGTTCTAGGGGATAGAAACATGTTCACGAAATATTTTTTTTTTTTTTTAGGTTTTATTGTTAAGATATGGGGCTCTATAGAATTCACCTGATGGGCGGAAGGGTTTCTTTAAAGCCTTGTTTTTATGTTGAACATGATTTTTATTAAATAACCAATGGTGCAGCTTTTGTAAATAATTAACCGTTCTTTTTGATTCCCCGACCAGATTCTAAATTTAAATTTTTTTTAGCGGTGTTTAACCGGAAGTAACTTTTCAAATATATATTTTTTCAACTTCTACCAATTTTTTTTTTTGCTTTCTTAGGATGAAATAAAGCTTGACGTTCATAAATTATGCCATAAAAATTGTAGGATGGGATCTCAAGTAGTTTGAGAAATAAATATATTAGATTACACACATGTCATTCTGGGCGCTTGGTAAAGTTGGTTGGTTTGTTAAAAAAATATATACCTACATAGTAAGTTCGATGTGAGGTGACGTATAGGCATGCACAGTTGTAGTTTTTACATTAATAACCTTATAATAAATTATAACTAAATGAAACAATAAATTAAATATTATATTTTTTATTTTATAATTTTTACAATTTTGTTATTGCAATCAACACTGGTTCGTTTTATAGCAATTTCTTCAGAAGTTGGAACAAAACAATGATATTTTTTTGTCCCTGGAATAGTAATTGATGATTGAAACCGTGGTTTAAGAAACATTCTTTGGCGGTCGATGTCATCTTTGGCGCAGTAATAAATGGCCGTATGAGTTAAATTTGAATTCGCCCATTCATATAATCGCTTTGGTGTAGCAATTGCTCTGTTTGGAGGCAAATGTAAGCTCGCACGAGTTGCTAAACATTTCAAGTTTCTCCAAGCCCATCGCATTGCCCTTTACCGTGAGAGGTTGCGTGAAAATGGAACGCTGCATCTGTCTTAAAATCGTTCTTATAAAAATATAGGTTCGCAAAATTTAATCTATTTTTAAAATGTTGTGGGGCACCATCTGTGATGTATATATCACTGCATCTTGAACAACAAAACTATAATTTTCTGCAAAGTCATATTGTACTACGATTTCACCTTGTGTGATATTCTCCTTAAGTGTTTTGAAATAAAGTGCTTGTTTTTCTGCAATGCACGCATGGGGTTTTAACTTGTCCAAATGACAAGATGCAGTTCAATCATTTCATTGGAATAATGACCAGGCAACTCTACTAACATCGGTCTTTTATTATCGAAATGAGAATGAAATAAAACACGGCAGCATTATCATGATTTCAGACGATTTGGAACATGATACAGCAACATTCTATGCGTTTCAAAAAATACTGCACGAGCACCATTCAGGAAAAACAATCGGTGTATCGAAAATTATTTACATCACAGATGGTGCCCCACAACATTTTAAAAATAGATTAAATTTTGCGAACCTATATTTTTATAAGAACGATTTTAAGACAGATGCAGCGTTCCATTTTCACGCAACCTCTCACGGTAAAGGGCAATGCGATGGGCTTGGAGAAACTTGAAATGTTTAGCAACTCGTGCGAGCTTACAGTTGCCTCCAAACAGAGCAATTGCTACACCAAAGCGATTATATGAATGGGCGAATTCAAATTTAACTCATACGGCCATTTATTACTGCGCCAAAGATGACATCGACCGCCAAAGAATTTTTCTTAAACCACGGTTTCAATCATCAATTACTATACCAGGGACAAAAACATATCATTGTTTTGTTCCAACTTCTGAAGAAATTGCTATAAAACGAACCAGTGTTGATTGCAATAACAAAATTGTAAAAATTATAAAATAAAAAATATAATATTTAATTTATTGTTTCATTTAGTTATAATTTATTATAAGGTTATTAATGTAAAAACTACAACTGTGCATGCCTATACGTCACCTCACATCGAACTAACTATGTAGGTATATATTTTTTTAACAAACCAACCAACTTTACCAAGCGCCCAGAATGACATGTGTGTAATCTAATATATTTATTTCTCAAACTACTTGAGATCCCATCCTACAATTTTTATGGCATAATTTATGAACGTCAAGCTTTATTTCATCCTAAGAAAGCAAAAAAAAAAAATTGGTCGAAGTTGAAAAAATATATATTTGAAAAGTTACTTCCGGTTAAACACCGCTAAAAAAAATTTAAATTTAGAATCTGGTCGGGGAATCAAAAAGAACGGTTAATTATTTACAAAAGCTGCACCATTGGTTATTTAATAAAAATCATGTTCAACATAAAAACAAGGCTTTAAAGAAACCCTTCCGCCCATCAGGTGAATTCTATAGAGCCCCATATCTTAACAATAAAACCTAAAAAAAAAAAAAATATTTCGTGAACATGTTTCTATTCCCTAGAACTATAAGTATGCCAAATATGAACGAATTTCAGAACCTCACTTTTTTTCGTTGTCCGCTTCGCGTGAAATGCCCCATTGTAAATAAAATAACAGGTCAAAACGGGCAGTAAGTAGTTCGTTTTAACTACTAAATAAATAATAAGACTTTCGCGTTCCATTTTAAACATTTAAAATAATTATTGTGCATCCTCACCTTGTCCGGGTAATAGATGAGAGAGCCATTGCCGATTTTAAGTAAAACACGTTTATTATGTCTGGCAACACTGGTTTCCCGCTTCTGATATTCATTTACCCGCCAATTTCCTACAACAAACCGAATTACCCCCACCAGAGTGGGGGCAGCCAAGCATTTTGGCGGCGTTACTTTCCTCATTGCGTTGCTGAATTTCGCAGTGATAACACGTTAAGAAGTTACTCCTTCGGATTTACACTCCAGTATGGAGAACTCTCAGTCTTACGACACTGGTGATAGGCGTGGGCGGGAACGAGAGCGACGCCGAAGGCGCAGGTCTTCTAGCTGTTCATCTACGACCACAAGCATCGACAGTTCCGAAGAACGAGCCAACTGGAGACATAAAGATAAGTCCCGTTACCATTTTTCAGAAAATTTATCAGTTTTAAACCAATTGTGTAACCAAGTTCAAACTTTAACTAATTTCATGAATAATTTTTTACAAAATTCCGAACAAGCCCCTGTAGTCCCTCAGACGGAGGTTTTGTCGGAAGGTTCGAACTCAAAAGAACTTTTAGCAAACGAAATCAGTGAAGATTTTTCATTTAAATCTTTGCATACGACCTTGAAAGATACGGGCTTTGGCAAAACTGATCAGGATCGTTTTAAAATTATTAACTCCTTACAATTATTTGGGTCACCTGATTGGTCGAATTCAAATTTTATTGAAACTCAAAAAACCTATTTATCCAAGCCCGGTTTTGTCGAATTGGAAACAAACGATGACCTAAAACCGTTTGATAAAAATAAATTTCTACCCTCCGTTGAACGCACACTAGCAGCACTATCCCATGCGGTTATCATCCAAAGAGATGTGCTGCAAACGAATGTTTCGGAGTTATTGCTTTGGTTTAGGAGTCTAGAAACTGTGTCTTTTGAAGAGCTGAGTGTTAAAATCAACGAATTGTTTTTTGAGGAAAAAATGTTTAACGAAGTTTCAAATAACATTATGCAAATCATTTGTGGCAAACGAGCTTCAATTATTAATAATCGAAGGAATGAAATACTAAAATCAATTCAAAACACCTTTACAGCGGATAAATTTAAAAAGATACCCCCATCTGCTGAATATTTATTCGAGCCTAATGAATTCCATAAATTATTGGAAAGGGAAGGAGGCCCTAGCAAAGTTTTTCAGAAACCACACACTCCTAAGAAAAATCCGGGTATTTTAAAAGGTCAATCCAAATATACCCTCAAAAATCAATTCTTGCAACCGTTTCGAGGAGATGCCAGTGTACCGGGAGTACCTGGCCCCTCGGGAAGTTCACAACGTGAAGTATCATTCCGGGGAAAACGAAAATTTGCGGAGCCTCGAAAATCTAGTGGAGGTCGTCACAGCGGTAGCTCAAAGAGGCGACGCTATGATTGACTCTCAATTTCAAGCGGGGCGCTTAAAATTTTTCCTCGAAAGTTGGAAAGCTATTGCAACACCCCGGGTAATACTTCAAACTATTTCGAATTTCAGAATTCCTTTTGCAAGAAAGCCCCCTCTTATTTTACCAAAACTAGATGCTCACGAGACTTCAGAAACACAGCAAATGACGTTAGAAATTCAAAATATGTTAAAGACCAATGTACTCGAAATAGCGGAGAAGACTCCCAGTTTTGTTTCTCCAATGTTTTTGATTGCAAAGCCAGATCAATCATTTCGACCAATTTTCAATTTAAAAAGTCTAAACGAATTTGTATCCATAAGAAAGTTTTACCTAATTTCTCATTTCGAAGTGCCGACATTTCTCCAACCCGGAGATTGGTTGACAAAAATAGACATGTCTCAAGCGTACTTTCACGTAAATGTGTCTCACAGTCACCGATGTTTTCTAAGGTTGAATTACAGGCAAGTTCTATATCAAATGACTGGCCTCCCTTTCGGAATAGCATGTGCACCAAAAGTTTTCGCCCTGATAACAAATTTTTTAGCACAGAAGCTTCGAGAAACCGGCATCAGAATAATTGTGTATTTAGACGATTTTCTGCTGGCTCATCAGGATCGAAGTGCGTTACAGCGACAAACTTCGTTTACCTTACGATTCCTGCAAGCTCTTGGATGGATCCTCAATTTCCAAAAATCTATTCTTTGCCCAACGCAAAGTCTGGATTTTCTGGGTATACAATGGGATACTGTGAACAACAGAAAGTATCTTCCTCAGCAGAAGGTATTCCAACTTCGTCAGGTGTTTTAGCGACTCCTTTTGAAGAAAACGTGTTCACTAAAGGAGGCTCAGTCGATACTAGATCGACTAAATTTTGCGAATTACGTAATACCACAGGGACGCTTACATTGTCGCCTTTTTCAGGATCACCTACGGCTGCTTCGCAAGGAACCTCCAAGACGCCAATACACGTTACCGGAAGCAGTAATAAAAGATCTTCAATGGTGGCAACGGTCGGTAAGCGATTTTTCACTCATTCACTTACCTCAGATTACACATCACCTAGTTACCGATGCATCCAACCAAGGATGGGGAGCCCTGTTAAACGACAGTTACCTGTATGGCCAATGGGAGCCAGACCAAATGCGTTGGCACAGCAACTTAAAGGAGTTGGTAGCCATTCGGAAAGCAATAGATCTACAAGGGGCCAATCTCTTGATACAATCGGACAATGTCACAGCCTTGGCCTACTTGAGGAACCAGGGCGGCACAAAATCAACTCTGCTTATGAAGCAGACTCGCGAAATTTTGGAATTAGTTCACAGCCTGAACATTGTGGTGAGCTTCCAACACCTACCGGGATACTTCAACGGTATTGCGGACCGCTTGTCTCGGGGAAAACCTATCCCAGAGTGGCATCTTCTGCCAGAAGCCACTTCAAAACTTTTTCAGGCATTGGGGGTGCCACAGATAGATCTCTTTGCATCTGCCCGTGCGCATGTAGTTCAGCATTACGTGTCTCTGGACCCTTGGGACAGGGAGGCAGTATTTCACAACGCCTTCAGCAGGCTGTGGAAATATCGCCTTGCGTGGATCTTCCCACCCCCGTCACTAATACCAAGGGTATTAATACATCTAAACAGATGCAGGGGTATGTTTGTAATAGTGGCGCCCCAGTGGCTGAAGTCGTTTTGGAGACCGGATCTTCAAAACAGAGCCCTCAGCGGGCCAATTCAGATAAAAAATCTGAACAGAACCCTGGTGGATGTCACAACAGGTCTCACTCTCTCAGGAGTAGAGAGTCTGATATTGGAAGCTTGGCTAATTGGAGCTGGGATCACCTTCTCCAAGGCTGGGCTCCGGAGGAAAGAACAGTTCTTTTGAATGGCTGGCGAAAATCCACTAGGTTATCCTATAAATCAGCTTGGAGCCGTTGGATAAAATGGTGTGCTCAAAATAACTGTACCTCTTTATCTCCACAGGGTAAAGATTTGGCAAGATTCTTAACTCACCTTCATTTAAAGGAAAATCTTGCACCATCGACAATTAATTTACACAAATCTGTTGTATCAACAATTTGTGAACCTCATATAAATAAAAAATTAAGTGAAGATATCTTTGTCAAACATGTTTTAAAATCTGTGTCTCAAACTAGACCAAAAATAAATAAAGTTCCCATTTGGGATCCCCAGTTAGTTGTCGAATGGATGCAGAATAATGTTCCAGACTCCTTAACACTATTCGAAGCAAACAGACGCTGTGCCACCATTCTATTACTTTCCTCTGGAAGACGTATACATGACTTAACACTATTGTTTACTTCTCCAACACATTTAGAGGATGACGGGACCAATATAATATTGTGGCCAATATTTGGTTCTAAAACGGACACCGCTCGATATCAACAATCTGGATGGAAGTTGCTGCCTCACGAAAATTGTACGCTGAGTCCACCTTATTGGATTCGTAAGGTGGTGGAACTGTCTGCTGCCAGAAGACGCTCACTTCAGCAACTCTTTATTACTACTCAAGGTGAACCGAAACCTGCTTCCAGAACCGTAATTGCGAACTGGGTAAGAACAATACTAAAATCCGCAGGTATTGATGCTAGTCCCGGCAGCAGCAGGTCAGCTGTCGCCTCATACAATTGGTTATGTAATGTTGAAATTGATACAATCCTTAGAAAAGGTAACTGGAAGCAGGCTTCGACTTTTCACAAACATTACTGCAAAGAAGTTAAGAAAAAATGTTATAATGATAATCACAGTTCAAATATCGACTCTCAGAATATGTCCAATTTATTTGATACAATCTAAATTACTGTGTACATAAATACAATGAAAAGGTTTATATAATATAAAAGATAATTTAAAATTTTCAATAAAGAATGGTTAATTTAATTTGTTTCTTATTTCTAAAGACTTCATGTTTCATGAACATTATAATAAGTATTTTAGATGTATGTGACTGTACAGTCAGCGTCATATAGTTCGTGATACTCAGGGTACTCTAATAAATAGACGCAACTAAAAAGTCAATAATATCGGTACACACAAAGTTATCTTATTGTTACGAGCTTCGGGTTCGTGACAATAAAAACAGCCGATAAAAATTACCAAAAGTCACACTTTAATTGAACGCCACTAATTACAACCTTAAAACGCACTAATTAAAACAACAATCGCTCCCAAGTCGCACTTCAAAATCGCTTTCGAAGTAATCACTTGTATCGCTAATTCAATACTGTCCCGGTCGCGGTGAATCCCGGCCTTTTATATTGCCGCGGCCGTTCCCGAACCTTCCAACGCAGAAACATCCGGAACATTCGCAGCAGCCGCAGTCCGGCCTTGACCGGCCGTACGCTCCGTCAAGGTCATAGTTCTAGTAAATTCTGGCGTACGCGTCTCGACTCTCTGTAGTCCCGCCTTTCCAAACTAGATGGCGCTGGTTACTAAGAATGTTATCGATCGTGGCGCGTAACACTGCCCTCTCCTAAGACATGCTCGTCCCGAGCATTATCGGCTCCATAATAACGCGCCAATCGCTCCGCATGGACAATCTTAGGAGTGCCTCTTGCACCTTTCTGTTTCCGGTAGGTTACGTCATTGCCCCCAGTCCCAATCCGGTACGGTCCCTCCCATCTAGACTGAAGCCCAGGAGATCTCCCTCTGCTGTGGACTGGATTGCGCAACCTCATCTGTGGACCCTCGTCGAACACTCTCACTTTGCGGTCACAAAGGGGTTTCATCTTTCCCGACATTTTTTGGCCCGGTTGTTTGACGTGCTCACAAATGTCATTTATTTTGTACCGCCAGTTATTCGCATAATCGATTATACTGCCTGGAGCATCAGGTGGTATTCTGATGATCAGGTCTGCAGGTAGCCGTAATTCTCTTTCTGCAGTTCGCTTAGGGCAACTGGATCGAAGGTGCCCCCTTTCCCCACAGCCGTAGCATCTAGGGCTGTATCTTTTATTGCAGTCCTGAACTGTAGCCGCTACAACCTCCCTAACGCGATAGGATTGATGATCCTGCCGCGCAACTTCCACCTCCAGGGCATGGGCCAAGGCGTCCTTTAGCGTCTCATGGTGCCCGACCCTTACAGCAGCTCTAACTTCAATATCGCGGATGCCGTCGATGAACGCCTGCACAAGGTTCCCATCAATAAGCGCTGGTACGGACTGGTAAGCTTTACGCACCAGCTTCTCCACTTCAAGGGCCCACTGCTGCAGGTTTTCGCTACTGCGTTGCACGCGGTCCCTGAGCTGTGCGCGAAACACGTGTTCCAGGTGAGCGTCGCCATATCGAGCCTCCAAAGCCTCAAGGAGCTGCTCGTAAGTCACTTCCTTACCGAGAGCTTCCAAAACTGATAAGGCCTGGTCACGAAGGCCTAGGGTGAGGGCAGTCATGGCCTGATTTTTATTCCAGCCATTCGCTTTCATGACTGCCTCAAATTGGATTTTGTAGGCCGACCAGGAAGAAGTTCCGTCGAACGGTGGCACTTTGAATCCACGCAGCGAAGGTGTTGTACCTACAGGAGCTGCAATTGCTTCTTCAAGTTTAAAGCAATCCAGCGTTTTCTTAACGTCTGCCATCACGGTCTTCTTCACATCAGCCACTACGTTGTCAACCCGATCAATGATTTGGTCGATCCAGATCTCAGCTTCCGACAGGCGGTTGTCATGCTGAGAAACCTTAGCCTTGACCTCCTTCATGTCTTTCCCCAAGGTGGCGTGAAGGTCCTTCAAAAGGCACATCTGCTCTTCATGGCGGCGAGCCTGTTCCTCCTTGTACTGCCGCCTCTGGTCTTCCAACCGACGAGCCTGTTCCTCCTGGCGGCGAGCCTGTTCCTGCAGCATCATCATCAGGGCAGCAAGGTCTGGTGCTGCCGATGCTGCTCGTGTTGCTGTGGACGGGCCGGCCTCCGTGGTTAATAACTGGCTTTCCGATTCCTGCGGCAAAGCTCCACCAAAACGTTTCTGGTCCGTCTCCAGTTGGCGTTGACTCCGGGTACGGATACCCTCCGTGTCGTCCTTAGGTAAAATCAGCATAATTTAAATCCCACTTCTGTCACTTGTCACCAATTGTTACGAGCTTCGGGTTCGTGACAATAAAAACAGCCGATAAAATTACCAAAAGTCACACTTTAATTGAACGCCACTAATTACAACCTTAAAACGCACTAATTAAAACAACAATCGCTCCCAAGTCGCACTTCAAAATCGCTTTCGAAGTAATCACTTGTATCGCTAATTCAATACTGTCCCGGTCGCGGTGAATCCCGGCCTTTTATATTGCCGCGGCCGTTCCCGAACCTTCCAACGCAGAAACATCCGGAACATTCGCGCGCAGTCCGGCCTTGACCGGCCGTACGCTCGGTCAAGGTCATAGTTCTAGTAAATTCTGGCGTACGCGTCTCGACTCTCTGTAGTCCCGCCTTTCCAAACTAGATGGCGCTGGTTACTAAGAACGTTATCGATCGTGGCGCGTAACATTATTGTTGTCAACAGTTTTGTCGCTCAAAAGGTCGACACACTCAAAATGTCATATAAATCGGCTCAGTCTAGCTGCCATAAATATGGTTACAGTCTTCCCGCCAATGGTATCCAAACGTTCTAAGTGTTCAAAAATATGAAACACATTAGAAAAATACGCCAGCATGAAACCTCGTTACGCAATCGCGTATTGAGGTTTCATGCTGTATAGGTTATTAATGCGTAGGTTAATTATGCGATTTGGATTATTTACGTCTTTTGTTACGTTCGAAAGTAGCTTTATCAGAACTGCTCAGTTTATCGTTAATACAGAATGTGTTCATTTCAGTTAGGTACACAAGTAAAATTAAATACGAAATATACCTAATAACTTATATTCATTATCATTGAGGTTAACATCTATTTAGTTGTAGCTGTTCATTGCTTATATTTTTTTAACACACCTTGAGACATATCGTCCGTACTGAAAATTCAAGTTTCTAGTTTTGTCTACAAGGAAGCTATAGGGGATCGAAAATAGCCTGAAAAGGATGGTACGGCCGTGCCGGTTTTTTTTGCTTGACTTGGTCCTCCTCACTGCCGTGCCCCCAGATATCGTAAATGGCTATGCAAGAAATTCTGAAGTTCTATACAAAACAAAAGAGAAGTCTATGACGTCGGGCTTAAAATGCAAAGGACAGCAGTAGTTTCTATCGCTTTCACTTTGTGTTTACATTTTTTGAAACTAATTGATGAGGAAAATAATATTTAAAAAGTATAGCAGTAAGGTTTATTTTTCTAATGTGTTTCATATTTTTGAACACTTAGGATGATTGGATACCATTGGCGGGAAGACTGTAACCTTATTTATGGCAGTTTGACTGAGCCGATTTATATGACATTTTGAGTGTGTCGACCTTTTGAGCGACAAAACTGTTGACAACAATAAGATAACTTTGTGTGTACCGATATTATTGACTTTTTAGTTGCGTCTATTTATTAGAGTACCCTGAGTATCACGAACTATATGGCGCTGACTGTACGCTTGCATATGTTTATGACACACCGCATGAATGCACCTATATGACATAATTTAATTTTACCTCAGAATTTTACTCATAACCCCTCACCAGGTGGTAACAGACATTTCTCATCTATTACCCGGACAAGGTGAGGATGCACAATGATAAGGTTTTACCTTCCAATAAAACCGCCATTGTGCTCCGATCCTTGTCCGGGCGTTTTAATTCACCTGATGAGAACAATGAGGAAAGTAACGCCGCCAAAATGCTTGGCTGCCCCCACTCTGGTGGGGGTAATTCGGTTTGTTGTAGGAAATTGGCGGGTAAATGAATATCAGAAGCGGGAAACCAGTGTTGCCAGACGAAATAAACGTGTTTTAATTAGAATCGGCAATGGCTCTCTCATCTATTACCCGGACAAGGATCGGAGCACAATGGCGGTTTTATTGGAAGGTAAAACCTTATCATATTAAATAAAAATGGTGTCGCGTTTTGACCCGTTAAATTATTTTAAATGTTTAACATACATTTTATTTTACAATAAAATTTTCATAAAAAATATTAGAAACATGCTATTTCTGTGACTTCTTCGATTTATTGGTGAAAGAAAAGTGCCCTACGCTAAACGAATACGTTATCATTCTTTCTATAAAATTTCATCCAGGTCCATACAGTAGGTACGTTTACCTAAGAACAACAAACACATAATTAAGACATAATATAGACTTTCTTATAAACTAATAAACTCTCGCTTTTATAATATAAGTTGTATTTAAACGCACCTAAACGTCTTACGAATTTAAAACAGTCAAAATCTGCTTCTGTAGACTGTGACGCGAAATTCTTTTGTATTTTCACAAACTCTCCGTATTTGCAAAGTGTTCTTTACTGTTTGAGTATACGAGTATATTATACATTTATGTTTGTGAAATAATCTTATCAAAGCACCAAAACTTTTGAAGGCTGTAATAACATTTGTTCCTTACATTTGCGTATGATGTTGACTCACGTTGGTACTGTGAACAGTACGTACATCTAGGTAAACACTTTTAAAATGGAATGTTCCATTTTATTCCTTATGGCCCGTGACATAGGAACGGCTAAAGTTCAAAGTGTGTACTCTAGACGTGCTTTTCGTACCATTCGGAAACGGGACCATTTTAAACGAGATCAATCATACAAATATTATTTATTCGTGTAGGTTACATGTAACACTTTTGAATCGTCGTTGAATACAATGCAAAGTGATTCTACTACCAGTTCGGAACCTATATCTACCTAGAAGACACTGGTAAGAAACTCAGCAGATTAAGTTACAGTAGCAGTATCTAACTTATAGCTATGTGTCCAAGTCCATATAGTCTTGTTGATATATAAAACATTAAGTACCTACTTATTTCCTTTGACAGGTAAGCTGGAGCATACCAGTGCCCAAAGGTTCACAAGCGCCTGTTCACCTGTTCACAAGCGTCATACGTCAAGTATTAGCAAGCCATCGCTTCCCTCGACCAATATAGGAAACTAGCTGTGCCCGCGACCTTGTTCGCGTGGACTACATCCTTTCATGGTCGGTTTTATCCCTATCTCCCCTAATATCCGAAACAAAAAGTAGTCTATATTTTAATAGAGCTATATTTGTGCCAACTTTCATAACTCTTACTTAAAAATAAACATTTTCCCATATAAACTTTCAAAGGTGGCATTACCCCCCCCCCCCCTTACTTTCTAACAAAAAGAAGCCTATGTCCGTTCTTGAGGTTCAACGTATACCTATGCCAAATTTCATCAAAATCGGTTGAGAGGCTTAAGCGTAACAGACAGACAGAAAGACAGAGTTACTTTCGCATTTATAATATTAGTAGGGATGTAACGATTCAATGGATGGTAATAGAACTAATATTATGGTCCGATGTGTTTTTTTATTTTGTGCGTTTGAATGCATACATTTGTTATTAATTTGTACAGTGGAGTGTTACAACAGTGAGTAATATAATAAAAAAAATCCATATCTATTAATATCATAAAAGCGAAAGTAACTATGTCTGACTTTCTGTTCGGCTTTCGCCAAAACCACTAAACCGATTTTGATGAAATTTGGTATGGACACACGTTGAACCTCTAGAACAGACATAGGCTACTTTTTGTTTTGAAAATAAAGGGCGATGGGAGTAATACCACCCTTGAAAATTTTATTGAAAAATAATTATTTTTAAGTTAGAAATATGATATTTGTCACAAATATAGCTGACACTTGGATTGAAATACGGATTACTTTTCTTTCTAATATTAGGGGAGATAAGTTTAAAATAGACCATGAAAGCAGAAGGGTCCACTGCAATAATGATAAACGTCCTTTGTTTTTTGTTTCGAGATATTTGGGTGTTAAGTTTATAAACGTTGTCCAAAATTCAGCCTTATTGCCGTTAATACCTGGGACACTGAGCGTTCTAGACGTGTAGTCAAATATCAGAAACGGTTTTATCTCGGTACTGGGAGCGATATTACCTACCTAGTTAGTAAACGAAATTCTAGCTGCTTGTATGAAGTGATCGAATGACGTTGATCACATCGATTTTAATATTTTGAACATTCATCATTATTGCCGTGGACACATATTTAAAACCTGTAAGTAGTCCAGCGAACGAAGTCACATGCAGAGCTGGTAATCTATAAAGTGGTCTGCATTCATCAGTATTGAATGTCAAGCTACTTGAATAATTGGCTTCAGATCCGATAGTGCCTTGAAACGGGCTTAAACTTGGTATTGGTCTCCACTGAATTCACGGAAAGCTATATAGCACAGAACACTCGTGTCCAATCGTGAAGTTGTATCATTCTTACCTCACATAATGGCAGTGACACACTGGCAGAGGTAGACTTCGCAAAATAAACTTAGTTTCCATCTTAGGTTCATTCCATACAGGATCTGCCATTCAATACAAAAAAAAAATACAAAATTTTAAATCAGTTTTAATTTATACCTCATTTTATAAATAAAAGTAGATATTCTATATTGGTCCTACCAGCGTGATGGTAAATAACAGAGGAACTCATTTCGCGATGAGAACTGATTTGATACCGTAACATCCTATCCGTTAGCATCGCCTTACTAGCCCTCAAGAATTATTTTCACGGTCCTGTTGAATAAATCCATGTCTTTGGAAGTGATATAGATAGATATGATTATCTTTGGAAATAGGTTTAACTTAAAACTTAAAGACATACCTACTTCAGTATATGTTTGGAAGTCACTTAGAGTATATTTTTGGAAATCACTTTAAATATGGTGTAAACCATGTCAGCATTTGTATTTTGTTCGCCCTTATGTTCTAGTGATAAAAACTATTACTAAATTGTACATTATTTTCAACCTGACTATTATAATAGCTGCGAAGCCTGATTATCTTTACCGAGCTTTCGGGGAAGCGCTGAAAACTCTGACTCCTATGAGATTTCAAGATTTAGCTACCACCGAAGGGAGCTTCCCATGGGGCTTAATCTTTGGCTCTGGTTACTTCTGGGACTTGGTAACAAGCCGCACAGAAGATCCGCTGCTAAGACCGGATACGCTTGGTGTGCGTTACCTCGGTTATAAGGGATTGGGGCGTGCCAGGTGGCTAGTCGAGATAGAGATAGCTAGCATATAACCTTTTCAGCTTCACCGAGCTTGCGGTGGAGCGAAAGGCACTCACCCCTGAACTTAGAACAACTGCAAGAGGGCGTCCCAAAGTGAAACTGGAACCTCGGCTCGGGCTGTTGTTGAGAGAGTAATTATAAGTTTTTGAGGAAAAGTCTTGACATGTCAAAAGCGTAGTATCTATAATCACTCACTCGACAGGGTCCAATGAAAACCAGTGTCATGGCCCGCAAGGAGGACCATGAATTATGCTGAGTGAGGCCATTTTATTTAAGATATTATGACTTGCGATTGTCTGCATCGCCCGGTTGACGAGGAGAACACCTTTACATTTTGTATATCTATAGGTATATTTATTTCTGTCATCAATCCTGTTTTTTGTCTTCAATGTTATGTGTAGGTACTTATATGGATGTATTGTGATGTGTTTAAGTAATAAATCTTTCTTTCTTACTAGGAATCCCGACTCCTCCACAACTTCGCAGTGCTAGCCGCCGAGGGGGTTTTAATCGGCCCGACACATCTCTCTCTCTGTCCCCGCGGAGAGTGGGCGGTGTGGTAGGCATTTCCTCCTGGAAAAAAGGTTTTGTATGCTCAAACCCCACCCCGTACAAAAATTCCTGTAATGAATATAATTTGTGTTTGTTCTGTAAATTGTGATCAAAGTCAAAGATTAAACGAGATTACTGCTGTGTAATACCCAGTTGTCGGAAATGTTTGCCCTTCTAAACACCAAGACCACAGAAAATGCCCAGTCTTAATTAAGTATTCCTTTACTGTTTAGAATTAAGAAAGATTAACCCAGAATCCTTATCCCAAAACCGTTCTAGCTATCCAATCCAAACAAGTTGAATAATTAAAATTACTTAGCATGGGCTGAGAATTTGAAAAGGATTTATGTAACACGGAGACAATCTATTTCCAATTGAAATCAGTCAATCATCCTACTTCGAAACCCAATTGACTAAATAATTATTTTAAATGGGTGGGTAGCATTTTAAGTACCGCTGTTCGTACCGGCCCGGTTTCGTAGAACTAGCAAAACTGTTGTTAGATTAATTTAAATCATAATTAACAAGTTACCGTACAATGTATTATTGACTTACCCATGTATTGATTTAAGGTCCATTTCAAATATTTACATAATATGAGCATGATTGCTCGCTCGCATATCATATTTTTAAGTCTGAGTTTCTTGCCGCGCAATTGCGCAATTTACTTTTAATTCAATCGACTCCAATATAAACTTTTATATCATGTTACTTGCTGCTACGGAACCCTTCATGGATGAGTCCGACTATCACTCGGACGGTTTTTACACCTTACAAACAAAACGAAATAAAATCTTAATCGTTCATTAGTTTGCGAGCTTCGGTGCCACCGACAGACACGGCAAACTTAAGTTCCCCGTAAATTTTGCGTTGCAGGTTAAAAATCACGAAGGCGAAACGCAGTAACTTTATAAATGAGACGACATTTTGTACCATGATTTTTTAATAAAACATTCAAGTATCGTAAACACATAGTAAACTAATAAAACTATACCAAAATACATATACAATTTTAAAATACGCATTAATAAAATAAATCTCGTTGTTTGCTTTCAACTAGGCCAGGGTAATGGCATCGAACTTCAATGTCGTTTCAACATGTTTCAAATGTATTTAAATAATTTAATATGAGAGTCAAAATGGCGGGTGTACCATGAGGAATTTAATTATACCGGTCACCAAAAACATGTACCTATAATGTACTTTTTTGTAACTCGCTCTAAAAAAATTGTTCCGTTTTATAAACAAAATTATTTCGAAATTAAAATACATCCCACATATTGACATCAAGATGGCGGGTGTTCAATTATATTTTATAACATAATACGTCAACGCTCGTACAATAACGCGGAAATAGATTTTTACGAACGGTCTCATTTGGATTGAAATTATATGATCTAACAGACAAAATTAACCTCTACCACAAATGCTAGATACGCGGTATTGCTAACGCATCGACGAATAATCATTCCTTAAATGTATGTACATCAAACAAATGTACCTAAAAAGTACCTTAAGTAAAAAAACAACCAACATGATCAGTTGCATAGTTTATCAAAAATAAAACAACTCATAATTTTTTTATTTAATAACATATGACATGACAATTTTACAACTGTCAACGATAGCATGCAACGCTGCGACGCTCGAGAGCAGATGCAACGCTCGGTAAGTAATAGCATACCGGGGGGTATAAGTTGTATTGATTACGAATGCAATAGATTCCCAAATGAAACGTTCTCATATTTAACATACCATCAGGCCTAGCATGCGCCACGCGATAAAATTGTATTATCTTAACAAACGTCAAACCGATTGAATTCAGTGCGTCAGCTGCTGATTGGCTGCAAATATGAGTGCAGTATGTTATTAGCCAATCAACAGTATCAAAACTTTTATCGTCTCATGCGATAAATTTGACGTAATGCGCATGCTAGACCTGCTTGACTACTTATAGCAAAAATAAATCACAAACTTTTTTCAGAAAACCCAGCGACTATTTCGTGGAATAGGTAGTTATGTAGAAAATGAAAACTCAAATGAAAAGTCATTTAAAATGAAACACATTCATTGTAAATTACTTAGTTGCAAGTTTTTTTAACCAAACAAGTTATTCCTTTTCGTCTCCTTGTCCATCTTCCCAAAAGTTTTTCTGATAAAACTTCTTATCCGAAAGCTTAGTTTTATACCAATATGTAATGTTATTTGACGACAAAGCTTTTCGTACGTGTACCGAACTTTTGTTATCAAAACTTTACCGACATTTTAATTATGTTTAAGAACGATTTTTTATTAATTCAAAAATCAAAAAATAAAAAATGCAATTTTAAATTTATACTTCCATTTTCATTCACAACGAATTTCGTTTGTTTAAATAAACAATATACAATCTATATATGTATATAAAATAAAGTCGTGTTAGTTACACTATTTATAACTCAAGAACGGCGGAACAGATTTGGCTGAAAATTGGTGAGAAGGTAGTTTAGAACCAGGAGAAGGACATAGGATACTTTTTGATTAATTTCTTTTTGCTTTTTTTAAAGTCATTTATAGCCTCTAAGGCGGAACAAAGTTCGCCGGGTCACCTAGTTACAAATAAACGACCTCAAAAAACACATATCGGTGGCTGTAATTAAAATCCTGCAAGCAGACGGCCCTGGCGCGTGTTGATGCACCGTGGGCATTTGTGGAGTTATAAAGTATTAATATTATCGAGGCAAATCTCTTACATGTTTACTAAAATTAGCTTAAAAGTTTGTTTGTTTGAATGCTATTACCTCAAGAACTGCTTGCTCGAATCGAGTTGGATGGTTAATTTACTGAGAAAGGTAACATCATGCTGCGATCAAAAGAAGAGCGAAGAATCAGTGGAAAAATGGACGTAGCACACTTGAGAAGTAGCGGCGGGCGGCTAATTCCATACCAAAAGCATGGCCACTAAGACCTAATAGCATGATTAATACGTCAAATTTAGAGAGAGAGACGCGTTTTTCGGCAGAGTGTGTTTAGGCATTTTTGAAAGGAGCATGGCCACTAGACCTAGTAGAATGATTAATACGTCAAAGTTAGAGAGAGAGAGACGCGTTTTTCGGCATAGTGTGTTTCTTTAGGCATTTTTGAAAGGAGCATGGCCACTAAGACTTAGTAGCATGCGTAATACGTCAAATTTGTCGCCTTAGAGAGAGACACGTTTTTCGGCATAGTGTGTTTAGGCATTCACAAAGGGTAGGTTGATAAATTTACCACCGTTGAGTAACATAATAATATTATGTTAAAACGGTAATAACTCAGCAGCGTAACTAGGGCGATGGGCGATACGATTTGACATATTTATGCACCTTCGGTAACAAGGGCACAATTGCAGTTTTTGCAATTTTACAGGAGAGCCATTTTAAGATATTTTTTGCTTCAGTGTGGTCTAGCTTTGTTATCATTACTCTAAAGTTGTTCTCCTTTGCAAGACAAGAATTAAGAACTTTCAGGTTTTATATATTAGTTTTGTTTTTAAGACAGTTGACAAATTGGCTACTTGACAGTTTTTGAAAAAGTATTGTAAAATGTGCGCCCTTTTATTTTATATCCCAAGCAATTCGATTAATCTGGAAAAATTGTAAATAACCAGAGAAAAATAAGATTTTGTGTAACACATTTAAAAAGCGCGCCAAAACGCCAAGTCACGTCACTGTTGCAATTATGACGTCAACGTTCTAGACATCGAACTGATACGCATAGGAACGACTTAAATTAGATAAACGGATAACGTTTAAATAAATTATTAATACGGTTAGAGACACAATCATTCAATTTAATCGGTAAAATAATCACTGTTTCGCCATAATAAAATAAATAATTTTCGCCGACAGCTGTCATTTCGGAATTGCAATGGTGGTTTCCGTTTCCGTTCTTTTGTTTCACAGATAAAAAAAGTAAAATTTATTTTGCGAAAATAAAATACTAACTATGGTTTTAATTAAAAAATAAAAATGTAAAATTATTACTTAACTAACAAGCTAACATATCTAACACTTTTCATATTTTATTGTGAACTAGCTGTGCCCGCGACTTCGTTCGCGTGGACTACATCCTTTCATGGTCAGTTTTACCCCTTTTTCCCCTAATATTTGATACAAAAAGTAGTCTTTATTTTAATCCAAGTTTCGAGCTATATTTGTACCAAATTTCATATCTCTAACTTCAAAAATAAACATTTTTCCATATAAACTTTCAAAGGTGGTATGACCCCCATCCCCCCCTTATTTTCTAATAAAAAGTAGCCTATGTCCGTTCTTGAGATTCAACGTATACCTATACCAAATTTCTTCAAAATCCGTTCAGCCGTTTAGGCGTGAAAGAGTAACAGACAGACAGATAGACAGACAGAGTTACTTTCGCATTTATAATATTAGTATGGATACTGTCACGTAGCCAATGGTGCCCTTGTTCTATTGAAGGTGCGATATGTCAAGTCTGTAATAACTCAGCAGCGTAACTAGGTTAGGCGATACGATTTGACTTAAGTGAAATCGGTAATTACTATAGATCTCGTGTCAGAAGCCGCTATAATCTTTTAAAGGTTGCGTGTTTCCAAATAATTTGGTTCCAGTTTGAAGCCAGTGGGAGAATAATTTTCTTCATCAAACTTTTTCAATAGACCCGAAGTTGGGTTGTAGTTTGGACGCTTTCTTGTATCTATTTGTCTTTGTGCGAGGTCAATGCGCTCTTACAGAATCTTATTGAAAAGCCGGCCAAGTCCGAGCTTGACACGCGCACACAAAGGTATGTGATATCGTGTAACTAAAATGTTTGGTGTTTAGGGGTAAGGTAAAGTTTCACCCAAACTGTTGTACTAATTTGAAGACATAATGTCAAACGTTGTCATTAAAAAAGACTACTACAAAGTAAAATTTTTAAGAGAGGTAGGGTATAGCGATTTATCGCTCGAACTGGAGCAGCCCGACTGGTGAAATACCTCCACCTTACAGAAGACCGCAGCCAAATAACAATCACTTCGGTGTTGTTGTGTTCCTGCATGTGAGTAAGGTTTCCAGAGCTCCTGGGGGGTGCTGCATAGCAGGGGTCAAGCCTTCAAGGTAAGGGCGACAATTCCAGTAACAGATTTATTATGCTGTACTTGTCACTCTTAAGCTAGGACCTCATTACCACTTAACATCAGGTGGGATGAGGTCAATCTTGAAGTGCAATATAAAAAAAAAAAAATATGAATGACAAGAACGTGTGGACGACTAAATAGTCACCACGCCTGTACCTTGCCAAAATCATACATTTATACATATACCACAATATCTTTTGATTGCGTTGCCTTCAAAGATTTTCGTTTAAATTTTCAGATTATTTCATAACATCAAGGGAAGTACAGTCGCCGTCAGATATATTGGAGCAGACAAAGTGACCAAATACTTCTGAAGTGTTTCAAATGTCAATAAGTTCCATACACTACAAGTTACCATTAATTTTTGAACATTCATTTACCTCAGTAATATCTGAGGAAATGCTAGTCAATAACTTCTATACACACAACTAACCAATAATATCTGAACACTCATAACTACCGTGACCATTTGTTCTTTGACTCAAAACGGGACATCGGTTTATTTAGGTCATATAATTTGTCAATGAAGAAAAAACACTTATTTTATTTAAAGTTATTTATTCAGAATAAGTTGGTTGGATTAAAAGTTACGAACCACGAAATGTAGGTATCGAAAATATTTCATTGTATTTATATTTATCAGAGGAAAAAGTTTGTTTTAATAAAGGTGGTAATGATTTTACTTGATAACGAAACTCAAATCGTGGCGGCGGGCGGGCTGTATCCGGCCGTCCGCTACTCAAATTTTCACTCGGTTTCTGAAAACGGGACAATATTGGGTCCCACTGTTTGTTTCGGGGACACCGGGACCCGTAATTGTAAAAAGGGACAGTCCCGTTCAAAACAGGACGTCTGGTCACGTTACTCATAACGTCAATATGTGTCACGCACGTGATGTGTCTCATTTAGCAAATGAGACACATCACGTAATGAACTTCTATACAGATAGAAGTTCATTACATACATGTTCTTGAGGAGAAGGGTTTTGATAGACAGACAGCAAAGTTATTATATTATTAAATGTTTTATTTTTTTAATAATTTAGGATTGGCATACCACGTTATTTAAAGCGGTTGATATTTTAAAGACGAGTTTAAAACGAGAGATTGTCTTACCCGAGTCGTAGCTTCATAAATTAATTTATTTCTCTTCCTGGAAGTGAAAACTCAGAAAATGATAATACTCAAAGAAATTGTTGGAACAACACAATAACATCAATTACAAATTTACAACAACAATTTAAAAACATTTAGAATGACATGGATTAAATTTCCATGTTTGTATTTTTTCTTTTCTCTTATGTAAAATCTAACATTGAAAAATCTATTTTTTTTTTACAAAAATTATTTCAATAGGCCTTAGTTCTTATTAATAATCATTTTAGTTTTATGCTCGTTGAATAATTGTTGACCTACTACCAAAAACGAAATATGTCGGATGCGATGATGAGTGGATTTTTTTTTAATTCTCTTAATCTGGTTGCGGATATGAGAATCACTCCGAAGGTGAATAAAGCGTTTTAAAAAAACAAAATATTATTTATGCAAATAAAAAAACACGTTTTAATTTTACGTACGTTCCCAAATATCTTCAAAAACGATTCTTTTCGTTCGTTTGGTTTCGTTTATGTTAGTAGGCGTACTGTTGCAGGGGGAAATCTCGACAGAGGGAAATTCGGACTGTTGTGTTTAACTTGGCATTATGGTTTTTTACATTGCATCTTTGTGATCACTCATTGAATTATGTAAAATATGAAAGCTCCATTGTTGCTTAGTCCAAATTTCCTTCTATAGAGACAATTACTTCGCCCCATTTCTTCTTAAGACAGGTAACAGAAACTTACAGCATTTAACAATTGGAAAACAAATTAACACACGTTAATATTTTTTTACATTCTCCATCGCCACTTATTATTAAAAACACAGATACAAATATACATATTCATAATTTTTCCTATAACTTATAACGTATCTAACTTTCAATTGGCTACTTGACAGTGTTAACAATAAAATATGAAAAGTGTTAGATATGTTAGCTTATTAGTAAAGTAATAATTTTACATTTTTATTTTATAATTAAAAACATAGTTAGTATTTTAATTTTGCAAAATAAATTTTACTTTTTTTATCTGTGGAACAAAAGAACCGAAACGGAAACCACCATTGCAATTCGGAAACGACAGCTGTCGGCGAAAATAATTTATTTTAATGTGGCGAAACCATGATTATTTTACCGATTAAATTGAATTATTGTGTCTTTAATCGTATTAAGAATTTATTGAAACATTTTCCGTTTATCTAAATGAAGTCGTTCCTATGCGTATCGGTTCGTTGTCTACAACGTTGACGTCATAATTTCAACAGTGACATGACTTGGCGTTTTTGCGCGCTTTTTAAATGTGTTACACAAAATCTTATTTTTCTCTGGTTATTTACATTTTTTCCAGATAAATCGAATTGCTTGGGATATAAAATGAACGGGCGCACATTTTGCAATACTTTTTCAAAAACTGTCAAGTAGCCAATTGGTTTCGTGAACACTAACTGAGCAATCGTAAGATCTCAAGCAGTTCGCATCACAGCATTTCACATATCACATTTTTCACATTACTAAACAGTTTTGATACTTAGTACGAGTATTACCGTCTTAATTTTTTAATTTAAATCAACGATATTGGAAACCTTCGATTAATCAAACTACTAGCAGTTGTATAATAACTACAGGGTGCCAGTCAGAAGTGCATTTAGAGGGAAATTCCAACTTCCAACATTTATTATTTCACATAGGGTTTAGAATACTTTTATCTTTGTTTTGTTAGAATAAGCTTTAGTAAAGTTGTATGAAAAATTCAAAATGTCAATGCTTTTGCAAAAACACGTTTATATTCCATTTAGGAAATAAAATTATTAAAATCTAATAATTAATATCGGACATATGCGTATGTTAAATCTACATACGCCACTTCACGGAAAAAAAAACTATTATTATTGTTTCAGCGTCCTTATGCATATAGGGGTATAAGGACCGGCTCATGTTTTTTATTGGAATATGTTTTGTTGACCGACGCTACGCTACACCGAATATCGTTTCGCCGAATCATAGATCTTTGTATGGTTCGGCGAAACGGTTTTCGATGTAGAATAGAATATTCTGTAAATGATATGGGCCCATTAGGACCAGCTTAGAGAAAACGTTGCCAATAAGGGTTTCCAATATCGTTGATCAAACAATCAGTCAAAGTAGAATAGGGAAGCAGACTGTTTAAAAAATACCAGATTGTTTGCCGTTTAATAGTTATTAAAAAAATATTAGACACCTATTTTTTCATTTGCCAAATTAAATAAAAACTGATATAAAACGATGATAAGTTGCGGGATTTGGGTTCGTTAAGTCACTGGTGGGTAAAAGAGGTACCCATTAATGACGTCACGCGACAATTCACTTAAATGTTTTGACGTGATTTTTAATATATATTTATTTTTATACTACTTTTAAGAGAGAGAATAAATGATTATATTACATATATTATATTATACTATTTTTGATTAGGTGGAAAATGCAAAAATACGCGTCTCATATTTTTGTATACTCTAACAGATGGACTAAGAAGTCTTGCACCTCAATATACCAAAAATGCCTAAAAAACCAACCAACATGGCGTTTCCTAGACTTGCAACTCTCCTCGCCTTTCTTAAGTAATAACTTACACTTGATCAGTTTTTATAATAGTCTTAACACTTTACGAAGATAATGATCAGACAGACACGCGAGCTGCCTGTATCACTTCGAAGTTCCTCAGGGACCTCGACGTGAGATTGGCCTCCAACTATATTGGCACAGGGGTCACTTTGTCCCTGCAATAGAAAAGTAACGAATTATACTACCTATACTATACTAGCTAAATGTTTAAAATAAACAAAAAAAAATCTCCCATTGCGGCTCCAACCCACGACCTTCACGTATCGCGCGTACTGCTCTTCCGACTGAGCTAACCGCAATTATCGTAGGCGATGATTTTTCTGCATCGACCTCTTAGCCTCCGGTATTTGCCCTCTGCCGAATATGTTTAGAACTACACACTTATCGGCCCGCGGTACATTCGTTGCAGAAATGTTTAAAATCACGGAATAAAAGACACCTTTGCTTTTAAATAGATTTTCAACGTCAATATTTTTTTTAAAGTCAATATTTTTTTATTCATGTACATTTGTAATACTTATGAATAATTTTCAAAATGTTTATAGTATTTTACGTTGCACTAGCGAACATAAAATATTAAAACAAACATAATTTTTATCTCTCCTTGGGGTATGAGGCTCGACCTTCGACCTTCAGGTATCGCGCGTGCTGCTCTTCTAAATTTCCAGTTTCTTTAAAACATTTTTGTTTTAAATCATATCTAATAGGCTGCTTTTCGCTACTTGATGTGCGTGTGTCATCTTCTTATCTTACTGATTGCATCTAAATCAATTAAGTACTTTCAGATTTTATAATATTATCTCAAGTTCAAATTATCCTTATTGCTCTTTATCACATTAGAACATTTGAAGATGGATTAAAAAGTGTACAGTAAGCGACTTTAGTTTGTATACAACTCAGTACCTTGTCACATTAATCTAACTGTCTATTTCACTTACTCAGTCACATGGACGTTTAGTGTGACAAGGTACTGAGGTGTATACAAACTAACGATGCTGACTGTACGTGTGACACCCTGCAAGGACATGGCAACATTGCGGGCTAACTAGATATCTAGATTTATCTCGCAATTTCATTTACGTTATTTTGATTTAAAACTATCCTATACCTGAATGTAGTATTATGTTACCCGCAAATTTGAACCTTATCTATTCAGTGGTTTTATATAAAAGTAACGCATTAATCTTAATTTAACTTCCCAAATTAATGTTTTCTTTACTAAAAATATTAATGGATATTCAAAATGGCGCCTCATTTATGTCAAACAAGAAATTCCATGGAATTAATTAAATCTTGAATGGACCATAGGCAATTTTCAGGAACACTGATATATGAATAATACAAGAACATTACGTAACAGACTCAAAAACTGAGAAAGAATTAAATCTAAAGAAATATGTTAAAGATAAAAGCATCATAATAGTCTCCGCTCAATATTACAGCCTAGACATCAGAATGGGATGCCATGAATGTTATTCAGCATATCCGAATTATCGAGTATAATATTTCTCGGAAATCTCAGTCGCAGTGGAATTCTCTCTGCTATGAGTTATTTCTGTATCAAATAATTTATAATCAGGATTTTTACTAATGTTTATTAAATAATTTGGCGCTATGCCACCTTAAAAACAATTCTAGTACAAAATGACAAATCTTTTTTTAGATAATATTAAATACACGGATAATTTTAAGATGTCAATGCTTTAAAAGAAGACTTTACGTTACAAGAGCATAATTGATTATTGGCAAATTATATTATAAAGGCAAATAAGTTTGTGACGAACTCCTTACTCCTGTGATAGGTGTAACAGAAATCTGTGTCCTCTCACTCGCTTCAAAAACCGCTCTATCAAAAGTCACCAAACCTCTTAAGGTATGTTAAAGCCATAGCTGGGCACCGTTAATCAAACAGTTAACTTCGTTAATCCGCTAATAAAAAAGTTAGCTTCGTTAAACGTTAAAGCGTTACATTTCTGAAGAATTAACGCATGTTAACGTTAATCGTTAATCCGTTAATCGGTAATGAAAATGGTTGGATAAATAGTCACGGATTCTCACAAGGACCTGGAATCCGATTCCGTGTCTTCCATGATAGGGTCTTGATTATTACTGCTCTGCAAAGTACACTTTTGTAATTTACCTAATATTACTTACACTTCCATAAGCACACGTAAATGTTTACTGACAGTCATTTAGGGAGCGTTCAAGCATTACGTAACGCATATTGGCGGGGTGGGGGGAGTCTATGTAAAACGTTACAATGCGGTCTAATAAAACTTTAAGATATAAAAACTCCCATTTGGAAAAGTTTTGTTTCCCTACGGTTTCCGGGGAATCCTCCGATTATATTAATTAGTGTGGTCGTCTTTTTTTAAAGAAAGAGGGAGGGGGAGTATTGCGATGCATTACATAGGGGGGGGGGGACAGTAGAACATTCGTGAGATTAAGTATAAAAATATTCAACCAGTTACCGCAATGTATTATTGACTTACCCATGCATAGATTTAAGGTCCATATTAAATCATGTTTAATGCCTAAAGGATACTACAAACTTGATGAATATTTAAACAATAAACATATTATATGGACATGATTGTCTGCTCGCTTACACACCATAGTTTTAAGTTCTCTAGCTCGAAATTTTGTAAAGATTAGGATAACTACTGAGTTTCTTGTCGGATTATTCTCGGTATAATTAGCTTCCAAACCGGCTGTACTTTAATTTTGGTTTTGACGATGCATAAGTCTTACTTGTAACCTACATAAATAAATGAACTGACTTGACTTGAATCTATTCGCAGCTTTCTCGCATGGCACACGCGGTGCCATGCGGTGAAAATTAGGCATTGGATTAACGATTAACGGACTTCTGGACTATAAACGGAAGTTAATGAGTCCGTTAACAGTTTTTAAACTTAACTTAAAAGTTAATCCGTTACTCAAAATGTTAACTTCGTTAATTAACGATTAACGAATTAACGAGTTAATGCCCAGCTATGGTTATAGCAAACTTGGACCAAAAACATTCGACCCTATTAACAAAGATAAGATCAATATTTTTTATTGCACGGTACCCTGACACACATATCAACTCGTAAACGGAACGTAAACGTATCAGCTCTGGCTTTCAGTATTCTTTGTACGAAACTCCCTACTGCGACGCACACAAATCGTAATCGTTACGTAATCGCCTCGCCTTGAGACAAGCTCACGAACCGCTTACGTCTCGCCGTGCGCTATTCGCCGTTCGAATCGGATGGGCAGCGTTTGGAAAATTACGAACTGTTTTCTCGTCTTTAATACCCCAGTGTTTAAAAACGAAAGTCTTTAAACAGTGTGAGTTGACAGTGATTACTTACGGAACTGAGACGTGGCCGCTAACTATGGGCCTCGTCAGATAGCTCAAAGTCACTCAGCGTGCGATTAAAAGAGCTTTGCTCGGAGTTTCTATGCGTAGTCGAATCAGAAATGAGGAGATTCGCAAGACAACTAAAGTAGCCGACATAGCTCATAGAATTGCAAAGCTGAAGTGGCAGTGGGCAGGGCAAATAGCTCGACGTAACGATGGTTGATGGAGCAAAAAGGTTCTCGAATGGCGGCCACGCACAGGAACACGCAGCGTTGGACGGCCCATCACCAAGTGGACCGACGACATAATTAGGGTCGCGGGGAGCCCTTGGTTACAGGCGGCACAGAACCGCACGCTTTGGGAAGAGTTGGGTGAGGCCTTTGTCCGGCAGTAGACGTCGATAGGCTGAGAAGAGACGATTGGTTGACGGCGTGGAGATGGGGCGATGATCCCTTTACAAGCTGATAAATGTGGTGCCACCGTAATCTGGCATGACAATGACCCGTACCTGTAGTACTCGTGCAGCACGCGACACCGCTCGTGCCGGGCGCAGATGAGGCGGGGTGGGGGGTGTCATGCGGGGGCGCGCACGGCCCGCGGCGTCTCCATGCGCTCCGGCATCGTCGTCAGCGAGGTCTCCGCGAACCGGACGCCCAAACGCGTTCGGACACGTCCGTTCTGAAATTTGATCTTTTGAAGTTACATTCATCTTCACAGATAAATAAAATGGGAGTGTGCTTGTAATATATAGGTAATAACATATTTTTATAACAGCACAGTATATTGGCTCCTCCCAGACTGATGGTAAACAAAAGAGATACCTACATCGCGATGACAACGGCTTTGATACCGTAATAAGGCATCGCCATACTACATACATATTTATTTATACACGTGACAGGACTCAACTCGTTAGTTATAACAGACTTATCCTATATTGGTATATTTATATTTAAAAAAGAATGATTATGAAATACGTGATATTTGAAGATGAAATACGTGATATAGCGGTAATCAAACTTGCTCGCTATCATAGCTAGGATGCTGCTGGGGTTACCCTGCACCCTGCTCACCATTTCCCCAAGGTCGCGTAGAAGCAGTCTACCTTTGCTTCTGTAAACATCGTCGATGCATACCCCCGAAGGCGTTGTTAAACTAGACCCAGAGAGCGCTATACGATCCACAAGGACAATTGGTCTACAGGCTACATTGTGTCCAAGTTAGCGCAGTAAGCTTTGAAGTAAGTAATCTTAACATTCCTTGTGCAATGTGAGAACCTGCGACGTAGTTTGCTCGCCCTTACCGAGTTCTTAGCGCGCTGCGTTCCATTTCAACATCTTCGCTACCCTTAAGGTCGGGAGTTATCGAGTGTCGTAAATATTTTAACTTGTTTACACGTTGTAACGCAGAATCAAATATAAATACCGCTTTTCACTAAATAATAAATATTGACCAACATCACATACATTGCTCTGATGGTAAATAGCTTGAGTACGTGCTTTACAGAAAAAACGACGGCACCACAAAACCCAAACCCGGCACAGTGTAGAAAAGTTCGTTTCCCATATTGACCTTACGCGGATCGAACCCGAGACCTCAGAAATTGCGCGACGCCAATGTCTGACCAGCTCGGCAACGGAACTCGTCAAAGTAGAGGTAAATGTACGGTAATGCACTCGGTACATATTACATGTATCTATTATTTTTTGTATGATTTGTCTGTCGGTTTAATTGGCCTTGTATCTGAAACGATTTAACTGATTTTGTACAGTGTCAAAAATAAAAGTAGCCTAAGTTACGCAAAGTAATGGGTCAATGGACTAGCTAAAATATTATGCATAGAGAACAGGATTTTTTTATGATATCAAAATAGTTCTATACTTAAATTTAATGAGGTTGGAAATATAATCATTTCGATGTTTTAAGCAAGCTTAACCTATATTGAACACATATTCTTTAAACCAAACAGTTTACTCTTGAATTTTGTTTAATGTTTTAATTACACCGCTAGCAAGCCATTATTAATTTCGTTTTCTTCTTAAACTTGAGTAAACTTTTAAGAATAACGACACATGCAAGTAAATAACTTGATAGTTGATCTTGTTATTAATTATCTGCACAAACAATTTAAATAAGACGTGGAATAACGATCAAAGAATTTAAGAGCGTTGATGAAGTTTCGATGCTCATTTTAATCAAAATTCCATACTCTTTTGAACTCCGATATTTAGTTGAAGTAATATTAAACTTAAATAATCGTTTGTTGGTTTCGAATTTCACAAAGAGTACTTAATAAAGTAAGTACTTAAATTATAAAGATACAAGAAGTTTAAAATTAAGTCTGAGCTAGTATTTAGGCTTCCAAGAACTAAAGAGTAAAAGCATAATAATGATGGAAATTAAAATCTTCTGAATTTCGCACTTACATTTGTAAGAGATTATGGCCGTGGGGTCCAAGGACTGAATTTTATATCGTGATTTGCTCGATCGGTTTGTTGCGGGTGACCAGGATGCTGGCAAAACCTCAGCCAACAACTTATGCCCAGTCCCGACATGTATTTGATGATTAAGTTCATGATCTAAATTTTTGTTAATTGGTCGGGTTCTAAAGGGGGCTGGAGTAGTCATGCACACTAAAACGTCAGTGAGGTGGTTGCGCTATGTGGCGGGTCGTTACAATCCCTTCCATATGGTTGAGTGAAGCGATGGCTGGCACTACGTCATGCTTGTGAACAGGTGCCACCTTTGGGGACTGGTCTGCTCCAGCTTACCTCTTAAAATAAAATAATACTTCATGCTTTTTTCACTCATCAAAATAAAACTATATGACTTGGTCCAAAGTGGTTTACACATAGCTATAAGTATGATACTACTACTGTTACAATACTACTACTGTAACATATCTGCTGAGTTTCTTACCGGTGTCTTCCCAGTAGATATAGGTTCCGAACCGGAAGTAAAACCACTTTGCATTAAATCGAATGACGATTCGAAAGTGTTATTATATGTAACCTACTTGAATAAAGAAATATTGAATTTGAAAATTTGAATTTGAAAAAAGATCCATTTTAGTTACGGACGAATGATAACATCTGTTATGAAAGTAAATTTGAAATCAGAATTAACGACTCGCAGAAAAACGGATAGTCATTTTAGACACATTACCTACGAAGCGTATTTCGGTCTTGATAAAAAAAAATTGAAAATAATATTTTTTATATTTAAAGAGTTTATATTCAAGATTGCTTCAATTTTTATCTTTTGAATTATTAAACCCAAACATTCCATTCCAAAAATATCACGAGTTAAAAAAAAACAAATTCACCAAATGCTTGAGACGTTAGCGTTTATTCTCAGAATTCCGAAAAAAATTAAATTTGTATTATCAGGCAAATAATATTTTGTACATACTACACATTTTGGACTTTGAACCAACCTTATAGAGGTATATGCCGTAGGAATAAATATTGGACAACATAGCATACATTGCTGTGATTCTGTGGTTAGTAGCTTAAGCTCTTGTGTTACGGAAATAACGACGGTACCACAACAGCCAGACCCGAGACAATATTGAAAAGTTCGTTTCCCACATTGACCCAGGGATCGAACCCGGTACCTCAGAGATGTTGCGACGCCAAAGTCCGGCCCGGCTCTCGGATACGGAGGTCGAACTAACTGTACTTACCGATGCTACGTTCCGTTTTGGCGACTCTTTCAGGCCTGGCATGCGCAAAGCGAGTAAATTTTATCGCGCTCTTAAGAAATGTCAAAATCGATGCGTCAACTGCTGATTGGCTGAAATTACGAGTACGGTGTACTATCACCCAATCAACGGTATTTAAACTTTTGTCGTCAAATGCGATAAATTTGACGTATTGCGCATGCTAGGCCTGTTTGTGTCCGATCGGAATATCAAAGTCGCGCGTTCGTGCGTTTAGACGCGATATTTTATTTTACTACCTATCCTGTCGACCTGATGATTAGCTAATAACAAACCGCACTCGTATTTTTAGTCAATCAAAAGCTGACGACAGCAATTGATTTTTTTAAGAGCGCGATAAAATTTAGTCGCGTGGCGCATGCTACCCTTGGTGGTCAATGGTCAATGCGCTACCAAGTGTGAACCTACACGAGGTTATTGCCACTCATTTATTTTGTTTTTGTTTGTATCTATAGCGTATTGTTGGCTTGATCAGAACGCGTACTGCAGACTGAGTGCATGTTCACACGGGGCAGACAGTAAGCATACTCACAGTCGGCGGCGTACAATACCCCGGAAGTTCGGTCACGTACCTTCTGCATAGTGTGTTAAGAAGCTTATAAGTTGTAGTAGCGTACGTGCTGGGGGTCTAAATATTTTTTTTATATTACTCTTTAAGATTGACCTAATCCAACCTGATGTTAAGTGGTAATGAGGTCCTAGCTTAAGGGCGACAAGTACAGCATAATAAATCTATTAATGGACTTCTCGCCCTTACCTTGAAGGCCTAACCCCTGCTACTAATGTAGAACCCCCCAGGAGCTCTGGAAACCTAACTTACACGTAGGAACACAACAAAACAGAAGTGATTGTTATTTGGCTGCGGTCTTCTGTAAGGTGGAGGTATTTCACCAGTCGGGCTGCTCCAGTTCGAGCGATAAATCGCTATGCCTACCTCTCTTAAAAAAAATAAAATAATTAAAAATGTTTCTGGTGTTCAACCCTGAACAAGATACTTAAGAAGTTATTAAGCCCCGGCTCACCTTCAAAGGAGTCACTGGAGCCGCATCAGGATTCATATTCTTTTTAGTTGAACTCGACCCGGAGTTACCTGAAACAAATTATTTCGTTATTAACTAGTTTTTGCATTTAGCCAATCTCGGCTCGGGTAATAACTGTTTGTACAGTCGCGAGCAATAAAATGTGAACACTTGAGCTCTTACGTCGGCAGCTTGAAGATTCACTTTAGAATGAGGTTAAATAAAATACTAAATAAATACTGGAAAACATCGCATACATTGCTCTGATTCTGTGGTATGTGTCTGATTTCTGTAACACAAGTGCAGAAATCAGACACATATCAGAGCACGTGACTGTAATATGGATTTAAAGTAAACTTTATTACTTTATTGCCTGATTTATTTAGTTTAGGCATATTACACGAGCATATCAACACAGATATGTTTTATTTGAATATTAGTTGTACTAGGAAAACGATATTACGCAAAAAATAATTGAAATCGGTCCATCGGTTCGGAGGGTTAAATTAACTTAGCAACTAATAAAAAAAAAATTAGAACCTATTTTGAGGTGGCATAGTATCCATGTAGATATATTTGTTTACTAAATTTAGTGTTCATGCTTTTACATACTGAGGGTCATAATTATTTCCCCTCCCGCATAAAAGTTGTTCAAACAATACAATCAGTTCTCGTACAAACAAAACGTCTAATTTTCAAAAACGTGTACGTTCACCTAACAAAATACTTATTTATTCATCCATATTCCCAAGCCTGTTTAAGTACAGTCGCTGTCAGATGTATTGAAGCAGACAAACTGACCAAATATTGGTACAGCAGAAATGCTGTACCAATTCGTTAGCCTCCGGTAAGTACCCTCTGCCGCATATGTTTAGAATTACATAGGTACTGACTGAAAATCGTTTTCTGTTTCTTTTAAATATTTAAAGTTCGCTAGCACTATAAAATTCATAAAAACTTATTAACATTTTAAACTGTTCAGAAGTATTGGGTCACTTTGACTGCTCCCATATATTTGGCGGTGACTGTACTTAGTATCCGAGTTGTTCTCTCTGAAACTATTTGCATGAACAAATTTTAAATGAAAACTTTATAATTTAAACATAGAAGCTTTCAATACTCATCCCTCCGTGAAATATAGAATCTAAGCAATTTAATCAGGACTCAAAGAGTAATAAAAATGTAATTCCATCTCTGTTATTAGTCTGATATTTTCAGAGACAGAAGTTTTGATCGATTCGGCAGATGAAAAGCATTATCGATTAATTTTATTGGTCAACCTGGGCTTCAAAAAATAACCACCATACCTGTTCCCAAAAGTCGAAATGTTGCTTGACTTTTTTAAGATTGACCTCATCCCACCTGATGTTAAGTGGTAATGAGACAAATTTGGAATTTTGTAAATCTCCTGAGATTTTAAACGTGGCAACATAGGTTACGAGATAAACAACCTGTTGCAAATCTTATTTTTTCTGAACAAAACTTAAATTTTCGTATTGGAATTAAATGTTGTTCCCTTTTATTTAATAACAATAAGAAAATACTAGTATTAACTTCCGCGATATTAAAAATATCTATTGAGAAAATTTCATATCTTGACATAATATCTTGACTTGACTTGATATCTTGACATAAAGGCAGTAAGCTCGTTTATGAGAATCCCGAAGTAACTACACGATAAGTGTATCGTTTCTCGTATTCACCATTATAATGGGGACTCATTGCTACAATGACTTCAATTCCAAGATGGTGGTATTCGCTCTACCATTGAATTAATATGCTGATATTTTTTATTTTACTTTTATTTATTAAACTACATTTTTTTTAATAATGCACTTCAAGATTGACCACATCCCACCTGATGTTAAGTGGTAATGAGGTCCTAGCTTAAGGGCGACAAGTACAGCATAGTAAATCTGTTACTGGACTTGTAGCCCTTACCTTGAAGGCTTGACCCCTGCTACTAATGTAGCACCCCCCAGGAGCTCTGGAAACCATTCTCACACGCAGGAACACAACAACACCGAAGTGATTGTTATTTGGCTGCGGTCTTCTGTAAGGTGGAGGTATTTCACCTGGACAGGCTGCTCCAGTTCGAGGGACAAATCGCTATGCCCTACTTCTCTGAAAGTACATAGTTATTTCCCGCAAATTCTGTAAAGTTATTTAGACATAAAGTATCCTACAGTTAAATCAATTTATCTATACTAATCTATACCAATATTGTAAAGCTGGAGAGTTCATTTCTTAATTTGTTTGAATATGCTTATTTCTAGAATTAATGGTTCAAATTGAAAAAATATTTTTGGGTGGGTAGTCTATTTATTGAGAAGACTTTAGGCTATAAAACATCACGCTGCAACGAATAGTAATCGATAATATTGTTGTATGTTAATACTATGGGCTTGATTATCAGTACTTATAGTATCGATAGACTATCGATAGTGGACTGTCAACAGGAAACTCTACACCCAGACACAGGAAAAACATAAATGTTAATTAAACGAATGTTTGTACTGTGTGGGAGTGAGTCGAACTTATGACCGTCGGCTCAACAGCTAGGAGTAGGCAGTTACTGTTGTACCACAGGGACATTCAAATAAACGGTTCTTACTGGCTCCTACACGCCATCCACTCTTCGCGCCCCCACCGGGATGTCACATAGATAACCATACATATTGGGTGATTAGGGGCGATATTGGACAATACCACATACATTGCTCTGATTTATTAATACAGTCGCCGTCAGATATATCGGAGCAGACAAAGTGACCAAATACTTATGAGCATCTATTCGCTCACTCAGCATCTACTCACATACTACTGAAGTAATGAATGTTCAGATATTAATGGTAGCTTGTAGTGTATGGAACTTATTGACATTTTTAACTGTTCAGAAGTATTTGGTCACTTTGTCTGCTCCGATATATCTGACGGTGACTGTAAGTAGCTTAAACACACACCCGAGACAATAAAGCAAAGTTTGGTCCCGAGTCACGTTCTTTTCTAGCAGTTATTTTACTTGCTAACTAACTTTTAGCGCTACCGGCACGTGCCGGGTCGCTTTCTCCACAAACGTACGCTTGGTTAAAAAGTCACGGTTTTTTAAAGAAACAGAAATATTTAATCTCTGCAGTGTGGGGCTCAAACCCACGACCTTCTGATCGTAGGCGATGAATTTTTCTGTTGTATTAACCTCTTGGCCTCCGGTAAGTGCCCTCTGCTGAATATGTTTAGAACTATATAATTATCGGCCCGTGGTACATTTGTTGCAGAAATGTTTGAAAACGACGGAATCGAAGACACCTTGGCATCTTAATAGATTTTTACAATTGTTTATAGTTCCTCACGCCGCCCTAGCGAACTTTAAATATTCTAAAAGAAACAGAAAAGTGTTATCTCCCTGCGGTATTGGCCTCGAACCCACGACCATCACGTACCGCGCGTGCTGCGCGTGCATTATACAAAATTGCAAAAGTCCCAGTAGCAAACCGAGCCGAGGTATGAGCCCCGTAAGGAAGCACCCTCCTGCCCGGTTCCAAAATTAGAAATACGAGGCGTAAGCTAAAATGACCGACGGACGACTGATGACAGCAATGGAAAGTAAATTTAGAATTAACCACTCGTAGAAAAACGATAGTCATTTTTGACACATTACGTATCGTAAAATATTGAAGAGAGGCTTCCTCGATTCTCTAAAAGTTCAGTAAAAATGATATGGCTTGAAAATAGTAGGTAGATAAGGTAGGAAAAAACACTGGTCCAGCTGACTTCATTCTCGGCTTCATCTTTGCTTACCATCGGTCCCTTTTTAATAAATATAACTTTTTATTGCCAAACTAAGAACGCTGCGCAATGGATATGCTTTTATCGTTTTCATATATCTTTACAAACTTCCTTTTTTCTTGCAACCATTAACCTTCGGATCTTGTGTTCGGATCATTAATTATGAACAGTGCCAATGAAATTTCGGACCATTTCGTTCACTTGCGTTTAATAATTCAGACAAGATACAGAATCGGGATGGATTATTAAAGCGCCCGACTGTTGTGAAATAATTAAATACATTCATCAATAAATGTTGCTAGGTTTGAAAATAACTATTACAGTGTTTTAGTGACGTACCTAATCTCGAAAGGGCTCGGTTGCTTGATTTTTTGGTTCTTTCTTTAATTCCCGTTTCTCGATATCCATCTACTATTTTCAGTAGGTACCTAAAGGTTGGGAAGATTCTGCTTTCTAGCAAAAATATCGCTTGAATTGTACTTTAATATGTTTGTAAAACTAATTTATGTAAAAAAATAATTTCCTCTATATGTTCCCACATATACCCACATGTACATTTTCTGTTTTTTTTTAATATTCTATAAATCAATTGTGCAAAAGTAGGTATCTATCTATCTATTTGAATGATAACTAAGCTTCTATATGGAAGTCTGCCAGTATTTTGTGTGAATTTGTTCTTTGGCTTGCCAAGGAATATTTTTTTACATATAGTCTCAACCTAGGCATGAGCTGCTGCAGCACAGTGCCACAACAGCGCTCGTTTTCAGGCGAGACCTTGTGGTGATTGGCGTATATAAAAGTAACAAAAAAGTTTACTACATATCAAAACAAAGAAAAATAACAAATACAAGTAAAATATCTTCTTATATATAAAAATGAATCGCTGTTCGTTAGTCTCGCTAAAACTCGAGAACAGCTAGACCGATTTGGCTAATCTTGGTTCTGAAATAATTGTGGAGGTCCAGGGAAGGTTTAAAAGGTTAGAAACTAAAAAAATAGGCGTTACGAAGTTCGCCGGGACAGCTAGTAGGTATATAAAAATAATACAAAAGTTAACATAATTTTCATATAGTTTCCCTCCATTACCCTCTCAATCCTGCTTTACTCTTCATAATCCGGGATTCCAGACACAATAGAACATCAATCGTTCCTTGATATACCAAGAGTCATTGGGATTTGAAGGGTTACTTGTAGTCTTAGGCTCAAAAATAAAACGAACAAAGGAAAGATTTCGTTTTTGAAGATAAATCGAAAGATTAGGAGTGAATTACAGTTTTTGGTTTGCTTCATACATGGTTTGCTTTTTAAATCACTTTGATCACATTCGAAGTGAGTTTCGTTACATTTATGATAGTAAAAAAGATCTCATTTTTGGCGTGCCCACCAGGGTCCATAACTTCTTATACTTTTTAAGAAATCTTTAATTCTTAAATAAATTTTAGTTCTTAAATAAATAAATACATATGTAGAGATATTGTCCCAACGGGGTATCTAATGTACATTCGCTGTTAGATATATCGGAGCAGACAAAGTGACCAAATACTTCTGAACAGTTAAAATGTCAAAAAGTTCCATACACCACAAATTACCATTAATATCTGAACATTAATTACTTCTAATATCTGAGCAGATGCAAGTCAACAATTTCTATACACACAACTTACCAATAATATCTGAACACTCATCTATACAGATAGCTAAATGTGACACATGACGTGCGTGACACATATTGACGTTATGAGTGTTCATATGTTATAGGCATCTGCTCAGATATTATTGACGTAATTAATGTTCAGATATTAATGGTAACTTGTGGTGTATGGAACTTTTTGACCTGTTAACTGTTCAGAAATATTTGGTCACTTTGTCTGCTCCGATATATCTGACGGCGACTGTACTTCCTAAATTTTAACACCTTATGTACCATGTGACTAGCAAATAAATAAATGAAACTGTATATTTTACATCTTTATTTACTTATGGAGTGCAATAAATCATATAAATATAATCCATTATATTTTTTTTTCGTCTTCGTAGTTGGCCCTCTGAGCCCTGAGACAATGTGAGTAATGATGAGACATTGTGTTAAATTTAAAAGTATGATTTTAATTAATGTACCTACAGTGTTTTCATCATACAACGAGTGGTATAAAGACATTTTTATTTTTTTATATTGCACTTCAAGATTGACCTCATTCTACCTGATGTTAAGTGGTAATGAGGTCCTTTTTTTTTTTTTTTTTTTTTTTTTTTTCGGGGGGAAATGCTTAATGCACCGTACCGCCACCCCGAGGGAGGGTGACGGCGTGTGTGGGACTCCCACCTTCCTACCATCCTCGGACTACCCACTAAAACCCCCCGGTTGGACCCTCATCGCCTAAGTGGCGGCGCTATGGGAAATCGGCTCAGCCTTTGCTTCCACCGCGCCGCCGGCGGAATAGCCACTTACGTGGCTCCGTCTACTCCCCCCATTGTGTTGGAGGGGAGCCTGGGGATGGCCGGTCCAACGGGACCATCCTCACCTCGCAGTGGAGACTGGTGCAATGCCAGCTGAAGGTGCCCTCACACCATCAACCGGCCAGTCCCCACGCGGTAAGTGGGCGCGGTCATACTGACGCCGCGCCCTCAGCCGCCGTCTTTTGCGGCAGGCGGGAGCGGAAGGGTCATCCTCCCGCTCTCTCTCTGCGGCCTCCTTCTGCGACATGACGTCCTCGCAGAAGGAGGCCATCCCGTCCCATGCCGTCTCACTTCCGAGCATAGCCTCGACTATGCTGGGGAGTGAGAGGTTCGGCCCCACCAGAGCGCGTAACGCTGCTCGCTGGGCATCCCAGGCGGGGCACACTAACATTGTGTGCTCCGCCGAATCCTCCGCCACGCCACAATTGGAGCACGACGGAGTCTCCTCACGCCCGATGCGGTGCAGGTACTGCCCAAAACAGCCGTGGCCGGACAGCACCTGCACCAAACGGAATGTCAGAAATCCCGATTTGCGCTCGAGCCAGCGAATTATTGCTGGCCCGAGCGCATCAAGGGTCCACCGACCCGACGGAGCCACTCGCAGAGACTCCGCCCAACGCCGGACCATTTCTTTGTGCGCCTCTCTGCGCACACGCAACAGGTCCTCCGGGTAAAAGCGCTCCACGGAGGCCTTTCTTAGGGCTTGCCAGTGATAGGCCCTTGCCAATGCCTGGGCCTCTTCCTCCCATGGCGGTGTCCCAGCGAGTGCGCACGCCGCATCAAAACCAACTGTGCGGTATGCTCTGCACACTCGCTGGGCGATAGCTCGTTGAGGGCGCCTCAAAAATCTTTTGTTCTCCCGAATGTGGAGGGAGTCGGCCCAGATGGGCGAGGGGTAATGAGGTCCTAGCTTAAGGGTGACAAGTACAGCATAATAAATCTGTTACTGGACTTGTCGCCCTTACCTTGAAGGCTTTACCCCTACTACTAATGTAGCACCCCCCAGGAGCTCTGGAAACCTTACTCATACGCAGGAACACAACAACACTGAAGTGATTGTTATTTGGCTGCGGTCTTCTGTAAGGTGGAGGTATTTTACCAGTCGGGCTGCTCCAGCTCGAGCGATAAATCGCTATGCCCTACCTCTCTTAATTTATTTTGTATAAGCTGCGCTTCCAATTTAGTCCGCATGGAGTAGTGACTTTAACTTCAGTGTCATATTTTATAATGAATTCGTTAATTATATTAACAATATCTCTCATTAAAAAAAACATAATATAGTAATTTAAATACAAACTTTAAATACCTACCTGTTGCTCTTTGCAAAAGTAAACAGTAAAGTGTTAAATATTATGAATTTTCATTCAAATTGTAATCCACCCCTTTCAACGTTTTATTTTCTTACAATAAAATGTAGCTTGTGTCCATTCTCTGGGTTTGTGCTACCTCTGTACCTACAATTTTTTTTTATTTAAATCGGTTAAGTTTTGTGTGAAAACGCGACAGACAGATTTACTTTTACATTATAATACTAGCAAGGAAGAATTACGGATTAGATAATCACTAGCTTTTGCCCGCGACATAGTCCGCGTGGCGTGTTTTAAAAGACAGATCTTTGTGCGTGTGGGAGAAACTTTAATATTTACTAAGGTATGAATGCATGCTAGATTAAAAACATCTATCTTACGTGGTTTAGATATTTTCATACAAAAGTTTTGTCCCGCTAACTCCCGTTCCCGTGGGAATTTTGCAATATCTTGTTGCAACTAAGCTTTAAGTTTACTAAGGTAATTTTAAGCATCTAAAAATAAGCGGTTTAGATTTTTCATACAAAAGGATTTTCCCGCCAATTCCCGTTTACGTAGGAATTTCGGGAATTCCTTTCTTAGTGCACCTCTACGGTACTTAAGCTACGACCCTTCTAAGTGCCTACGTTTAGCCGTTTAGGCTGTGCGTTGATATGTCAGTCAGTCAGTCAGTTTCTCCTGTTATATTTTTAGATTGGGACGGCTCAGCCGACTTAAAATATTGATTGACTACATTGGATTCGATGGTGCTCATATAGGTCACCACATCTTAGCAGTCTAAAAATCCTCACCTATAGTATCGGAAGCGGCAGTAGACCAACAGCAGTTCTTGAAGAACCTCCTCAAGGCCCCCCTAAGGTCCATCGTGAAGGAACCGTACACCAGGGGGTTCATACACGAGTTGGACACCGCCATTGCGAACAGCAGGTCTTGGACTCGAATGGACACCCGCGCAGCCGACGGACGGTCTATCATGTACCTGAAATAATGAGATGGTGTAAATAAAATGCTATAATGAAGTCTTTTCTGAAGTTCAGGCCGAAATTGCGAGGGACTTTGCAAAGTAAAAAATTAACAGTGAAAAAAGTTTTTTTTTACGTTTTTGGCTTACACGGCTAGTGTGTCAGTCAGGAATTGTTCAAAAGTAGAGAAACAGATTGAAAGGAAAAATACAGTAATATGGAAGTAACATAATGATCGGGATAAGTAGGGGTGAAAAAACGATAGATGCTTAATTTTTATCTTTTATTCACCCGTGATCGGAATGAATGGTTCTCAAAAGTCAAATTTAAAAGTGGACAACCTTCAAGTTGTTATTTATAACGGTGCTGAAGCCGTTGTAAGGCCCTGCGCTGAAGATGCACAATTTTGGACGTCGTTTTTATTGTAGGCCCTCAGGGCTTCATAATACGAGTATTATAAAGAGGAAAGGTTTGTATTTTTGTGTGTGTTGTAATGAATAAACTCAAAAACTACCATGCTGATTTCAAAAAATCATTCATCATTGGAAAGAGACTTTCACCTAGAGTAACATAAGGTAAGCTAGTACCTCATTACCATTTAACATCGGGTGGGATGAGTACAATCTTGAAGCGCAATAAAAATAAAAATAGTAGGCGTAGTACAGTATATAATAAAAAAAATTGGACCATATTCCATCCATGTATACCAAAAAAAAACTATCGACTACAAAATTAAATTTCAAACAAAAAGAAAGCAAAAACTGTAAATTCACTAAGGAGATCCGATGCCACGAACAAACACAGACACAGACAAACGTAGAAACAGACAGATATATAGAAAGAAAGTAAACAAAGAAAACGGCGTCGTTTTCGCGTCAGAGTTGAAAAATGAAACGCAAAAGTCTTTATACTCTAAAACTAATTGGAATAGAAGATTAAAACACTACTTATTATTTTAGTTAGCAAACGAACTTATTAAAAAGGGGAATCGTATTAATCTTTCGCTTTGGTTAGGGAATAATTTAATATCAAAGCTTATTCTTTATGAAAACCAATTATATTTATAAGACTATTTCTTTTAAAATCAGGAATTGTCGATTAAATAAACAATGGCGTTGCTCTGAAAACAAAGTTTATTATTTTTGTAACATACGTTCGTACACATGAGTAATAAATAGAACAATAACATTATCAACTTAAATAGGAATCTCACCTGAAAACAAAGAAACGACATTTAAAGTCTATTACTCTGAATTCCTGATTAAAATTACTTTTATTATCATTTTAATTTATTTAGCAACAATTATGCACGATCATGACACATGCCATTATATTTTAACATATGTCACTCTTTACCGGCCATAGAGCACTACAAAAAGTATTATTAAAGAAATATAGTTTCTTTATATATTTAAAACTAGCAGCCGATCCCAGCTTTGCACTCGTCTTATACGAGTACATTAAAAAAGTCTTTGATTCATGGAAATCGTTTCTTGGTAATTAAGCGCAACGCCAGAAGGCATGAAATAAACAAAAATTTTGTATAAAGGGATTGTATATTACTGAGAGAATTCAGATGGCTATTTTTATTTTATATAAAAATCTATGATCAAAGAGATGTTCATTGAAATATAATATGAAAGTAGGTTATATACAGCGTTCGGCCATTTTAAATGATACGCTAAAATAACTCAAAATGGCTGAAAGTGATTTTGACATCACGCCTACAGTGTTGTCAACCGCACCTATTTAAGACGATTGCGGTGTATAGTTTATGTATGAATTCAGTTAAACGATAGTATCAGTATGGCGAACTCCGTAGCCGAGAGGCGAGCGGGCAAGGCTTTGGCGAGCGCTATCTCTGAGGTTCCGGGTTCGATCCCCGGTCGGGTCAATATGGGAAACGAACTTTTCCATATTGTCTCGGGTCTGAGTGTTGTGGTACCGTCGTTGTTTCTGATTTCTGTAACACAAGTGCTTAAGCTACTTACCACAGAATCAGAGCAATGTATGTGATGTTGTACAATGTTTATTTATTTATTTTATTTAATACTACCGTTTAACTGAATTCACACATAAAGTAATATAGTCGTATATTAAATATTAAAAGTAAATTACAAACTATCATTTTAAAATAAATTTATTTGTCGATTTAATTAATCTGTAGCAGCCAATAGATTAGGATTAGCATTTTATATGTTTGTCTCATTTGTATTTTATTTATCTAATCTCTAGAGCCGAGCAATTATTCTATTTAATAATTATGTTTGTTTATCATACTATTATTATTAATGCGAAGTAAGAATGTATGGATGTATGAATGTATTTTTTTTTATTACACTTCAAGATTGACCTCATCCCACCTGATGTTAAATGGTAATGAGGTCCTAGCTTAAGGGCGACAAGTACAGCATAAATCTGTTACTGGACTTGGCGCCCTTACCTTGAAGGCTTGACCCCTGTGCTACTAATGTAGCACCCCCCAGGAGTTGCACCTTACTCACACGCAGGAACACAACAACTCCGTAGCGATTGTCATTTGGCTGCGGTCTTCTGTAAGGTGGAGGTATTTCACCAGTCGGGCTGCTCCAGTTTGAGCGATAAATCGCTATGCCCTACCTCTCTTGATATTGTGTGTTTGTTATTCTTTCACGCTAAAACTACAGAACCGAATTGGATGAAACCGATTCGGTTAGAGTTTAACGTAGTTTTAAAATTTGACTTTCGGTTGACTGGTAGAGAATGCTCCTAGCATTAAGTCCACCTTTTGTTTGACGACCTCCGTAGCCGAGAGGCGAGCGGGCCTGACTTTGGCGAATGCCATCTTTGAGGTCCCGGGTTCGATCCCCGGTCGGGTCAATATGGGAAACGATATTTTCTATATTGTCACGGGTCTGGGTGTTGTGGTACCGTCATTGTTTCTGATTTCTGTAACACAAGTGCTTAAGCTACTTACCACAGAATCAGCAATGTATGTGATGTCCAATATTAATTCAATAAAATTAACCTTTCGTACTTTTTTTGTGAATTAAATTTTTAAAATAAATAAATAAATAAAATATTTTGTTCGCACACATCCTTGCATTAACCTTCTCAGGACGTTTCATTCTTGCTTCTAGACTGTAGTGAAAATAGATTGTGTCTAAAAGGCTTACGTCACACCGTTGCCACTCTCTATGACGTGACATCCCATTAACTTCGATGGATGAGTATTGATGGGCAGAAATTTACTTTTAGCAAACTTATAAAATATAAATATCGAAGAACATCACATATGTCGACCTAGTTACAAAGTAAGTAGCGTAAGCATATGTGGATGGAAACGAGACATATTTTGGTGGTTCTTAAATGTATCTATACCTACCTAAACGTTTTTTTATTTTTTATAATGCACTCCAAGATTGACCTCATCCCACCTGATGTTAAGTGGTAATAAGTTCCTAGCTTACGGGCGAAAAGTATAACATAGTAAAACTTTAACTAGACTTGTCGCCATTACCTTGAAGGCTTGACCCCTGCTACTAATGTAGCACACCCAAGAGTTCTGGAAACCTTAATCACATGCAGGAACACAACAACACCGGAGTGATTGTTATTTGGCTGCGGTCGTCTGTAAGGTGGAGGTATTTCCCCAGTCGGGCTGCTCCAGTTCGAGAGATAAATCGCTTTGCCCTACCACTCTTAACTACTAACTAGCGACCCACCCCGTATTTTAAAGAGATAAAGTGTAAGGAACGTATGTTCTTTACTAAAAGTGGAAGTACTTCCACCAAGCTAGGTGTTATCTGCTCGGGGACCAATGCCCTACTACCAACCTTGGTTTGTTGTCTATACTAATATTATAAAGAGGAAAGATTTGTACCTATTTTTGTATGTTTGTAATGAATAGGCTCAAAAAGTACTAGGCCGATTTAAAAAAAATCTTTCACTCATAGAATGCTACATTCTTCTTATTTGACATAGGCTACAAAATTAGGGATCCTTGGTAAAATTTGAAAAATTTCAACAGAAAAGCGGGAATAATTCTCTAAGGCGAAACGAAGTTCGCCGGGACCGCTAGTCTATGCTATACTAATATTATAAAGGTGAAGAGTTTGTTTGTTTGTTTGAACGCGCTAATCACAGGAACGACTGGTTCGAATTGAAAAATTATTTTTGTGTTAAATATACCATTTACCGAGGAAGGCTTTAAGCTATATAACATCACACTGCAACTATAAGAGCTAAGAAATAATGGAAAATGTGAAAAAAACGGGGAAAATTATTCATCCTTGAGGGCTTCCGTTCCGGCTTGAGGCTACTTTTTAACTAGTTGAAAAGGGGGGTGAAAGTTTGTTTGGAAACCAAACTACATCCTTTATATAATAATAATAATAATAATAATCTTTATTGATGCAAATAAAGGTACATATTTTAGCTTACGTAAATTACAATTAAAGGAGCCATTAAGTAAGAAGGAACATTACCGTCTGCGCTAGTTTACATAGAAACTGTGTGACAGACGCCAATTATTCTTCCAGAGTTACACATGTTGTAATTTAACAGAGCCAAACACTTATTATATATATTACTTATTATATACTTATGTTATACAAATTAATGTTCTCTAAATATAAACAAAAAAATATAAAAAAAAAAAATTTTTTACAGTATTATGTGTGCGTGTGTGTGAGGTGTATGTGTATTGTTTGTGTGCGTGCGTGTGTGTGTGTGTGTGTGTGTGTGTGAGAGTGTGCATGTGTGTGCGTATGTGCAATATGTGTATAAAAGTGACACATTATTGTATTTAACTTGTCTTCAGAAGATCTTCAGTTTCAATGTAGGTAAGGTTCTGTTACCAAGATTTAAGGATCTGCTTGACTTTATTTATAGGATGTGTATAGATGTCCAGATTTTTATTTATTTTGTTATAGAGGTATGAACTACGAATGTAATATTGTCTACTCGCAAAAGACGTTCTATGAGATACACTCTGGCACACTCTGTATTTCGTGCGCTTATGTAGCAGAGTTATATCCAGGGGAAGTGAGGAATGTTTGTATAGGATTAGTAGCAATACATATAACTGTCTTATTGAGAGGACTTGGCAGTTGGCATACAGTTGAGTAGTGGGAAAATAAATAAGTAGGTTTTCTTGTCATGACCTTCAAAAGCGCCCTCTGGACCCTCTCAAGTCTAAGAAAGTGTGTGACACCAGCACCGCCTCAAGCAGGGATGCAATATGTCACAATTGACTGCGCCAATGCATAGTAAACCAGCCTGAGGGTGCTGATGTCTGCGGAATTTCTCAGCTTTCTCATAATGGGCATGACTTTACGCAGTCGTGAAGTCAAGCCATTAATATAGGTTGTCCAGCTGAGGGTACTGTCGAGGTGAACGCCAAGATATTTTGTTGTATTGGAGCGTGACAACGGCAAGCAGTGACAGGATCGCTCACCTTCATCACATATGTGAATTTTCACATCGAATGGTTCCTTTGGCTGTGAGATTGCCGAGGCGGAGAAAGTAATGTACGTAGTTTTACCCACATTTAAGGTGAGTAAGTTGGTGTTAAGCCATTTGGCAACGACTCGAAGCGCATCTTCAGTCAGGGTACGAGCATGTTCCGATGTATTTCCATTAACCAACAGAACCGTGTCATCTGCATATGTGATGATTTTGCAGTTAGGTAGTGTTGTTTGACACAGGCCATTGCTGTAAATTAGAAACAGGGTAGGTCCGAGAATACTACCCTGAGGGACTCCGTAGCTCAGTGGTCTGTATTCGCTAGTGAGATTACCTAGCTTGACACACTGTTCACGCCCAGTTAGATAGTCTCGAAAAATGTCCAAAGCTGCGCCCCGTATACCAATTTCCTCCATCTTTTCAATCAGTTTAGGAACCGAGACCGTGTCAAAGGCTTTTGATAGGTCTAGGAACGTTCCAATCACTTTGGCTTTGTTGTCAATATTTTTGACAACAAACTCCGTCAGTTCCAAAACCCCATCCTCTGTAGACATGCCACCCCTAAACCCGAACTGATTAGGTGCTATTATATCAAACTTATCTAGATATCTTAGTAATCTTTTACTTAATATTTTCTCTAGAACCTTCGACATAGCTGTTAGAACGGATATGGGTCTGTAGTTGCTGAGTTCATGTTTGTGTCCACCTTTGTGAATAGGACTTACCAGCGCCTTTTTAAAAGCGTGAGGAATAATCCCAGTGGAAAAACTGAGATTGCAAATATGCGTCATTAGAGGGACAATTACTTTACTAGCAGATTTAAGAATGGTAGATGAAATACCATCATAACCTACAGAGCTGTCAGAACGGAGACCCATAATAATGCGGGAAACTTCTTCTTCGTCGGTTTTAAATAATGCCATGGACTTTCCCATAGGGTCACCCATTGGGCGAGATCGAAAGAGCGAATTGCTAGGTACATGTTGATCAGATATAAATTTGGTAGCAAGATCAGTTCCTACGCTAATAAAATAGTCATTTATACGATTTAAGGAAGACATGGGTTCATCAGAGAGTTTTAACAGCTCCTCGGAAGGGTGCGATTTTGTTTGCATGTTGGTGATAGATTTGATAACTTTCCAAGTAGCTTTAGGGTTGCACTTAGCTTTATGTAACTCATTTTGTTCGTATTGACGTTTTAACTTTTTTAATAGTTTGTTGCAGAAGTTACGGTATCTTATATATGTAATTTTAATTATATTGTTGTTTGGAACACTCCTGGTTTTCCTATTTCCTTTCATGGGTTTTTACCCCTATCTCCCCTAATATTCGAAACAAAAAGTTGTCTTTATTTTAATAGAGCTATATTTGTGCCAACTTTCATATCTCTAACTTAAAAAATAAACATTTTCCCATATAAACTTTCCCCCCCCCCCTCCCCTTCCTTTCTAACAAAAAGTAGCCTATGTCCGTTCTTGAGGTTCAACGTATACCTATGCCAAATTTCATCAAAATCGGTTGAGAGGTTTAAGCGGGAAAGCGTAACAGACAGACAGACTACTAGTTACTTTCGCATTTATAATATTAGTAGGGGACTAGGGATGTAACGATTCTATGGATGGTAATAGAAGGAATATTATGGTCCGATGTGTTTCTTTTATTTTGTGAGTTTGAATGCATACATTTGTTTTTAATTTGTACAGTGGAGTGTTACAACAGTGAGTAATATAATAAAAAAATCCATATCTATTAATATCATAAAAACTATCATGGTCGGTTTCATTTACCCCTTTCTCCCCTAATATTGGAAACCAAAAGTAGTCTATATTTTAATCCAAGTTTCGAGCTATATTTGTGCCAAATTTTTATATATCTAACTTAAAAATACATATTTTCCCATATACACTTTCAAGAATGGTATTACCCCCACTCCTCCTAATTTTTAAAGCAAAAAGTAGCATAATGTCCGTTTTAGAGGTGCAACGTATACCTGTACCAAATTTCATCAAAATTGGTTTAGTGGTTCAGGCGTGAAAGCCGGATAGACAAACAGACAGACAGAGTTACTTTCGCATCTATAATATAAGCATGGATAATAATAATAAAAATAATAATGGATAAAATTGAAACCTTTACTGTAAACATTTATTTCCCTCTTGTCCCTTTAATTTTTCAGTAAATTATTGTTTTAAAATGTTGTAATCGAGATCGGCCATTTTTGTTCTTTTTAACTTTTTTATTTGTGCTTTTAGCAGTGGAACAGTTTTCGTGAAGATTCAATGACTGGCCCTGGAACCCGAGATTTTACAATTTTTATGCCTCACGGTGTGCTCCACTATTAAGTCTTGTACCGGAGGTGCGATATACAGACCTAGCATGCGCAACGCGACTAAATTTTATCACGCTCTTAACAAACGTCAAAATCGATTGAAGTCAGTGCGTCAGCTGCTGATTGGCTGAAAATTCGAGTGTGGTGTGCTAGCCAATCAACAGTATCAAAAATTTAATCGTCTCATGCGATAAATTTGACGTATTGCGCATGCTAGGCCTATTTGGCTTGCGTTTTCGCTTCTAATGTACTTGTGATGCCTCCTCTACACGTAGACAGATTCGTCTGCACATGGCATCTTGCAGACTTGTAGACGGTGTGATTTGCTCGACTGTGGTAGGTATTTGATATCGGCAGTCGATCAAATCACCATCACGGTAGCGTCCGCCTTAGTGTAGAGGAGGCATGATACATTACCACATGGCCATTGTAGCGTATGGCAGCCAGCACAGCGCGAAGACAGAGACTATGGTGACGGTCATGCGCAGCGTGCGCCGCCGGGCGCGCTCCAGCACGCGCCGCCCCGACCTGCGCAGGCGCACGTGTGTGATGCCGCTGCGGTGGGTGCACTTTTCTGTAGGGAAATTATTTGTTTAAAAACAGTGATGATGGAGAAAGAAGAGATGATTACTACGGTACGATACCTAGAAGGTAAAAGAGTGAACATATTACTATTATTTAAGAGAGATAGGGCAAAGCCATTTAACGCTCAAACTGGAGCAGCCTGACTGGTGAAAATTGGATTCAAAACAAAAAAAATTGATATAACGAGTTCTTGTTTTTAGGGTACCGTACCAAAGGGTATCAATATCTCAAAACCCCCGACTTAACCTAATTATTATGTAAAGAAATATTATAATAGACGTAAAAAAACTTTCTAAAAAAAAGGGTTGATTTCTCGAGAAATCGGTAATAGTTACTCAAGTACTAAACAATGATAATCGATGTTTACAGTTTTTTCCTAACGTGTCTGTTTCTCGAAGATATACTAAAACGTAGCGATAATAATTTTACCATAGGTAATACATAACCGAGAAATATTTTATTATCATATTCTTAGACTAGGCAATACCTTAGTATTTTTCTTTCGTTAATCCATTTAATGGTATTGCTATTTGATTCTAAATGCACTCACATTTGAGAATCATTGAAATGTATGGGTAAATAATTGTTCATATTTGAATATTTTTGTTATCATATTCATAAAGTCCCCCACACATACTCACTGATTTATAAAACACAACACACGCAAACTATCTTACACAGACACACACATAATTGTAAGCAGACTTAATCTTTAGCAGATTGTAGTAAGCTTTGCATAAGCAATTGAATCTGAAATGAGTTGTCAGAATAGTTTATATTCAAAATCATGTTATCAAGAGCTGTAGATTTTGATTAAAGAGCTATGGTTTATTATATACCTACTAGCTTTTGTCCTTGACTCCGTCCACGTGGCGTGTTATAAAAGAGTGTGAGTTGTGAGAGTGTTTGTGTGCGTAAAGGAGGTTAAAACATGCTTAATTTTCATGCATGCTAGATTGAAAACATCTATCTTACGTGGTTTAAATTTTTTCATACAAAAGGTTTTTCGCCCCAACTCCCGTTCTCGTGGGAATTTCGCAATATCCTGTTGTAACTTAGCTTTAAGTTTACTAAAGTATGTCTAACTTAAGCGGTTTAGATTTTTCAAAATGTTCTTGCGTCTCCTTATCTCTCGCGAGTTTTTTAGTTTGTTTGTGGTCAATACCTGATAACGCCTAAACGACGCACGGTGTATGACAGAAATTCTCCTATTTACCGCATAAGTCGGTTACTCAACGAAATTAGCTCTTGCTCTGACGTCTTCTTAAGCTCAATGACCACCTTTAGAAGGGAGATTATCCACATTTGGTAGCTACACGAATGCGAACAGCCTTTCGTTTTAAGCCCTGTTTCCCGTCTCGGATTCTTGCGATCCATGTCATTGTAATATGAACTGCAGTCATTCTCTGATAATTGTTTTTGCATGCGGTGTTTACCTCTAAGAGACTGTGCATTTAGCCTAGAACTTTATTTTTTATTTTTTCTTTATGTGCTTGTATGTAATGTAACAGTTGTTGGTAAACCTAATAAATAAAAAAAAAATACAAAGGAAATGCAAGTTAAGTAAAACCATCTTCATTTAAGTTCCATGCACAACTCATTAAAGCCCGTCGGTAACAGCACACCTTTGTAGTTCAAATTTGCACAAAATTTCCATTTCACGGAGAATAGCAGCGGGATCCTTTCCTTTTCAAATTTGGGGCAGACAAATGTGAAATACAAAGACAGGCATCTATACAGACCTGTGTGTGTTAAAATGTAAGGATTTTGGACCTAAAAAGACAAACTACTCCTCAATTTTTTGACGGCCTCCGTAGCCTAGAGGTGAGTGGCCGGACTTATGCGCCTCGCAATCTCTGAGGTCCCGAGTTTGATCCCCGGTTGGGTCAATATGGGAAACGAAATTTTCTGTATTGTCTCGTATCTGGGTGTTGCGGTACCGTCGTTGTTTCTGATTTCTGTAGCATAAGTGCTTTAGCTATTTACCCCAGAATCATAGCAATGTATGTGATGTTGTTCAATGTAATATTATGCTATAAATTCACGCCGGGTTTTCCTTTCTCAATTTACTTTTCTCTGACTAGAATTAACAAACAGGTTGTAAGAGCAAAATTAAATAAACAAACTTTAAGGCCTGATTCCTAATAATTAAATCTTAATATTTTTCTTCCGACATTTTGGACTACTCCATTTGTTTTATAAACTCTATTGTTAAAATCAAAACAGTCAAAAAATAAATAAGTATCAAACTTTTTCATTCAAAAAGGTAGCATTTCATTATAAATATTAGTTATCAATTTCTAAGTCATGTATAGAGGACGTAACGGTCAAATTTAAATTCAATATTTGTTTATTCAAGTAGGTTACATATAATAACACTTTCGAATCGTCTTTGAGTATAATGCAAAGTGATTCTACTTCCGGTTCGGAACCTATATCTACCGAGAAGACACCGGTAAGAAACTCAGCAGATTAGTTACAGTGGCAGTATCTAACTTATAGCTATGTGTAGAACACTTTGGACCAAGTCATATTGTTTTATTTTGATGAGTGAAAAAAAGCATGAAGTATTCTTTTATTTTAAGAGGTAAGCTGGAGCAGACCAGTCCCCAAAGGTGGCACCTGTTCACAAGCATGACGTATGTGCCAGCCATCGCTTCACTCAACCATATTGAAGGGAATGTAACGACCCGCCACATAGCGCCATCACCCCAGTTACATTTTAGTGAGCATGACTAGTGTTGTGACATGGTTTGTTTTTGATAAGTCCTACCTTCTCAATGAGATGCTATAATGCTACTAGGAAAGCCACAAAATGTTGTCCTGTTGTAAACTACAAAGAAGGAGTAAATCCTACTCCAGTGTACCCCATCGGTTATTTTTCTCTATAATGTTAAAATTTAGAGATCTTGTGGTAGGGGAAATGAATTCAAACATTGTAGCTGATAGGAACGTGTTGTATCGCAACAACGCTTTATATTAGCTGCAAGCTGCATTGTTGAGCAAATCTCGCCGCCATGTTCTTTAAGCGTGTATGTTATTGGGTCTTTAGTGACCAGGAAATATCTGTAGTGACGTACTCGTAAGATTATCTGTTCCACAATATCATAGTGCAGATTCTGTTAGAAAATAGGTTTTTAATGCATGTGTCTAGGAGACTAAATATAATTCAGCCTTTTACTGCCTGCTGCTGTAGCTAATCTACGGAGTTTCTTACCAGTGTCTTTTCGGTAGTAGTGATATAAGTTCCAAACCGGCAGTAAAGTCACGATGAATTGTATTCAATGACAATTCGAAAGTGTTATAATATAATAAATAAATGTGCCAAACACCAATCTCCTGATTTCAAACTAAGATTTTCCCTTGTACTATGAGTACCAGACGACGGATACTAACATGGGGCGTTATTCCAGCACACCCAGACTCAAGTAAATTTAGAAAAGTTCGTTATCTAAACTAACCCGACCGGGAATCGAACCCGGGACCTTTCGCGCTTTGGCCGCCTACCTTTGCCACTGCGCCACCGAGGTCGTCATATGATACCTGCCTGAATAAAAAAATATTCTATATGATTTGTTTTAATTTGAATGCCGGCTGAAGCAAGTTGCTTACGTGTAAACATTACATGTAACCTATTTGAATAAATAAATAGGTTTTGGATTGTTTGATAAATTGTATCATTGTTGATTGATTGATTAATGTTTATTTCATTGATTAATTATACCCCACTGCTAGGCACAGGCCTGATGTATGTGGAGGGGTGTGTGTAAGACAACTGACCAACTTTATTGACAGATATAAATTTTAAGACTTTCGCGTTCCATTTTAAACATTTAAAATAATTTAACGGGTCAAAACACGACAGCATTTTTATTTAGTAGTTAATACAAACTACTTACTGCCGGACGTTTCGGTTAGGTTGCACCAACCACGTTTTGAACCGTTAAATTATTTTAAATGTTTATTGTCAGATGTTCTCAAGCCGCAATGTACTCCAAAAAGCCCTATCGACTAATTTTGAGATTTCAACCGGAACTAACAACTCAACGTTCATCCCGAAGCGCGAATACGCTCGCAATTAATGTCACAAAATTGAGTCAGCATGGTCACCCAACTCATACATACTTATCTAATCTTTATTGTTTTAGAGCACTTTTGAAACTAAGCTATTCATTACAAAATTAATTATCACTACATAAGAAGTATTCAGAAATCATTTCACTTCTCGCTACATATCTTTATGTATCCTTAGATCTTTTAACCACTACACCAAAAGCCATTTATTAGTATAGTAAAAATTTAACCGTATATTTTCGATACGCTAGTAAATAGCCTATAGAATATTTTCGTACATTTAAAATCAATAAACCTAATTCAATTCGTCTGTTATGTAAACAAATTAACCAAAAGTGTTTGAAAGTCTCAATAAATCCATTAAAATACGTTTACTGCTAAAGACGCCGACCATTCTACGAACAAACAAAAACAACAAACCGAAAAGGTTTTCTTAGCAAAGGTAAACAAATAAAACAATTATTTATTATTTCGAGAGCATCATTTTCTTGAATATTATGGAACACAAACAATGATCTCGCACAAATAAACAAACGCACTTCCAGGATAATGCAATAACAATATTTCGGTTATTTTGTTTGTTTATCAAAATCAGTCAAACCACTATGTAAATAGATTAGAGCTATATTAAATTATATCGTCGTCTTAGAGCGAAACGGCATGACTGAACATTTAGCCAAAATTACATTACAAACATACTTGATCAGATTATCAAACTTAGTAGAATTATGTTCAACGGCGGATCCAGGGGGAGGGTCATGGGTATACGTTGTACCTCAAGAACCGACATAGGCTACTTTTTGTTAGAAAATAAGGGGGTATTGTATTATATACCCCTGAAGTATGCCAATTTCTATGTTGTACTGTAACATTAACTTTCACGTTATTGACTGCTACATGCATGTTAAAAGTGTTGACTTAGCATTAGATATTACTAGAATAAGTTTTATTAAATTGTATGTTTGATTGGGGAATTATAACTCTGACTTTAGAACCATCAACATGTGTTTCTTTTAATCACCAACTCACCACCTAGACACGATATCACACACCAATATCAGATGGCGACCCTTGCCGAAAACCGAACCAACGTGTCTTGGAATTAGATGTAAAGAAGAATGCAGAAAAAAAAATGTAAAAGAAGCAAATAAGAAAAAAAAACGCAAAAAAAACACAAAAGAAAAAGGAATTATTAAGAAATATAAATACCAAGAAGATTTGAATGAGGTTAAGAAGATACATCATAAGAAGTTCCAGAAGAATACCTACCCCGGTCATTTACGACGGTGAAATGGGAGGTCAGCAGAGTAAGGACGAAGTTGTAATTGCACAATCTGGCAATGGAAACTCCAGCGCAGAATCGAAGTCCATGAATCTGAGTGAAATTCTCACCATTGTCGTCGTGGTTCTACTAATTGTGTCGGTTGCGTACTACCTATACAAGAAGTGTCGACACCAAGCAGTGAAAGTGCTGCGCCGTGAACTAACCAGGACCCAGCTCACAAACAACAACGCCTCGACCTACGAACTGCCAGCAGCAACAGCCTAACAAACAAGCGGATCCAGCCCACGGAGTCCAGGGTAAAGCCCGGCCCAGTCATCGCAGCAACAATAACATCAGAGGTAACGAAGCAATACGAGAAGATAGAAGCTACGTGTCCCACTTTTGGAGCTGCCCAGGAATACTTAGATGCATCAGCCCAGTAACCATTTGGTTATAAACGGATAATGGGGTACGAAGAGTAATTTTACTTTAAGTTTTTATTATTATTTTGTGGTTATTTTGCGATTAATTAGTAGATATTTTAATGCGGCATACATATATGGTTTTTTTTTTAAAATGATTAGTTCATTATTATGTCAGATGAGTTAGTTAAATTGAAAAATGTATTGCAATACTATAAAGAGTACTTGGTAAAGTTAGGTCCAGAAAAGCGAAAGTCTAGCTTAGGCAATAAAAAGTTAGAGAATGCAAAATCAGAATACGATAAACTGTCGTTTATTTTGTCTCAAGTGTGTTTACAAATAGAGAATTCCGAAATAAGTTCTGAAGATACGATTTTAATAAATAAGCTAGTAGAAGATATTCATATATTAAATCGTAAAATTGTTTCATTAGTTAGTGAGCCTATGAGAACCGAAGTAGTGTCCAAAATGGCCACGGAAAATTTGCCTAATTTTGATCTTAAAAGCGCAATTTCACTTTTACCTACTATGACAGGCCAAGAGTCAGTTACCAAGCAGTTAATCGATAGCATCGAATTATACAGTACAATGATAAATAAAGCCTCTCAACAACAGTTAATTAGTTTTGTATTAAAAACACGATTATCTCAAAGCGCAAAATTACGTCTTTTGTCTAATTATGAGAGCACTAATATTTTGGTAAAGGACATGAGATCTAAATTATTACAAAAAGTATCTCCTGTCGCAGTTCAGGCTCAATTACAGCGCGCCAAACAAGGTCATAGGTCTATCGAAGCATTCGGTAGTGAGATAGAGAGCTTATTTGTTAACCTCACTATTGCTCAAGCTGACGGTGATGACAGCGCATATGAAATATTGCGTCCAATCAATGAGAAAACTGCGATTAAGAGATTTTCGGACGGTCTGTCAGACCTTCGACTTAGCACCATAGTAGCCTCCCGCCAGTTTTCATCGCTTCCTGAGGCTATCAGAACAGCTTTGGATGAGAAATCCATGACAACAAGCTCTGAGCACGAGGTTATGAAGGTAAGGCATTCCAATTTTGGCCCTCATCCTAGGTATAGCGGAAGTCATCGGTCGAGTTATTTTAGGTCGAATTACCAGAGTAACAAAAATAACAATTCTCATTCTTACAGAAATAAGCCGAACTATGGTAATTTTACACGATCAGGCTATGTTTCAAATATTAATTACAGGCGTAACAACTGTGGTAATTATAATCAAAGCGGTTCTACCGCTCAGCGTCGTGTTTACCCGAAACCAGCGGAAACGCGATCGCGCAACATGCTGCCGCCGCGCGTTCAGCATACTCAGCATTCACCTGAATTGAGTGCAATTAATAATGCGCACTTTCCTGAGAAATCAGAATTTTTTCGATCGCAATGAATGCACAGATAATTTAGTTTTGAACTTTAATAATAATAGTTGCATAGTTTCTTGCCGCGTAGATAAGGAAAACTTAGGTATAGATTTATTAGTAGATTCTGGCGCCAGTCTTTCGTTAATTAAGTACGATTGGTTAAGAAATTTTCCGGAATTAGAGAATAAGATAATAAATAGTAAGATAAAAATTAAGGGAATCAGCGGAAATCTTTATTCTATAGGTTATATTTTCTTAGACTTATATTTTAATAGCCTACTATTTACACAGAAATTTTACATATTTGAGAACATATCGTGTACAACCAATGGAATCTTGGGACAGGATTTCTTATCGACTTATAAAGCAGTTATTAGTTATGAAAACTGCACTTTAACTTTGACGAATAAAAATCAGTCAATTATTAGTCCTATTTTTAAAGGATATTTGCATACTATACCGCCGCGTTGTGAAGTGATTAAACGCATTCCCATTAACTTAATAAGTGATTGTGTAATTTTGGGTGGTGAAATACCATCGCACAATGGTATTTTTGTTGCGAGCATGATTGCAAGGCCCAGAAATGGGAACATCTTAATAAAAATTTTGAATACCACTGAAGAGGAGAAAGTTATAGACTTTTCTTTTTTAGATTTTCATAGTTTGGATAGTTTTGAGATATGTAGTTTTGACGATAGTTCTATTTCAGTAGATAGAGTCAAAACATTATTTGGTTTACTTGACTTAAGTTCATATTTGAATAAGGAGGAACAAATAAGTATCGAAAACATATGTGCGAAATATGCCGATGTCTTTCATCTTCCGGGTGATAAATTATCTGTCACAAATCTTATGGAACATTCGATTAAAATACATGACAATGTTACACCAGTGTATAAAAAGCCTTATAGGTTACCACATGCACTGAAATCGGAATTGCAAAGGCAAATCCAAGAGATGCTGGATAATGACATCATTGAGGAATCGAATTCCGAATGGTCCAGCCCAGTGTTACTGATACCCAAAAAGTGTGACAAGTTAGGTAATAAACAGTGGCGACTTGTAGTCGACTACAGAGAGCTTAATAATGTAATACAAAATGATAAGTTCCCGCTACCTAATATTTCGGAAATTTTAGACTCTTTGGCAGGTAGTATTTATTTCACAAAATTAGATTTATCGCAGTCATACTACCAACTTTCTCTCGATAAAGATTCACGTAAATATACAGCATTTACTACGGACAAGATATATCAAATGAAGAGATGTCCCATGGGTCTCAAAACCAGTCCTAGCGTCTTTTCAAGGTTAATGACAGTCGCAATGTCAGGGTTAAATTATAACCAAGCTTTTGTGTACTTAGATGATTGTATTGTGATAGGAACCTGCATCGAACATCATAATAAAAATTTAATTTTAGTATTAGAACGATTTCGAAAAGTAAACTTAAAATTGAATCCCTTAAAGTGCGAATTTTTACAACGAGAAATAATGTACTTAGGACATAAAATAACGTCTGAAGGCATAACTCCTGATCCTTCTAAAGTGCAAGTCTTGCAAAATTATCCAAGACCTTCAAACACAGATGATATAAAAAGATTTGTCGCGTTTGCAAATTATTATAGGAGATTTATTCCGCAATTCGCTAGTATAGCTTACCCGTTAAATCAACTCTGTAAGAAAAACACATATTTTCAGTGGTCACCTCAATGTGAATCAGCATTTAATATTTTGAAAAATGCTCTTAGTAGCCCGCCCGTCTTGCAATATCCTGATTTTTCATCAAATAATATGTTTATCCTTCAAACGGATGCATCAAAAACAGGACTAGGAGCTGTGTTATCGAATAGCTTAGGAGGAGTCATAGCTTACGCCAGTCGCTCATTGAAACAAGCTGAAATAAGATATCCAATCATTGAATTAGAGCTGCTAGCTATAGTGTGGGCTGTGCGTCATTTTAGACCTTACTTGTACGGAAAACGATTCAAAATTATTACAGACCATAAACCTCTAGTTTACTTATTTAGTATGACCGATCCGTCAAGTAGATTGACAAAGTTTAGACTACATTTAGAGGAGTACGATTTTAGTATTGAACATATTCCAGGTAAACAAAACGTAGCAGCCGATGCCTTAAGTAGGATAGGGTTCACGAGTAGCGAATTAAAAGAGTTAAACCAAAAAGTTGTGTCCGTCTTAACTAGAGCACAACGACAGAAATTAAGTAATAATCAAGGTATTATAAACACGGATCTACCTAGCCAGAACTCTTCGGTCGAAAGGCCTGATCAACCTCAAGTCGTTGAGCTTCTGAAAAAACCAACGGATGGTGTAGAATTAATATTGTGTTCAAGTTCTAATTACTATGAAAATAATTACATGAAAAAAGAATTCACAAAGAGTGATTCAGGCAATTGCGTATACGTGCCAACGGAATGTTGTATGTATCTATTTACTCGATCGTCATCTACTTACGAAGTGCTGATGAGAGAAATAGAATTAATGTGTAGAAAGAAAGGAATAAATGAGCTCATGATTATAAAAAATAAAAGTAATAAGAACGATGTTAATATGTTATTGAGGGAAATTAGACCGTTAGAGTCACCACGATTTGTTGTTATTAAGGACGTTGTACGTATTAGTAATCAAGATGACAAAAAACTAATTTTGAATGACTTTCATATTTTACCCACGAGTGGCCACGCGGGTATAAATAGGATGACTAATAACATAAAAAAAAAATATTTTTGGAAAGGATTGGATAATGATGTCCAAAATTATGTAAGGAAATGTAAACATTGCCAAATAAGCAAGTTTACAAACAAAAAAACTAAGCAGCCAATGGTCATTACGACAACTGCACATTCGTCTTTTGAAGTAATAAGTTTAGATTTATTAGGACCCTTAGAAATAGATAATTTTAGTAATAAGTATGCTTTAACACTACAGTGTAATTTAACTAAGTTTGTCGAAGCGTACCCACTGCAAAGAAAAGATGCAGAATCGGTAGCTCAAACTTTTGTTGAAAATTTTATATTGAGGTATGGTGTTCCCCATACCATTCTAACTGATCAAGGAACCGAGTTTATCTCGTCAATTTTTTCAGAAATTTGCAAGCTCTTAAATATAAAGAAACTACAATCTACAGCCTATCACCATGAAACTATAGGTGCACTAGAAAACACACATAAAAATTTAGGTGCTTTTCTTAGAATTCAGTGCGAATCATATAAACAGGATTGGAGTTCATGGTTACAATATTGGTGTTTTGCTTTTAATACCAGTGTACATACACAGACAAAATATACGCCGTATGAACTAGTTTTCGGAAAACTTTGTACTTTACCAAGTAATCTTCAAAATGTACCCATTGAACCTCTGTATAATTATGGTAGTTACCCATTACAATTGAAATTCAGATTACAAAAAGCACAATCAGATGCAAGAAATAATATTCTAGTTAGCAAGGAAAATAAAAAACTATGTTATGATAAAGATATAAATCCAATATCATATAAACCAGGTGATCTTGTATTATTAAAAAATCAGGTGCGAGATAAGCTTGACAAAATTTATTTAGGTCCATTTACTGTTATTAAAGATTGTTCTCCAAATGTAAAGATTTTGAAATATAATAAAGAATATGTTACTCATAAAAACAATACAAAATTATTTAGATGTTAAATAAAGTTCATTTTGTTTAGCAATAATCAAAAAAAAAAAGTATTATTGTATTCTTTTTTTTTTTTCTCTGAAACCGATGGGGTGTAACAGTGTACTTTTCAGGGGAGGTGAAGTATGCCAATTTCTATGTTGTACTGTAACATTAACTTTCACGTTATTGACTGCTACATGCATGTTAAAAGTGTTGACTTAGCATTAGATATTACTAGAATAAGTTTTATTAAATTGTATGTTTGATTGGGGAATTATAACTCTGACTTTAGAACCATCAACATGTGTTTCTTTTAATCACCAACTCACCACCTAGACACGATATCACACACCAATATCAGACCCCCCCCCCCTCTCTGATGGGGGTAATAATACCACCTTTGAAAGTTTATATGGGTAAATGTTGAATTTTTTGGTTGGGCATGAAATTTGGCACATATATAGCTCGAAACTTGGATTAAAATATATTTTACTTTTTTTTTCGAATATAAGGGGAGATAGGGATAAGACCGACCATGACAGGATGTAGTCCACGCGAACGAAGTCACGGGCACAGCTAGTTAAATTATAAGTTCTTGACTTGACCACGACTATATACTAATTGTTGACTGGCATCTGTTCAGATATTACTGAAGTAGGTAATGAATGTTCAGATATTGATGGTAACTTGTAGTGTATTTTGTTTTTATATTGCACTTCAAGATTGACCTCATCCCACCTGATGTTAAGTGGTAATGAGGTCCTTGCCTAAGGGTGCCAAGTACAGCATAATAAATCTGTTACTGGACTTGTCACCCTTACCTTGTATGGAACTTATTGACATTTTTATCTGTTCAGAAGTATTTGGTCACTTGTCTGCTCCGATATATCTGACGGCGACTGTACATATCTTGTTTGTTTCCAACGCGATAAAGGGAAATTGTCAGACACTCTTAGACCGGCCTCAGCCGAATCGGACAAATATTAATTTCGCAATAAAAGATTTGCCGGCCTCGTCCGTGCCTACATACCTAGCATGCGCTGTATGACACGAGATGACAATCGTTTCGATACTTTTGATTGCCTGATAGCGAACTGCACTCGTATTTTCAGCCAATCAGCAGCCGACGTACTCAACTTTATCGATTTCGATAATTGATAAGGGGGCAATAAAATTTACCGGGGCGCATCCTAAGCATTTTTTTTCAAATTCGAACAAGATATAAGTGAGTCGTCATCGGCAAATAAACGCATTTTACTTTATTGAAATAGCACAATGTTCAAGTAGCAATATAACAATTTGTAAAGAGCCAATCTATCGCCGAATCTGCAACCAAAGTTTCCCAAACTATTTATGGAAAATTCTGATGATCCTGGACGCCTTGGCACTACGTTATTACAACTCGAAAAAACAAATAAACCTGTCTATGGAAATTAGCGCGTCATGGTGTGTCATCAGAATACCAGCGCAGCTGCGGCATTGGATCCAATGTCGTGTCAGCTCATGCTGAGGCTGGGACCTAATTAGCCGCGCAATCTTAATGTTTTCTGTTTATTATTATTATTTTGTTATTTTACTTTATCTTTTGTTCGTGTCGCTTTAATGTCTGTGTACTTCTTATTGTTATTGTATTCAACAACGAAACAAAGAGCTCCTTATTTAATTGATTGTGCTGTTTCAAAAAAGGAAAGTTGGTCAATCAAGAAAGTGATTCCATTCTATTTTACTTTTCTAATATCAACATTGACTCGGCACAAGAAACCAGTCAATCTTTTATTTAGAAAGCTTCCAATCCAAATTGGTGGTAAGTAAAAAGCTGCCAAACTTTTTTTGTGACAGTAAGTTCCTTCTATTTAGGTACTATCGAAACCAAAAAAAGTCAAATCCTGACGACCTCCGTAGCCGAGTGGCAAGCGGGCCAGACGTTGGGCGCGCCATATCTGAGGTCCCGGGTTCGATCCCCGGTCGGGTCAACTTTTCTGTAATGTCTCAGATCTGGGTGTTGTGGTACCGTCGTTGTTTTTGATTTCCGTAATACAAGTGCTTCAGCCACTTACCACAGACTCAGAGCAACGTATGTATAGTTGTCCAATTTTTATTTATATTTATTCCCATTTGTCAACGCCCATTTTTTTCTCAGCCACTTAGACCCCCTTGGGGGACACACTCAAACAGTTTGGTTATCAGTACATCGTTCATAGCAGGTATGTACGATGTACTTGACAAAAACGAACTTAATATAGGGCCGCGAAGAGGGTACTACAAACGCTGTAATTGTAAACCCTAACCACATTACTTTTCCTCGAGACCCTAACTTTTCAACGAGAAAATATATTTCTCGTATATTCAAGGACCTTTCTTAATCGCATTTTCCAATATCAAGCTAGAAATTAAAATTCCCGATCGTAGCATACATGAGTAGGTTTATATTACTTTGTGAAAGTTTTCTCCTTAGACGAAGTTTAATATTAATGAACAGAAAAAATGCTAGCCTGATAAATACGACTTCTATAAATCATTTTCAAAACTAAAAAGGCAATGGCCAGCTCGTTGAATAGGTCTAGTACCAAAATTATTAAATGGGTCAATCAACTTTTATTTGTCCTGTAAGTAATATGTTTTGTCCCTGACCAATAATCGCAGTTCTAAAGAAAATTAAGTGGTTTTTTGGCATATGTCGCATTTATCTTATTATTAAGCAAACATACGAGTAAATTATTTTAAATAAATCACTATTAAACTGGAATTTTAATGGTTGTCCAGGTGACAAAACATCTGGATGTAGTGTTTTTTTATTTGTCCCCCAGTCGCTAATTACAATGAAACATTACTTTATACAAAAAAATATTATATGGCAATTAATTGCGCTTGTACATAATTATTCATTACAGTGTTCACTAAGATGCTAGCATATAGATTTTTGTTTGTTTCATAATTTTACCGAATTTTTTGCATGTTCGTTTTGGTCCCTATTATATTTTATTATTCCGACTTCCACCGGACAACGGTAAAAAAGTTCTGAAACAAAAACATAGATGGCTTGATCAGTGCCTTGACAATAAGTCGGTTGATTTGGTGACAACACTCATCTAACCGCTATTTTTATTTCATCATTGCCGCGGTGTCAGTCGGTCGCGCGCGTTTTGAAAAATTAGGTGGCTTTATTGTGTGTCCACCGGACAACCAGCACAAAAACGTAAGTATTTGATATATCGTAGTAAATAAAAGTGAAATATATTCTATTTTATCTATATTTTTCACTGCGCGTAAGACCTAATTTAAAATATCATTATTTTTTATCAGGAAACGCAAAGACTGATAAATGTCACTCGGACAACCAGTCACTTAGACAACCATTGTGCGTGGGACATAGGACAATTAATGATAGAATCAGCATAAAGCAATACTTTTTCTTTCAATAATTAGTCACTGAAGAGCCTCTTACAAAGACTAGAGCATTTAATATAAATAAGATTGATATTTTGACCAATTTCAACTTTTTACTTCTTGACGTGTGGAACACCGAGTCGATGAACGATCCGATGATCTCTGGTGTCAGAGTTTTCAAACCACCTACTACTAGCAGCAGGCCTCTGTCTGACATGATTGTGTAACGACTGCCATCTAATTAATCATTAACTAGAGTCATGTGGATTTCGGAGTAAAATTTACTATTTTATTTAAATAAATCGTGCTGCTCTATGTGAATTCTTAAAATAGAAATAATTATCTAAAGAAAAAATGTTGAAATATAAAAAAATTCAAATAAAATTAAAAAACTAAAATTTATCATTGATGTACACTTAAAAGTTGATTGACCCAAATATGTCGGGTCTGATGACGTATGGTCATTTTTAATTTTCATAGCCGTAGGTGCACTAGGAATAAATTTTATCGCGCTTTTAACAAATGTCAGAATCGATTAAATTCAATGCATCCATCCAGGCCATTCGCGGCCATCATCAGTCAGTCAGTTAGGAAAAAAATACGAGACTTTTATCGCATCGTGCGAGAAATTTGACATGTGTCACGTATATTGCATGCTAGTAGTAGGCCTAGCATGCGCATTACGTCAAATTGATCGCATGAGACGATTAAAGTTTCGATACTGTTGATTGGCTAATAGCACACCAGTCTCGTATTTTCAGCCAATCAGCAGCTGACGCACTGACTTCAATAGATTTTGATGTTTTTTAAAAGCACGATAAAATTTAGTCGCGTGGCGAATACTAGGCCTGATAGTCGCAACTATCTCACTTCTCATGGGAAAAAACCGTTTTCAAAAAAAAATTAATTATGGAAAAAAAATAACACGTTTTACTTCGTGAACTTTCAATGAATCTTCGAAAACGAAACCTTTCGTTCGTTGTGCCTAAAAATGTAAAAAAAAACGGGGATGGTACTAGTAAGCCGCGGCCACTAGTATTGAAGTATCATTAATACTGGAAACAGTAAAAAACACGTTAGACTATAAACTAAGGATTTTTTATCATCCTTTTGTTGTGGGGATAAGAACTAATATGGAACAACAAGCGCCCTATTGACCGTTCATCTAAATCATCAAACAAAACGTTCATGTGCGATTTATTATTTGTACATCTGTCAATAGAACCCTCATCTCTCTCTTGTCAATATACATGTCAATAATATAAATCTCTCAAGATTTATATCATTGACAAGTATACCTATGTTGACCACTGACAAGCTTGTTCGCTTGCACGTTTTAATATTATTGTAATACTTTTGTTTCCTGTTTCCAATCAATGACATAACATAAAAAAATTGACAACCTCTGTCGCGCAGTGACGGCGACCAAAGCGCGTAAGGTCCCTGGTTCGATTCTCGGTCAGGTCAATTTGGAGAACAAACTTTTCTAAATTATGATAATTATGAATCTTGATTATGTCTGTAAAACCAATTTCTGTAAATTTTTGTGTGCAATAAAGTTTATCTATCTATCTATTGACTTGGGTCTGGGTGTGCTGGGATGACGCCCCCAGTTATTACCCGTCTGCTGCTCACAAGTTTGAGACCAGGTGATTGGTGTCATTGTCTGGCGCAATTATTTATTTATTACCAGCGGTCCCGGCGAACTTCGTTTCGCCTTAGAGAATTTTTCCCTCTTTTCTGTTGAAATTTTTCGAATTTTACCATGGATTACCCTAATTTTGTAGCCTTTGTCAGATTGGAAGAATGTAGCATTCTATTGGTGACAGAATTTTTTAAATCGGCCCAGTACTTTTTGAGCCTATTCATTACAAACATACAAAAATAGGTACAAATCTTTCCTCTTTATAATATTAGTATAGATTTATTTATAAAAAGTCGAAGTAGTCCAAACGTTTGGAATGGATTATGTGAACACATGGCCCACTGCGGCTTCGCATGCATACTATGCCCGTTTTTTTCATATTTTATTTATTTGGAAGATTTACAGTTTAATATTTACTACAACTACCTTTACTAGTGGTTAAAGATCTTCACCATTTATAAATCTCCAACTATGCAATTTAAAATGGAAAAGTGAAAGTGTTGCTGATGTTTCAATACAAAATATTACAACTAACGTTCGTATTGTTTATATAAAGTACTAGCTGTGCCCGCGACTTCGTTCGCGTGGACTACATCCTTTCATGGTCGGTTTTACCCCTTTCTCCCCTAATATTCGAAACAAAAAGTAGTTTATATTTTAATCCAAGTTTCGAGCTATATTTGTGCCAAATTTCATATCTCTAACTTCAAAAATAAACATTTTTCCATATAAACTTTCTAAGGTGGTATTACCCTCCCCCCCCCCTTATTTTTTAATAAAAAGTAGCCTATGTCCGTTCTTGTGATTCAACGTATACCTATACCAAATTTCATCAATATCGGTTGAGAGGTTTAAGCAGGAAAGCGTAACAGACAGACAGACAGAGTTACTTTCGCATTTATAATATTAGTAGGGATGATTTAGTCATAGTTTAGCCTAAAGCCTACCTCGATAAACGGACTTTCCAACACAAAAATATTCAATTCGAACTACTGTTTAATCCCTCAAATCCATCTAATCTAACAAACTCTTAAACCGCCTAAATTGTACTGTAATTAATCTGTAAAGTTTTTGTGAAATAAAGTAGGTATATTATTATTAGTATTTATTATAAATAAATAAACAACACTTCTTAAAATTAAACAAAAGGCCTCGCAAACCACTTTTAAGCGGATGTCTGGGAGCGCGAATCTCACGCTACAAAACAGAACATATCATATCATATCTATTTATCTATATTTAGCTTTACAATATTACTATGAATACCTAAGTTACATTAGGTAGGTAGGCAGGGCCACTGAAGCGGCGAAAAGCTCAGCCATGAAAAGGGATTCGTGTGTTTACCAAAGCGGAAAGGGAAGGATTTTATACCCATTACTATTTGCCGACTGCTTTATTCGCCTAGGATTTTTACGGGATAATAAGTAGCCTATGTGCTTTTCAAATCAAAGCCAAATATCCAGATCCCTTTAACCTTACGACTGATGCTCGGTTCCAATATTTGAAAAACGAATCGTACTAGTCACGGAAAGTTATCAATCATAAAAGTCAAAGTCGATCTTTTTTATTCACATAGATTACATTAGTAATACTTATGAACAGTCTCCATATAAAGCAAATGAAGCTACCTCCGATCGGAACCTATAACTAAAGAGAAGATACCGGCAAGAAACGTTAGCGAACTATACGACGCGTAAGCTAAAATCGACTGACAGACGACTAATGACAGCTGATATGAAAATTAAATTTGAAATAAGAATTAACGACTCGTCGAAACATATAGTCATTTTTAAAACATTACGAATCGTAAAATAATGAAACCTGGCATAAGACAAAAGTTTTAAAGTGCAAAAGCATTTTCATGCTCAGCTGCACCAACATAACTTGTACGGTAACTGACAGCTGTCAAAACTGTCAAAATTGAAATTGTTTATTACAAATAAAATTGAACGAACTTATAACGAATTTTACACCATGCCATACCTACAGTGTGGTGTGTCAGTTGTAAATGAAATTAATTCAAAGACATGAAGAAAGTTTCAAAACATATTATTTAAATCTGGGATTGGTAAACGTAGGTACTGTAGGTATCGCAATTTAATGCGCAAGAAAATGATCACTAGTAAAGCACTATAAAAAATATAAAATCGTTTAAGCTCATTATAGCAGCTCATTATGAACCGAGGCACGAGATAGGGTTTCTTATTGAAAGGCCAATTTAAAAGTCTTTTGTCACTGGTTTGTAAACTTAATGACATTGAAAGTCATAAAATATCATTAAAAAGAAAATTTCTTGACGTGGAACAGACAAAATATGCCAACAAATCGTGAAACAAATGATAAATGAGTGAAAAATATTGGTACCTACTCAATCAAGTTGACAAATTGTTCTATTTTCAAAATCAAAATTAATTTCATTAAATTGGCCAGTTCTAGAATCTTTCCATTTAGCTCTGATTTAACAAGTTCCCTCTAAAATTTAATATTACTTTCGTTTGTTTCGTGAAATACATAGGCATATAAAATTTAGCAAAGAGTTTTGTTTCTAAATATTTTTTTTTAATTATATTTTTTATAAGTGGCCAACTACGAAAACTCTCAGTTTGGCCATTTTATAACTTTTTAACCTTTCAAATTACTTTTTTGAGATAGAAAAATACGGACACTGTACAAAACAACCACCGTATAAATATTAATTGAAAATTCGTCGAAAACGCGTTATGCTTTGTTGAAGTGCTCAGTAATTTAGCAATATTCTAAAAAAAGTATCTACAAACGCACGTAGACACAAATAGCACACATGTTCTACTTAATCAGTGGATTCGAATTAATTAATCACACGTTATTTCCCTGCAAGCTCGTTTCAAAACGAACGCTTTGCCTTGAAAAACCCCTTCCGGCATGAACCGTCAAACACAATGAGGAAATTAATTGCATTGCTAAACGTATAGTCTTAGCTTTATTTGCCATATATACGAAGTCGGTTATTAGCTCATGCAACGATTTTTCGTTATGGTTTTCAACATTTGGCTCTCTTTGCCTCCGCCATTTTGTTTTTTGGTATCCTGGTTGTTCATTATTTTGGTGCCAGGGCTCCGCTTGGAATCCTGGTTAGACGATCCTTGTTACATTAAACACATAGGGAAGTGGATGCAAAATTTGTTTTTAATACGTATCTATTTTTAAATTATCCAAAAATATGGGACACTTATTTTTGCTTATTCCACTTTTTTTATATTACACTTCAAGATTGACCTCATCCCACCTGATGTTAAGTGGTAATGAGGCTACAATCGCCTCAAAATCCGCGCGTTCTGCCGCGCCTGTCTCTAAACCGGCCATCATCGTACAAGCCGAAGATACGTCAAAGAAGCTTCAAGAGGTGGTTTCTGAGTGGAAAAAGGTAGTATCGTTTCGCTCCAAGAAATACGCGCCCACCAAGATTCAGCCTATTTCCAACGGAAAAATTAGAATCGAATTTGAGAAACCCGAACAATGTACAGAAACCATCTCTCGTACTAAAGAGGCACCGGGATTCAACGCCGAGGAGGCGAAGCGTCGACCACCGCTCATCATCCTGAGGGGCATCTCCAAGGAAGTCACTCGCGACGAACTGGTTGATGTCCTGCAGAGTCAGAATGACTTAGATAGTGTCCGCCTCTGCTTTCTCACCAACAACCGCAGCGAGCGTCTCTACAATGCAGTACTGGAAGTCACTCCTGAAACGCGCCGCAAAGTCTTACAACTCGGCAAACTCAACGTCGACTACAGTCGTGTCCACGTCGAAGATTTCCATAGATTCGTGCAGTGCTTCCAGTGCCTGCAGTACGGCCACACCAAGGTCAAGTGCACCAATGACATCAAACCGTGCTCCCATTGCGCTAGTGAGGGTCACCAGTTCTCTGCGTGCCCACACAAAGCCCTCCCTGAAAAGCGCAAGTGCTACAATTGTAGCAAGTTCAACACCAAGACTGGGAGTCATGGTGACGAGACTCATAGCGCCACTAGTGCTAAACACTGTCCCCGGATTAAGGCCATGATGGTCCGCATCGGTGACCAAACCGATTACGGCGTGTGAGTAAATTACCCGCACACGTCTTGTGCCTTCAAAAATTTTTCTTTCTTCGTCTTAATTCCTTTCAGAACTCCTCTCCCATTTTCCTGTAACACATCTTCTTTCCCTTAATTTGACTTCCACATCTCCTTTTCTCCAACTTTGTCCCTTCAATGAATAACCCCTCTATTTCCTATCTCCCGTATCTAATAGCGGGAATCCTATACTCCCCCAACTCTCCTTTTCCCGTATCCTTTCGCGGGATTGTTACTCTTTTCGGTTGAAATAGTCCATAGTTGTAAGAAAATCTTGATATTAATTCCACAAAAATGTTAAACACTTTCTGAAAAAAAAAAAAAAAAAAAAGTGGTAATGAGGTCCTAGCTTAAGGGCGACAAGTACAGCATAATAAAGCTGTTACTGGACTTGTCGCCCTTACCTTGAAGGCTTGACCCCTGCTACTAATGTAGCACCCTTTTGTAGGGAACCTTACTCACACGCAGGAACACAACAACAAAGAAGTGATTGTAATTTGGCTGCGGTCTTCTGTAAGGTGGAGGTATTTCACCAGTCGGGCTGCTCCAGTTCGATCGATAAATCGCTATGCCCTACCTCTCTTAAGAATAGCAGCGATATTTCAAATTGTATTGCCATAAGGCGTTATTAGTTCTTACATTTGGATGCCGTAAAGCCCCTACCCCACAACTTGGCATCGTTTAATCATATTCCTTTATTACCTTAAAAATAATAAAACCTTGAATTTTATTTTTAAACTGTATGAATACCTGTATAGATGTTTACTACTCTAAACGCGAAAACGAATTAATGGACTTGTATGAAATAGTGCATAGACAAGTTCGATACTAGAAGATTAATATTTATAAAGGATACTTAATATCACGAAGCGAATATAGTTGCGCGGGTAAAAGCTACTCACACATCTTTGACAACGATTTGAGCTTGGTGTTGCTGTAAATTAATAATGACTGTTACATTTGATTCGCTATGCGGTTTCTGATTTAGCTGAAAATTAGCAATCATATTTGATTTGAGTTCGAATAACAATGTATGCAAAAAGGGAAATCATTCTCTCGCTTATATTATCTGCTTAAGTAAGTACTTAAATGGTGAAAAAGAAGTGTGACACAAATTTGATATTTTTGAGTGATTTGAGTGCGAATGACAATGTGTGTAAAAGGGAAATAAAATTCTTGCCAGTGTAAACACACTTAGGTACTAATGTGGTGAATAAAAAGTGTGACACAGATTTGACCATTCTGTACCAGAGTGATATGAGCTTAAATAAAAATGTATGCAAAGATGGAAATAATTTTCACTGGCACCTGTGCACCTAAAATAAACTTTAATTTTAAAAGTGCATGACGTTACACTATCCAGTTTGAAATATTTTTAGAAATAAAATAAATATTCGTATGCGTAATTTAATTTCGCTATTTACATACCATTTATGATTTTTATTTGTTTTTACTTGACAACGTATTCAGAAGCCAAGGTGTCTTTGTTTTTCCAAACATTTCTTCAATGAATCTACTACGATCCGATTAGTAAATAGATCAAAACTAAGCCAAGTAAAGGCTTAGAAGTTATAATAATAACACTATGTATTTTAAAAAACTATACGTTACAAAAATATACGTTTATATTTATAAATTAAATTGTTTCCAAGTAAATTTACTGATTAAAACGTTGTAAATTTGGTTAAAAAGTTCGTGAATAAGGAGAAGTATCGTTTGCAAGAAGATCACATGTGAGAAACCGGGATTATTTTGACCGAGTCCTGATCAGCCGGCCGGCTGTCAAAGTGAACTAAGCAAATTCGAAAAAACAACGGATTTTACCGGGGGAGTATTGTTTTCTTAATTATTTTAGCACACAACCACCGATTAATGAAAACTTGTGATAGCACTTAACTAAATTGACCCAAAATCGAACATAGTTTGAGGTTATTGGTCTTTTTTAACATTGTTTTTTCTTTGTATTCATCTGCTACCTACAACTTGGTACATTATCTTGTAAAATACAGTTCTAAACAAGATAAATCACTTAATATAGTTACTTTGAAATTATCTACTTGTAATGGCTTAATGGTATTTGAGAAAACATTGTAGTTTGGTTGTGTACTTGAACAGAACAAAATAGTAAAGTAATAATGTGATCTGAGTATTTCCACCCTCAAGGAGTACAGTGCTTGTATTTATTTTGACTGATATCTGCTTTTTTTTTGGAAATTAGTAACCAAATTTCCCTTTTACAACTATTCTTTAAACATCAATCTTTTAATCTGATCACAGTAATTGCTCACTGGATTTTGCTTGATTTTCTAAGCATCTCTTTAACATAATTCTTGTAAACCATTTTAGATATGAGTGGCACTATGTCCTATTCAAAAATGATGACTCGAAAGGCTGCTGCACGGGATTTGGAAGTAAAACTTAGCAGGGCCCTATCAGAAATACAAGAATTAAAGAAGGACAATGACCAGCTTCTTTGTGAACGTGAAGAAAATGAGAAGGAATCATTAAAAATTATAACACACAACACTCAACTTAAAAGTGAACTAGCGGAGCTGCATGCTGACTTGGAAAATGCACTAGATCAACGACAACAACTTCTTGAGACAGTCAGAAACTTTGATCAGTGCTCAGAAACCTACGAGCGAACTCTGGAGCGCATCCATGAGCTTAAGGTGCCTCTACGCGACGCCAACAGGATCATCCAAGACTATGAAGATAGTAAATAGTGCCAAGAATTCCTACAAACTCAATGCCTGTATGAAGAGTTAATTGGGTCTCCGGGTGGGCATGTTGTTTCTACTGGTTATAAATTGGGTGGTAAAAATAACTTAATTGATACTAATAGTAAAACTAAAATTTGTAAATATATTAAAATTAACAAGTACATTAAAAAAACACAAAAATTAATTAAACGCCAAAAGTGTCATTACCAAAATATTGAATTGAGAAAGCAACGTCTAGATTTATTTGATAGCATAGAATTGTACAGTAAAAAACTTGATGAAAGTAGACTTAAGTATGAAACAGACATAAAAGCGTTGCAGGCTGACATTACACAACTGCATAGGTCACTTGATAGCATGTCTGGAAAATATAAGGCTGCGCAGGCCCAAATCAGCAAACACATCATAGCTACTAACAGTCTCATACACCAATGCAGTGCTAATCCTGGAGCTGATTGCTTAGATCAGTCCCTGGTCACGGCCATCCCTAATACAACACAATCATCACGCACAATATTATCTCATAGTAATAAAACTACTAAAAATGTGTTGCTATTCTCAGATAAGATAGGAGCTGGTTACGGACCTCTTTTAAACAAAAAAATTAATTGTGATTTTTTCAATCATTGTCTGCCTGATAGTCCACTTAGCCATATATGTCAATGCATGGAAAATAGTGACTATAATGAAAATTCTATTATAATACTTATGTTAGGAAATGGGCTAAATATCTGTAAGAAAGATATTCTTAAAAACTTTTCTATACTTATAGAGCTTAATGTGAAAAAAATTATTTTGTGTGCACGACCCTTTTCTAAAGATTACACAAGTGAACAAAACAATAGTATTCACATGCTGAATACTTTATTATATAACTTAACATATAGTCATAGCGACAAGTGTGTCTTTTTTGACACCAATAAGTTTATTAAAAATAAGTTTATTTTGACTGGCAAATTTTTTTCTTTGCCCTTTAACATAAAAAAGGAATTGGCTACATTGCTAGCTCATAATATTAATATTATTTTTACACAGACTTTGGAACTTATTCCAAATAATTTAAATTTAAGTCTCAGACAATAGAGGAAAACTCTTGCAATAAATTAACAAAAGATAAGACATATTCTTTCAAAATTGTTCATCAAAATATACAGGGTCTTCCTGGTAAAGAGCTGGAATTAGAGTTATTTTTAAATGAAAATATAATTCATGTATTATGTCTTACAGAACACTGGTTGAGAAACCATGAGATGATCCTTAATATAGATAATTTTAAAGTTAGTAGTTCGTTTACAAGAAAATCTGCTATCAGAGGGGGATCATTGATCTTACTAAATAAATTGTTAAAATTTAAAGAACGCCAAGACACTGTATCTCTCTCATCGGAACGTACTATCGAACTGGCATGTGCAGAGCTTGAACAGTACATTATATTATGTGTTTATAGGCCGCCATCTGGTAATTATGTTTTATTTGAGTCTAAAATGGAAGAAGCCTTGAGGAAAATTAGTAATTGTAATAAAAAAGTTGTAGTGTGTGGGGATTTTAACAATTTCCAATATATTAAATATTGGATGGATCCCAAAATTCTTGTAGATTTCTGAATCTTTTCCAATCATTTAATTTATTTAATCTTTATAATGAACCTACACGTATTACTCACACTACAACATCATGTATCGACAATATCTTTAGCAACTGTAGTGTTATTGAAAAATCGATAATTAATTTTATTAACTCCGACCATAGTGGTCAGATAGCCACATTCGAGCACCACAATTTATTAGAGCCGTCACTTGTTGTTTGTAGACCTATTACCACAAAACGTATAGCGAAATTTAAAATAAAAGTTTCCGATAAAGTTATTCAATCTAACTTTGATTCTGAAAGTAGTGTTGATCATTTGTATGAACAATTATTTAATGTGGTAGAAAAAGAATTCAACGATATTTTTACTAAAAAAACCGTTACAGTAAACACTTCTAAAACAAAATTCAAAGCACATTCAAATGACCATTTAATGATTGAATATGTTAGAAATTATTCCAAGCTATTTAAAAAGGTATGTGCTGTTGCCAAGTCTAACTATTTAAAGAAAAAATAGTAAAAGCCACAAATAAAAGCAAAGCTACATGGCAAGTAATTAATAAAGAGACTTGTAAAAATAAAACAAAAGACCACAAACTTTCTCTTAAAGTTGATGACATTATTCTTAACTCTGATACTGATGTGGCAAATGCATTTGAAACATTCTTTTCAAATATAGCAATCACAACAACAAGTGTTTTACCCTCAAATCCATTCATTGCCGAATCCCTCCTTAAATCACATGTGGATGAGTGTAAAACTGCTTTTCATTTTGAATATACTAATTATCAGGCTGTCATTAAGGTTTTCAGAGAGTTAAATATGAAAAAGACCGAAGATTTGTGGGGACTCTCGACAGATATACTAAAACACATAATAAACTGTACCGCCCCACACTTAGTAATAATATTTAATAAATGCATCGATGAAGGTAGTTTTCCGAACTTGATGAAGTTCAGTAAAATTATTCCTTTATTTAAATCAGGCGATAAAACTAACCCATCTAATTTCAGACCAATTTCAATACTACCTGCGTTTAGTAAAATCTTTGAAAAAATTATATACCAGCAGCTTCTTTCCCATTTTACACAAAATGATTTATTACATAAAAATCAATACGGATTTACAAAAGGCAAATCCACAACTGATGCAGGAGTAGCATTCATTAAGCACGTGTTTGATGCGTGGGAGAGCAAACAGGATGTGGTTGGGGTTTTCTGTGATTTATCAAAAGCGTTTGATTGCGTTAATCATCAAACGTTGATAATGAAGCTACGGCATTATGGTGTTTCGAAAAATTCATTAAATCTGATACAGTCATATCTATCAGATAGAATTCAGAAAGTAAATGTTAATGGAGTAAATTCACCCGGCGCTCCTTTATGCATGGGGGTACCTCAAGGCTCCATACTAGGACCTTTGCTCTTTTTAATTTATATAAATGATCTCCCATCTTTTACAAAACACTTGTGTCATACAGTTTTATTTGCGGATGATACATCATTAATTTTTAAAATTAATAGACAACAACAAAACTTTGACAATATTAATTATGCTCTGTCTGAAGTAACACAATGGTTTAGAACAAACAATCTACTACTTAATGCCAAGAAAACTAAATGTGTAAAATTCTCAATGCCCAATGTGAAACAGGTCAGCACAATGATAAAAATGAGTGATGAGCCTATTGAGGTTATCAACTCAACAGTATTCCTTGGCATCACTTTGGACTCAAAGCTGCAATGGTCTCCTCACATTGTTACTCTTGCAGGAAGACTGAGCTCAGCAGCATATGCAATTAGAAAAATAAGAGATCTTACTGATGAGGAAACAGCGAGATTAGTTTATTTTAGCTATTTTCACAGTGTAATGTCATACGGTCTGCTCCTGTGGGGGTCTGCAGCCGATATTCAGACTATTTTTGTCCTACAGAAGAGGGCTATTAGAGCTATTTACAAACTTGGACCTCGTGACTCACTACGAATTCTATTTAAGGAGATCAACATCTTAACAGTCGCATCGCAATATATTCTCGACTGTTTATTGTATGTTTACAAAAACCTGCACAATATTTTTAAAAAATCAGATATACATAGCTTTAACACCAGAAATAAACATAAACTTGCTGTTCCAAATCGCAGACTCCATAAAATAGGAAATTCATTCGTTGGGTTAAGCATTAAAATGTTTAATAAGTTACCGCAAACTATTGTTAAATTACCTATGCACAAGTTTAAGTTAAATGTAAAAAATCTACTAATGAAAAAAGGCTACTATACGGTTAATGATTTTCTAATAGATAAAAGATTTCCGGCCTGATACATGCCACTGTTCACATGCCTGCACATGTACCTACTTGTTTTATCTTTTTTTTTTTTCTTTCTCGCACTTTTATTGTGTTGACATCTTTATAGTTTCATTTTATTTTATTATTTGAAAAAAATGTTATAATTAAATAATTTTATACGATGGACAATGATGAATAATGACAATGCTATTTGTATTTATCTGAATAAGATAATTTTGTATTGAGATGACATATTTTAATTTATTTTTTATTATTTTAAGAAATGACATTAAACATCTTTTTTGTTTATTTATTTTATGATGGACATAATATAATGATAATGCTATTTGTATTGATCTGAATAAGATAAAAGGTAGGTACATGCTTCGTGCTCCAGGTCCTATAGTTAGGTTGATGATCTAAATTTTTGTTAATTGGTCGCGTTCTTAGGGGGACTGTAGTAGTCATGCTCACTAAAACGTCACTGGGGTGGTGGCGCTATGTGGCGGGTCGTTACATTCCCTTCAATATGGTTGAGTGAAGCGATGGCTGGCACATACGTCATGCTTGTGAACAGGTGCCACCTTTGGGGACTGGTCTGCTCCAGTTTACCTATTAAAATAACTTAATGCTTTTGTTCACTCATCAAAATAAAACTATATGACTTGGTCCAAAGTGTTCTACACATAGCTATAAGTTAGATACTGGCACTGTAACTGATCTGCTGAGTTTCTTACCGGTGTCTTCTCGGTAGATATAGGTTCCGAACCGGAAGTAGAATCACTTTGCATTATATACAATGACGATTCGAAAGTGTTATTATATGTAACCTACTTGAATAAACAAATATTGAATTTGAATATCACGTATAGTTTTTTTATTCAACCTTATAAAGTAATTTCACTGACTTGTTTGCTGAGTAAATATTCAGTTTTGTTGTATTAATTTTATGATTAAAGATTCGGATTAGTTTCTGAATGACTTCAAGACAATATAAATTAAACCATGTTTTGCTATGTTTATGGTCAAATATTTTTTTTTGCTTTGGTAGGTCTTCTGTTCCTATGGCATCACCATCAAGGCAATGAGATCCACCGTGGGTTTTTCGTGGGTATTCCTGCCCGCATAAGGGCAGGGAGTCCCACACACGCTGTCACCTTTTTTTTTTACCTGTCTCGGGTACGGCGTGTCAGTGCATTTCCTTCCGAAACAAAAGGTCAAATATTTTTGGCCCAATCAGCTTCTATTTTGTTTTCAACCCATTCATAAATGCGCCTTGAGCTTCGAAGCGAGTTTGTCGGCAAGATCTATCAACGAAGTCCCGAGGCGGTCTTAAACGCAAATTATTATCAATATCTACGCATAAATTACCTATTTATAGGAGCGCGTGTAACTCATTGACTCGATAAAGTGTTTACCAATAATTGCTTCATTGACTGGATAGATTTGGGATGGAATGGAAGATTTTATTTGACTTTGACCACACAAGATCGTTTTTTGTAACGAACACTGTTCTTTCTGACCAGTATCTTCTCTGTAGTCATTGGTTCTGACCTGGAGGTAGCTAGATAGATAGATATACTTTATTGCACAAAACTTTACAGAAATAGGTTTTACAGATTGATTATAGTACAATTTAGGCGGTCTTATCGCTAGAAAGCGATTTCTTCCAGACAAGCTTAAGGTAGAGGAAATAGTAGCTTCATTTGTTTTATATAGAAGATTCTTGAATATAACCGTTGTAATTCACATGAATAAAAAAATTCTCATCCTCCTATTGGCTATATTGAAGGCATAGGCAAGTAGGTAATAAGAACAAGACTCACCATCAAGCTATCTCCTACTGAACCGGATCTCGCATAATATACTTGACAAACGTGGCAGACGGTGATTACGACCAACGGCACGAAGTACATCGCGCAGAGACAGAACACCTTCTGGTCGCTGCTAAAGGCGTCGAAACTTATTCCGCTCAAAAAAGAGAGAGCTCAAAACTTGAAGGCATAGAACTAAGAACAAGGTTTACCATCAAGTTCATTGGTGCTGCGCTGGATCTCCAAGAATATACACACGTAGTAGACGGCGATGATGATTAAGTATAAGAGTTCTTCATCGTAAAACTGATGAAGAAGTTGAAAAGTAAGGCATAGAATATAGCTCACCAGCAAGTTATTTGCTGCTGCGCCAGCTCTCGCATAGTATACATACGTAGCAGACCGTGATGATGACTAAGAGTACAAGTTCTTCGTGAAAACTGATGAAGCAGTTGAAATGTAAGAAGTTATTAGATCAAGGCTCATAATCAAGCTATTCGCTACTGAACCGGACCTCGCAGAAAATATATACGTAGCAAAACGACGTCACAAGTTCTTCGTCATAAAAATTGACGAAGAAGTTGAAAGGTATGTTCTAGGATTTTAAAATAAGGCTCACCATCTAGCTCCTTGCTGCTGCGTCGGATCTCGCAGAATATGCAGACGTAGCAGACGGTGATGACGACCAGAGGCACGAAGTACATCGCGCAGAGACAGAACACGGTGTAGGCCACCTCCTGCTGGTCACTGCTGAAGGCGTCGAAGGACACGCACTGCTCGAAGCCCGCCACACGCGGGTGGCGCTTCACTCTGAACACGATGCTCTGTTGACAACACACAAGGTTGGTTTATTCCCGGTTCCAATATTTGAAAAACGATCCATTCTAGTTACGAATCGTAATGAATTATACGAGGCGTAAGCTAAAAACGACTGATGAGAGCTGGAATGGAAAGTAAATTATGGAACGGTTTAATATTAACGACTTGGTTGGAGAAAAACGGGTACTCATTTTTGACACATAACGAATCGTAAAATATTGGAACTGGGCATTAATTGACTGGCCCGATGGAATAATGGTAAGCGATCCTGGCTGCTGACCTATGAAGAGTATGGGTTCGATTCTCCCCAGGGCAAATATTTATATTATGAATGTTTGTGTTTTTTTCTGTGTTTATAAAATTCCGGCCGTCTTGATGTGAAAACTACCACGCCCTGTTTTGACCACAACAGTATATCTATACTTATAATAAATCTGTAGAGAGGTCAATTCTGTACATGAAATATATTTTCAAAATAACTATCAGGGGGTGATTAGTGATCGATACTGATGCCAAAAATGCAATCAGTAAATTTTTTGTCTGTCTGTCTGTCTGTCTGTCTGTCTGTCTGTATGTTCCTTATAGAAACAAAAACTACTCGACGGATTTAAACGAAACTTGGTACAATTATTCTTCATACTTCTGGGCAGGTTATAGTATACTTTTCATTACGCTACGATCAATAGGAGCAGAGTAGTGAAGGGAAATGTTGGGAAAACGGGAGAAGTTACTCCATTTTTTAAGCTTCCGTCGCGTGTGCAGCCTTAATGGTTAAAGTTACATAGAAATTATGTATGACAGAAATATTTTACATAAAATTGACTAAAAAATATCCCGCAACAGCATATGTCTATCTTTTATGGTTGACTCACAATAACACGTGTAACTCCTGATAGCTTAGCAGTTCGGAGCATTCTGATTATATTTGTTTACTCTTACGTTAATAATACTCTCATTCATCCCTAATTTAAAAAAGTTATCATTATTACCTATTCAATAAAAAAAGAATCATAGAAATCGGTATAGAAACACCAAACTTATACATGAAATAAGCCATCGCGCCGTCGCACGTGAATACTGAATCATGCTATAAGGATTATTTTTGTGTAACGGTTGCCGCGCTCGACACGGGTCGCGGCGGCGGTAGGGTATAAAAAGGCGGGAGTAATAAATCTGTAAAGAAGTCAATTCTGTATAATAAATATATTTCCAAAATTACTATCAGTGGGTTATTAGTGATCGATACTGATGCCAAAAATGCAATCAGTAAAATGTATGTCTGTCTGTATGTATGTCTGTCTGTCTGTCTGTCTCTCTGTCTGTCTGTTTGTTCTTCAAACAAACAAAACAAAACAAAAACTACTCGACGAATTTTAACGAAATTAGGTACAATTATTCTTCATACTCCTGGGCAGGTTATTGTGTACTTTTCATCACGCTACTATCAATAGGAGCAGAGCAGTGAAGGGAAATGTTGGGCAATCGGGAGAAATTACTCCATTATTAGGTATTCGTACATCCGTACCCAAAGGGTAAAAACGGTACCCTATTACTAAGACTTCGCTGTATGTCCGTCCATCTGTCTGTTTGTCTGTCAACAGGCTGTATCTCAAGAACGGTGATAGCTAGAGAGTTGAAATTTTCACGGAATACTTATTTCTTTTGCCGCTATAACGACAATAATTAAAAACCAAATAAAATAATTATTTATGTGGGGCTCCCATAGAACAAACGTGATTTTTTCCAATTTTTTGCTTGATATTAATAGAAACTGTTGTTGAACGCTTGAAACATTCACAGAATATTTGATTGTATATTTTCTTCGAAAATAAATAATTAAAACAAAATAAAATAAATATTCAAGGTGGGGTCTCATACAACAAACTTTATTTTTAGGCGTTTTTGCTAGATGTTAGTTATAGACAGACTTCAGCTGATGAAATATGGAATAATTCAGGCTACTTTTATTTAAGAAAAAAATCATTCAAACTCATGTAGTCCACGCGAACGAAGTCGCCGGCACAGCTAGTACCTAATAAAAATGTTATTTTTCAAAAGGTGTTCTTTTCTAAAGATACAATATTACGAGTAGTATACTTCCACACACCTTATATACAGCACATATGTTTAATTTCAAGTCTCTTTCTACAAAAACATTTCATACAACCTTACAGCACCCATTTTAACCCTTTATGGGTAGAGTTTCGTAAAATCCGGATGTCTACATCCTAAAAGGAGATTTCGTGATATTCAGACAGTGAATGGCATTTTTCTAATGTATTTACATGTATTGTGGCAACATATTAGGTTCCCGCTTTCTGAACATAAATTCTTAAGCTACTTAGGTACTTCGAGATAAATATACCATGGTACATAATATGATAAATTTGTGTCCGTACGCTACACATATAAAAAATAAAATAAAAATAGCCTTTATTTCCTCTGACCTTAAATACACTATTTAGAATATTAGCTTCACTATTTTGTAACATATAATTAAATTCTAAACTATCACTTTTATTTCAACTATAAAACAATATCTATACTTATTTCTTCTAGATATGTATTGTATATATATTTTTTTTTTTCTCTCTTTATATCAGCTACCAGGTCAGGTTATCTTGCGACATAGGCCTCCTCAAGTTCCCTCCATTTTTGCCGATCCAGCGTTGTTCGCCTCCAGCCCTTGGGGAGATCGTCTTCCCACCTTTTCATCTGCCTTCCTCTACGCCTTTTTCCATCCCTTGGGTACCATTCAGTAACTTTTTTGGACCACTTTCCTGTTGTTGTTCTCATCATATGCCCTGTCCATTTCCATTTCAGGATACGCGTTTTTACTTTTACATCTGCTACTTTAGTAATTTTTCTTATTATTGTTGCTTTCCTTTTGTCTATCAGTCTTAGACCCATCATACTCCTTTCCATTCCTCTTTGACATACGCTTAGTTTGTGTTCGATCTTCTGAGTTAGCGGCCAGGTCTGGCAGCCATATGTAAGGCATGGCAGTATGCAAGTGTTAAAAACTTTTCTCTTTTCTGAAATGGGTATTGTTTTGTTTTTCATTACTTCCTTTAGGGACCAGTATCTTTGCCATGTATTGTTCACGCGTCTTTCTACTTCTTTGGTTGATAAGTTTTTAACAGATATAATTTGGCCCAGGTATACGTATTTTGTTACGTATTCGATTTCGTCGTCGGCCACATAAATTTTAACTTCGGGCCTATTTGTCATCAACTTTGTTTTTGCCGTATTCATCGATAGCCCTGCCTTTATACTTTCTAATGCCAGCTGTTGCAGCATTATTTGTAAGGTGTTAGGGTCTTCTGCAAATAAAATGAGATCGTCTGCGAATCTTAGATGGTGTAATTTTTCACCGTTTATATTTATGCCGAAGGTATTCCAGTCTAGTTGCCTAAAGATGTTTTCCAAAACTGCATTAAATATCTTTGGTGACAGTGGGTCTCTCTGTCTTACTCCTTTCTGTATTTTGAATTGATCACCGATCTTTTCTAGTTGCACCTTCGCTGTGCTGTTGACATATATTTGTTTGATAATCCTTATATATTTACTTGCTACTCCTTGGTCTTTTAGAGAATCCCAAATGTAATTGTGCTTCAAAGAGTCGAATGCTTTATTGTAATCTACGAAGGATAAGTAGTATGGACGGTCATACTCATTGCATTTTTCAATAATTTGTTTGACAGTATGTATGTGGTCGAGTGTTGAAAAATCTGAGCGTAATCCTGCCTGTTCTTGTGGTTGATTACTGTCAAGAGTTTTAGTCAGTCTGTGGAGTATAATTTTGCTAAATACTTTATACAAATTTGACATCAAACTAATGGGCCTATAGTTATTTATATCATTTTTATCTCCCTTTTTATGCAGAAGTATTATTGTTGACGATGTCCATTGGGCTGGAATCTGTTCTGTGATTAAAATTTCGTTACATATATGTGTAAAGGGTTGTATTATCTCTTCCATTATAATTTCGAGTAGCTCATTGGTTATTCTATCATCTCCAGGTGATTTCCCTACTTTCTGAGTTTGGATAGCTCTTCTTACTTCATTTTGCATAACAGAGGGGGTTGGTTCTGGGTTTGGGTCTTCATCTGTTGTTATTCTACTTGCACACTCGCTTGAGTTATCTGTATATAATTCTTTGTAAAAATCTGTAGCTGTTTGTAAAATATTTTGACGTTTAGTTAATGTTCGTATTTTGTTGTCTTTATCTCTCCTTATCGTTTTAGGTATCCATGTTGAATGTTCTTTTAGTTGCTTTAACGCTCTCTTGATTCCCCCTGTTTTATTTATTTGTTCTCTTATTATCTTAAGCCGATTTGCTTTTCTATGGTTTCTAATTGCTTTTGAAATGTCTTTACTAATTTTAGCTATTTTGGTATGATTTTCTTTTCTGTTTGTTATCATTTCTTTTCTTTCGTTAATTTTTAATCTGGCTTCTTCTCCGATCTTATCTTTTGTTTCTCTTCTTCTACAATATTTAATTTTTGATAGCGCTTCTTCTAAGACATTATATTTTTCTTGTACATTCTCTTGTTTATTAACATTGTGTAACGATAGTTTTAATTCTTTGAGGTTTTGATCCGGAATATGTATTTTGGTCTTCCAATTTGTTACATGGAATTTTTGTCTTTGTATTTTTATTTCTTTACATGTAATAGTTCCTCTTACCATTCTATGGTCTGAATTAAAATTTAGGTTGGACACTACACCGACATTGTTAAAAATCTTGGGCATGTTGGTAGTTATGAAATCTATTTCATTTCTGACTTTACCATCTGGTGAAATCCACGTCCATTTTCTGTTATGTTTATTACGAAAGAAAGTGTTCATTATTCTCAAATTTTGTTCGTAGCAGAGATTCATTAATCGTTGACCATTGTCGGTCCTCTTTCCCTGGCCATATTTACCTATGATATACTCTCCTGTATCCGATTTGGTTCCTATTTGACCATTGAAGTCTCCCATTAATATAATATTCTTATTTACTTTCTGCATAGTTTCGGTAAGACTTGTATAAAATGCATCTTTTTCACTATCGTTTGCTTGATCAGTTGGTGCGTAACTCTGTACAATTGAGAAAGGTTTTCTGAAGCCAGGTATTCTTATGTTTAGGATGCCAATTCTATCTGATATGCCGACGAATTCTTCTATGTTCTGTTTATATTCCTTCCTAACCAGAAATCCAATACCGTTACTTCCTTGTATCTCTCCTTTGTAGTAGAATATGTAATCTTTAAATTCTGTAATTTCTTCACCGGCTCTCCTTACTTCACAGAGCCCGATAATATCCCATTTAATACATTTCAGTGCTTCTTCAAGTTCAATTAGCTTTTCTTCTGTTCTTAATGTTTTTGTATTAATAGTTGCTATATGTATTTTGTTCATGTTGTTTTTGCTGGTTTGGGTAGATGGGGAGGTTTTTGAGGGTAGTGGTCGATCAACCCCACGGAGACCAGCCGGGTTGGGGTTGTTCCGCTTCCGGTAGCTGATACTTGATTGTTATTTGTTTTTGTTTGTTGATTGTGCGATAGAGACTGAATTTGATCTTGCTCTCATTAAATCGTAAGCATTTGTTCTGTTTGTTTTAACGTTTGTAGCCGTATTCATTGGCTTTTTAGGGTTTGTAGATGATCCAGGTGACGTAGATTCTTCTCTTTTTCGTTTTTCTATGTTAGTTGCGTTTTCTTCCTTCACTATCAATTTATCATATTTTATGTATGCAAATTTTCCTTTGGCTCTTTCTTCTTTAAGCTGTTGTTGTAATAGTTTACGTTTTTCTAATACTGATTTTGGATAGTCTTCTACTATATAAACATCTTTTAGCTTCTTTTTGTTTTTCAGAATATCTATTTTTTTCCAATAGTTAGTGAACGAGATCAAAAGAGGTCTAGTTTTTTCTTTCTTTTTGTTTCCAATTCTGTAAATGTTCTGAATATCACTATCATCTATCGTAATATTTAGATCTTTTTTAATGATTTCTTTTACTGTTTGAAGTATCTCAAATGGATTTTTCTCGATCTCTTCCAGTTTAAAAAGTAGTATGTTATTTCTTTTCTTTTCATTTTCTAACTTGTATATTTTGTTTTCCAAGGATTCTACTTTCTCTTTCAAGTTTTTGTTTTCTTCTATTATTGGCTGTAATTTTTCCTCCATTTTTTCTAGTAGGCTCTTAGTAATTGTTGTGGTTTGCTTATCCATTTCAATTTTTATTTTTTCAAAAAATATTTCAAATTGCTGTTCCATTTCTTTTCTCTATTAGTAATTTAAATTATTTGAATTCGCTTTGTAAACGTAGTAAATCTGCTTGAACGAAACGTTAATATTTATGTTTTGTTGAGAAAGTGTATCCGAACGCTAATTCTTGTTGTTATGTTGGCAGTACTTTTTAATCAACTTCACTCATTCACTGTTGTAGTTCGCGATTGTCTATTGATTGGAATGTTTACGATACGTCGTGTCGTAAGCCTTTGACAGCTAACCTCAAAGTATCGTTGTATGTGGATACTTAGTTTTTTCACTTTCCAGTTTTTATTATCAATTTGTGAATACGGTATCGTTGCACAACACTTCGGGGCTCGTACTTACTGTGCCTAGCGTACTTCTTAGGTAGTTATTAGTTTATTTATCACTATATTTTACGGAGCGGCTTTCTAAGATGGTTACTGTTGGACGACCGGAACCGGAAAAAAACGCTACACATACGTTTGTAAGAAACATATGCCTACAAACTAAATTAAAGCGTCTATGATCAAATTAGTCAAAGGCATCATGCCTGATGAATTTTATCGGTATGAATTTTAATTATTTCTCAACTGAGTAATCGCTTAGTAAAGAAAAAGTTAGGTTTTGGCATATTTAATTAATTTTTCTTGATTTTCCAACTACCAATATTTTTACTTTATTGTAATGATTAAAAAAACGATTTTCGCCATCCCTTATTATTAAAAACACAACCTAAAGTTCACTTATGTAAAAACTCGTAAAAATGTAAAACAGTGATTGTTTCGTGCCCCGCGGATTGTTTCACGAATATATTTAATAAAAATGCAACAAGTTCTACTAAGACTAAATTTTATAGGATTGGAAAGATTAAATTCCGAAGTTTAAGCCGGTTCTGCGAGCGAATTTGAATCGCAAGGAATTAACCGAAAACAAACTTTTTATATTCACTTTCAAAATTAAATCTAGGATGAATCAACTTCACATTTATTAATAAACTAGCTGTGCCCGCGACTTTGTTCGCGCGGACTACAAGATTTTTATTTTTATTCAATAAAATTCAATTATTTTTCTTAAATAAAAGTAGCCTAAATTACTCCTTATTACATCAGCTACCTACCAGTAAAAGTTCCGTGAAAGTCGGTCCAGCCATTTCAAAGATTAGCCGTAACAAACAGACAGACAGACAGTCAAAATTTGTAAAAAAAAAAGATTTTGATATATATGTATGTATACCGCCTATATTTTTATATGCATGTAGTGAAAAGTGGTTATTTTAATATTACAAACAGACTCTCCAATTTTAGATTAACAAAAACTTTATAGTATAATAACTTTCAAGAAGTACAACGGGTGAACTTAATGCAAGGTGCATTATCTATCAGTCAATCCTTTAGTCATGTAGAGAGTTTGTTTATGGATGCGGTAACAGTAAAACAACTTCGGAAGTTGCACGTACGGCGCTTAATGCTTTACCAACCAAGGTAACCGCAAGTAGATGTGCGCCATGATTTCATATTATGATTACAAGTTACCCACTTGATCACAATGAATCATAACAGTCAACTCAGCTGTAACAAGTTCAATGATCTTTATCACGGAAACTCGTTGAGCCATAGTTATTGAGATACCATTAGACATCAATGAATCATAAATGATGTCGCTACTTCCTCATCCGAGATCGGAGGCCGATCCTTCCGTGATTTCCCTCTTGGCTCGGTTAGTTCGGCCCTATCGAATTTCGTCATTTGTAAGGTCTCGTATTCAGCAACGAGGTTTTGTGTTCGCAAAATAAGAAACTTTATTGTCATTGATCTTGTTTATTATAAACGAATAGAACAACGAATCTATAAATAAATTAAACGTGAGAGACATTTTAAGACTGGCTACAAATATTTTTTATTCCTTATCTGTGAAAAAATATTTTCAGTTTTCGCAACCAACTTAAACGGCTTCCGGTACGTGAACGGAGAAACACTAGGCCTGTTATTCAATTTTCTCAAAAATCCATTGTCCCCGTCCTATCTTAAGAAACAATTCCAATACCTATAGAATAGAATAGAATAGAAAAATATTTATTCAGTGTAATTATAAAATTAGTAACATGAGAAAATAAAAAAGAACAATAGGTACAGAACACTGAAAAGGAACATACTCAGCATGTGTCGGGGGGCCGAGGACTCCCCGACGCTGGTCTTCCGTATGTGCCCAGAGAGTGAGCACTACTGCACGTAGGCAGCATTCAGTTTTGAACTCAAACCAATGTCTATGTCTTTCTCACGACCGTTCTCTTCGCTCCTCAGACAACCACAGCTTAAGCATTCCTCGACATCATACCGAGTTCCTCTCCAAGTCTTTCACTGTGCAAGCCATCCGGCTTTGGAATGCTCTGCCCACCGAAACTCGACAGTCCCTCACTATGGGAATTTTTAAATTAAAATTTCGTTTGCTCAAATTGATGTATATATATATATATATATATATAAGTTAGTAAGTTTTATTATTATATTTATTTATCATGAACCCATGTATGAATATTCTATTCTCAAGTTTAATTTTCTGCTATTTATTATTATTCATTTTGTTGTAATCCATATTTACTCACATTTTCACTGTTACCGTACCCATAAATGAACTATCTGCATGACTGGTAGAGAATGCTCCTAGCATTAAGTCCTCCCCACCACAGTTACATCGGAAGTGTCTCTTGCGCCAACTGTTCAATTTAGAAAAAAAAATAATGTGAGGAATCCAAGTATAATTTTGAAAGACCTATCCATGGATACTCCGCCCGTATGGGTTTGAAGAAAAAAAAAGAGTTTCAGTTTTGAGTACAGCGAGCTCCTAAATATTACCGTTTTTTTTATTTTTGTAAAAAATCTTAATGCGGTTTACCGAATACATATACGTCTCATAATAAGTTTCAACAGTATTTGTCTTACAGTTTCAGAAAAGTGGCTGTTATAAACGGACGGACAGACAGATAGACCGAACGAATACATAACAGTTCAGGTTATAGCCATTTGGCTAACTCTAATAGAATTATCTATGCAGTACCATTTAAGCGCGGATTGAGTGTCAAGCCACTTGTCCACGTGTACAACTTACTACAATAGTGCCTTGAAACTAGTTTAAACTGGATATTGGCTTCCAGAGCATCCTCGGAAGCACCGAACACCCGTATTCTGTCGTGAAATTGTATCAATTCACATATCAATTGACACTGGCAAAGGCACTTCTCACAAGAAGCTTTGTATTCACTACATACAAAAAAAAGAAGAAAAAATATTTATGTAAAACCAGGATTGGTTTTAGGTAAATTTTGAATAACATTTCATACATTATTCTGAATGGCTGGTAAGCAGCTAAGTCACTTGTGTTACTGAAATCAGAAACAAAGATGTTACCACAACCAGATGGTACCAGACCCTAAACAATTATAAAAGTTAGTTTCCAAAATTGATCAGACTAAGAATCGAACCCGGGACCAAAGAGATAGCGTGACGCCAAAGTCTGGCCTGCTTGCCTCTCGGCTGCGGAGGTTGACAAGTCGAGGAAAAAAAGCTGCACGGCTGTAGGTACCATACTTTTCTCGGAGTATTTCAGGCCTTTCTCGTTCCCCCTTTATTTTCGTTGTAGATAAAACTAGAAGCCTGCATTTTCAGTAACCAAGCAAACATTGTATAAACATGGTACCTATATATTTCAAATTTCGCTTAATTAGTTTATTTCAAGAGAGGTAGGGCATAGCGATTTATCGCTCGAACTGGAGCAGCCCAACTGGTGAAATACCTCCACCTTACAGAAGATCACAGCCAAATAACAATCACTTCTGTGTTGTTGTGTTCCTGCGTGTGAGTAAGGTTTCCAGAGCTCCTGGGGGGTGCTACATCAGTAGCAGGGGTCAAGCCTTCAGGGTAAGGGCGACAAGTCCAGTAACCGATTTATTATGCTGTACTTGTCACCCTTAAGCTAGGACCTCATTACCACTTAACATCAGGTGGGATGAGGTCAATCTTGAAGTGCAATATAAAAAAAAAAGGAAAAAAATTAAACAATTAGTTTAGCCGAGTCAATATATTTATTTGAAACGTCATGTAATGAGTTTTAATATTGTTATGTTCACTTTAAGATGTTGTTTAGTTAGATACTAACGTAATTTAAAATAGAAGGTCACTTAAAGAGGTACAGAATAAATTAAACGTGTTACATGGATCTCACAACTTTTTACGATAGAACAACTGAGTTACAAGGCTAAATTTTTTTTATAAGTATTGTTTTTTACGGGATTTATTGTTGACCCACAATCTCACGGTTGTATGTACAGTCACCGTCAGATATATCGGAGCAGACAAGTGACCAAATACTTCTGAACAGTTAAAATGTCAAAAAGTTCCATACACTACATTTTACCATTAATATTTGAACATTCATTACTTCAATAATATCTGAGCAGAATAATATGTTATGTTATATATTATGTTATATATTTATGAGTTTATGTATATTTATCATGTTATAGTATGAATATAATTATAAAATAAAAACTATATTTATGATGCACGGCCGTACCCATTTCTCGTCATCTACTATTTCCTCTACCTTAAGGTTGTCTGGAAGAGATCGCTTCCTAGCGATAAGACCGCCTAAATTGTACTATAATCAATCTGTAAAACCTATTTCTGTAAAGTTTTTGTGCAATAAAGTATATCTATCTATCTATTTATCTTGACCCCTGCTACTAATGTAGCACCTCCCAGGAGCTCTGGAAACCTTACTTACACGCAGGAACATAAAAACACAGAAGTGATTGTTATAAAAAAAATCCAATGTCATGTGTTTAAAGAGGCACGATCACAGAACATAAATACTGTATGAGGACACGATTTAATGGAAGCGGAAGCGAAATTGACAGCAATTACAATTACAAAATTCGCTCACAAAGTCTAAGAATGAAATGGTACATTACAGAAAAACATAATAACAATTATAATATAATTTCAAACAGGCTAATATATTTCGTCTTTCCTTTTATCAGTAAAAAAGATCTCCAACCATCCGCGCCATGTCAATTCAAAAGAATGAGTCCTCGAATAAAAAATAATAAATAAATAATAAATATTGGACAACATCACATACATTGCTCTGATTCTGTGGTAAGTAGCTTAAGCACTTGTGTTACAGAAATCAGAAACAACGACGGTACCACAACACCCAGACCCGAGACAATACAGAAAAGTTCGTTCCCCATATTGACCCGACCGGGGATCGAACCCGGAACCTCAGACATGGCGCTCGCCAAAGTCCGGCACGCTCTCCTCTCGGCCACGGAGGTCGTCAAAAACATAGAATGAGTCCTCGAATGAATGATCAAATGAAATAAATAATAATTTAATTATTACTCTTAAAAATAATGACGTGTCAGGAGATCAAAGAGTTTAAACATAAGACAACTCCTTGGTAAAAAGCTAAAACCATTAACCGATTTTTTTAGCTCGCTAGCGAACTTTGAATATTTTAAAGAAACACACAAATTTCACCTCCTCTTGCGTTAAGTATGTAGTTCTTAACATATTCGGCAGAGGGCACTTACAGGAGGCAAACAGGTTGATACAACTGAAAAAAAATCATCGCTTACAGCAGCACGCGCGATACGTGAAGGTCGCGGGTTCGACCCCCCAACCCCAAGAGGAGATGAAATTTGTCTGTTTTTTTAAAACATTTAAAATCAATCACTACTTTCCACGCTATCTCTTCCATTATTGGATTCATCTACGTCTAATGTAAATTTTACCTTTCATGTTTCGCCAGTTATTTTAATAAAACTCGAAGGTTTCTTTAAGGGTCAAAGTTTGGTGAAACAGAAGTGAAAGTGCGAAATCGAGTAAGTGCGAAACAGGTCGGTATCAGAAAACTTTGCTTGATCTCTCAGTCTCGACCGTAAAGTTATTTTGTTCCATTAAGAGCGAAATGAAGTATGGAAACGGAATACAGAGCATCTGTAAGTCTCAGGTATATCGCATCTCTAGATAAAAACTCCGGAAAATCAATGTCAAAGTTAATTAATTTATTCATGTAGGTTACAAGTAACACTTATGCATCGTCAGAATGAACACAAACCAAAATTGAAGCTATACCTAATCAAAAAGTATGTAGGCATTACCAGTTGAATACTGTAAGGAACGTTGTTCTTTACTAAAAGTGGAAGTACTTCCGCCGAGCTAGGTGTTATCTGCTCGGGGACCAAGGCCCAACTACCATTCTTGGTTTGTTGTATATATGTTACAGTCATAGTGATTAAATAGCTATTATCCATTATGACTGGTCATTATATATAATGGCCAAATTCACTAGACAAAGTAATAAATTAATCACTTTGTCTGGACATTATTCATAATAGCGTGTCAAAGTTAGCCAAAGTAATAAATACGGTCTAGCCGACTTTAAAAACTTTATTATTTTTGTATTTATTGGGTGTTAATACCTGTGTTTTTATTTTTTTGTTTTATACACAGTTAGCTTTAAATTTACTTTATAAATTAAAGTTAAATAACTTTATAACAATTTTAATTGACGTGAAATTACTATCTTATATTATTTTAATTTTTTAAATAATCTTTATGATTAGTTAAGGCAAATTGAAATGTAATGTTATAATCTTAAACGCATACCTACGTGTTTTATTACATTATCCAAGTCATTAAAGATATTATATATAATAGCTAGTTAATGTGATTAATTTTGTATCCATTATCACTTTAGCCAAACTGAGTAGATATTATGCATAATGGCTAGCCATTATACATAATATCCAGATTTATTACTTTGGCTGTAACATATATACTTAGTGGCGACGAAAACTCTGATATCGCGATGTAGGATATCGATGTCACGCATTACGTATGGAGCGTTGTTTACTACGCCAATTCTGCTGACGCTGTATTTGTGTCGACTTGTAGGTCATGTCGTAGGTCGGCACAATACTTGTTCAAATTCCACTTATTGAATAACACACCCAAATAATATGTTAATGTTGTTTAACATTCATGAAATGCAATAAATGATTTGACTTTGACTTTAACTTTGAATAAGCTCATTCAATAAGCTGAAAAAAGATGATCCAAGGGGAACATTCTCAAGGGAGAATGTCTCATTATAAAACTTTTTATATTTGTGGTTTATTTTCTTAAAGCAGCTTTTCGACACTTCCGAAAATTTTTTTTGTGTTCCTGTTCCTGGAGTTCCCATCTAGGGGTGCGATGCGATATATTAAAATATAGTAAAGTCGAAAGTTTGTTTATGTCGTAGTCATTTTGTGTGATTCTGCCGTTTACATTATTACGTTTGATGCTAACGGAAAGGATATTACGGTATTAAATCCGTTGCCATCGTGATGTGGGTTCCTCTCTTGCTTACCTTCAGGCTGGGAGGAGCCAATATACAGTGCCATTCAGTAAAAAAAACTTGCTTCGTCAGTTCAGAAACTAAAATTGTTTTTTTAAATTACCGGTGTCAAAATATATATTCCCGTCTCATTATATATTATGGTTAAACATTTGATTGACGGTTTACACTGGTATAGTCAAAAATACTTGAAATATAGTAGGTATACACTTCCACTATTTCTTTATTGCTTACCAGCAGCCCGCCGCGTACTGATCCCGTTTCTTCCAGATTTTTCTCAGATTCTTCGCTCCTATTGATCATAGCGTGATGATATATAGCTTTAAGCCTTGCTTATTATTTAAATTTATTTTTCAAATTCGAACAGTAATTCCAGAGATTAGTCTGTTCAAACAGACAAACTCTTCAGTTTATAATAATAAGTATAAAGTATAAATTTATACGAGTACCTGCGGCAAACTGCAAGCAAGAGCGACTGCCCACGCGCAGTACAGCATCTGCTTGCTGCGCCGGCGCGCGACCGGCAGCCGGAGGGGGTACAGCACTGCGAAGAACCTGCGGAAGCATAACCTCATTATTGGTAATAAGCGTCATCTATTGCAGCGCGAGCGGAACATAACACAATACCGTAATACCAGAGAAAACGTATATACTTTGATTTTTAAGTAGGATTAAATTGAAGGCTGTTGTGGTTTTTTTTTTCTTAATGACGGTGGTGGCCGCAGTTGGCCTTTTCATCTTCTCCGAGCATGCGGAGGAACGGAGATAACACACCATTTTAACAACTGCTAGATAGCGCCCCAAAGATTTATAATGTGCCCATAGTGAAGCTCGGACCAGGTTCGGGCCATTGTTTGGAAAGGATAATCGACATAGCTAGGCTGAGTATTTGCCTTTTTTGTCAATAATAATTTTATTTTTCAGTTGCTGTTCTATAATTGCTGTCATATCACTATATATATATATATGACGACCTCCGTAGCCGAGAGGCGAGCGGGCCTGACTTTAGCGAGCGCCATCTCTGAGGTTCCGGGTTCGATCCCCGGTCGGGTCAATATGGGAAACGAACTTTTCCATACTGTCTCGGGTCTGGGTGTTGTGGTACCGTCGTTGTTTCTGATTAATGTAACACAAGTGCTTAAGCTACTTTCCACAGAATCAGAGCAATGTATGTGATGTTGTCCAATATTTATTTATTTATATTTTATATTTATTTATTTATATATGTTTGTGGAAAAAATTCCCCGGCACGTGCCGGTATCAAATATTATAGTTTTCATAAATTAGGTTCATTTTTATTTCTTTTCAAAACAATAAATCAATAGGCATCAGACAAATCATAGTTCAAGTTTTACATAAAGTAACTTTTAAAATGACTTTTCTAGGAGGCATCCTTAAACCTTTCCATTTCGCCTCATACCATTTATTTGTTTTTTATTTAAGCCTGTGGCACCTGAGCGAGGAGCGCAATTTCCCGAAAACAGACGTGACCGAATACACTTGACGTCATGCATATAATTTCAGCCGAAGAAAAAAAACTCCATGCGCTTATATAACCAAAATCATAATCATTTCATCTATCCCTGTTGATTAGAAGTAACACTTATGCATCATCAAAATGAATCATTTAAGAGAGGTGGGGCATTGCGATTTATCGCTCGAACTGGAGCAGCCTGACTGGTGAAATACCTCCACCTTACAGAAGACCGCAGCCAAATAACAATCACTTCTGTGTTGTTGTGTTCCTGCGTGTGAGTAAAGTTTCCAGAGCTCCTGGGGGGTGCTACATTAGTAGCAGGGGTCAAGCCTTCAAGGTAAGGCGACAAGTCCAGTAACTGATTTATTATGCTGTACTTGTCACCCTTAAGATAGGACCTCATTACCACTTAACATCAGGTGGGATGAGGTCAATCTTGAAGTGTAATATAAAAAAAAAATGAATATAAACCAAAATTGAAGCTGCAGCCGGTTCAGAACTTAACCCTGCCGAGAAGAATCCGACAAGAAACTCAGTAGTTATCCTAACCTTTTCAATATTTAGGACTAGAGAGAACATAAAAACATGGTGTGCGAGCGAGCCGACAATAATATTCGTCAAATATTCGTTTAAATATTCATCAAGTTTGTAGTAGGCTTTTTTCATGGAACATTTAGAATTTAGACGTTAAATCTATGCATGAGTAAGATAATACTTCATTGCGGTAACTTGTTATGTATATTCTACATTTAGGTTATGAATAAAATTTGATCTCTTTTGTTTTTTCATTACATTTTAAAGTTTTTGAGTGGACTGATGAAATTATTAAAAGCACTACTGGACCAAAGATTCATGTCTCAGTATAATTGGTTGTAAATGAGCCGCATAAAGTTGGAGACCTCAATAGCCAAGATGCGAGTAAGCCTGACTTTGGCGTTGCGCCATCTTTGAAGTCCCGGGTTCGATTTCTGGGTCATAATATAAAAAAAAATCTTTATTGTTTCCTGACTTTTTAAGTGATTGTTGTTGTTATTTCTGATTTCTGTAAAGCAAGTGATTTAGCTTCTTACCATAGAAACGGAGCAATTTTCATACGTCAGTCAAAAGTAACTGACTAGTTACTTACAGCAAGTGACTAGGTACTTTCTTTTCCTCATATCACTATATTTTTATACTTAAAACTATTCGAGTTCATTTCAATGTATCTCTGCTCTTATCATGAAATAACCCCGTTTATAGCAAGCCTAACAGTTTTTAGACTGTTAAGGTTTATTTTCGAGCGAAAAAACTTTCTCAAGCTCGCTTTCTAATTGTGCCATAATGCATATGATGAACATGAATCTGGTGTTTTTAAATAAATTTACGAACTAACCGAGTCGAATGCTCTAGCATCTATATTTACCTGTCAACGGAGATACAGACGAGGATGTTGGAGGAGAGATAGAGGCCAAATGCTCTGACCACGAGCAGTAGCTTGCACAGGAGATTGCCGACCAGCCAGGCATTCGTGTACTTCCACCCGATCTGAGGACAACAACATAAATAATTAACAAATCATCAAGATAAGAGTGGTAGGGCATAGCGATTTATCACTCAAACTACAACAATAGTCCGACTGGTGAAATAACTCCACCTTGCAGAACACTGCAGCCAAATAACAATCACTTCGCTGTTGGTGTGCTCCTGCATGTGAGTCAGGTTTCGAGAGGTCCTAGGGGGCTGCTACATTAGTACCAAGGGTCAAGCCTTCAAGGTAAGGTCGGCAAGTCCAGTAACAGCTTATATTATGTTGTACTTCTCACCCTTAAGCTAGGACCTCATTACCACTTAACATTAGGTGAGATGAGATCAATCTAGTTTATGAACTTTTTTTTTTTCGGTTTTTTTTTTCGGTTAGGGCATTGCAAACTTGAATCAATTGATTATTAAATGAGAATGACGATTCCGTTTTTTGAAGGGTTCTTGACTAGGTTCTCCTAAAAAATAGCATTATGACCTGAAATAAAAACAAGCTTGCTGTTCTAAAACACAGACGTCATAAAATTAGTAATTAATTTGTTGGTTTAGGTATTGTTCAATGAATTGCCGCAAGTTTTTTGTTGATTAACCTTACTACAAATGTAAGACTTATAAATTACAAAATGTCATTTGAACAAAGGCTACATTTAGCTAGTCTGGTCGCTTTCACGTTTATTATATTTGTCATTGACTGGATGTCTGGCAAGCAGGCAAAACTGTTAGGTATCATTACATTTTAAAGTCCCATATCAACTACACTTGCTTATAATTTTCATAATTCCATTGGTTAAATAACAGAATAATATAGAATAGAATAGACAATGTCTTTATTGATGTAAACTTTTACAAAAGCATTTATGAATCGTCAAGTCAAGTAAACCACCACCGTGTTCGGAACAGTTCCATAATTAAAATTACGATTTAAGTTAGATTGTTTTTGTAATGTAACTGAGTTTCTTGCCGGTATCTTTTCTGTGGGTATAGGTTCCCAACCAGAGTCTTCATTTGCTTTGATGGGCGTTTCATGAATGTTACTGATATATTTTATATTAATAAAAAAAAAACTCATTCGCACTATGATCCTAAAAATTCCGGGGTCATAGACAATTGTCGACTTTGGGTACGGGCCCTTAAAAAGAACTCGTTATCAAAATTTCATCGCTGTGAGTGCCGTCATTCCTTAATTGCCATCTTAACAGATCAATGCTGACAAACAATCCCAAAAGTTGAACAAACCATCAAAAAGGGCCATTGTTTCGAGCCAAATTAAATGTAATATTCGTTTGCCGGCACAATTCGGTAGCAATCATCGAAACCACTCAAGTTCTCGCAATATCCTGCAATAAAGATCAATAGGAAACGTTTCGTTTAGGGATGGCACATCCACGTGGTTCTACCAATAAACGTAAGAGTTTAGATATGTGGATGTATAGGTATCTGGATGGATGTATGTATAGTGGCAGTGTTGCTATACCATCGATTATGCATCGATTAGTAATGAATCGATAAAGCAAAAAATCTATAGTGCAAATGAGGCCCATAAATTTTTTAAATCGATTAGACTTGAATCAGCTGATTATGAAATAAAAGAATGATGATTCCATTCTTTGGAGGGCTCTTGATTATGTTCAAAATATATCTGGACGCATAGGCAATTGTTGTACCTACTTCGATACCATGTCGACCAATTTAAAATGTAATGTGCATCAGTTATTCATCGATAGCGCAAATAAAGTCCAAATAATCTGAAAATCGACTGTATACAGTTTCTATAATCCATTCCTACCTTTATCCAATACGATTTTATTCGAATAAAATGCATTGTTACATACAATATTTTCGATAAAAAATTTTGAAGCAACGCTATGTATATGTCGCAGGCATATTGAGTAAATCTGCCGTTTACATACGGCGTCGTCAGTTTAAAAACGAATGCTGAAACAAAACTACAACAAACTGTTGTCGTTTTGCCTGATTTTGCATTCGGCATATTACATATCAGCGAGCGTTTTTAAACTGACGACGCCGTATGAAAACGACGGATTTATTCAAAATGCCTGCGACATATAGGTACAATACGTTAAAGTGAGCCAATTAATTTTGACTAATCGGCTAAGATAGTAAGTATAACTGATATGTTACGGTTAAAGTACCCAAGTTACAAAAGTCATTTCGGAAACAATTAAATATACATAGACATACATGAATAAATATAATATATACATATATAAAATATGAAGCTGTACTTATATTTAAATAATGAGCTAATACATACTTATATATATATATACATAAGTAAATAATACCACATAAAAATATAAAATAAGTAATAACGACAAGAAATGGATTCAGCAGTTGACAAATTCATGTCTACGATGTATGTACTAGCGAGAGAGAAGTGTTCACGAACTTTCATTTTAAAAATTCCCTTAGTCAGGGATTGTCGAGTATCAGCGGGCAGAGCATTCCAAAGACGAGGCTACTGAGGTTGTCTAGAATTACTATGTTATTGTACTCTGTCAAGTTTAATGCAGTTTGCGTTTATCTAAAAAAGCTATATTCGAATACGAATTCATTCGATCCAGTGAAGAAAAATGAAAGGAAAAGCATTCGATCGATTTATTGGTTATTCATTTTCATTTAGTCAATTCAAGTGTGAAAATTTGTTGTCGACTTGTTCAGAAATATAGTTAATGATATATGAACGAATCTTTAATGTAGTCCGCATTTGAAACTGTATATTTTGTCATTTAAACTTTTTCATAGCGGCCACATTACCCATTATCTATTTCTTCTACTGATAAAACCGATAAAGGAAATCTATTTCCTGATGACGATGAAATTAGTATGAAAGTTAACTGATTTAAATTCAGAACATTATCAACGTATACACTTTAATAATGTTCAAATTCCACTTCATTGTTTGTAAAAATTCATCTAAACATTTATTATTAGAGCGAACCCTAACGGGGTCTCGAACCTCTGTTCGGGCTGCTGCGGGGATGTTTTTTACCTTAATGTACGTTTAGGGAGAAAAGTGACCCGGCACGTGCCGATAATGCGAAAAGGATCGTACAGCGAATGCCTTCTCTACACGTAGACAGATTCGTCTGCAGATGGCATCGCCAATCATGTCAAGGTGATTTGCTCGTCTGCCGATATCAAATACCTACCACAGATGAGCAAATCACACTGTCTACAAGTCGGCGTACGCGTCGGCCGATGCCATATGCAGACGAATCTGTCTACGTGTAGAGGAGGCATAAGGGATGACGCGCTGCATGTTTCCACTAGCGGGGGCTGAAGAAGGCGTGACGTGTTGGGTCTTTTTTTTGGACCTCCTCGCCAAATGCCCGGTACCAATATTTGAAAAACCATCAGTTTTAATTGCGGACAGTAATAAATTATACGAGGCGTAAGCTAAAAACGACCAACGGACAACTGATGACAGCTGATATGGAAAGTAAATTATGGAACGGTATTAAGGACTCGTAGACGGCTAGAGAAAAATGGATACCTAGTCATTTTTGACACATTACCAGGCCTAGAATGCGCTCTCGTGTAAATATTATCGTGCTCTAAAAAAAATTCAAAATCAATGCGTCAACTGCTGATTGGCTAAAATTACGAGTACGGTGTACTATCAGCCAATCAACGGTATAGTAAAATATTGGACCCGGGCTTTAGTGGTGGTGCTCAGGCAACTAGAAAATCTACAACACCACCGGCGGAATGGCCCCATCTTTTCGCCCCGGGATGATTGGGAATAGCCCACCCAACCCTCCCCACCTCGCGGTAGAAATCATGAGTACAACACCATCAGCCGGCCGGTCTCCAAAATCTATAGCTGGATAATTATATATATCCAGTTTGTCTTATCGGAGTTTAGAATTATTTTCAGTGCTTCACGCCGCTCTAACTTTAAATATTTAAAAAAATAGAAAGCGCAGCATCCGCTATAATTATTTTCAGTGCTTCACGCCGCTCTAACTTTAAATATTTAAAAAAATAGAAAGCGCAGCATCCGCTATAATTATTTTCAGTGCTTCACGCCGCTCTAACTTTAAATATTTAAAAAAATAGAAAGCGCAGCATCCGCTATAATTATTTTCAGTGCTTCACGCCGCTCTAACTTTAAATATTTAAAAAAATAGAAAGCGCAGCATCCGCTATAATTATTTTCAGTGCTTCACGCCGCTCTAACTTTAAATATTTAAAAAAATAGAAAGCGCAGCATCCGCTATAATTATTTTCAGTGCTTCACGCCGCTCTAACTTTAAATATTTAAAAAAAAAACAGAAAGCGCAGCATCCGCTATAATTATTTTCAGTGCTTCACGCCGCTCTAACTTTAAATATTTAAAAAACAGAAAGCGCAGCATCCGCTATAATTATTTTCAGTGCTTCACGCCGCTCTAACTTTAAATATTTAAAAAAATAGAAAGCGCAGCATCCGCTATAATTATTTTCAGTGCTTCACGCCGCTCTAACTTTAAATATTTAAAAAAATAGAAAGCGCAGCATCCGCTATAATTATTTTCAGTGCTTTACGCTGCTCTAACTTTAAATATTTAAAAAAATAGAAAGCGCAGCATCCGCTATAATTATTTTCAGTGCTTCACGCCGCTCTAACTTTAAATATTTAAAAAAATAGAAAGCGCAGCATCCGCTATAATTATTTTCAGTGCTTCACGCCGCTCTAACTTTAAATATTTAAAAAAATAGAAAGCGCAGCATCCGCTATAATTATTTTCAGTGCTTCACGCCGCTCTAACTTTAAATATTTAAAAAAATAGAAAGCGCAGCATCCGCTATAATTATTTTCAGTGCTTCACGCCGCTCTAACTTTAAATATTTAAAAAAATAGAAAGCGCAGCATCCGCTATAATTATTTTCAGTGCTTTACGCCGCTCTAACTTTAAATATTTAAAAAAATAGAAAGCGCAGCATCCGCTATAAGTGAAGGTCGTGCGTTCGAATCCCACACCTTTAGGATGTGCCTGGGCCGACGTTTTTTACGGACAATTACAGAAGGGGCCTCTACGGAACCCTTCGAAAGCTACAGAGCACCGAACACTGTTCTATCGTGGAATAATGTATATTCTTACTCGGCATTGGCAGAAATAGACTTCGGTACAGAAATACACACGTTTAATAAGCTGACAGAAAAAATCACTGCATTACCTAATACATCACATATGTATGTGATGAGCAATGATACTGTGGTAAGTAGCTTAAGCACTTGTTTTACAGAAATCAGAAACAACGACGGTATCACAACACCCAGACCCGAGACAATATAGAAAAGTTCGTTTCCCATATTGACCCGACCGGGGATCGAACCCGGAACCTCAGAGAGGAAAGGCGAAATAAATCCCACACTGGATTAGTCATAAATCCAACGTCATAGCTGCCGCCGTAAAAGTGTTAATTGAACTTGGTTTGCCAAGCGGGAACAGGGATGGGATTAATCGAAAAATTGTTTCCATAGGGAAAAATATTGAAATCTCAGACGTAGCAAATTACAATCCGATTTGAGTGACAAATTTTCGGACAGTTTTTTCTTTTTCAATATCTTACGTCTTTCTTCTGGATTTCAATCATTTTCAAGGTAAATTAAAAGTTAATTAAAATTCATTAAAACGGTTCTAATATATTAGCTTTTTATGTTAAATAGGAATTATAGAAATATAATTTAAGAGAAAATGTTTTAATTAATGTAAACTTTTACAAATTGTAAGATTATGTTAAACTACCACTGTGTTCGGAGTGTTGATGCTATCGAAAAGAACTGACAAGAAACTAGATAATTACTAACATGCAAAAATACCAAAGTAAGGCTTACAAATATAAAAAAAAACAATATAGCTTTTTTTTACGACCTCCGTAGCCGAGAACTGAGAATCAAGCAGGCCGAACTTTGGCGTCGCGCCATCTCTGAGGTCCCGGGTTCGATCCCCGGTCGGGTCAATATGGGAAACGAACTTTTATATATTGTCTCGGTTCTGGGTGTTGTGGTACCATCGTTGTTTCTGATTTCTGTAAAACAAGTGCTTAAGCTACTTACCACAGTATCATTGCTCATCACATACATATGTGATGTATTAGGTAATGCAGTGATATTTTCTGTCAGCTTATTAAACGTGTGTATTTCTGTACCGAAGTCTATTTCTGCCAATGCCGAGTAAGAGTATACATTATTCCACGATAGAACAGTGTTCGGTGCTCTGTAGCTTTCGAAGGGTTCCGTGGAGGCCCCTTCTGTAATTGTCCGTAAAAAACGTCGGCCCAGGCACATCCTAGAGGTGTGGGATTCGAACGCACGGCCTTCACTTATAGCGGATGCCTATTTTTTTAAATATTTAAAGTTAGAGCGGCGTGAAGCACTGAAAAAAAATTTTAAACTCCAATTAAAGACAAACTGGATATATATAATTATCCAGCTATAGATTTTGGAGACCGGCCGGCTGATGGTGTTGTACTCATGATTTCTACCGCGAGGTGGGGAGGGTTGGGTGGGCTATTCCCAATCATCCCGGGGGGAAAAGATGGGGCCATTCCACCGGTGGTGTTCTAGATTTTCTGGTTGCCAGAGCACTACCACTAAAGCCCGGGTCCAATATTTTACTATACCGTTGATTGGCTTATAGTACACCGTACACGTAATTTCAGCCAATCAGGAGTTAACGCATTGATTTTGAATTTTTTTAGGACACATTAAAATTAACTCGAGAGCGCATTCTAGGCCTGGTAATTTGTTAAAAATGACTAGGTATCCATTTTCCTCCAGCCGTCTACGAGTCCTTAATACCGTTCCATAATTGACTTTCCATAACAGCTGTCATCAGTCGTCTGTTATTTAGTAGTTAATACGAACTACTTACTGCCCGACGTTTCGGTTAGGTTGCACCAACCGTGGTCACGAGCTCATATCAGCTCGTGACCACGGTTGGTGCAACCTAACCGAATTCTGCTCTTTCACACTTAGCCAGGCGGAAGTACTTCCACTTTTAGTAAAGAACATACTTACGTTCCTTACTGTTCAATGTTTAACGTTAGAAATTTCCGTCGCTTAGAATTTAGTTCCAAAATGCTGTCAATAGATGTCACTGTGCATAGTAACAAAGCGCTATCATTGTGTTCCGCCCGGCACGCACATACGTTTACGCACATATACGCACATATACGCACATATACGAACATATACGCACATATACGCACATATACGCACATATACGCACATATAAGCACATATAAGCACATATAAGCACATATAAGCACATATTCGCAAATATACGCACATATACGCACATATAGGCAAATATACGCACATGTACGCAAATATACAGCAAGATTCATCTGTTTTATTTGAATTTACACTCCTTATTGCTACACTTTTTGGGACACTGCACACTTACATTGGTAGTCCCGATAAAGATGTCCCCATATTTGGACACAGATTTTCTTTATAACAGTAAAATAGACAGTAAATAAAATCCTGAAAGAAAACAAATTATAAATCATCGCCCTACGTTTTGTAAGCGGTGGATAATTTGTTCCTCGTTTATTCTATTCAGTAGAGTATCATTAAGTATCTACTTAAATAAGAGATTTCTTTGAAAATATTAGTCTGCGTGTGGGCAGACTTTTGTCATACCTACTTGGGGATCCGCTTGCAAAATATTTAGCGTTAAAACTCATATTTATTGAAATAATCAGAATAAGTGAGCGAGATTAATTCTATTTATACTATAAACTCTAAAGTTCCTAAGAATGTATGGATATTAGTTAATCTACCAAGCAAAAAACTTCTGAAAGGATTTGATTGAAAATTGAAAGGAATATGGATGACATACTGTATTAAAATATAGGATACTATATACACAACAGCTAGTATTTACTATTAGTGTAGTATAATATATTTTTTTAGAAATTTCTCACTATTTCGATAATAAGTAGATAATCAACTGAGAAACTTTTGAGCACCTGTCAAAATACGATTCCGTCAAAGATTTTTCGTGACGATAAAAATATGTAAGGTCGCAATTGCTTATCAACAGACTGACTGTTATATAGTTTAGGAGCACTTCTAATTAGGATTTAAAAATGGAATTGGCAGCCTATGATAAGACAATTAGTCAATTCTTACATCCCATGATTATAATATTACAATTATAATATTCTGTAACTATAATCTAACTAATCTGATTAAATATTTTTACTGTATTTCATCCATCATCACAAATATTGGTTGGTGAAATTAATTATGCTTACATACTGTATAAAACAATATTTTTTACTTAGAGTGAACATTGCCTATTGCATGATATAAATAAAGCTTCATAATAGGTAATAATTATCTTTTCAGAGAATATAATAAGAGGATTTATTATTATTTAAGTGCCAAGACCACCCACGACCTTTATATTCTAAGAAATACTTATATTTTGTCATGGCCGGATCTACCTATGGGCTGATTGGGCTGCAGCCCAGGGCCCCGGGGTTACAAGGGGCCCCCAGATCCCGCTAAAAACGCTGCCAATATGGCGGGTCAACCCAATGGTGTACAAGCACTGCTAAAACAAAAAAATAACACCGCGGATTATGTGCCATGTGCTGCGCATTCCCTCAACCTAGTTGGTGTAGAATCTGTTAACTTTGCAACCGAAATTGTAAACTTTTTTGGAGTAGTGCAACAAATATACGTTTTCTTTTCTGCTTCGACCCAGAGGTGGGAACTGTTGAATTGTGAAATAAATAAATTCATGTTAAAAAGTTTAAGCCAGACCAGATGGTCTTGCCACTATGATGCTGTCAAAGCGTTAAAAAAAAGTTATGATAACATCATGAAAATTTAAAAAAGTTTCAGCGAAAGTGAGAAGCACGAAATTTAAACATGAAAATGGCGAAACTCGAAATTGCAATTTTGGTTATCTTTTGGGAAGAAGTTTTGGAGAGATTTAATTTAGTCAATAAAAAAATACAGAGCCCCGGTTTAGACATTGGTGAAGAACAACAAGTTAATTATGTCATTAAAAGACTTTGTGAATAACTTACGACACTAATCAGATCAAAAGCTAAAGGAATACGAAGAGAAAGCTAAAAAATTAAGTGCTAGTTTGGGAATAGACTACAATGACATAAACAAGAGGCGCATTACTCCAAAATTTTCAGATAGGTCTACAAGTGAATTCTTAGTAAACGGCGCAGAAAGATTTAAAAGGGACACGTTAAATGTTGCGTTGGATAAGCTAATTATGGACTTAAATAAAAGAAGCTAAGTCATGAGACATGTAGCAAAATATTTAAATTTTTAATGGATTTGCAAGACAAAAATATCAAAACATTGATTTGGAAAGTGCACGTCATAGTATTGATTACTATCCAGATGACGTAGACGAGCATTTAGTGAATGAGTGCATTCAATTAAAATCATACTTACTCCAATCTAAGCCAGAGTCTTACAACTCTTGCAGTGACATTTTTAAGATCATGTATGAAAATAAACTAATTGACGTGTTCCCTAATTGCTATACCATTTTAAAGATTTTTTTACTTTTACCAGTAACTAGCTGCGAAACAGAACACTCCTTCTCAAAGATGTCGTATATAGAAAATAAATATAGGACAACAATGGCGAACTCTCGACTAAACCATTTATCACTTCTGTCCATAAATTGTGATTTAACAAAAGACTTGCAATGTGATGACCAAATAAAAGAATTTGCAGCACAAAAATGTAGAAAGGTTAATTTATAAATTATAATTTCTTTTAAGAATAAATGCATAATAAATAAATAAAATTATTTTGTTGTTTTTTATTTTCTTTTATACAATGTACATCTCTATTTCGTTTTCTCTTTCACCCAAAGGTCACCTGGAAGAGATTGCTACACAGCAATAAGGTTGCCTTTTGTGCAATAAAAAATATATGTAAGTATAAGAATAGAAACAGTCTTTTGGCATGGCTATTAGCTGAGTACTAAGATAGGCCCTCAAGTAGTTTCAGCCCAGGGCCCCACAAATTCACGATCCGGCCATGTATTTTGTTACCTCATTAAATACAAGTGATGTTTACAAGAAAATGGTTTAGCGCGTAAAAAAATTCACCGACTACCATTCGGAATCATCAGCCCTCATTCATATTATTGAAGTAATGAATGTTCAGATATTAATGGTAACTTGTGGTGTATGGAATTTTTTGACATTTTAACTGTTCAGACTATATTTGGTCACTTTGTCTGCTCCGATATATCTGAAGGCGACTGTACAAACAGCGTCTTTGTTTAATACTATGTAGTGAAGTGTTAATGAACAACAAAGTATTTTGTAACTCAAATTTAAATTAAGTCTAGCCCTGTTTCTAGATACCACTCGTAAAGATATATTGTTACACACCGCAGTTGATTACTGTTTCCATTACACGAAAGCTAAATAAAATTAATCGTACTTTTAAAAAAAACAGAAAGTTTGTACGAATGTATGAAATTGTATATGTATCTATGGATGTATTTGTGTTACTGTTCACGTAAAATTGGCTGAATGGAATTTGGATTAAAGGTAAAAAGATAGATGAGATACAGAAAATAATAACTTAGAATTAACGTCAAAAAGTCGCAGGTAATGTATTCTTGTATGTTTTGTATTAATAAACTCACCATTGGAAAGCGACGTTCACCTAGAGTAACATACGCTATATTTATTGCTAGAAATGACTAATGCCCGGTTCCATTATTTAACGATTCGTAATGTGTCAAAGTCAAAGTCAATCTTTTTTATTCACATAGATTACATTAGTAATACTTATGAATAGTCTCTATATAAAGCAAATGAAGCCGGTTCCGAACCTATAACTAAAGAGAAGATACCGGCAAGAAACTCAGTAGTTTTTATTTTACAAATGAAAGCTACACTTATTTCTAATTTTGCACTAACACACACAGTTAGTTTATCAATCCCTACTATCCCTACTAACACAGCTAGTTGTAAAATAAAAATTAAAAATCAATTATTGAAAAAATAAAATTAAAACAAAAGTATTTGTAAATTAAATTAAATGAACTGTAGGACTTGCATGCGTCATCGTGGCCCAAACTGACATTAATTATCAATAATTACTATCAGTTTTTGTACAACCGATACAATTTTTATTGAACGGTATTATTAAACGACTCGTAGGAGTCGTTTAATAATACCGTTCAATAAAAATTTTATCAGTAGCCCGTCAGGCGTTTTTAGCTTACGCCTCGTGTATTTTATAACTATCCGTAACCTGAACGGATTGCTTTTCAATTATTGGAACCGGGTATACAAAATCACGATCCACTAGTAGTATTATTAGTAGGATCTATTTCATGCGTATATTCATAGTGTAGAGATACAAAGCTATGAGTGTACAGCCAGCATCATTAGTTCGTATACACCTCAAACCTTGTCATACCAAATCTCCGTGTAACTTAGCAAGTCAGATAGACAGTGACTTAATGTGACAAGGTACAGAGTTTTTTACATACTAAAGCTGCTGTCTGTACATGAGAAGCACGTCAGACCACAGACATTGTACTTAGCACCGCCCTTATGGCGTGCTCATAAGAACCAATATCGAACTGCAAGTGCTTTTACCTTGACGTGCTTTTGACCGTATTGTGGCGAAACTTTGGCGACGCTTACCTCTCGAAAGTAATACTTACAAGAATTTACTTTCGAGAGGTACTTATATGTTTCATCACTCATCAAAACAAAACTATTTGGCTTGGTCCAAAGTGAGCTACACATAGCAATAAGTTAGGTACTGCTACTGTAACTGATCTGCTGTGTTTCTTACCGGTGTCTTCTTGGTAGATATAGGTTCCGAACTGGAAGTATAATCACTTTATATTGTATTCAATTACTATTTAAAAGTGTTACATGTAACCTACTCGAATAAAGAAATATTTCAGTTTGAGTTTGACTTTATCGAGGCACAAAATCTCATTGATTATTTCCTTTGCGCGTATCGTAACGTTTGTTTCATTCATCATCTGTTGCAATTTCACGGTCGCTGCGCTAGGGTAAGTCCGGGTAGATTAGCGACCCTACCCGATGAAAGATAAATAACTGTGTTTGGCCCAAATGCTGGGTGTTTTCTCATGCCCGTCTATGATAGGCTTTGGACCTGGAAGTTTTGTTTTATGTTCATTAAAGAACGGATGACCCACACACGATGTCGTAGAGCTATACTCTCATTTTTAACTAGGTGTATTAAAATTACATTACGGAAAATTAAAAATTGTGTTGCACCCCTAGGTAAAAAAAAAAAAGAAAAAATAAAGAAAAAATTATAACTGTGTTATCTTGATAAAACCAACTTGATTATAAAACATAAATAAAACTCTATTCTATATTACCTTTTTTTTTACTTTCAGAAAAACGGATTATCTTCAGCCTCTGATTTGGTTCAAAATCATTTTGTTTGTGTTCAATCGGTATTGCTTGAGATTTTTAGTCATATTACTTGTAATCAAGTATCACTTATTTTTTATTATTACTTATAAAATAAATATTGGACATCACATAATTGCTCAAATTCAAAGATAAGCAAAAGCTATATCACTGTAATCAGAAAAAACGATGGAACCACAACACGCAGATTTAATTTAAAGCTTTATTCTCACGGCTTATTGCGAATTGAACGTATTTTTAATAATATCTTAGTGAACCTGGAGAGCACGATAATTTTATTAAACCGGTTTAATCATTCGCATCGCAGCCTTTGTTCTGCATTAAAAAAGATAAAGTTTAAATAATAAATAAATTGGACAGCATCACATACCTAATGCTCTTGTGCTTCATAAATCAGAAGCAACGACGGTAGGTACCACAACACCCAGACCCGAGACAATACAGAAAAGTTCGTTTCCCATATTGATCCTACCGGGGATCGAACCCGGGACCTCAGAGATGGCGAGTCACCAAAGCCCGGCACGCTCACCTCTCGGCTATTTAATAAAGTTTGCCGGATAGCTGTCACTTTAGTACAGCTAATTAAAATATAATTATCAAGAATGCGTACTGGGCGCAAGACGTTGAGATAGACGACGTGTATATTTTGTAAGTTTTTGATGCTTGTTTTATTTTATTTTATTGAATTTAGGTTGGTGTCGATGACATTAGCCGTAATATGATCATTCCACTCCTTGATATCCTTACCCCTTTGATAACTGCCATATTTAACCACTCCTTTTCCACGAGTACTTTTCCATCTGCATGGAAAGATGCTCAAGTTATTCCACTACCTAAAAAACCTAATCCCACATCATTTTCTGAGTATCGTCCCATATCCATCTTACCCTTCTTATCAAAGGTCCTTGAACGTAGTGTTCATCAACAGCTTACCCATTTCCTTTCCAAAAATAATCTCCTTAATTCCTTTCAATCTGGTTTCCGTCCTGGTCATAGTACGGTTACGGCATTGGTCAAGATTGTTGATGACATGCGACATGGTATGGATAGTAGACGTCTTACGGTGTTAGCGCTACTTGATTTTAGCAACGCTTTTAACACTGTGGACTTTGACATCCTTCTCGGTGTACTACGTTCTCTTAACATATCTCCAATGGTAATTGACTGGTTTCATAGTTATCTATACGGTCGTCGGCAGCGCATTCGTGCTGAGTACTCTTTCGCCGCCTGGTGTGATATTGCTGCCGGCGTACCTCAAGGTGGTGTCTTATCTCCTCTTCTTTTCGCTACTTTTATAAATTCAATCACATGTAATCTTACTTCGTCCTACCATCTGTACGCAGACGATCTCCAACTGTATTCGCAGGGTAGCCTTGATGATTTACCGAACGCTGTTAACGTAATGAATGCCGATCTAACTCGTATCTCCAACTGGAGCAGGTCGTTTGGTCTCAGAGTTAACCCTGCTAAAACGCAGGTTATCATTGTTGGCGGATCACGGCTAATTAGTCTAATTGATTGGGATTCTCTCCCTCCTATCTTATTTGATGGTGTCCCGATTTCTTACAGCCAAGTTGTGAAGAATTTGGGTATTTATATTGACAATTGTTTGAATTGGGATAGTCAAATTAAAGAGGTTAGCAGGAAAATGTTTGCATCTGCGGGGTCTATTAATAGATTACGCAATTTCTTACCCATACCCACCAAAATTGCACTGGTGCAGGCTTTACTGTTGCCTATTCTTGATTATGCAGACTGTTGCTACTCTAATCTTAATGAACTATTTCTTGACAAGCTTGAGCGTCTTCAAAACTTTTGTATCCGCATCATCTTCGGCCTACGCAAGTATGACCATGTCTCTGAATTTCGAGCTCAGCTTAAATGGCTTCCTATACGTCGACGCCGTGACCTCCACGTTTTATCTCTCCTATTTAATGTTCTATTTTATCCTCTTGCTTCTCCCTATCTTAAAGAACGTTTCCGTTTCTTGCAGCCCAACCAGGATCGTGATATACGGTCCTCACGTAAACTTCTCCTTACTTTTCCTACTCATTCTTCTGAATTCTATTCCCAATCCTTCACTGTCCAATCTATACGCTTATGGAATTCTTTACCTTTATCTATCAGATTATCTGAGACTCTTCCTATTTTCAAAGCCAGGGTTAAATCGTACTTCCTCTCACTTGATTAATGTTAATTTATGTCCTCTATCTATAATTTTAGCTGGGCATGTTGGTTTTTAGTAAGTTTCATACACTTATCCATATTAACTTATTATTTTTTTTTTTTTTTTTGAGTCAAAATACTTTACTTAATTTTATATTTGATAAGCATATTTATTTGTATATATATATATACATAAATATATATTATGTTATATATCTATGAGTTTATGTATGTTTATAATGCTATACTATGAATATAATTCAAGAAATAAAACTTTATCAATGTTGCACGGCCGTACCCATTTCTTGCCATCTACTATTTCCTCTACCTTAAGGTTGTCTGGAAGAGATCGCTTTCTAGCGATAAGACCGCCTAAATTGTACTATAATCAATCTGTAAAACCTATTTCTGTAAAGTTTTTGTGCAATAAAGTATATCTATCTATCTATTTGTCATAGCTGGGCATTAACTCGTTAATCCGTTAATCGTTAATTAACGAAGTTAACATTTTGAGTAACGGATTAACTTTTAGTTAACATTAAAAACTGTTAACGGACTCATTAACTTCCGTTAATAATCCTGAAGTCCGTTAATCGTTAATCAAATGCCTAATTTTCACCGCATGGCACCGCGAGTGCTATGCGAGAAAGCTGCGAATAGATTAATGTCAAGTCAGTTCATTTATTTATGTAGGTTACAAGTAACACTAATGCATCGTCAAAACCAAAATTAAAGCTACAGCCGGTTCGGAGCCGGCATTTTTATACTAATCTCACGAATGTTCTACTGGTTTTACGAAGGCTATGGTTTGAAATAGCAAGCTTATGTTTATTTCTTGTATTGAAACTATGTATATCGCATTTCTTATAGAACAAATGAAGATTGTTATGTACATACATGATGCAGTCAAAGATGAATTGGAAGGCTACGGTTGAAAATATTAATGTCTTTAAAAAATTCTTTAAGTGAATCACGCGACCTTAGGCTGTATATAGATCGAATAGCTCTCTTCTGTAATACAAATATGGTTTGTATGTCCGAAGCTGAGCCCCACAGCAATAGGCCGTATGACATTAAACTATGAAAATAGCCATTCATTTTGTTCATTTGATTTCAACATGTCAATAATTACTTAGAGCCGGTAATAATTTAGTTACAATGACAAGCGCTGTATTTGTTTTAAAAAAGGGAGCGTTCAGATATAACGTAGCGCAAATTTTTAAGATTTTTGACACGATTAACGAAGTTAACTGTTTGATTAACGGTGCCCAGCTATGGTATTTGTACATATAATATAGTTTTTATTTAGTTTTAATTATTTCTTTTTTTTTGTAAATTACGTTTAGTTGTAATGTATGTAATTTAATTGTAATAAATATAACAAAGAAAAATATTTGTCGTAAAATCAGGAAAGGGGAATCGTGTATCCCCAAATTTAACACCAGCAAAGCCGCAAACAGAAGCCAGTAAAGGAAACATATCGAAACCGATGACGGATCGCAATCAAATTCGTTACCAACTTGAAATCTGAACGAAACTCGCCAAAAATTAAGTCGAAAACCATTAAATCTCGAACTTGAGATCAATTAGTGATATCGAATCCTTTCGTTTTTAGATACGTTTAATTTTGTACTGCTCCAGGCGCTCTCCCGTAGGGCTACTGTTAAAAAACGAAACAGACAAATGAAAGGATTCGTTTTAGAAGAATAATCGAAATTCCGAGAATTGGAAAGTGGTTTTTGATTTGTATAATACGTTGTTTTTTGAAAACGCTGTATTCAGAGTGTACCTATTAGTTACGTTTGAGAATTAAAAACAGAATATTCTGTTTCGAAAAAGTCCAAAAAGCCTTCTTGAGGGCTCTTTACAAGCGGCGCTTTGGATACTACCCATACATGTATCCGACAAAATTCTTGCTGGGTCGCCTCGGTTACAACTCCCTTGAGGTTCGGCGAGCATTTGTCCAGTTGATGATGGCGTGTAAGGTATTCCGAGGCTTAATAGATGTTCAAGGCTTGAGTAATCTGCTTTGCCGTTTCTTTGTACCGGACAATTATCGACGTGCACGCAAGCACAACCTGTTCGTCGTGCCGCGGTGCCGCACCGTGGCGCGCGCGCAATCCACAATTCCTCGGGTAATCGCTGCACTCAACGCACTCTTGAATGCCAACCCCCAGTGTGATCTGTTCGCGGACGCATGGACGAGATTGTCAGCTGAATGTCTGAGATTTTGTGAGCGAGACGTATGAGAGTGCCTGTCCTTTGTAAAGTAACTAATTGTAATTTTGTATTTTTATGTGTCTAATTCAATTAATGTAACTGGCATTTGCCGTTTTATTTGAACTCAAATAAATAAATAAATAAATAAATAATTTAAAAATATATTTTTTCATGTTAACATTTACAAAATGTCAGATTTTGGTAAACTACCGCTGTGTTCGGAATGTTGTTTCTAACTGAGAAGAATCGGCAAGAGACTTGATAGATGTAGGCCGTCCATTACAGATTTGAAAATTGACTAGGTAGATAAACAACAGTAGGAACACAATTTTTATAGTATATTTCAAGTTTACCAGCTGCCATTATTGATATCGACCAAAAATGTCAAACAAATCGCATATATTGTATGAGTGTTACTTTTAAATACTTATTTTGTATTGTTTTTAGTTTTTGTTTTAGCGTCAACAGAAATAAATAATTTGTGAAAATTTCAACTCTGTAACTAACACGTTTCTTTTACAAGATATAGAGATACAAACTGATACCTCACAGACAGATATACAGCTAAGTCTTAGAGTAATAGGGTCCCGTTTTACTTGGGTACAAAACCTTAAAAAGCATGTCGTTTTATGTACGGTGAACAATACATTAAGGTAAACATTTGCAGTTACATATTAGCTCTTATGCGTACGACATAAGATCGACACACATTAAACTGTGTACGTGTTTTCGACCGCACAAAGAGCTCAGGTAGCCTGGGACAAAACGGCTTTACTAAATGAGTGTTTCATTTCACACACTAAAACAATATTACGTATAGACTTACTTCGTAAGATAGAATTTCTACACGGCCTTCAAACCCTCCTCATTATTTTAGAAGGTAGATACGAATTTGCCTCGAGTAAAGTTTGACACATTTTCAATTTAAAACTTTAGTAGCCAGAAGATTAAGCCAGGATTAAACGAATGACTTTTATAACGCTTAGTAGTTACTATTTTTTTTTATTTATTTTTTTATTAATTATGAACTTTTTCACTATTACTGCACCCATAAACTAATACTCTGCATGACCCAGTCAATGTTAGAGAATGCCCATAGCATTGTCGACCTGTTGTACTTTTTTGTGCGATAAAGTTTCAAACTCAAACTCAAACTCAAATATTTCTTTATTCAAGTAGGTTACATATAACACTTTTGAATCGTCATTGAATACAATGCAAAGTGATTCTACTTCCGGTTCGGAACCTACATCTACCGAGAAGACACCGGTAAGAAACTCAGCAGACAAGTTACAGTAGCAGTATCTAACTTATAGCTATGTGTAGAACACTTTGGACCAAGTCATATAGTTTTATTTTGATGAGTGAAAAAAGCATGAAGTATTCTTTTATTTTAAGAGGTAAGCTGGAGCAGACCTGTTCACAAGCATGACGTATGTGCCAGCCATCGCTTCACTCAACCATATTGAAGGGAATGTAACGACCAATATGCTTTATGTGCTTTCAAACCTTAGGTAAGTACATGAGACAGTTGAGTTTCAAATGAAACGTGTCTTCATATCATACGATGACTGTGAGCAAACAAATAAAAACCAGGTTGATTTAACAATTATTTGAAGCACTTTACGCGCTAGTGTGGCGTACTTTGATCCATACTAATATTATAAATGCGAAAGTAACTCTGTCTGTCTGTCTGTCTGTCCGTCTGTTACTCTTTCACGCCTAAACGGCTGAACGGATTTTGATGAAATTTGATATAGGTATACGTTGAATCTCAAGAACGGACATAGGCTACTTCTTTTTAGAAAATAAGGGGGGGATGGGGGTAACACCACCTTTGAAAGTTTATATGGAAAAATGTTTATTTTTGAAGTTAGAGATATGAAATTTGGTACAAATATAGCTCGAAACTTGAATTAAAATATAGACTACTTTTTGTTTCGAATATTAGGGGAGAAAGGGGTAAAACCGACCGAAGTCGCGGGCACAGCTAGTTTCTTATAAAGTGGCTAAGTAAAATCTACATGGGTTTAGCTGAAAATGATGCACTTTTATTTAGCATGTCACTTGTTAATGCACGCTTGTGTCTCTTTATGCCTGTGACAATTCAACCTGTATGTTTAAATTATTGCCGGATTATGTACATAATAACAATTTGCATTCGGATTCAAAGGGTGAAGAAACATCTTGCGGGCCAGTATGGCGATGCTAATGGATAGGATATTTTGATATCAAATCCGTTGTCATCGCGATGTGGGTTCCTCTCTTGCTTACCATCAGGCTGGGAGGAGCCAATATACTGCGCTACTATAAAAAAAAAAAAGGGATTCCTCAAGACCCATGATTACTTAGAACCAAGACAAAGGGTAAATCAATTATATTATCTGCTATTTAAGTACCTAGCTACAAACAATAATAATAAACGATTGTGTAGGTTTAAAATGCAGTTTCCGATTTTGTACAAAATACTTACTTATACTTATACTTACTTAATACTTACTTATATGGGAAAAATATCGCGCCATTCCGTTGAACAGTAAGCAGTACCCGGCGACCACTCTGACCCACTTGATTTTACACCTAAAATTTGTGGGTAGAGTATACTTTTTTATAAACAAGCTAAATGATTTATGTTTTTTGATATCTTAGCTACACTCTGAGCGCGAAATATTTCTTAGTCTGTGGCTATTTATTTTTTTGATAATTTATATATTTCTTTTAATCCAGCCTATACCATGGTTTAAACGCGTAGAATAAATATATTCTTCCGATTATCTAGATATTTTGATACCAGATAAATATAAAATGTATTAATAAGTACATGTGCATTTAAAGAATGATAAAATATCGTTTTATTTTAGAATAATTGTATCTTTTGTAAACAGCTATAATTGCTACATCATCCTCCCTGAGGTGCCCCTGCTGTCATTTTTTTTTTGAGATTTCATCTCGTATCTGAGGGGTTAAGCCCGTTTCCATTATTTGAAAAACGATCCGTTCTAATTACAGATAGTAATAAATAGAGAGAGGAGTAAAAACGACTGACAGACGACTGACAGCTAATATGGAAAGTAAAACTATTATATAAAAATAAGTTGGGTTTTCCTCCCTGACGCTATAACTCCAGAACGCACGAACCGATTTCCACGGTTTTGCATTCGTTGGAAAGGTCTCGGGCTCCGTGAGGTTTATAGCAAAGAAAATTCAGGAAAATTTTCAACAGAAAAGCGGGAAAATCCTCTAAGGTGAAACGAAGTTCGCCGGGACCGCTAGTACTGCCTAAATACGTTGGTAGTCCGGACAAACAACAATTTGAAAGGTTTTTAAGTTAAATTAACAGTTAATTGTAACTATCGCAGTTGAATTATCGCATGCCGTCATTTGTGGTTAGGTTTGCCAACTTTTTTTAGCAGAAATAAAGTATATCTGATTTTAAAGGAGGTAAATAAAGAGTACTGACTTACAAAAAAAGAGTATCATTTAAAAGGTATTTTTTTGTACTTTTTGCGGCTTAGAACAATTTTTCATTGTTTTTAAAGGAATTGCTAAAAATAGTATTTTAGCGTACTTTGATATAGAGGACAATACTCTATTTTAGAGTACGGTTGGCAACCTTATTTGTGGTGGTACATTTTTCCCCTAAGCACAACGATCTCCAACCCAGCAGCTTGGCATCGTTTTATACAAGTAGGTACTAGCTGTACAGGCAGTAGCTTTAGTTCGTGAACAACTCTGTACCTTGTCACATTAAGTCACTGTCTATCTAACTTGCTTAGTTACGCTGAAATTTGGTATGACAAGGAACTGAGGTGTAAATGAACTAATGGTGCTGGCTATACCCGCGACTTTGTACGCGTCTTTAAAGTCTTTTCTAGCAATAAATATAGATGGTCAGGTTAACCCCTATTTCCCCTTATATTCGAAACAAAAATTAGTCATACAATATTGACTATCCAAGTCTTTTATATCCAAGTTTCGAGCTATGTTTGTGCCAAATTTCATATGTCTAGCTTAAAAAATGAACATTTTCCCATATAAACTTTCAAGGGCAGTATTACCCCCATCCCCCCTTATTTTTTATTTTCAAAACCAACCAAGTAGCCTAAGGTCGATCTACAGGTTCAACATATACCTATATCAAATTCATCGTAATCGGTTCAGTGGTTTAGGCTTGAAAGCCGGATAGACAAACAGAGCTACGTTCGTATTTATAATATTAGTGTAGATTGATTAATCAACGAAGAAACCGAAAAATAATTGTCCACTTTTTGTTAGTAGATATTTAACGGACTAACAACATTCTGCTATTTTTGACCCAGTCAGCTTCTCTATTCAATATACCACTGTTATTTTTTGATTAGATAGAAATATTTTTGGATAATCTAACAGACATCCGAAAAATAAACTTTTAGTCCGCTATCCTGTTGCCAAGCAAAAACCAGCACAGCCATACACACACACACACACACACACGCGCGCGCGCGCAAACGCGCACACACCCGCACACGCACACGCGCACACGCACACACGCACACACACGAAGTCACATATAATTTTAAGGCATATTTGATCTGAGGGTGGCAGCCTGGTGATCCGTCACACAGGGATTCCCTAGTATGGACACTAGTCTCTCACATGGGTTGAATATTGTAACCAATTAGTGTTAAGAATCTTTGTGCCCCTTGTGAAGAGATAATAAACGCTAAACGATAGACAAAACTTGAATAAAAAGAAGACGAAAAAAATAAAATTAAAATGTTTTTTCCAGCCACACAGAATTATCTTGTGCCACTTACCAAGTTAACAAAATTATCCCATTTTGGCGACAAAATTGTTAAACAAATAAGTGACATACGTTAAAACCTTAATTATGTACAAAGGAAAATGTTGTAAATATTGGTATAATCCTTAATGGCGTTCTCGCTCAACCAAAATTCGGTGGTTTTTGTGAACACGACCCACACCCACCACCGCTTCGCATGCGTCACTCATGAACATTGATATGTAAACACTTGAGCTCTTATGACATTACCATAAGGTGCGCTTTAGAATGAGTTTGTATACATTTCGATGCACGTGACTGTACCATCTTCGTTTTTACGACATTTTCATCTGATTCTTTGGTCGTATTGATCACAGCGTGATGTTAATATCATAACGCCCTCCTCAATAAATAGACTATGCAACACAAAACTATATTTTTTTAATAAAAACCAGGAAATAAGATAAGCGCATTCAAAGAAACAAACAAGCCAACTCTCTGACCTTATAATATTAGTATCTATAGACTAGCTTGAAGGACATATAGGATTTTGAATTTGTTTATCTTATATATAAAAATGAATCGCTGTTTGTTAGTCTCGCTAAAACTTGAGAACAGCTAGACTGATTTGGCTAATCTTGGTTCTGAAATAATTGTGGAGGTCCAGGGAAGGTTTAAAAGGTTATAAACTAAAAAAATAGGCGTTACGAAGTTCGCCGGGACAGCTAGTTCTAAAATAAAACTAGTTTAAGTTACTTCTTAATTACATCTGCTACCTGCCAATCAAATTCCTGTTAAAATCGGTCCAGCCTTTTCAGAGATTAGGCGGAACAGACAGACGAAAAAAAATTAGACTAAAAGTAAAAAGCCGTTATTTAAATATTACAAACAGATATTCTAATTTTATTCATATGTATAGGTGTATAGGTATTAATGGTGAACCAAAAAGCGAGTACGCGGCTGTTATTTTATTTTGAAATCAATATTGTCCGAGAAATCGCCTAAAAAATCGCGGAATCATCAATAGACCGAATCCTTTTCGACCGACCCTACGCTTCGCCGAATTTCGTTTCGCCGAATCATAGAACTGTACGATTCGGGAAAACGATGTTCGGTCTAGCCCAAAAATATCGCTATACCTTATTATTAGTCATTTATAGTGTCAAAATAATATACTAACCGACTTCGTTATGGACACTGCTGGTTTAGGATAAATTTACTAGTGATTCATTGTCTAAACACGATTTTTTTTGCCTCAATTACACACAATAATTACAATTACAAATTCCGTTAACAAATAAAATAGTGAAAATACACCTTTTATTTTTCACCATCAAAACAAATTACAATAAAAGAGTGATCTTCATTTATTTCAAAACAGAAACATTTTGTCTGCAAATAGAATAAAGAAAACTGATTTCAAAACTGTTCGAAAATTACTCACGAAAATAAAGAAAACATAAAAAAAAATCTAAATAGGTTGTAAATAGGATACCCGCTAACTTAACACCATTTTAGTCAGAACTTAAATTTACTTTTGAGAATTTCAATCTTACACGAATTCCACAATCTTTTATTTGCCAATATTGAAGGGAGATTGTCTAAAATTCAATCAGGCTTCACACAAATGATTTGTTTTAGACTTAAAGTTGGTGCAAATGTGGCTCTATTCACTTTTAAATTGAGTGGCTTAAATTTATTTTAGGCTAGTTTAAAAGAAGTTAGTTTAGTTAGAAGTTTCGTAATAACGCTATTTACAGACCTACTTTTGTAATTTAAATTTATCAAAGTATTTGTTAAAATTGAATTAATTGAACGCGCTAATCTCACGAACTACTGGTTCGAATTAAAACATTTTTTGTGCTGGACAGTTCATTCGTCGATGACGGCTTTAGCCTTTAACCGACTTAGGAGCGAAGATTCCGTGATAATGTGGACAAAACGAGGATAGCCGCTAGTCCTAAATGTTTTAACGAATTTTTTAAACACATAATCCTACTGCTCTCTATTCCTACCAATATTATAAACATGATAAATTATAACCATGATAAATTTGTACAATTGAAGATAATATCTCAAACTCAAACTCAAATATTTCTTTATTCGAGTAGGTTACATATAACACCTTTGAATCGTAATTGAATACAATGCATTACAGTATCAGTATCTAACTTATTGCTATGTGTAGCTCACTTTTGACCAAGTCATACAGTTTTGTTTTGATGAGTGATGCAACAATTAAGTACTCAAGTAAGTATTTACTTTCGAGCGGTAAGCTGGAGCAGACCAGTCCCCAAAGGTGGTACCTGTTCACAAGCATGACGTATGTGCCAGCCATCGCTTCACTCAACCATATATAACGATGTTTATATTTTTGTTTCTCCACCACACAACTCATTAGCTATCATTTACTACTTTAAAATATTTTAAATATCGTAGATACTCATAGCCGAGAGGTGAGTAGGTCAGATTTTGACGTCGCGCCATCAGTTCGATTCTCGGTCAGGTCAATATGGATAACGATTTTTTCTGTACTGTCTCGGGTCTGAGTGTTGTGATTCGATTGTTCGTATTTTGTTATACAAGTGCGTATGATACATCAGAATCAGAGCAAAGTATATGATGCTGTACAATATTTCTCTATTTATTATTATATAAACTCAAAATTAAACACTTAAATTTATTAAATAATAAATTCAAATTGAATAATCCTTTAATAATATTTCCCTTCTATTTTTTTTATATAAAACACTCCAATATTGACCTCATCCCACCTGATGTTAAGTGGTAATGAGTCCCTAGCTTAAGGGCGAAAAGTATAGCATAGTAAAACTGTTACTAGACTTGTCGCCCTTACCTTGAAGGCTTGACCCCTGCTACTAATGTAGCACCCCCTAAGAGCTCTGGAAACCTTACTCACACGCAGGAACACAACAACACCGGAGTGATTGTTATTTGGCTGCGGTCTTCTGTAAGGTGGAGGTATTTCACCAGTCGGGCTGCTCCAGTTCGAGCGATGAATCGCTTTCCCTGCCTCTCTTTAAAACTATTACATTACATTCCGCCGAATCCCTGTTTATTATATTCGACAATCGGTTACGAAAAGCTTTCTAACTTTAAGTTTAAGAACCAAATAAAATGTAATTACATTAAAGATGTATATTTGCACAAAGCGTTATACCCAGTGATACTCACAAAATACTTTTCACTATCAAATATTACACGAACAAATTGTTCCCGTTTCTAAAAGAAATCTTCCACGTAGATAATAGCCTGATAAGTCGAATTATTCATTCAGCTTTTAATGTATATTACTTAAGCGTTCCTACCACTACAGGATTACTCATTACCGAATAATATCTATGCAAATGCCTATAAATTGTAATTTCACAGATCGCACACATTCATTAAATTGGGCTAGTATCCCAGAAGTAATTAAGCTTAGCAAATGACGGGGGTTCTCAAACAATCCTAGATTATATCCAAATTTGATTCGCAGTCAAACGAATTACAGAACACTAACTTTGAACAACACTTTAAATGTGGTCTAGAAATAATGCCATACAAAATTTAGTTGCTCATTTCATTGGTCAAATTTCCTTTGACAATTATTTTATTTTATTTAAAAACTTTTTTCCACAAATAAGTACAACCGGTGGACTTAATGCTAGGGGCAGTCTCTACCAGTCAACCCATGACATGGATTCTTTGAAAACAAGACAAGCACGTCAGACATAGTTTGGACTTTCCTCCGCCCTTATATCGCGCGTATAAGATTTGATATCGAACTGCAAGTGTTGTGCTGAGTTGACCGTACCACCCAGACCTGAGACAATTAGGAACGTTTGTTTACCATATGGACCCGACTGGGATTCGAACTTGGGACCTCAGAGATAGCGCAAAGAAAAACGGTCCGTTCGCCTCTCGAATCAAATCAAATCATATATTTCTTTATTCAAGTAGGTTGTAACACTTTTGAATCGCCACTATACAATGCCAAGTAATTCTACTTCCAGTTCGGACGGAACCTATATCTACCGAGAAGACACCGGTATGAAACTCAGCAGATTAGTTACAGTAGCAGTATCTAACTTATAGCTATGTGTAGACCACTTTGGACGTCATATAGTATTGTTTTGATGAGTGATTATAACATTGAGTATTTATTTAAAGAAGTAAGCTGGAGCAGACCAGTCCCCAAAGGCAGCACCTGTTCACAAACATGACGTATGCGCCAGCCATCGCTTAACTCAACCATATTGAAAGGAATGTAACGGCCCACATAGCGCCACCACTCCAGTGACGTTTAAGTGAGCATGACTTACTGGAATAAGGAGACCGTCAAAAATATCACACGTCCTCGTATTTAGAAATGGCGTCACTCAATATTTTTGCACTGTATCCTGTTTACTGCGTTGTAAAACACAGTAATCATTTACTGCAGTAAAATGTAACCGTAATAGGCAGATTGTAATTGTCCCGTTTATTACTGAGACAGTCTAAGCTTTTATAGCGGAGATTGAAACGACATCCATAACAAATTGGAAACAGCTTTGTTTGAATAGGCCTGGAAATTGCCTGCTATCAGTCAAGTAGGTACAAGAAAAAATATATATACGGTCGAATTGAGAACCTCCTTAAACATTTAAAATAATTTAACGGGTCAAAACGCGACACCATTTTTATTTAGTAGTTAATACGAACTACTTACTGCCCGACGTTTCGGTTAGGTTGCACCAACCGTGGTCACGAGCTGACACAACAACTGGTTCGGTTGGTGCAACCTAACCGAAACGTCGGGCAGTAAGTAGCTCGTATTAACTACTAAATAAAAATGGTGTCGCGTTTTGACCCGTTAAATTATTTTAAATGTTTAAAATGGAACGCGAAAGTCTTAAAATTGAGAACCTCCTTGTTTTGAAGTCGATTAAAAATAGGTGCAGTATTTGTAGAGAGGCGAGCGGGCCGGACTTTGGTGTCGCGCCATCTTTGAGGTCACGGGTTCGATCCCCGGTCGGGTCAATAAACGAAACTTTCTACGTTATCTCGGAACTAGGTGTTATTGTAACGTCGTTGTTTCCAATATCTGTAACAAGAATAAGTTGTAAGAACAACATCAAAGTATGACGTGATGTTGTCCAATATTTTATTTATAGTTTTCTTCTGAAAAAGACTGTCTTATCGATATGATTAACGATTATTTTATTTCGATAGCTGAGAATCAGGCTATACCATTGCATGGAAGTAATACAATCGATAGTATTGACCGTTAAAAATAATAATAAAAGCCAAAATTTTATGTTTTTTTTTATATTTCACTTCAAGATTCACCTCACTCCACCTGGTAATGAGTGGTAATGAGGTCCTAGCTTGACCCCTGCTACTAATGTAGCATCCCCAAGAGCTCTGATTTTTATTACTTACTAGCTGTCCCGGCGAACTTCGTAACGCCTTTTTTTTATTTCTAACCTTTTAAACCTTCACTGGACCTCCACAATTATTTCAAGACCAAGATTAGCCAAATCGGTCTAGCCCTTCTAGAGTTTTAGCGAGACTAACGAACAGCGATTCATTTTTACATATAAGAAGATAGCTGTCCCGGAGAACTGCGTAACGCCTATTTTTTTTAATTTCTAACCTTTTAAACCTTCCCTGGACCTCCACAATTATTTCAAAACCAACATTAGCCAAATCGGTCTAGCCGTTGTCGAGTTTTAGCGAGACTAACGAACAGCAATTCATTTTTATATATAAGATTATTATTTGCACGGAATTAACGTAGGTATTATTGGTAAGATGAAAGACGACATAACGATTAATAACGTAGACTTATAACGTAGAATACTGGAATTAACAACTTCTACGTAGGCGATGCGCGCTCATAAAATTGCTTGTGTATTTGCAGATATTTTTGCATTCACAGTGAAAATGAAAGGGAAAATTCAAAGACTTCATTGATGTTTATTCCAATAGCGTTTGGGACATTAAAAGCCTAGCAAATTTTACACAACGAAATATCATTTTATTACTGGTTCGAAACATTAACGTTTGTAGTGGAATAAAAGGAAAAGCGTAGTCAATATTGAGATTTTATTTATCACTAGCTGTGTTCGCGACTTTGTTCACGTGGACTACAGGAATTTGAATTTATTTTATCTAAAACTAAATATTTTTTCTAAAATAAATGTAGCCTAAGATACTCTTTATACCAGCTACCTGCCAAAACAGTCTCGCCAAAATAGGTCTAGCCATTTTTCTATGTATTTCTATTTATACAAACTCAGCAAGAGGTACCTATTTCTTTTCGTTGACAGATGCTCGCAGGTTGGCAAGGTTCTTATTAAGCACAATGTGCATTAGGACCTACAGTTTGTTTAATTTAAATATATATATTTTAAAAAATGTCTTATTACTTTGAATAAATTAATTATTTTTTACAATTTGCTACAATATTTTATCTAATTACTACACTGTATGTCTTAGTGCAAAACTAGTTATAAGTTCAGCTATATTTGTAATATGAACGACAGAGTTTCTTGCTGGCATCTTCTCTGTAAGTTATAGGTTCCGAACCGGAGGTAGCGTCATTTGCATTATATAGCCGTTAATAAATATTACTGGTGTAATTTACATGAATAAAAGAATTTTGAATTTGAATTTGAGATTAACCGAAACATAGAAAGAAAAATGTTAAATTTTTTTTTTTGGTGTATGTACCTACCGTATATTATAATTATATTCATATAATAGTAAAAAGTGATTTTTAAAATATTACAAACAGATACTCAAATTTTATTTATTTGTATGGATTTTTGCCCGGATCCAATATTTTACAATTCGTAATGTGTCAAAAATTAATATCCGTTTTTGTTTAACCGACTACGATTCGTTAATAACGTTTCTAAATTTTACGTTCCATACAAGCTGTCATCAGTATAAACCATAAACGAACTATCTGCATGACTCAACGATTGACTGGTAGAGAATGCTCCATTAAGTCCACCTTTTGTACTTTTTTGAGCAATAAAGTTTTTAAATAAATCAATCGACGTCGGTCATTTTTAGCTTACGCCTCGTATAATATATTACGGTCCGTAACTAGCCCCGTTCGTTTTTCAAATATTGAAACCGAGCATTAGTAATCTTTAGTGTCTAAATTTGACATTTGTTCAGTAAAAAAAGAATTTGCTGACAGTGTCATCTTCAGATACGCATCGAGTATCAAATGATTTGTCTTCATGGACTTATTCTGAACCGGATTGTACCTTGAAACGAACTTAAATTGGGTCATTGCCCCCCAGGGAATCCTTGGGAAGCTACAGAGCACCGAGCACTCGTTCTATCGTGAAATTGGTTCAATTCTTACGCGACATTGCACAAATAGCAAAGTCTAGATCCTATTTAACATTGTATAAATAAAATTAACTTTTAACTACCGGGATGCCGGTACGGAACTTTTAATTATTTCAGCTGCTATTGTCAGCTCAATGTATCTTTAACTCTGCTCTCTATAAACGTTGAGTGTTTTAAACTGTCAGATACTCCGTAATTAAATATAGATCAATATTGGACACAATTGCTATGATTTTGTGCTAAGTAGCTTAAGAATTGTGTTACAGAAATCAGAAATAACGACGTTACCCAGCACTTAGACCCCAGGCAATATAGAAAAGTTCGTTTCCCATATTAACGCGACGCCAAAGTCAGCCAGCTCCCCTCTCGGCTACGGAGGTCGTCATTTTAATAATTTGATAAAGAACAATTTCGTCGTTTGTACACCAAAGCCTAATTAAAACAACAAAGATGACTCTACAAATAGAAGTAGGTACTCAATTAGCGAAAGATAAATTTCTTAAATTAAAGTTCGAAGTTTTTAGAATAACATTATTCGCGTTTTCTGAATAACAGAAACTCGTCGTTACGTAATTTGACGGCGTTGAAGATTCATCTCCTTCTATTTACAGTCAGACATCGATTAATTTCCGCTCAATTTTATTTCAACCAATGCTTCGCGCTAAAGTTGTGGTTAGATACAAAACAGAATGAATCATTTAAACCATTTACTTACCTACCACGAACGATCGAGGCGTTTCTAATTGTGGCGTTTTCAGTATCGAGTCATGAATTCGGGGTCCATTTATCCCTACTATATAATATAATATTATAAACGCGAAAGTAACTCTGTCTGTCTGTCTGTCTGTTACGCTTTCCTGCTTAAACCTCTCAACCGATTTTGATGAAATTTGGTATAGGCATACGTTGAATCTCAAGAACGGACATAGGCTACTTTTTATTAGAAAATAAGGGGGGAGGGGGGAGGGTAATACCACCTTTGAAAGTTTATATGGGAAAATGTTTATTTTTGAAGTTAGAGATATGAAATTTGGCACAAATATAGCTCGAAACTTGGATTAAAATATAGACTACTTTTTGTTTTGAATATTAGGGGAGAAAGGGGTAAAATCGACCATGAAAGAATGTAGTCCACGCGAACGAAGTCGCGGGCACAGCTAGTTTTAAATAACTTTCTACTTTTTACTATACATTATTATTATTACTACTTTCATATTACACTTCAAGATTGACCTCACCCCACCTGATTGTTAAGTGCTGTTGCTGGACTTGTCACCCTTACCTTGAAGGCTTGATCACTGCTACTAATTTAGCAGCACCCCTCAGAAGCTCTGGAAACCTTATTCACACGCAGGAACACAACAACACCGAAATGATTGTTATTTGGCTGTGGTCTTTTGTAAGGTGGAGGTATTTCACCAGTCGAGCTGCTCCAGTTCAAGCGATAAATCGCTATGCCCTACCTCTCTTAAAATGTTATATGGATTGTGGCGATGTCATACACGTCCGCATCGACTGAGGTGACCAGCAGAATTAAGATGCCGAACACCGTCATTTAATATTTATGTCAACTTTGTGTAAGTAAGCCGGTACTTTAACTTTTATGAATATCTGTCTACCCCCGATATTGTAACTTTCGTGATGAGTGAAATAGCAATATGTTATGTCTTGTTCTCGCATTTGAATGATGTTATAGAATAAGTGTGTCTAAAAATAAAATTCATTACGATATTGGAAATAGCTTTGATTTACCTCGCCACAATACTTCACCTCAAGATGGCACACATGAACTGATGAAATCAGGTTTTCAAACATTATCTATACTTTCTTACTAATATTACTAATGTAATCTATATTAATAAAAAAATAAGCTTAAGAGTTTGTTTGAACACGTTTATCCCAGGAACAGAATCTCTTTAACGAATTGATATTTTGTGCTAGATAGTCCATTCGTTGTTATTCCATTAGGCTTGAGGCCATATAAAATTACTCTGCGACCAAAAGAAGCAAAGAATGAATGTAAAATGTGGAAAAAACGGATATAGTACGCGACCGGGCACGCTGACCCGCTAGTATATCTTATAGGTATTTATTTATTTATTTGTTGGATGGATATGGATACAGTAAATAAAAGTTACAATTTATACAGTATATTAACAGCTAATTGCACTTGTAATAAAAGGTAATCTCAGCATGCTTACACATTACATACTTATTGTTGCGATAAAATGGATCAAAAGTATAAAAGAAATAAAAAAAAAACACAAATTAAAATTTAAAAAAAGAAGTTGAGGATAAGTTATTTTATATAGTATAAAGTTATAGTATAAAGTTTGTTGTCTGTTAATTTTCAACATGTTGCTTCGTAATGCATTTACCTATACGCATAACTAGTGAATGCAGTCTTGGCAGTAACTAGATTTGCGGGAACGATGCATTTCAAGCGGGTGTTACCACCCCATGAGTTGCGGTTAAATTCCAGGGATGTAGTTTGCGTAACGTCAACATCGTACATATTTTCTAAAGTCTCTTACAACTTATACGAAGGTTTTTTTCGATTATCATAAAAACCAAAATCAGCTAAATCCGTCTGGCAATTCTCGAGTTTAAGCGAGAACACAATTGATTTTTATTAATAGTAGCTCTTCCGGCGAACATTGTGCCGCCTATTTTTTTCCAAATTTTCTTACCTTTGAACCCGTCTTAGGACTTCCACAATTATTATTAAAACCAAAATCAACTAAATCGGTCTGGCCGTTCTCGAGTTTTAGCGAGACTTGTTAGTCTTGCTAAAACTATAATACTACAATATAACATGCAACTTTGTAGTTGATTTTGCGTGAAAGACCAACAAACATACATCTAGATGTTTATTTATTTTACATTTACATCCATTAATTTAAACAAAAATTCGCGATTTTAATATAAGTAGTAAGAAAGCAATAATTAAACAATGATGCTACCGCAAGTTGTAAAATTAAACGTAAACGTGCAAGCGACCTATAGTAACCTATACATTAAAAACAATTAAAATAAGTTAACGGATCAGAACGCCACACCATTTTTAGTAGTGAATTAATACGAACTACTTACTTTCCGACGTTTCGGTTAGGTTGCATCAACCGACTCAGTCAGCTGGTGACCACGTTATAGTTCGTATTAACTCCTAAAAAATGGTTTCGTGTTTTGACCAGTTAACTTATTTTAAATTTTTGAAATGGAACTAGAATATCTTAAATTCCACATTAAAATCAACTCTGACTACGGCCCTGTGAAGCCCACACGCGTCGCTTGCACACACAAACCTATCAACTTGAACGAGTATAGATTTGGTGTTGGAGGGTAGTCAAACAAAGAGCCCATCTGTTTTTGACCGACTTCAAAAAAAGTGCAGGTTCTACGTTCGACGTTATGTACGTGTTTTTTACGTGACAACGTCTAGTAACTCGATACTATGCATGCACGAAAAAGATGACGCAATTTTCGTGTGTGATACTATGCAACACGACCAAGGATGATTATCTCAATTGAAATGCGATACATATTCATTAAAAGGATGTAATTTTACAAGCTTTTTTATCTACTAACTCCTACTACTGCTCAATTTAAATTATGTTATCTCATACTTTTGCTATTATAACAGATAGGCCATGGTCGTGCTAGGTAGAAACTTCCTGGCACGACCACTTCGACGTAGTGTTGCCGGATAATCGATTATAGATTAATCGATTATCCCCACCTCAAATAATCGATATAACAATTTTAAACCTATTTTTATTCGATATAATCGATTATAATTGATTAATCGATTATAATCGTCGTCAAATACAATATAATCGATATAATCGATTATATTTGCAATTATTTTTAGATTTAATCGTCATTCATTTCCAATGTGTTATGTCTTCTTAGACATAACACATTCAAAGTGAAACCGTGAAAAAGTTATTTATACCCTACTTTTTATTCATAAAACGTGATAGATAAGTTTCTTGGTACCTACCTGAACTGTACCATCATGGCGATACTATCTTATCCGATAGGTAAATAAAATCGATTATATCGATATAATCGATTATATTGATTATATTATATTTGAATACGATTATAATCGATTATTCGAATATATCTAATAAAAATAGGTATCGATATAATCGATTATATCGATAGTATCGATACTATCGATTGTCATATCGATTATTAGCTTATTTAGGCCTCTTTTGGAATAATCGATTCTAATCGATATACAATCGAATCGACGGCAACACTACTTCGACGGCCTCCGTAGCCGAGAGATAAGCGGCCGATTTTGCGTTGCGCCATCTGTGAGGTTCAGGGTTAGATCCCCGGTCGGGTCAATATGGGAAACGAACTTTTCTATATTGTCTCGGGTCTGGCTGTTGTGGTACCGTAGTTGTTTCTGATTTCTGTAACACAGTGCTTAAGCTACTTACCACAGAATCAGAGCAACGTATGTTATGTTATCCAATATTTATTTATTATTTACTATAGATTAGAAGTATTTTTATATACTTTATGATGAAAAATTATGTAGATTTAATCGCAACTGAATGTTCTCCATTCCATTGTCAATACAATTTTTAACAGTTTTTAACCCGTTAAAAAGCGATTTTGGTTTTGCGGAACATCTAGGACAATGTTATCTATTACATTAGTTTTACGTACGTAAAACTAAATAAAATTACATTTGTGGCTGTGTTTATTAACATTTGTGCTGTAAATTAACAAAAAAAATAAACACTTTGCGGAATATTGCAAATTTTCAACACACAACATTAGTAGGTACATGTGTGAGCTCGTTTTCTGTAAATCGTTTTTGATCGTTTTCCAAAAAAAATGTGCTCTATTTAAAAAAAATCTTTATTTTTTGTTTTAGCTATTTCATTTTCAAGGTATTGTCGAATATGGCAATACCTTTACCACATCCAGTGGTTACATGTTCGTAGTAATTAGATTTGGAGTGATGACGTATTCAAGTGGGAATTAACGTCCAGGACACTTGTGGTCTGGTCCACACACAGCGTGAACACAAAACAGTTATATAATAGTTTAGTTGGAATGGTATTAGTAATGAAGGTATACTCGAAAATAACATTGGACGCTAGCAGTTTGGATTTTATACCACTGATTTTATGTAAGGGTTTGCCGACTTCAATTTTTTTTTAATTCGACAGTATATCTATGGGGTGTCCGTACAGGATGCACAGGATGAAGAGAAGACGGATCTGGAGGTAGGCCTCTGAAAGCTCTCTGCGGCAAGCCACAGGACCTCCGTGTATCGTTTCCGGCCTCTCTGTCCTCTGCGACCAGGCAGTCACAACAATCAGTGCTGGGCGCACATCGCGTTATGGTGGGACCGCCTCAGTGTTTTTTTATCCATATCCTCCGCGGCCGGTAGGTTTCGGGACACCCGGCACTCGAAACGAGAGCTGGAGTTAAGAGTCCCGGTTGTCTATAGTAGTGGTAGACAGCGGAGCCTCGCAGCAGATCCACTGTTGGGATCTGAGACGCCAGGCGTGTATGTCAGGTGACATGGCACGCTCCAGACGCACGCGTTTTGCGTGGCGAAGTGAACTTAGCGGAAGGCATGGCGGTGGAGCCTGTGTAGACTCCGCAAGAAATCCCGACTCCCCAAAATTTTGGCCATCAAGAGGGTTTTAGTTGATGCGAACCCAACCCATAACTCTTTGTTCCCCGCAGGGAGTCACAGAGCGGTAGACCCCTCGCAAAAAAGGAAATGGTAGTTTCTATGCGTACAACGTCGAGTCGAGAAGAGTGGCTGCTAGAATATAACTATATAAGTTATCAGAAGACGGACGACGTTCAAGAGGAAGGCCGAAAATGCGTTGGCGTGTCGACCTGGACCGTCTTAAGGTTGGCAAGACTTGGCTGGAAGTGTATGGGGGAGGCCCCTGCCCTGCAGTGGGACAGTTTATAAACTATGTAAAAAAAAAGTTGTCATAGCATTATTTTTAGCATTAATTTTTCAACCAGCATACTCTTCGTGACCTAAAAAGCCCTCGCCGTGTCCCGATAATAGGCTCAGTCCTTTTGGCGGCCTAGGCTCTAACTAGGTAGACGCCCTCGACACTTGCACTCAATGCAATTGATTGGTGCAGCTACGTGAATAATAGAGCGGGTACGGTGACAAGTGCTCGGCTTGCAAAAGGATGAAAATAGAATACGCGTTAAACCTAGAGGGACTATAATCTACTAGTAGCTTCGTTCGCGTTGATTGCTTCTGCGGCAGCTTTCTTCTTACCAAATGAAGAGTATAGGCGAAAACAATCGATGTGACAAATAAAAAATATCGAGAAAATCACGTTTGAAAACACACCCTGGTCTGTTACACCAGCACATTTCAATGTGAAGTCAGTGCACACGATTTTGAAACATTTTATAAAACATCTAACCATTATCAGTTTCAGGTCAATGTTGAAAACGATCTTTTCATAATTGACTTGGGTCTGGTTGTGCTGAGATGACGCCACCAGTTAGTATCCGTCGTCTGATGCCCATAGTACAAGGGAAACTTCAGTTTGAGACCAGGTGATTGGTGTGATTGTAAAAATAACAATCACTTCTGTTTTGTTGTGCTCCTGCGTGTGAGTAAGGTTTCCAGAGCCCATAGGGGGTGCTACATTAGTGGCAGGTGTCAAGCCTTCAAGGTAAGGGCGACAAGTCCAGTAACGGCTCTATTATGCTGTACTTGTCACCCTTAAGCTAGGACCTCATTTCAGCGCGAGGAGGCCTGGGTTGCCGTTGCCTCTTTCTGCGAGACCGTCATCTCGCAGAAAGAAGTCATGGAGAGGGAGCGCGAAAGCGACCCTACCGCTCCGGCATGCAGAAGACGCAGGAGGCTGCGTGCAAGGCGACAGTTTGCCCGCCTAGTACCTCCTCGCGAGGACCAGCCGGCCGCGAGTGTGGGGACCCCGGACGGCCTTGCACGGTCCTACGCAGCAGAGCGGGAATGGCTTAGCACGCTCGGCCGTTCCCGCCGGCCCCCCGATCCAGGGGGGCGAGTTGTGGTCTAAAGACCATTCCGCCTGGCGCCGTGGCTGTTGTGGTTTTTACCGTTTTCCCATGGCGCCAACCAAAGGCGATGAGAGCGTGGGGGGAGTTTTTAGTTCGGGTAGTCCCCCACCCCCTTCTAGGCGGGGGAGTCCCACACACGTCGTTGCCGTCCCCACGGCAGCGATATAGTGCGAAAAAGCATTTTCTCGCTCTTAAAAAAAACCTCGTTTCCACTTAACATCAGGTGGGATGAGGTCAATCTTGAAGTATAATATAAAAAAAATACTTCTTATACGTAAAGAACGCCGCCCGAGTCTCGGGTAACATCTAGATGTTACCCGAGACTCGGGCGGCGTATCTATTACATAGATACTAGTATCTATGTAATTAAAAAGGAATCATCGAAGTGTGTATCGCACATACCATCAGAAAAATTGGATCAAACTGTATAGGGTGGGTGGTCATACCAACTCAGTTTAGTGTATACGACCATCTTTGTTTCGGAGGGCTTGATATTTTAAGATAACGAATGATATGACCCTTTCCATAGATTTTAAACTTGTCGAAACCTTATCTCAATTTTGTATTTCCAATTGGCCTTTCCGACTAGTTTTTAAAAGCAAAAAACATTGAAAAACTCCTGATATATAAAGGTAGATCTATATACTTAATTGCTCAAAACTGTACTAAAATTGATTTATGTATGTACTTTATTCGAGGTAAATACCTTATCTGACCTAAATCTTATAATTTTTCATCCAAGACATTTAATTCCCGCTTGGAAATCTATGAATTTGCTCGACTGCGTTTTAAATCGTAAAGTAACTGGCAGTGAAGTCGATTAAAGCCGCGATAAGGAAATTGGAATACGAAGTGCAAAGAAATAAAAAAAGTGCGTATTGTGTGCAATATTAAATGGATTCTGTTTAATCGAGCATCAAAAAAATACAGATCGAACTTTAATAATAGGTTGAGCACAAATTTAATAAGTGAGCGCTTTGTGCTTGGGCGACTTGTAGCTCAGTCAGTGTTACGAACTCCTTATGAGACATACGTTATGTTTTTTATATTATTTTAAATCTGTCAATTTGACTTGCCTGTTATTCTTCTTCTTCTTTTACCTTTCAATCGAACTGTATTTTTTTCCTTTACTTTTATTTTAAATATATTTTTAATCACCCTATTCTGAGTCTCTTATCCCTCTCCCTTCCGTCCGTAATTCTTAACAGTCAGTATTTCTGTCATCAAAATTAATAAAAATTAGTCTTTAAAAAAATGAAACAAGAATTAATCTTGTAAAATATGAACATACTAATCCATACTAATATTATAAATGCGAAAGTAACTCTGTCTGTCTGCTTGTCTGTCTGTCAGTCTGTCCGTCTGTTACTGTTTCACGCCTAAACGGCTGAACGGATTTTGATGAAATTGGGTATAGGTATACGTTGAATCTCAAGAACGGACATAGGCTACTTTTTTTAGAAAATAAGGGGGGGATGGGGGTAACACCTTTGAAAATACTCGTAATATGGGAACTTTATATACTAAGGAGTATATGAAAGAAACTTTTAATTTTAAATTTGTAACCCCCTCCCCCCCCCCCTTATATGAAACAACGCAGAGTAGTCCATATTTAAATCCAAGTTCTGAGCTATATTTGTGCCAAATTTCATATCTCCAACTTAAAAAATAAACATTTTCCCATATAAACTTCCAAAGGCAGTATTACACCTCCCCCTAATTTTCAAAACAAAAAGTAGCCTATGTCCGTTCTAGAGGTTTAATGTAGGTATACCTACCTACCCATATTCATTCAGTGGTTTTTGCGTGAAATCCAAACAGATAAACAGACAGAGTTACTTTCACATATATAATATTAGTATGGATAATATTTAAAGTGCGGCGTAAAAACTAATCAAAAATCAATTAATTGCATGAGATGTTTCAAAAACAAGTGTTTCACAATACAATTCTACAATTCAAGATTAATTCTGTTAAATTCATTAGAGTGGGTACCTACTTTCAGCCAACTCTATCCTCTTAACGTGAATAAAACGTACACTTGAAATGCTTGAACCGACTTTATTTGCACTTAAGAACCAAAAGTACGTGCTTTAAAAGCAATGATGAGTCCACTCAGTAAATGGAATTGAGATCTCTAAGTTTACTGCACATGATGCGAGCTTCATTTCTCTAACCTTCAGGTAAACCTTACCACCATTCCTTGCAATAAGGTTTAAAACGGCTTGCTCGAATATATCAGAAAGAGTGTTAAATATTCTTTGATTCTAAGTGAGAATGTATTTTAGCGTGTACCGTAAGATTCGACTTGATAAAATTAAATTCAACCCTTAGCTGAAGCACAGAAAGTTCAGAGGCCAAAATAAAACAAATAATTTTGAAACATGTTTAACATTCAGCAGATTTAATTACGAATCCAGGGTGCCATGTTGATTTCAAGAAAATATTTTTTTCTACCATATCCTTTCAGTGAGAAATCAAATTATAATGAAAGTCATGTAATAGCAATTTCAAATAAATATAGATATTGCAGTGAATATTTCAATGAATTAAAATCCAATGTTCTATGTAATCAATACTCCCGTCGGTAAATTAATTTTAATATAGCACGAGGATCCATATAAAAATATTTTATAAACCAAAAAATAGCAAAATAATGAAAAAATCATTTAAACAAAATTCACCTTAACATAAAGAAATATATTTCAAAATAAATATTACCTACTTGAAAAATGCTATTATAATTTTGACGGACTTTCTCAGCGACAAATTTTAAGTAGGTACACTTAAGATTTTGACATAAGTACCTAATAATAATTTTAAGAGAGGCAGGGCAAAGCGATTTATCGCTCGAACTGAAGCAGCCCGACTGGTGAAATACCGCCACCTTACAGAAGACCGCAGTCAAATAACAATCACTCCGGTGTTGTTGTGTTCCTGTGTGTGAGTAATGTTTCCAGAGCTCTTGGGGGGGCTACATTAGTAGCAGGGGTCAAGCCTTCAAGGTAAGGGCGACAAGTCTAGTAACGGTTTTACTATGTTATACTTTTCGCCTTTAAGCTAGGAACTCATTACCACTTAACATCAGGTGGAATGAGGTCAATCTTGGAGTGCATTATAAAAAAAATATATTTATTAAACTAGATTCGAATTTATAGAATTACTTTGATCTTTCATTTTTAATTGGTTTCTATTTGTAACTTTAATTTTATCATTGAACATTGCGTTTTGTACATCATCATGGTAGGACATGTTGAAATTTCAATTATATTTAAAACTAGCTGTGCCCGCGACTTCGTTCGCGTGGACTACATCCTTTCATGGTCGGTTTTACCCCTTTCTCCCCTAATATTTGAAACAAAAAGTAGTCTATATTTTAATCCAAGTTTTGAGCTATAATTGTGCCAAATTTCATATCTCTAACTTCAAAAATAATCATTTTTCCATATAAACTTTTAAAGGTGGTATTACCCCCATCCCCCCTTATTTTCTAATAAAAAGTGTAGCCTATGTCCGTTCTTGAGATTCAACGTATACCTATACCAAATTTCATCAAAATCCGTTCAGCCGTTTAGGCGTGAAAGAGTAATAGACGGACAGACAGACAGACAGACAGACAAACAGAGTTACTTTCGCATTTATAATATTAGTATGTAGTATGGATAGTACTTGTATGTTGGTACACATGCTTAAATAAATATATTATCTTTATCTTTAAAGAATTAATTTAACGTAATTCCAATTTGAATAACCTAACAGATATGTATTTTTATTTATGATTCGATATTTGTCTTGCATTCAATATTGACCTTTCGCAGACAAGGCCCGAGCCTTTATTATTTTATTAGGTACATGTTGACTTATCGAAATACAATTGAATATTATTATTTGCATTCATATTAGTCTATGTTTACGTAAAGTTCTACTTTAACATTTATGTATCGTCTGCTGTGAAATTGCTCTCGTAATCGCATTGATGCTATCGAAAAGAGATAATAAGAAAAAATATATTTTCAAACATTTTGTTAATTCACTTTAAAAATACCTGATTTCCATTTTCTGGGCACCATGATCCTGGTTTCCTTATTATGGAACTTTATATCAACCTTTATACATATATAAAGCAACCTTTATATAACATTTATTTATATCAACGTTAGAATACCTAAATTCAAATAAAAATCATTGAAACCAGTTTATTAAACACGAAGTAATCACAAACACACATACACACACACACACACACACAATTGTATACTATGCGTAACCTCAGTTTTGAAATCGGTTATAAACATATATAAATTGGAGGTCATCTCGTTTACATATTATATATATCCTTTGAAATTCAAACATTCTTTCAATTTCAAAATGATTTCTTTTTTTTTTCTCCCCTGTTACCGCACCCATATACAAACTATCTGCATGACCCAAGGGTTGACTGGTAGAGAATGCCCCTAGCATTAAGTCCACCTGTTATACTTATTTGTGCAATAAAGTTTTTAAATAAATAAATAAACATTTTGTCATGTATAGAACAAAGAAGAAAAAAATAATTCCCATATTGTGTTTGAAGGGTAAGAAAATGTCATGTGTAAAGCATAACAAACTCTGGCACTTTTACCTTAAAAGTTTTCTAAGCTTAATCCAGTTCTTTACTAACGATCGCATTATCCTCAGACTAAACAATGTGACCTTATCAAATTAATGCTGGTCTAAGTGTTCGAAGCCGTGTTATTTATAAAGGGCCCGCTAAATCCGTAAACTAGAAGGACGGCCTAGTTTGTGGTAAAATCCAGTAAGGCGTATAAGCTGCTAGTATTTCTACCGTTAATTTTATTACTGGTGTCACTTGGAACGTGATAATCGTGTAAACGGTTCAGAAAACACACAAAAAATGCCTGAGAGATCTCAAGAAATATATTCATAACGTATTGTACAGTCGCCGTCAGATATATCGGTGCAAAGTGACCAAATACTTCTGAACAGTTAAAAATGTCAAAAAGTTCCATACACCACAATTAATATCTGAACATTCATTACTTCAATAATATCTGAGCAGATGACAATAACATCTGAACACTCATAACGTCAATATGTGTCACGCACGTCATGCGTCTCATTTAGCTACCTGTGTAGATGAGTGTTCAGATATTATTGATAAGTGGTGTGTATAGAAATTATTGACAAACATCTGCTCAGGTATCATTAAAGTAATGAATGTTCAGATATTAATGGTAACTTGTGGTGTATGGAACTTTTTGACATTTTAACTGTTCAAAAGTATTTGGTCACATCGTCTGCTCCGATATATCTGACGGCGACTGTACTAAACTGGGTAAATAGACTTTTCTACTGTTAGCATAAAATAATCAAGACATACTTTGAAAAAAATGGGTTTGCATCTTATAAAATGTTTTATCAAGACTAATATTATGTAGCTAAACAGTTTGTTTTAGCACTTCAATCTTAGGAATGCTGGTTCAAATTGAAAAAATTGTGTTAGATAGTCCATCCTGCCTAGCATGCGCAATACGTCAAATTTATCGCATGAGATGACAACGCACTCGTATTTTCAGCCAATCAGCAGCTGACGCACTGACTTAATCGATTTAGACGTTTGTTAAGAGCGCGATAAAATTTAGTCGCGTAGCGCATGCTAGGCCTTGGGGTCTACTCTCATAAACGAAATACGTCGGATCCGACAACGGATGGCAATTTTTAATCCTCATAACCATAAAGAAATCACTTCGAATGCAAATTAAGCGTTTTCATAAATCAAAATTTTATTTATGCAAATCAAAAACCATGTCTTCATTCCCAAACTCTTGAATAATCTTCAAAAACGAAACCTTTCGTTTGTTCGTTTCGTTTTCGAGAGTACCCCTCCTGCATGTATCATGGAAGGCTTTCGGCTAGATAACATCACGCCACGGGCAATAGGAGCGAAGTATTAATGGAAAATGTTGGAGAAACGCGTACAGTACGCGTGCTAATCCGCGGAGGGCTACATGTTATCAATAGCCTTTTTTTCAGCTGCAAAGCGCGACTGACTTAGATATTAATAAATGCGCCAGTCAATCACAGCGAGGAAACTAAGGCTTTCCCTTATTTGTAGTACCGGACGATAGACACTAACTGGAATTTATTTTCAAACATAGTTTAACGTGGGTATTTGCCGCCCGTATCCTAAAAACGTTAATATATATTCTTTTCTTTTATTTATTTATTTATTTAATAGGTACACCAACAGAAAATATACATAACATTTTAGGGGCATGTGATACAGAGGTAAGTTCTACTATATGCTCCAATAAGAGGAGTACACAGCATTCAAAATAGGAGCAACGCAGAATTAGATAAATTTTTGTAAGGAAAATTGAATTTAGAAGAAATAATATATCACATTTAGTCAGATGACATATTGTGCAATGTGGATAAGAGTTTATTTTTGAAAGGTGGAAAATGTAAAGTTCAGGGTGTTTTTTGCGGAGTAAAACATATTTACAGAAGCATCTGTGTAATGGTGAGTGGTTCCTTTTATTGTCTTTATCCTTGTTCATTACATTCCCTTCAATATAGCACTGTACTACTTGTTTAACTTATTCTATGGCCTTAGGCTGTATAATTATTTCCGAAATGAATTTTTAATTCACAAAGAAAACTCTGCTATTTACAAAATATTACAGTCAGTTCAATAACGCCAAATTTATCGCATAATTTTAAATTGCAATATGAAAATAACGATTCGCTAAAGTGAGAAGGTACTCATACGCATTGAGTCCGGTTAATATTCAGATTCGGTGACCAAAAAAAGTTGCCAATTTTCTTTATTAAATGTACAATTGTAATTTAATATTCGTAGTATTTAAAATCAATTTGATATTCTTACCGTACTAGTAAAATAAATAAAGAATCAATAAATAAATAAATATTGGACAACATCACATACATTGCTCTGATTCTGCGGTAAGTAGCTAAAGCAGTTGTGTTACAGAATTCAGAAACAACGACGGTACCACAACACCCAGACCTGAGACAATACAGAAAAGTTCGTTTTTCATATTGATCCGACCGGGGATCGAACCCGGAACCTCAGAGATGACGCGACGCCAAAGTCCAGCACGTTCGCCTCTCGGCTACGGAGGTCGTACGAATGTACTCGTATGTAAATATACATATAAGTATTTTTCGCGATTAAAGTCTTTATCGAGTAGAAGTTTTATTTTTAGGCTACAGCTATATATGTCATTTTGACCTAGTATAAATTAAAAGACATACATTTTAGCAGTAATTTTCATTAAACTTTATTGTAATGAAAACCGAACATTATTTGAAATTGCACATAAAACTTGGCATATGTATATATTATGCTAAAAATTGCAGTGACAAGCACATTGATGATCTTAATATTTTGTCATCTATATTTGTTTATTAAATGTCCTACAGAAAAAAACGTACAATCGAATATTGATTTACCCGACCGATAATTAAAAATATACCAGCCTACAGCACTGAAAATCTTAATAGGCTTTTTAATTATGCGTTTACCTTTCAAAAATACAAAAACCTTTAGTCCTTAAGTAAACTAAAAACTATGAAAAAGCCTAACTGAAAGAACTAAAAGGAACTGAAAACGTTTTAGGTTAGCTCTCAAAAAGTTTATAGACCTCGTGAATAGGTAATAGTTTTCAATCTAAACTAGACAAAAAACAACCAATGAAATCAAGTAAAAAAATATTTTAGCTATTTCCAGTTTCCACTCTCTGTTATAATTAAAATTGTTATTTCATTACTCTTACCAAAATCTTGTAAACTTAGGTAGATCTTGAAAAGGTCACAAGTACATTTGTAAGTTTGTTTTTTCTGTCAACTACAACCTTGTCCATAATAAAAATAATTTGGCAAAATGGAAAATTGTTCCCATTTCGAGTTTTCTTGGAAAGGTCGCCGTACCACGCCCTCCCACCTATAAAATAATTTGCTCAGGGTAAAGTTTTTCGGGGAAAAAATTGTTAGTGTAAAATTAAAAGAAGTGCCTAAGTTTAATCCTATTATTACTTAGGTATCAAGAAAACAGCTTAATATAATTACACTTAGAAAAGGTACTCTTACAGTAAACCTTTTTTGTTGTAAATCTATGTTTTGTTTGTACAAGCGCTAGCTCACTTTTGTAAGCCACGCCCACCGTGCCCTACTTTTCAAGTGTTACAAATGCTTCTATTTTTTTTTCGTTCACTGTTTGTATTTGCAAGAGTTCCGAGTAATAAAGCTTAAACTCTAAAAATATACGAGCCATATTTAGAAGTATTTTTGTGTCAACAATTTCCTTAATTTCCGATTAACTTTTTACTTTTATCTACATTGTAAAAAAGTACTTAAATAAATTTAAACTTTTAAGGGTCGTCTAAATTGGTACTTTAACGATTGTCTAGTTATTAAGTAACACGTTATCCCAGCGAATTTCGTAACGCCTATTTTCCCCCAAATTTGTTAAACCTTTCCTGGTCTGCGACAATTACTTATTTCAAAACTAAAATCAGTTTAATCGGTCCAGCCGTACTAGAGTTTTAGTGAATCAAATGACCACGATTTATCTTCTGTACCTATATATATATACCGACATGTAAATAAAATTGGAGTGTCTGTTTGTAGTATTAAAATAACCGCTTTGGACTACATGTAAGTATGTCGTGGATGGGAAATGAAAGAAGCAAATTGTCAAAAATCGAAATATATTAAAAAAATTCAAACTTCTTTCACATCGTCGTCGTTCAAATTTAACTCTTTATCATTATCTCCATTCGGATATTCAAACGTACAGACATCGCTCTTGCACAACGTTTGGATACATCCGCTTTACCACATGTATGTATATACGGCATATATATCAAAATAATATTTTTTACAATTTTTGTCTGTCTGTCTGTTGACGCTTATGTCTAAAATGGCTGGACCGATATCGACGGGCTTTTAACTGGTAGGTAGCTGAAGTAATAAGGAGTAACTTAGGCTACTTTTATTTTAAAAAAATAATATAATTAAATATATATATAATTAATATTTATATATAATTATTAAATATAGTAGTCCTGTAGTCCACGCTAACGAAATCACGGGCACAGCTAGTTTAATATAAACATACCTACCTAATATTGTATTTATTTCTAGACAATACGTAGCTAGCCTTTATCTATTACCAAAATATGACTATTTTTCCCAATGGTTTCGTCGTATTCATAAAAATCAGAAAAGAAACTAATCATTCTTCAACATAAAGCATTCCTCTTAATAATAAACATATTTTGAAGTATTCACTCCACACGAGTAATATAAGGATTGTTACATGTTTCTGGATCAATGCTCGTGGAGACAAGAAACTGAGGTCAAAACCCTTTCTGCCAATTACAAACGACAGCCATTAATTAACAAATCAGTCACGCTATTTTGTATTAAATACGTGATCGGAAACATAACGGTAGCAGTAGATATACGAAAATTACCTTAACTTACCTAAAATGCCAATATTATATTGTAAAGTACTAATATTATAAAGCTTAAAAGTTTGTTTGTGTGTTTGTTTATTTGAACGCGCTTATCTCAGGAACTATTCGATAATGACTATAATGGATTAATGAAACTGTAACTACAATTAAATTCGTTCTATGCTCTTAGAATATATTACACAACCAAAGCGACACACTCACTTACCATCTACGAGGGTGGTCTGAAAAGTTTCCGACCTAACAATGATACAAGAGTTTTTTTCTTACTTTTTTTATTTATTTTTCTACATAGTCTCCTTGTAACTCTACACACTTCTCCCAGCGATGCTCCCATCTCTGTAACCCGTCCAAATAGTCCTCGGCGTTTTTCTCTGCAAAATAATTGTTCACAAAGGTGATTGCCTCCTCATTTGACGAAAATCTTTGTCCTCCGAGCGCAGTTTTTAGATGAGGGAACAAAAAGAAGTCGCTTGGGGCCAGATCAGGTGAGTAAGGCGGATGGTCAAGCAGTTGAAACCGTAACTCGTGGATTTTTGCCATGGCAACCGCTGAGGTGTGAGACGGCGCGTTGTCTTGGTGAAAGAGGATTTTCTTTTTTTGCAAATGTGGCCGTTTTTCCGCAATTTGTACCTTCAGCTCGTCAAGTAATGATGCGTAGTATGCTCCTGTAATGGTTTTTCCTTTTTGAAGATAATCGATTAAGATAACTCCATGACTATCCCAAAAAACAGTCGCCATCACTTTCTCATGTCTAAAAATTGATGTAATATGTGACAAACACGTTCTTTGGACATTTTCATAACCTCTGCTATCTCTCTCACTTTAATTCGGCGGTCGTCTAACACCATTTCGTGAACTTTAGCAATGTTATCATCAGTAGTTGCAGTTTTTGGACGTCCCGAACGTTCATCGTCTCCCAAGCTCTTACGGCCACGTTTAAATTCAGCTGCCCAAAATTTTACTGTGGTAAATGATGGTGCAGAGTCCCCATACACCAACTCATCTTTGATTTGCGTAGGCGTACTGCCTTTCAAAAACAAAAATTTAATAACAGCTCGATACTCAATTTTTTCCATTTTCACAAAAACACTCGCATCTACCCACTCAAACGACTGTCAACTAAAAACTGCACTGCCAAAATGGCCAAAACTTTGGTGAGTAACTGTTAAAAGATGCACAACTACATTGACTAGCTTTTATTGACGAGTGGAGCCATTTTTGAGCTGAGGTCGGAAACTTTTCAGACCACCCTCGTATCTCCTAATAATATAATAACAAAAGGTAGTATTAAAAATAAAAGTAAAATATATTGACATATCAAAACCATGGCCAAAAGAGCTGTGGAGGTCGGATCACAGCACACAGCAGTCGCTAACAATGACCATAAATTAAGTGTATTTCTTGTAATCCAGGCTATACAATGGTTCAAAACTTTAAACGCGTAGAATAAATATATCCTATCGATTATCAAGATATTTTGATGCCAGATAAATAGAAAATGTATTAATAAGTACATGTGCATTTAAAGAATGATAAAATATCGTTTTATTATAGAATAATTTTATTTTTTGTAAACAGCTATAATTGCTACATCATCCTCTCTGAGGTGCCCCTGCTGTCATTTTTTTTTTACATTTCGTCTCTTATCTGAGGGGTTAACTATGTGTATTTGTACTTTTTTGGTTCGGTCAATAAATTTATTTATTTCTTTCTTTCTATAACTTTTTGCATTGTAGGTATGTCACAAATGTTTTTTCCGCGAGAAAGATGAATAATCCCTCTTAAGGTCACCGCCCTGCCAACCTTTACTATATCTTAACTCTTTCTTCTTCTAAACATATAAAATGACTAGTGGTCCCGGCGAACTTCGTTTCGCCTTAGAGGATTTTCCCACTTTTCTGTTGAAATTTTTCCTGAATTTTCTTTGCTATAAACCTCACGGCCCGAGACCTTTTCAACGAATGCAAAACCGTGGAAATCGGTTCGTACGTTCTGGAGTTATAGTGTCAGGAAGGAAAACCCGACTTATTTTTGTATAGTAGATTTCTTCTACCTTTCTTCCATAAATGTTGTGTTGTCTTCAATGTGCTGTTCGTGTGTGTTTTAGGTTCTTAATGAAGACCTCACCGCGCAGTCTCCTTTAGTGACGTGTCTCTCTAAACACTTGACATTGGCGGAATCACTGCGTTGTTTTCAAACGCGGGATAGAGACCATCAAATATACAAATATACAAAAAATATACAAAATATTTATTTCGATCTCTTACATAATATTTGTTACAAGGTTTGGAGTCTCCTTTTAAGCAAACAATTTGCTTGTGTTAGGAGATCCGCTCTTCAATAGCCAAGAAATCTTATTAAACTTTATCCCAAAACAGACTATTCAATAACACATACAATTAAATAAATAAATTTAAAATTTATAAAAGAAAAAGAAAAAGAAAGCAAATGAATTGACAGTATGTATAAGAAACCTAGAATATTACTAGTAACTTACTGAAGATATTGTATGCGTGTGTGTACTTGTGTGTATGTCAATGTGTGCGCGTGTGTGTGTGTGTGCGCGCGCGCGCGCGCGCGCGTGTTTGTGTGTGTGTATGTGTATTAAATAAATAAATAAAATAAAATAATATAAAATAAAATAAAATAAAAGCCTCTTTAATGCCTATACGAGAAAAAGTTATTATATAAATAGGTTATACAATTTGCTTTTTGCTTGTACTATGGCTTCGATATCGGCATAGTTTTTATTTTTCAACCATGTTGTGACGGTATTTTTACAGCGTTTATGTGTCATAGGGTGGATATTAAGAAAGCTTTGAACAACATTATAAATGTGGGATGATTGCCACTTAAACTGTCTCTTTGCAAAAGTGGTCTTTACTTTGAATTTAGGGCCAATATATTTTTTTCTCCTACCTTGAGTCTGTTCCCGTTCGAAAGGAAGGAATTTATGAATTTTTAATATAATTAGCAGCACGTATAGTTTACGAACGGATAAAAGACCCGACTCCAAATAAAGGTGTTCTGTCGGAAATCGGAACGGCTTAAAATACATAACCTTTAGTAATGACCGTTGAGCCCTTTCTAGTTCAAGAAATTTTATTTTTGACGCCCCACCCCATACTGGAACACAGTATCCGATTATTGATTGTGCTAAAGTTATGTATATTTGATTTAAAAGATTTGTAGGAGCAAGATGCCTCAATATTTTAAAAGTCCAAATTAGTTTTCGTATTCTATTCATAATTAGCTCAGTGTGCATGTGCCAAGACAACCTCTGATCAAGCAATATCCCTAGGTATTTAGTGTACTTTACTTTATCAAGCGCAATACAGGAGCAATTTGAATGACTGTTGTTTGTGCATTTGTGGATTTTGATTTGAAAGTCTGTTGAAGGCTGACCGTTGTCGTATAGTGAGAAACATATGTAGTTTGTTTTAATAGTGTTTAAAGTTAAAAGATTTACATCAAGCCATGACGATACCTTTGCTAGACCAGTCTCCGCAGATTTTCTAACACTGTCCCAAGTTTTTCCTTTGAAAATTAGGGCAGTGTCATCAGCATACGAGAATACTTGTCCATTATATAGGTTCATTTCACTGAGTTGGTTGATGTAAATCAAAAACAACGTCGGTCCAAGCACGCTTCCTTGGGGCACTCCGTATGAGATCGTTTTCTCCGTACTAATTATGTCCGCTATTTTAACCCTTTGTTTACGCTCAGTTAAGTAGTCATGAAATAATGAAAGCGAAACTCCTCGAACACCAATGCTTTCAAGTTTATGAAGAAGAATGTTTACACAGACAGTATCAAACGCCTTCCTTAGATCGAGGAAAACTGCAACACACTTACTCCCATTGTCAACTGCATTAGTGACTGAGGAAGTAAGTGCCAATATGGCATCATCAGTAGACATGCCCGTTCTAAAGCCGAATTGTGACGGTGACAGAATATTGAATTTGTTTAGATATTTAACTAGCCTGGTATTAATTAGTTTTTCTAAGATTTTGGAAATTGATGACAGAACTGAAATTGGTCGGTAATTTGAAATGACTGACTTTTCACCATTTTTGTGCACTGGAGTTATAAGGGCTTCTTTTAAGGCAGCAGGGAAGATGCCCTGTTCAAAACATAGGTTCGCTAAGTGTGTAATTATTGGTACTAATTGTTCGTTGGCAGCTTTTATAAAACTAGTCGGTATTCCGTCCCATCCGGGGGCACTCTCAGTCTTTAATCCTGCCAACACAGACTTCACTTCATCATTATCGGTATAATAAAGTGCAAAGGATGATAATGGTGACTTTTCTGCTTCTTGGAAATCAGTATTTCTCCCCTGGACCGAGCTCGATAATTTAATTTCATTGGCCAGTATTTCGCCCACAGATGCAAAGTATGAATTCACTCGATTTACCGAAGTTTGTGGGGTTGTATCAATGTCTAATAATTCCACATTGTGTTGTTTACTCGGTTTTCGCGTAGTTATGCAGTTTATTGTTTTCCATAACTTTTTAGGGTTTTTGTGTGCATTTTCCAATTGTGTCCTGTCGAATTTACGCTTTTGTTTTTTGATAATACAATTGCAAAAATTGCGGTACCTTTTAAACGTTATTTTTAGTGTTTCATTATACGGATCTAGTTTTAGCTGTTTTTGCATGTTGTTACGATTTAAAATGCACCGCAGCAAGCCACAGGTCATCCATGGTTTTATTAATCTATTTTTTAGTGGGATTGAGACTGTTATTGTATTTAAAGATATACATTGCTGTAATTTAAATACTAACTGGTCTAATAGTTGGTTAGGATTTTTTAGTTTTAATAATTCTAACATATCTGTTTTTTTCATGTATTCTAATGCCTTCTCTTTTTCAAAGACTGCTTTCGTTTTTGCAATATTGTATTTATTCAACTGGTTTTTACCATAATTAAAAAAAAACGAATACGGCACAATATTTTTTAGCTTATGCCCTATGAGTAGTACGAGAGCGGTAAGGAGGTACCAATCATAGATTTATTATATTCCTTATTCTAAGGTAGCAATGAATAATTGTTTTTCTCTGAAATGTGGCAGCCAAGCCAATGTTCCTAGGCAACCACTGCGCAACAGTCAATCAAAGTCAGAATCGTAACGGATCTCGGGTTCGGTATTGAATGTAACCAGCTCACACGCCAATTAACCTACGCTTAATACCTACGCTTCGGCTGGCGGCAAACCAACGTAAACAGGTATTTCTATCTGCCGGACATAGGTACATATGTTCTGAAAGACTTTATATAATATTATATTGAGCTAATTTCTGCTCTAAATTACTCTTTATACCAAAGTTAATTTTCAGCTAAGAAACAAAGTCACTGGTTTAATGTTGGTTTTATGTTTATGTTTAGTTTTCGCTCACTACTCACTATCAGTTATGTTCAGAAAATAAACAAAAGTAGTAATATGATATATGCAAACTTATACATTGTAATTAAACAGCTTGAATTCTTTTTAGGCTTCCCTAACCAAAGGGTAAAAACGAACTCTAAGGCCGTGTCCCCAGTAGGCAAACTGTTAGCGCAACTGTAACGCTGCCTATAGTGAGCGCAAAACTAGCAGACTGTGGATACTCCATTTCAAATATATGGAAGGGCGTACTAAATCGGTACGCCGCAAACTCAGTCGGCCGCTAACAGTTTGCCTACTGGGGACACAGCCTCGCTGTCTGCCCGCCTGTTTATCTGTCACTAGGCTTGCATCTCAAGAACAGTGATAATAAATGAGACTGGAAAATTTCACACATTTTTTTATTTCACTTGGTGGAAAGTGTAAAAAAAATACCAAAAACAAAATTAAATATATACATATGTAATAGTGATGTAACGAATGTTCGCATTCGCGAATATTCGCATATTTCTTGACATTCGTATTCGCATTCGCAAAAAATATGCGAATATTTTGCGAATATTTACATCCGAAAAAAATAGGTAAGATGTCAATAACAAAAAGATAAATTAACAGGGAATACAAATTTCTTATAATATTAATCACAAAACCTCAAGCCTTCTAATTTACATGGAAATGCAAATATAATTATTAATTTCAATAATTTTAATTGTAATCACTGTCAACGAAACTAAACGGTAAGTCTTCCAACGAGGAGGGTCGAACTTTGAGAGTAAAATGCCTACCGCACCGTCACTCTCAGCGGGGAACAGAGAGTGGTGTCTCGCATCGACTAAAACCCCCTCGGTGGCCAACGCTGCCCAGTTGTGGGGTTCAAGATTCCTTGCGGATTCTACACAGGCTCCCCACAGCGCCTACCGCCAAGCGGCCCACCTCGCCGCGCAATACGCAGCTGGAGGGTGACAGGCCACCTGACCCCGCCCAACCCCTCGGGAGGTAACGGACGTCAGGCTTATTCCACGCCTGGCGTCTCCGGTCCCAACAGCGGATCTGCTGTGTGGCTCCGCTGCCTACCGCCGCTGCGGACGCCTGAGACTCTCAATCCAGCTCTCCCTCCGAGAGTCAGATGAAGTCCCGGGACCCACCGGCCGTGGAGGATAGGGAGGCCGGTAAACATAATACCGTATCCTCCTCTTCCTTCGCGACCCCACTACGATGCGGTTTGCGCCCCGCGTGCCACTGCCGAGTCACGAAGGAGACGGATGTCGGCAACGACACACCGCGGTCCTCCTTTTCCTCCGCGATCCACCTCTGCCCTTGCAGGCTTGCCGCAGAGAGACACATGCTCTCCGCGGCCCAGCTTGGGATCCGTCTTCGTTTCACCCTAGCCGGTATCGGAGGCTGGGTGACAAGGCCAGCCTCAACTCAGCGGGAAGAACGCAATCATCTTACCTATTGATTTATCAACTGCCAAGGACTTCATAGATTTATTATCACACTGTTCCGTTTTATAAATAACTCTTAAAGCGACATCTGTTTAACCTCTAATGTATTACATTTCTGGGAAGATGTTGTAATTCTACTCAATGCGCACTGTTTTTCTTTATGGAATTTTTCTAATTAAAAGATACCTGAAATTCGTGGCGCTATATTCAAAAGTGAATATTCGCATACGCATTCGCGTTCGCGAATATCAACGGCAGATATTCGCATTCGCATTCGCATTCGCGAATGCCTAAAAATCTATATTCGTTACATCACTAATATGTAACAGGGGCTCCCACACCTAGCGAAATTTAAAATAAAAGTTTCCGATAAAGTTATTCAATCTAACTTTGATTCTGAAAGTAGTGTTGATCATTTGTATGAACAATTATTTAATGTGGTAGAAAAAGAATTCAACGATATTTTTACTAAAAAAACCGTTACAGTAAACACTTCTAAAACAAAATTCAGTGATTGGGCTACACGGGGTATTTTCAGAAGCAGACGTAGACTTTTTGAGCTATACGAAATGAAAGCACATTCAAATGACCATTTAATGATTGAATATGTTAGAAATTATTCCAAGCTATTTAAAAAGTTATGTGCTGTTGCCAAGTCTAACTATTTAAAGGAAAAAATAGTAAAAGCCACAAATAAAAGCAAAGCTACATGGCAAGTAATTAATAAAGAGACTTGTAAAAATAAAACAAAAGACCACAAACTTTCTCTTAAAGTTGATGACATTATTCTTAACTCTGATACTGATGTGGCAAATGCATTTGAAACATTCTTTTCAAATATAGCAATCACAACAACAAGTGCTTTACCCTCAAACCCATTCATTGCCGAATCCCTCCTTAAATCACATGTGGATGAGTGTAAAACTGCTTTTCATTTTGAATATACTAATTATCAGGCTGTCATTAAGGTTTTCAGAGAGTTAAATATGAAAAAGACCGAAGATTTGTGGGGACTCTCGACAGATATACTAAAACACATAATAAACTGTACCGCCCCACACTTAGTAATAATATTTAATAAATGCATCGATGAAGGTAGTTTTCCGAACTTGATGAAGTTCAGTAAAATTATTCCTTTATTTAAATCAGGCGATAAAACTAACCCATGTAATTTCAGACCAATTTCAATACTACCTGCGTTTAGTAAAATCTTTGAAAAAATTATATACCAGCAGTTTCTTTCCCATTTTACACAAAATGATTTATTACATAAAAATCAATACGGATTTATAAAAGGCAAATCCACAACTGATGCAGGAGTAGCATTCATTAAGCACGTGTTTGATGCGTGGGAGAGCAAACAGGATGTGGTTGGGGTTTTCTGTGATTTATCAAAAGCGTTTGATTGCGTTAATCATCAAACGTTGATAATGAAGCTACGGCATTATGGTGTTTCGAAAAATTCATTAAATCTAATACAGTCATATCTATCAGATAGAATTCAGAAAGTAAATGTTAATGTAGTAAATTCACCCGGCGCTCCTTTATGCATGGGGGTACCGCAAGGCTCCATACTAGGACCTTTGCTCTTTTTAATTTATATAAATGATCTCCCATCTTTTACAAAACACTTGTGTCATACAGTTTTATTTGCGGATGATACATCATTAATTTTCAAAATTAATAGACAACAACAAAACTTTGACAATATTAATTATGCTCTGTCTGAAGTAACACAATGGTTTAGAACAAACAATCTACTACTTAATGCCAAGAAAACTAAATGTGTAAAATTCTCAATGCCCAATGTGAAACAGGTCAGCACAATGATAAAAATGAGTGATGAGCCTATTGAGGTTATCAACTCAACAGTATTCCTTGGCATCACTTTGGACTCAAAGCTGCAATGGTCTCCTCACATTGTTACTCTTGCAGGAAGACTGAGCTCAGCAGCATATGCAATTAGAAAAATAAGAGATCTTACTGATGAGAAAACAGCGAGATTAGTTTATTTTAGCTATTTTCACAGTGTAATGTCATACGGTCTGCTCCTGTGGGGGTCTGCAGCCGATATTCAGACTATTTTTGTCCTACAGAAGAGGGCTATTAGAGCTATTTACAAACTTGGACCTCGTGACTCACTACGAATTCTATTTAAGGAGATCAACATCTTAACAGTCGCATCGCAATATATTCTCGACTGTTTATTGTATGTTCACAAAAACCTGCACAATATTTCTAAAAAATCAGATAAACATAGCTTTAACACCAGAAATAAACATAAACTTGCTGTTCCAAATTGCAGACTCCATAAAATAGGAAATTCATTCGTTGGGTTAAGCATTAAAATGTTTAATAAGTTACCGCAAACTATTGTTAAATTACCTATGCACAAGTTTAAGTTAAATGTAAAAAATCTACTAATGAAAAAAGGCTACTATACGGTTAATGATTTTCTAATAGATAAAAGATTTCCGGCCTGATACATGCCACTGTTCACATGCCTGCACATGTACCTACTTGTTTCATCTTTTTTTTTTTCTCACTTTTATTTTATTATTTAAAAAAAATGTTATAATTAAATTATTTTATACGATGGACAATGATGAATAATGACAATGCTATTTGTATTTATCTGAATAAGATAATTTTGTATTAAGATGACATATTTTAATTAAATTTTTTTTTTATTAGTTTAAGAAATGACATAATTTTTTTTTTTTTGTTTGTTTATTTTATGATGGACATAATATAATGATAATGCTATTTGTATTGATCTGAATAAGATAAAAGGTACATGCTTCGTGCTCCAGGTCCTATAGTTAGGTTGATGATCTAAATTTTTGTTAATTGGTCGCGTTCTTAGGGGGACTGTAGTAGTCATGCTCACTAAAACGTCACTGGGGTGGTGGCGCTATGTGGCGGGTCGTTACATTCCCTTCAATATGGTTGAGTGAAGCGATGGCTGGCACATACGTCATGCTTGTGAACAGGTGCCACCTTTGGGGACTGGTCTGCTCCAGTTTACCTATTAAAATAACTTAATGCTTTTGTTCACTCATCAAAATAAAACTATATGACTTGGTCCAAAGTGTTCTACACATAGCTATAAGTTAGATACTGGCACTGTAACTAATCTGCTGAGTTTCTTACCGGTGTCTTCTCGGTAGATATAGGTTCCGAACCGGAAGTAGAATCACTTTGCATTATATACAATGACGATTCGAAAGTGTTATTATATGTAACCTACTTGAATAAACAAATATTGAATTTGAATTTGACCCGCGAACTATCCCTGCTCGATTTTCTAGTCACTAGTACGAAACCCTTGGTGCGCGAGTCCTACAATTTGCCATTTTTTTAAACCATTAAGTATTATTAAATACCGAGGCTGTTTGTGCATTAATATAAATTTTAAGACTTTCGCGTTCCATTTTAAACACTTAAAATAATATAACGGGTCAAAACGCGACACCATTTTTATTTAGTAGTTAATACGAACTACTTACTGTCCGACGTTTCGGTTAGGTTGCACCAACCGTGGTCACGAGCTGACTCATGTCATGCTCATATGATAAATCCTATTTATTATTACAAAAATCTGCTTGTTGCTGTAAACAATGTTGGTGCTTTCACTTTTATCTCCCATCCCCTTGCATTGAGTTAATCGACTGTAATAAATGCGTGCTTGAACGCGATCCAATTTAAAAATTCCATGCTTCATCAGTTTCGTTTCCACTGGCCAAACGAAAAACAAATTCCAGACAAACTTCATCGTATAGTGGAGAGATGTACACAACAATCCTAGTAGCAACTAAACAAAGCAGATCAGGTGATATCGTCACTGGAAAAGCATCTTTATTGGAACGACAAAAAGCCGTTTCGAACAAGCAATTACACTTAAATTTACAATTTATTTTTCATTTTTTTTTACTTCGTTTTTTTTATTTTTTAAACTTTACAATTGACAAACTAACTGTCTTAGTACAAAACTGGTAAAAAGTTTAGCTTTCATTTGTAAAAAAAACTACTGAGTTTCTTGCCGGTATCTTCTAGGTAGTCATAGGTTCCGAACTGGAGGTAGCTTCATTTGTTTTACATAGAGACTATTCATAAAAATTACTAATCGTCGATGCGCGTGCAATACGGCATAAGTACATTTACCCGTAAGTTCTGATTTGGATTGAAATAATATGAAATAACAGACAAATTTAATCTGTATTGCAAATGCTACATACGCGGTATTGCACGCGCGTCGACGTAATGTCAACTGTGTAGTTGATTAATATGGAAATGGTGGAATAAAATCGAATATTATGTAAATTAAATCGTTTTATGCCCAATTCCAATATTGTATGATTCGTAATGTGTCAAAAAATACTATCAGTTTTTCTTCAACCGACTACGAGTCGTTAAAACCGTTCCAAAATATACTTTCCATACCAACTGTCATCAGTCGTTCGTCTTCGTTTTTAGCTTACGCTTCGTATAATTTATTACTATCCGTAACTGAAAAGGAATATTGAAAACAGGCATAAATCATTTGAACATTTTAAAATGAACGAAGCCTAAGAGAGATATAATTTGGTTATTATATCAAAGTTACGCTCACTCGCGTTCATTTTACAAAGTACCTATATGTTCGAATAAATGACGATAATAATATCTTAATTTCACTTAGGTACGTGAATTTTCTGTACATAAATTATATATGTAAGCCCAATGAGTTTAACACACCTGGCACGACCAACGAACTCGTGCTTTTGGGGACCCTGAATAAACACAATGTTGAATTAATCAATTTTTTCTTGGTGGTGTGAATATAAAATAAAAACATTAAATATGTAACTTTAAGTTTGCTTTAGTTCTTGAATTAATTATTCGATTGCCGAGTTTACTTTTCTTAGAACAATTTATGACTGTGTGGTGTACGTCTCACTGATCAGATTTTTTTTCCTTTTTATTATATGGTGTTACACGTTTTTAACCAGAAACAGAAACGAGGTTTAAATATTTCATTTTATTAAAATAGTGCAAACAGACCATTAGCCACTAACCTTGTATTCACGACCAAAAGATCTACCAATCCAAAAAAGCAGACTAGTAATTTATTGTCGAACCAAACAAATGGAGAACCTAGTGTCATACCAAAAGCCTCCATCATTGACAACATCGGATAATCTGATTAACATATTAACGGACAACTGTGCCGTATTGAACTTTCGAATTAACCTGAATAAATGCAGTATCATGCATTCCAAACAAGTAGCGCGAATGAATTTAATCCAACTAATGTGGTTTACATTCGTCATAAGCGTGTGTTGTGAATATTTTACGAGGTTTAAAATATGATTCGAAATTCGAGCGATTTATTGATCCGACTGGTGAAATACCTCCACGTTACAGAAGACCGCAGCCAAATAACAATCACTTCAGTGTTTTGGGTTCCTGTGTATGAGTAAGGTTCCCAGAGCTCCTGGCAGGGGCAAGCCTTCAAGGTAAGGGAGACAAGTCCAGTAACAGCTATTATAATGCTGTAGGTCGTAGGTTGAGAGAGACAAGCTCTTAAGCTAGGACCTCATTACTACTTAACAACAGATGGGATGAGGTCAATCTATAAGCGCTACATAAATATATATAGGTACTAGCTGTGCCCGCGACTTCGTTCGCGTGGACTACATCCTTTCATGGTCGGTTTTACCCCTATCTCCCCTAATATTCAAAACAAAAAGTAGTCTATATTTTAATAGAGCTATATTTGTGCCAACTTTCAAATCTCTAACTTAAAAAATAAACATTTTCCCATATAAACTTTCAAAGGTGGCATTACCCCCCCTTTACTTTCTAACAAAAAGTAGTCTAAGTGCGTTCTTGAGGTTCAAAGTATACTATGCCAAATTTCATCAAAATCGGTTGAGTGGTTTAAGCGGGAAAGCGTAACAGACAGACAGACAGAGTTACTTTCGCATTTATAATATTAAGTATGGAATATTTTAAGTATGGATTAGTACGAATTCGAAGTTCAGCAAAAGCACGTCAGACTACACAGAGGTCTTTGCATCGCCCTTATGTCATGCAAATAAGATCTAATATTGAACCACATATTTTAATTAGTTCTTTTGTTGGAAAGGAGATATTTCGACAGTGGTCAAATTAAAAGGCCGGTACTATGAAAAAACTATTAAACCAGCCTACCTATTCACAAAACATTGGAATAGTATTCGAATACGGCAACTGTATTTTATCTCTTTCTCGACATAAATGATTGGAGAGATACAAAACATTTACTTTACGAATCGAAATTGTTTGTGAATAAAAAGTAGTTAAAGTATACGCTGTTTCAATTTAAATATTACTAATTAATTATGTTAATTATAAAAATATTTGAAACAAATCGTATTGTACTGATATGTCTTACCTGACAATTAGAAAATCGTGCTTATATCGTGGTTCTTGTGTCATAAGTGTGTGCCCCACGTCGGGCGCCACTTTAATGGATGTCATGGATTCTCTCTCTGAATGTGGATGTGGTCTCTGAATGTTGGCCTCATAACGAAGCTCGAAGTTGCGCAGCGTGCTATGGAGAGGGCTATGCTCGGCGTTTCCCTACATGATCGGATCCGTAATACGGAGATCCGTAGAAGGACCGGTGTATCCGACATAGCCCGAAGAGTTAGCACGCTGAAGTGGCAATGGGCAGGCCACATCGCTCGTAGGACCGACGACCGTTGGGTAAAGAGGGTCCTCGAGTGGCGACCACGTACCGGACGACGCAGCGTGGGGCGGCCCCCAACACGACGGACTGACGACATCGTCAGATGTGCGGGGAGCCGCTGGATGCAGATAGCGCAGGACCGTGTGCTGTAGGGGAGGCCTATGTCCAGCAGTGGACAAAAAGAGGCTGATGGATGGATGGATGGATTCTCTCAGGGCTAATGGAAAAACACGAGTTAAAAACATTTTCTGATAGAAAGATTTTAAAAACTTCCGTCTCGACTTAAGAACGCAAGATAATGAGATTTATGCTTTTTTCCTCGAGACATTATGACCATCTGCGAACACCATTTCTGCTGGTTTTATCTTCATAAAAAGGATGATTAAAATGTATATTCACTCCATTAGTAATTAATATTGTTACATATAGTCTACTATATAAAAATAAGTCGGGTTTTCCTTCCTGACGCTATAACTCCAGAACGTACGAACCGATTTCCACGGTTTTGCATTCGTTGGAAAGGTCTCGAGCTCCGTAAGGTTTATAGCAAAGACAATTCAGGAAATTTTCAACAGAAAAGCGGGAAAATCTTCTAAGGCGAAACGAAGTTCACTAGGACCGCTAGTCCCTACTAATATTATAAATGCGAAAGTAACTCTGTCTGTCTGTCTGTCTGTCTGTTACGCTTTCCCGCTTAAACCTCTCAACCGATTTTGATGAAATTTGGCATAGGTATACGTTGAACCTCAAGAACGGATATAGGCTACTTTTTGTTAGAAAGTAAGGGGGGGGGTAATGCCACCATTGAAAGTTTATATGGGAAAATGTTTATTTTTAAGTTAGAGATATGAAAGTTGGCACAAATATAGCTCTATTAAAATATAGACTACTTTTTGTTTCGAATATTAGGGGAGATAGGGGTAAAACCGATCATGAAAGGATGTAGTCCACGCGAACGAAGTCGCGGGCACAGCTAGTTATTTATAAACTAAAAGAGCTAGTTATGGTATCTTGTGAGCATGGCAAATGTAACTGTTGCGGACGTGAGGAATCAGCAAAGAAAACGATAAATAAAGATGTAAGACTATGTATTGTCCAAGTGATAGAAAGTATGTAAGGAATAATGAATATGACAGAGAAAAGTAAACACATTGAATATCAAAATTACACGTCAAATTTAAAAGCAAAAGTAAATCTAAAAAGTATGTAGGTCCGGTTGGCCGCAGTAAGAAAGGGGGGGTTTATTATAAAAATATGAAATCGGTTTCACACGCGTAGGTACTATCCACGTTTCTCCTACATTCTCAACTGATTCTTCGCTTCTATTTGGTCGCAGTGTATTGTCATGTAGCTTAAAGCCGATATCATTAAATGGATAATCTAACACAAAAATAATATTTCAATTGAATGACTAGTTTCTGAGTTTTGCGCTTTCAAACAAGCAAACACTTAAGCTTTATAATATTAAGTAAAGAAATATGGCTTGTCTGGATTTAACTAAAAAATATTATTTACAACATTTCGATTTCAAGATGTTCTGTAAGCAAGTTCGATCGATCGCCATTGTGAGTAATAAATATTGAAATGGTGACTGGCAGTAAATAACAAAGCCTTTTAAGATTAGGGAAGTAATTTGATTCACAGGCTCTTTCTCCCTAGGGGGAAAAATTACGAGGGTACGAAAGTAATTTTACTTAATCGTGAAGTAAGGACATGATATTTTTTCTTTCGATTCGCTAATGACATTCGTAAAATATTTTCTTTATAAATATATTTTTTTATAGGAAGTTGTTGGACTCTTGCAGGCCTAGCATACCCAATATGTCAAATTTAACGCATGAGACGACAAAAGTTTCGATACTGTTGATTGGCTAATAGCACACTGCACTCGTATTTTTAGCCAATCGGCAGCTGACGCACTGACTTCAATCGATTTTGAGGTTTGTTAAGAGCGCGATAAAATTTAATCGCGTTGAAACTCTGAACTCTTCTCACGTAACTCACTAAATGACATCTTTATTTAGTTGCACAATGTTCTATTACTTTATAAATAAAACCACTATTAGTTCTTGAACTAGGAATGTACTAATAAAATAAATTTAACTACATAAAAAACCGACAGAAAATCTTATCCTTGGAATAACTCCATCTATTAGGCAATCTAGAGAACTAATTTCTTCAAATGTACACTTTCAAGTTAACAGGAGTTTAGGACTCATTCATATGGCAGAGGGCATTAACCGTAGGCTAAAAGGCAATTAAGAAAAAAAAATCGCCTTCTAATACCAATAATAACATATATTATTTTCAAACGAATGGTGAGAAAAAGTAGAAATGTGTGCACACTTCAGGAAAGCCTGATGATATACAATGATTTATAGAAATATTACAAAGAAACAGAAAAATATCATGTCTATATTTAGAACTACATACTTATCGACTTAGTTCTAAACATATTCGACGACCTCGGTGGCGCAGTGGTGGCGGCTTAAGTGCGTAAAGTTCCGGGTTCGATTCCTGATCGGGTCAATTTGGAAAATGAACTTTTCTAAATTGACTTGGGTGTGGGTGTGCTGAGATGACGCCCCCAGTTAGTATTCGTCGTCTGGTGCTCATAGTACAACGGAAAACCTTAGTTTGAGACCAGGTGATTGGTGTGATTGTCTGGCGCATTTATTCATTTATTATTCATTTATATTCAGAGGGCACTTACCGGAGGCTAAGTTAATACAATGGAAAAAAAACATCACCTACGATACCTTGCGTTTAGATCAGTTGGAAGTACAGCACGCGCGATACGTGAAGGTCGTGGGTTCATTCATTTTGCCGACTTGTCTATGAAATCAATGTGGAAACTTCAGGTATACATTTTGAGAGGTAGCAGATATAGATTTAAGAGAGACAGACGTTGACAGGATGTGAACAAACTTAATAAAGAAGAAGCATTTATCTTGCCAGTGCTGTGATTAATGATATTTGCATAAAATAGGTTTTAACTACAACTGGCCATCCTAGAGTTACGCCACTGCGATTATATTATACCTCAGTTAGAGAAACTCTGCCACAGATTTTATCGATAATTACCTATCGATACACAACACTAGTAGTCTGTATAGTGACACGCTTCCAATCGGAACTGAGTTTTGTTTACAAAACCAAATGATCCTTCATTCATCATTATCTACTAATTACGAACACCACGGAATGTATAATGGATGTGCCTAATCACTCTTGCCGTGCGGCGCCATTAATCCATGGCGTGGGGTAACCAGCTTTAGGGCTCACAATAGGACACCATGGATATACAATGCGCGGATAATTACCACCAAAAATGGATGATGACTGCGACAAAAAATTATGATATTATTTAGTTCATCATTTGGATTTTCAAAATACAATGAAAATGTTTTTATTTTTTATTGCACTTAAGATTGACCTCATCTTACCTGATGTTAAGTGGTAATGAGGTCCTAGCTTAATGGCGACTAATACAGCATAATAAAACTGTTCGTTCTTACCTTGAAGGCTTGACCCCTGCTACTAATGTAGCACTTCCCAAGAGCTCTGTAAACCTTACTCACACGCAGGAACACAACAACACAGAAGTGATTGTTATTTGGCTGTGGTCTTCTGTAAGGTGGAGGTATTTCACCAGTCGTATTAAAGTTCAGTGAAGGGATTAGTTTATGTCACTTAATCGAAAAACTGTGAAAAGAAGTAGCATCGTGCTAAATTTTACCGCAATGTATCTTATTGACGTGACGATAATACGGGCTGCATGCACGAAAAAGATGATCAGCGTTGTCTGGTCACACCCGATCGGGGATCGAACCCTGGACCTTAGAAATGGCGCGTCGCTAAAGTCCGGCCTGAATAGTTTTTCAAACTACTGATACTCTCGATATTGTGACTTGTTTTCAAGGTCGTCTTTCGATAGTGCTACTATTTCCACATACTTAAAAAATGAAAGGAAGACATCTTCCTCCGTTTGGTAACCCTACCCGTGCAGAGACCATTAAATGTGCCATTGATCCATGGCTGTGGTTAAGTTGGTTTGTGTTGGCTCGTGATGAGATAAATTTGCATGAAAATCAAAATTATATGCATCATTTAGAAAAATAACAACTATTAGAGCCTGCCTCTTCGCGTACGAGCGCTGGCCACGATTGCGCAACAGGTAAAAAATAAGAAATATATTTTAACTAGCTGAGCCCGTGACTTCGTTCGCGTGGACTACATCCTTTCATGGTCGGTTTTACCCCTTTCTCCCCTAATATTCGAAACAAAAAGTAGTCTATATTTTAATCCAAGTTTCGAGCTATAATTGTGCGAAATTTCATATCTCTAACTTCAAAAATAAACATTTTTCCATATAACTTTCAAAGGTGGTATTACCCCCATCCCCCCCTTATTTTCTAATAAATAGTAGCCTATGTCCGTTCTTGAGATTCAACGTATGCCTATACCAAATTTCATCAAAATCTGAAAGAGTAACAGACGGACAGACAGACAGACAGACAGACAGACAGACAGACAGAGTTACTTTCGCATTTATAATATTAGTATGGATTTTAAACGTTGAATGAAGAAATAATTTTGATCATCACTTGTTTTTTATGAGGTGGTTATGAAAAAAACTGACCAACTGCGAGTGGCACTCGTCCATGAAGGGTTCAGTGGCAGCAAGTAACAAATTAAAACATTTATATTCCAGATGATTTAAATAAAGGTAACGTATAAATAAAAGTAGGTACTTACTAGATCTCGTCCGAACACCTACATCTACACGCCAAGTTCCAATAGAATCGGTCTTATAGTTTTGAAAAAAAAATTGGCTGTGACACACGGACGGACGGACAGACAGACATGACGAATCCACAAGGGTTCCGTTTTTCGCCATTTGGCTACGGAACCCTAAAAAGAAGAAATAAATAGATTTTTTATTTTTATAGTACTTTACCTTATTTTTTTTAATGTATATATGGCTGTAATGTATAAAAATAAAGGACAGTTAATGAATTTAACACCACTGCTATCGTTTCTTCGGGTATCTCTTAAATGATAACCTTTATATTTATTAGTTGTAATTAACTTAAAGTCAATAAAATTTTTCTTGATACAAAATACAATGCAAAATGACTACTACCGGTTGTGAACCAATATCTACCGAGAAAATACCGTTGAGAGACTCAGTTGATGGTACAGTAGCAGTATCTAACTTATTACTTAGCTGTGTGTACTAGGGATGTGGACTCTCTAGTCAACTGATGTAGTGTTTAATAACTGTCAAAACACGATTATTTCATAGATTACACCAGGTTTTGTGCAAATTTCACATAAACCATATATAAATAAATAAATAATAAATATTGGACAACATCACATACATTGTCCTGATTCTGTGGTAAGTAGCATAAGCACTTGTGTTACAGGAATCAGAAATAACGACGGTACCACAACACCCAGAGTCCCAGACCCGAGACAATATAGAAAAGTTAATTTCCTATATTGACCGTACCGGGGATCGAACCCGGGACCTCAGAGATGGCGCGACGCTAAGTCCAGCTAACCTCTTGGCTACGGAGGTCGTCGAGATCTTTTAAATAGTCCAAACAAGGCCTAAACATACATTCACTCTTTAAAAAAATTGCTTAGAAAATATTACTAGGCTTAATTAGGATAAGATACTTTAGACACCCATGCTAAATTTTATCTTTCTATTATGTAAGTTAACCAAATTGAGTTTACCAAATTAGAAAAGTTACTAATTGGTTGTTGTTTAGATATCAAGTTTACTTTTAGAAAGGATAACAACTAAAATTATAATAAAGAGTTTGTTTGTTCGAACGCGCTAATCTGAGACTCTACTGGTTCTCCTTTTTAGGGTTCCGAAGCCAAATGGCGAAAAACGGAACCCTTATGGATTTGTCATGTCTGTATGTCTGTCCGTCCGTATGTCACAGCCACTTTTTTTCCGAACCTATTGCGCAATACGTCAAATTTCTCGCATGAGACGACAAAAGTTTCAATACAATTGATTGGCTAATAGCACACCGTGCCCGTATTTTCAGCCAATCACTGTGTGAATATGGTTTAGATGAAGGTACCCAGGCCATTTTTTTTTCAACTATCAGAACTAGGTACCCTATTTCTCTTCTTATTTATTTCTGTTCTTCCTAAAAAAATTCCACGTCCCTTTAACTTTCATAACTAACTTCTTTATTTTATCATTAGTCCAGAGTACCAATTAGACGATGTTATTACAGATTACATTACTTACGAATTAAACAAAACGTATTGTACTCAATATTAATATGTAATAAGAAGTGCTCCTTAAATACAGATTTATGCTCGAGACATTTGGGCCATTTACGCCATATTTTGGCTAGCAACAAGCGGGAGTATTATCGTGAAATTCCATCAGACTTATCTGGAATGCTGTAGACGAAATAAAATTGGCCAAATATTTGCTTGAAGGTTATTTTTTGTAAGTTTAGCTTATAAATGTTGTTGTATTGAAAACAACTTACACATTCGCAATACCGCCCTAGAAAGTTTATATGGAAAAATTATCATTTTTTAAGATAGAGATATGAAATTTGACACAAATATTGTTAAAAATTTGGATCAAAATATGGACTACTTTTTGTTTCGAATATAAGGGAAGATATGGAGAGCGAAGAGGTCACGCAAGGTCACGAGCTGACTTAACAAAACCAATCCGTTAAGCTCATTATCACGGTTGGAGCAATCTAACTGAAACGTCGGGCAGTACGTAATTCGTATTAACTACTAAAACACTGTCGCTTTTGGACCCATTAACTTATTTAAAACTAGCAACCACCCGCGACATCCTATGCGTAGTAAGTTTGTTAAAGTCAATCCGCTGAATAATTGCCGATTATGTCAAATCGTATCGCATTACCATCCAAAAAAACCTTTTTTTTAATTTATAACGCTCTTCAAGATTGACTTCATCCCACCTGATGTTAAGTGGTAATGAGTTCCTAGCTTAAAGACGAAAAGTATAGCATAGTAAAACTGTTACTAGATTTGTCGCCCTTACCTTGAAGGCTTGACCCCTGCTATTACTAATGTAGCACCCCCAAGAGCTCTGGAAACCTTACTCACACGTAGGAACACAACAACACCGGAGTGATTGTTATTTGGCTGCGGTCTTCTGTAAGGTGGAGGTATTTCACCAGTCGGGCTGCTCCAGTTCGAGCGATAAATCGCTTTGCCCTACCTCTTTTACCGGTAATTACTCAACGGCTTGACAATAGTTAGTATAGTTATAGTTTTTTCTAGCAACAAATACCGCCTATCAGGCCTAGCATACGCCACGCTACTAAATTTTATCGCGCTCTTAACGTCAAACTCGATTCAGTCAGTGCGTCAGCAGCTGATTGGCTGAAAATACGAGTGCGGTGTGCTATTAGCCAATCAACAGTATCGAAACTTTTGTCGTCTCATGCGATAAATTTGACGTATTGCGCATGTATGTTACCGTGAGTGAATGTAGATTTTCGGTGGTAAAGAATTTTCGGAATCGGCACTGTAGTTTTTGAGTTTATTCATTACAAACAAATCTTTCCTCTTTATGATATTGTATATGAATAAAATGGAACGCAAAGTATTAAATTCTACATCCATGCATTCTTACAAACGTCTCTTCCTTTCGCGTTTATAATGTAGGATGATAATTTGAAGCCATGAAAGTGCATTCAGTAAGGCGTATTTTTATTTATTTATTTAAAAACTTTATTGCACAAAATAAAAAGTACAAAAGGCGGACTTAATGCTAGGAGCATTCTCTACCAGTCAACCGTTGGGTCATGTAGATAGTTCGTTTATTCGAGCGGTAACAGTAAAAATGTGAGTATGGATTACAACAAAAAGAATAATATATAAATAAGCAAACAAGTGAATACATAAAGGAAATTAAATTAAGCAAACGAAATTCTATGTAGAGGGGAAGAACAGTAGCTTTCACGGACTCTCATTTTAAAAATACCCTTAGTCAGGGATTGTCAAGTTACGGTGGGCAGAGCGTTCCAAAGCCGGATGGCTTGTACAGTGAAAGTCTTGGAGAAGAACTCGGTATGATGTTGATTAAGCTGAGGTTGTCGGAGGAGCGAAGAGAACGGTCCTGAGAAAGACATAGGTGTTGAATTTTTTCCTAAGATAGGACAGTGGATTGTTGAGAATTTTAAATAGCAGGCAAAGAATGCTAGTGTGTTTCCGTTCACGTATCGGAAGCCATTTAAGTATCGAACATTATGTTATTTCGTAGCTTGCTCCAAGAACATCGTCTAAGGCGTCAATACGATTAGATGAAAGATAAATTAACTCACCTATTACGTATTCCGTGTGATGCTGATTCGCGACTTCTCAGATGTTGGCTTAGTTTAATGAGACTTGTCAACTGACGAACAGCTGGGTAATTTGGTGAATGTAATATTGGACGATACATCAGTCTTGTTAGTGGGAATGCTACGAAACTCTGAAACTGTAGGCGATATTATGGTCTACTAGCTGTGCCCGCGACTTCGTTCGCGTGGACTACATACTTTCATGGTCGGTTACACCTTTATTTCCCCTTATATTCCAAACAAAAAGTAGTCTATATTTTAATCTTTTTTTTAAATTATTTTTATTTTTTTTATAGTAGCGCAGTATATTCGCTCCTCCCAGCCTGATAATAAGCAAGAGAGGAACCCACATATCGCGATGACAACATATTTGATATCGAAATATCGTACCCCTTGGCATCGCCACGAAAGGGCTTACAAAACAATAGGAGCGCAAAACAAACAAGAAAAGCTATATAAAGCTTTGTAAGCGTCTCATACCTACAGTCTTAATCTGCCATTATTATCCAAAGACATTGTTATTTCCATTATTGAGCGGAAATCTTTACCCATCGGAGTAAGTTCTGGAAGTCAACGACCAACTAGTGATGTCAGATAATTGAGTATTATCGTGAAGTATATTCTTACGTCATTAATCAATTCAATTCGTCAGATAATATGGACCAGATAATAATTAATATCTCTTAAGTGACTCTAATTAGTATTTAATTGGCACTGATTAAACCAGTGTAATGCGTTGTTGACTTCGTAACTATCCAGTTCATAGTAAACAATCGCTAATAATTAACTTTATCTTTATAAACCCGTTAACTTATTATAAATGTTTAAAATGTAACGCTAAAGTGCCAAATTATTTTCTATAAAAAGTTATAGATAGGTAAATATTTTCAACCCAACCTTTTTTATGCGAGACTAGTCAGCAGTAAATAGCTCGCATTAACTACAAATAATTCTAATTTGTAGTCTTTTACCTTTCACATATTTACAAAAAGTCAATGTAGTTTAAATAAAACAAAAAATTCCAGATTTTAATCCCAACTTTGAATAAAAGCGATATAAATAAGTATAATAAGTAAGTACAATTGAGCGTCAGTCTTGAGTCGAGTAAATAGAGCAGAGTCTTTTAAAGCTTTAAAGGACTTGGTCCCCTACATCACTACATATAATCTCTAGTTTGCGGTGCGGTTTCCGAGGAATTCCCTTTCACGAACAATACCTACAAGTTGAGGAATTAACCGGCCTTTTCCGTCTAATATCTATTTGTCACAGATTAGGTATTCTCTGAGAAGTGTTAACACTCGCGTGGCACAACTGTTCAAAAACTAGCCGAACTTGAATACCAATAAGATATTTCTCATTTCGGAACGGTCCGCACTCAAAAAACCTACTACCACGTTATGCTCCTCAGCAACTCCTATTAATTAATTAATTATGCGCCAGTGAACTACACCAATCTAAGCATCTCAACTAGTCTCGAAACTAAGGTTTTCCCTTGTACTATGAGTACCAGACGACGGATACTAACTGGGGGCGTCAACCCTATGACTGTTACAACATTTTTTGAGTTCCGTAGCCGAATAGCAAAAAACATCCGTCTGTCTGTCTGTTCGTCCGTATGTCACAGCCACTTTTTCCGTAACTATAAGAGCTAAACTGTGGAAACTTGGTAAGTAGATGTATTCGGTGAAACGCATTAAGATTTTCAAACAAAAATAGAAAAAAAAAATAACACAGTTTTGGTGTTCCCCTTACTTAGAACTGAAACTAACTTACTGACTGACTTTTAAAATAAGAGAATGAGAAAAGTAAAAACGAAATATGATGTAAACTTTCATGCAAACTACATGCAAAAATTGGTTTGAACAAGATCTAGTAAGTAGTTCTTTTTAACGTCATAATTTGTAAACCTCAATTTACGTTTAATTCAATCAACTCAAATATAATCTTTTATATTTAGTTACTTGCTGCTACGGAACCTTTCATGGGCGAGTCCAACTCGCACTTGGCCGGTTTTTTGTCAACCACCGCTATTATGTATGTACACGATAAGTTCTTAATTAGTACACCTTTCAAAGGAAATGTACCTTTGTTAGATTACATCGTACAGTTTTTTCTATTTGAGGCTACCGTAAGCCCTTAGAAACCTTACTCACATGCAGGAACACAACAACACCGGAGTGATTGTTATTTAGCTACGGTCTTCTGTAAGGTGGAGTTATTTCACCAGTTTTTTTTATATTGCTCTTAAAGGTTGAACTCATCCCACCTGATGTTAAGTGGTAATGAGGTCCTAGCTCAAGGGTGATAAGTACAGCATAAAAAACTGTTACTGAACCTGTCGCCCTTACCTTGAAGGCTTGACCCCTGCTACTAATGTAACACCCCCCAGGAGGTCTGGAAACCTTACTCACACGCAGGAACACAACAACACAGAAGTGATTGTTATTTGGCTGCGGTCTTCTGTAAGGTGGAGGTCTTTCACCAGTGGGGCTGCTCCAGTTCAAGCGATAAATCGCTATGCCCTACCTCTCTCTCAGTTGGGCTGCTCCAGTTCAATTAATTATTATTTCATAACTGTATGCATTGCTCTAAATCTATGGTAGTTAAAGCACTTGTATTACAGAAATCAGATTATCAGAAACAGCAACGGTACCACAGCACCCAGCAATATAGGAAAGTTCCATATTGACGCGACCGGGGATGGAACACAGAACCTCAGAGATACCGCGACGCTTAAGTCCTTAAATTTATAAATAAACTTAGTAAAAGGCCAAAAAAACAAATCATATTACTAAGATTTACATCCTCAAAAATATTCAGCAAATATTTACACGAAACATATTAATGGAGTAACTCTAGTTGGTAAAAGTCTGGACGCTAAAGTATTCAATTTACTTGTATTTTAGTTTCTACTTACTAGAATTCTGAGATATATTTTCATGTTTAATTTATCTAGCTACTTAAGGATTAAGAGTTTCAAAGCCTGAGTTAGCAACACTAGCTTTAAACCTAAGCACTTTGCTACTTAATCAATTAAATCAACCGCCTGTCTGTTATCTATTTAAATGACCGTTTTTCACTTAATGGAGAACCTGGGCACATTATAATATTGAGCCAATATGATTAAAATAAAGTTCGAACTTTGCGTTTTACGCTTTGACTTTTTCATTTTATTTAAACACAATATCCTTTTTTTGTCGCTGTGTCCGTTACTCTTTGCGCGAACCGAGAGTGGTGTGTCGGGCTTGCATCGATTAAAACCTCCTCGGTGGCCAACGCTGTGCTTGTGGGAGAGTCGGGGTCCCTTGTGGATTCTACGCAGGCTGCCCCGCAGCGCCTACCGCCAAGCGACCCACCTCGCCGCGCAAAACGCAGCTGGAGCAGCAGGATGACTCATGTGAACCGTAGCCTCGTAAATATAAGATACTGACACTACCGTCTATGTATATATCTGATATTGCAAAATTTGTACGGAATAACCCAACTTATTTTGAAATGCATACTGTTAGAAGTCGTCGTGAAGGCACACTTAAAGTTACTCATGGATGTAAGCCCTTTCTTAGAAGAATGAGTGTAAATTGTATGGCACCTAAAATATATAATAAAATCCCATTGTGTATCAGATCAATTAATGATGGTAAAAGATTCAGAACTGCGCTAAATAGCTTTCTTGCTGAAAAAGTTTATAACGACTTCTTTGAAGACAAGATGTAAAATATCCTACCCGTTAGCATCGCCATACTGGCCCGCAAGATGTTTCTTCACGCTCCTTTTGAAAGAATCCATGTCAAAGGAAGGAGGAAACACATTTAGATTGTAAAGGTTTCGTTATTACTATGAAAGGATTCATGGAAAAATATTCCTAGAAAGACCCCTGTGTCGCTGTTTGCAGTTGCTCTATGAGTTGCCCACGACGTGCGTGCTGCTCTTCCAACTGAGCTAACCGCAAGTTCGAACATCATCAACAACATCGTAGGCGATGAAATTTTTCTGCTGTATCAACCGTTAAAAAAGGATCGTTAAAAAACGTATGTCTGGGTTCAATTCCCGCACCGCAAGGAGAGATAAAAAATGTCTGTTTCTAATATCTAAAGCAACCAAATGTTTGTCAAATTGTAATCAACAATCTGTAAATCATTAATTTGTTGGTCCATCACACTTGACAGGCACATCCCTTTTGGGATTTGTTGTATCTTATCAAAGATTCTTGATTACTTCAACACGTAAGAACAAGTACTAAGTTCATATACAATATGCTTATTGCTTACGTTAGTTCCCAACTTATTTTGACTGATACATGTTGGAAAGAGTGTTAGTAACATAAGGCGAATGTTTTCAAGCACAATTACGAATAACACCCAACATCACATACATAGACCTTGAAACCGACTTATGATACGCAATACCCAAATAAAAACCCAGAATGTAGTAAAAATACGTTATAATAAAAACACACTAAAATTTCATCCTGAAACAATTGACATAAGATGTCTTACAAGACACATTATCTACACTAATATTTATTTATTTAAAAACTTTATTGCACAAATAGGTACAACAGGTGGACTTAATGCTAGGGGCATTCTCTACCAGTCAACCCTTGGGTCATGCAGATAGTTTGTATATGGGTGCGGTAACATGGGAGAAAAAAAAAAGAGAAAAGAGAAAGAAATCATTTTAAACAACAGTAAATTAAGCATTAAAAATAACATTACGGTATCTTTTAAATATACGATAATAATACACATACTATATAAATTAATTAGAATATAATATATAAAATATACCTTCATACTTAGATTTACATAATATTAATAATTTATATATAAAAACAAATATTATAAAGAGGAAAGATTTGTACCTATTTTTGTATGTTTGTAATGAATAGGCTCAAAAGTACTGGGCCGATTTAAAAAATTATTTCACCAATAGAATGCTACATTCTTCTAATTTGACATAGCCTACAAAATTAGGTATCCTTGGTAAAATTTGAAAAATTTCAACAGAAAAGCGGAAAAAATTCTCTAAGGCGAAACGAAGTTCGCCGGGACCGCTATAACCGATAAACTGAAAGCAGGTTTTAGTAAATAATAAAAGGATTGCGCGCGTCACTAACAGACCTTAATTTTTTATAGTGCTTAACGGCGCACTAATGAACTAGAAATAATAAAATAAAACAAAAAAAAAAATTCATCTCCCTTTACAGTGTGAGAGCTTGAACCAACGACCTTCACGTGTGAGCTGCTCTTCCAACTGAGCTATTTATCGTAGGCGATGACTTTTTTCTCAACCCGTTAGCCTCCGGTCAGTGCATTCTGCCTGAAGAACAGAACAGAACTGAAAATGTTTAGAACTTCTGTACCTATTTACCTTTCAAATATTTAAAGTAGCTTAAGTTGTCTTGTAGAAACCAACAGTATTACCAAAATATTAATGCATAAGTTCATTTATCAACACCCAGAGACAGAACAAACAGGTACATTTTTGAAACAGCCTATTAAGAGTCATTTCAGTGGCGTTTTTTTACCTTTTTACCAAACCTAATACTTAATTTTAGCTCAAAATTGAATAGTTAAGAAGATTTACATTTGCTATTCAATCTATTTACTTATTTCCGGAGATTTGAGGTTATTTCTATGCATAGAGCAACTGCAAACAGCGACTCAGGTGTCTCTCTAGGAATATTTTTCAATGAATCCTTTCATAGTTATAACGAAACCTTTACAATCTAAATGTGTTTCCTCCTCCTTTGACATGGATTCCTTCAAAAGGAGCGTGCATCTTGCGGGCCAGTATGGCGATGCTAACGGATAGGATACTACGGTATCAAATCTGTTGTTATCGCGATGTGGGTTCCTCTCTTGCTTACCATCAGGCTGGGAGGAGGCTATAAACTGCGCTACTATAAAAAAAAATCTAGCTTTATTCATGACGACCTCCGTAGCCGAAAGGCGAGTGGGTCGAAGTTTGGCGTCGCTGATCCATCTCTGAGGTCTCGGGTTTGATCCCCGGTCGGGTCAGTATGGAAAACGAACTTTTCTATATTGTATCGGGTCTGGGTGTTGTGGTACCACCGTCGTTTCTAATTTCTGTAACACAAGTGCTTAAGCTACTTACCACAGAATCAGAGCAATGTATGTGATGGTGTCCAATATTTATTTATTTTATTTATTATATTTGTCCGTCTCTCCACAATCTAGTTCAGTGCAAAACATTTGAAATCGGAAAATTGTCCAGTAATAAATTAAATGTGAGATGGCGAAAGAATCACGGAAAGGTTTAAATCTATACTAATATTAAAAAGCTGGAGAGTTTGTTTGTTTATTTGAACGCGCTAATTTTGGGAACTAATGGTCCAAATTGAAAAATTATAGAGAAACTTAGCTAGATCGATTTTTTACCCGCAAATCTTCCTACATACTAAATTTTCATAACAAAAATTGGTGGCATTCAACAATAATAATTATGATAATACGAGTATATAATAATATGTGCATGAATCAGATAGCAGTCATCATCATAAAAGTGCAAACTTATATCTTTAAACTATACTTTAATTGATTTAATTTGCATAATCGATATAACCTACTCAAAATGGAATATTAATCATTTTGATAAATGTATATTTTTTTCTTTAAAACTTGATCAGACTTAACAAAACTACCATGCTTTTCCTTCCATATCTCTAACATTTTATTTCTACTAGTTATTTTGGTTCCATTTATTTGCTCGCAAGTATAGTTCATTTTAGTGCACACACATGTGCAACCTACTGAACGACTCAAAATCTATTTTAGTACACAAAAAGGCATCATATAACTTTAAATTAGAATTCATTATCGCTTCATGCAAGTTTATTCCAAGCGTACGCGTAGGCGTGCGTGTGCAAAGTAAATTTAGACCTTATTATCGCGCAGTGGGATTGATAAATTACTTTTAGAACTTTGGCTTGAAGTGATCCTTCTGTTATTATAATGTATTAGTTTGTTCTTGTTTAGAATTTTTGAGTTTCTGATATTTCCGACCGGGCGACTTGTGGCTGAATACATATTTTTGGTCAATTTTCATCAAAGTATATTTGAGATCGAGTTAGTAAAACAAATAGGTTTCCTAGCAAAAATATGGTATATTTCACCAAAAAAATTGTTGTTTTCATTTTGTCGTTTAATCTATTGCCCGGTTTCAAAAAACGTTCCGTTCTAAATACGGATAGTAATAAATTATACAACGGATAAGCTAAAAACGACCGACAGACGACCGAATTAACTGTCGAATTAACGCCTCGTAGTAAAACGTTTTTTTCTATATACCTAACTGTTACGGACTCCTTTAGGAGCCTTTTTATAGTTTTTATATTACTTTTAATACGACATTGCTATTGCTTTGTTTTTCTACTTCTTGTCATTATACGTTTCGACCAAAAAGCGACCTTTAATTTACAGTCCACATAAATATTTATTTATTTTTTTAAAACTAACACTTCAAGATTGACCTCATACAGACACATTCACTATCCCACATAAATAGTAAGGTACACACTTGCAGTTCGATATTAGTTCTTACGCGCAAGTAATAAGGGCGGTGCAAAGTCCAATCCAAAGTGAATAATGTGACGTGTTGTTGATCGTATCTATAAAACCAAAGTGCCATTCCTCTTTCTGCCATTTCTCATTATTCAAATACGGTGTCAAACTCCCTTTTTTTATATTTAGTTGAACCTAATGAGACATATAATATAATAAAACATCTAAAAAACAAGACTAGCTTCGGTATTGACGAAACCCCCCCAAACTTAATAAAAAAATGCGCAGAAGAACTTACCTACCCTTACACATTACTGATAAATCAATCTTTTCAGGAAGGAACCTTCCCCGATGCATTGAAAATTTCAGTAGTAAAACCAATTCATAAAAAGGGCTGCAAAACTGATCCTAATAATTATCGCCCTATCGCGTTACTGCCTACTTCTGCAAAGATAATTGAAATGGCCATGTCAAAACGTCTCTCTTCATTCCTTGATAAATCAAATGCTCTTCAGGATAATCAATACGGGTTCCGTAAGCATAGAAGCACTACTTTGGCTGTCTACAAATATACACAAAAGATTCTTGATATTATAAATAAAAAAGAATATGGTGTCGGCCTGCTACTTGATATGAGTAAAGCGTACGATAGGGTAAATTATTCAACTTTATTAGATAAACTTTATAGCCTCGGCGTTCGAGGCCTAGCTTTTAAATGGTTCCAATCTTACCTTAAAAACCGGTCCCAATATGTTGAAATCCAGCACACCAATTTTAATACCGGCCAAATAGAATTTACAAGGTCTGATGGGTTCCAAATTACTGGATCTATTCCACAGGGAAGTGTTCTGGGCTGTATTCTATTCCTCGTCTACGTTAATGACCTCCCCCAATCGATCCCTTACGATAGTATTTCCTTCGCAGACGATATCTCAATAATTTTATCCACCACAAACATAAATTCGCTGACTAAAGACTTAGATGCACTATTAGATTCTATTACAAATTGGCTCATAAAAAATAATTTAGAACTGAACCTGACGAAGACTAAATTAATTCAATTTAAACCACACCAAAAACCAGCGTTAGATATTAAATACTTTTACAAATCCACAAAAATAGAAACAGTTAACTCGGCTAGCATGCTAGGCATACTTGTTGATACACATTTAACATGGAAACCCTATCTCGAAAAATTATCCAAAAAATTATCTTCATTCATTTATGCACTAGGACGCCTTAAAAGAATAACTAACTTAAAGACGGCTCTCTCTGCTTACTACGCGTACGCGCACTCGCGTCTGTCGTACGGCATTATATTGTGGGGCAACTCGTGTAGCATCCAGGACATATTCATCCTACAGAAAAAATGCATTCGAATAATAAGTAATATAGCTCAAACAGACTCATGTAAACCTTATTTTAAAAAACTTAACATACTAACAATACCATGTCTTTATATTTTTGAAGCCTGTAAATTCATTAAAAAACACACAAATCTATACTCCCCAGTAAAAATGATCAGACGTAATAATCGCTACGAAAACAAACTCAAAATTCCATTTTCTAAATTAAAACTTTATTCTTCTTCGCCGCATGTAATGTTAATCAAAATTTACAACCATATTCCAAATAATCTTAAACAAATAGAATCAATGCCAATATTTAAGGAGAAGTTAAAACAATTTTTAATAACAAAAAGTTACTATAAAATTTCAGACTTTTTTGAGGACAGAATATAATAATTTACCTACAGCCAGCGAGATTTTCCTTCTTAACCGTGCAATATAAAGTTAATAGTTTGTTGATATAAAGTTATTAGATTTATTTAATGTTATCTTAGAGTATCTCCCTAGTTTAAAAAGTGTTAACCTCTAATACATTTTATAAAAACATTATATAGAATCATTGCAACGCCCTCTACAGGGCTTCACATGTACTTAATCTTAAGAGAATCTGTCAACTTACTCCATGTGAAATGCAATAAAGATATTGAATTGAATTGAATTGAATTCTGTACCTATGTGTACGTGCTTATACTCAGATATTTAAATAAATAAATAAATGCGCCAGACAATCACACCAATCACCTGGTCTCAAACTAAGGTTTTCCCTTGTACTATGAGCACCAGACGACGGATACTAACTGCGGGCGTCATCCCAGTACACCCAGACCCAAGTCAATTTAGAAAAGTTCGTTTTCCAAATTGACCCGACCGGGAATCGACCCCGGGACCTTTCGCGCTTTGGCCGCCTACCTTAGCCACTGCGCCACCGAGGTCGTCAAAAAAAAATTTAAAACTGCGCAACGGATTTTGATGCGATTTATGTTTTTGCTTGGTTCCAATATTTGAAAACGATCAGTTTTAGTTACGTATAGTAATAAATTATACGAGACGTAAGCTAAAACCGTTCCAGGCTCGTAGTCAGTTGGAGAAAAACAGATTTTCTTTTTATAATGCACTTCAAGATTGACCTCATCCCACCTGATGTTAAGTGGTAATGAGGTCCTAGTTTAAGGGCGACAAGTACAGCATAATAAATCTGTTACTGGACTTGTCACCCTTACCTTGAAGGCTTGAAGAATTGTCATTTCTGACACATTACGAATCGTAAAATATTAGAATCGGGCATTAGATAATGCGATGCAATAAAATAATTATTATATATATATACATATGTGTGTATGATTAAAAAAAGTCGATTTTAATAATTGAACTTGTGAAATAGTTGATTTGAGAATAAGTTATTCGTATTACTTATTATGTACATGATCATAAAATAAAACAATTTAGTTGTAAAACACGTATATTCTAGAGACCTGTATCATGGCTCCAGCCTCCCACACACAGGTTTACGCATAAAATCACTGACCTATCCTGTTTAACCCTAAGTGCAATGTACCCTTCTGTGAGAGAAAATAAATAAATAATTCAATCATTCATTAATTAATTATTTTTTTCGAACGAAACTAAGTCACATCTATAGCCCGACCTCGGCGCGCTTAGTGTTGCATTGTACTTGATACTGGCCCGAACTTCAAGATGTTACCTCATGATAGACTTACAGCAGTGTTCTATAAACAAATCTCTTACGATTAGCTTCAACGCAGCTTGGTGTGCGAACTTGGTTTAACATACAGTCAGCAACTTTAATTTGAATACAGCTTAGTATCTAGTCACATTAAGTTAGCTAGCATTAATTAAGGAGGAAGGAGCTTGAAAAAACATCTCGCGGGATAGGATACTACGGTATCAAATCTGTTGTTATAGCAATGTGGATTCCTCTCTTGCTTATCATCAGGCTGGGAGGAGCCAATATACTGTGCTGTCATGGAAAAAAAGCTTTCCAATTTTCATACTACTTACTTATGAGGTATAATGTGGCAAGATGCTGAGGTAGGTCTATTGAAACTTATAATGCTAACTGTACTATTGAGGTTTTAAGAAAACCAATCTTAAAACTCTTCCTCTTCTTCTCTTCTCCAATTAAAAAAACTAGTACTTACCTCCAATGGTATGACGCCACAGGTGACACACACATCAGCTAACGCCAAGTGTGTCATCAGCAGATCTATCCTCGACTTCCTCCGGCGGGTCCTGGCTAGAGTCACCAGCACTGCGAGGTTCCCAAGCCCACCTATAGCCAGAAGCATAGTATATGTCGCCAGGACCGCAGTCTGGTCTCTGGGACCCGTCTCCTCAGCCACCAGCGTAGCGTTGTACCCAATCGTGGTGGTAGCTTCAAAGTAATCCCAGAACTTCCTGTCTATCTCTGAGGTTGATCCGGGATGGACCTCCTCGTAATCGTAAGTGTTTAACACCATTTTGAACTCACTTCTGTCTCACTTATGATACATAACAAATTAACTGGTCTAATTAATTCCAATAGACAACACTAACACTTTACAATCGCAAATTGACTTTTAAAAGTTCAAAAACAATTTGAAGAAAAGAAGGATTTCTTGTAATTTTCATTCTTAAAATAAATCTTAGCAAAGAAAATCCACCATGACTCAGATATTTAACTTGCATCAAAACAAAAATGTTAATCTAAAACGCGACGAAAAGTATTCGAAACCACTTGATATCCAAAAATTCCAAAGCCGCAACTTCTTAAAAACTCAACTTTAATGTTTTACAAAATCCATTTATCACTTCAAGAAGAAACAGCGCTTCAGTTCAGAAAATTTTTAATTTGTTTAATGCTGAAGCATTTTTTACGTTGTATCGTGAAACTCGTTGAAAGTTTTCGTCTCGTCGCGAGCGCTCGTAGCGCGCAGCTACGTAGTCTCCGCGCGCTGTCGTAGCACTGACTGACTACGGCGCGGCGGTACTACGAAATACACGTAGTATACAGCTCTTTATCAGGGTAAGTAACCGTAGAACGGTCAACGATTTCGCTTTCGGCTTATTTCAAACAATGCTTACTTGGTTGGTTGGTTCGACTGTAGTGATTATTTGAAAACCAGTGGGAAACTTACCTATATAGGACTTAAAACTACACTTATTTAGGTGTTTAATAGGGTAAAATACAATAAAAATAATCTGTTTGTTCCATCAATTAGATTATCTTAAAATTTAAGTTACATATTTTTTTTCATTTATACAAAAGTTTTTCAATCAACTTGTTGCGCTGTATCGTAACCGATTTTTAATTATTTGTAGAAACCAAAAATAAATTTTCATTGTATTCTCCAATCACAGTCTGAGCGAATGTGAACACCTTTTTACTGAAATAAAATAATTTTGAATTTTGATTTTTTTTTAATTCTTGAAATTTCATTATATAATATTTAACGCTGCAAAAAAACCCCTGGGAATAACTTTTACTAACTGTGCTATACATATATTCACAAAAAAATGTTTCGTGATTTCTTTGATAAAAAGAACTTTCTGGACACCTAGGGCTGCGATATGTAAATGTAAGTCCTTACGTAAACCAATCACGAAAAACCAATACTCTTTGGTGCCCGATCCAATTAAAAATACTCCGGCAATGGAACTAAATAGATCAAGAGATGATGAAGTTGGAAAGCATTGAATGGTTAAGATTGGACAAATGGATAAAAGAGATAATTCTAATGAAATAATAAAGTCTAATCTAACTTCATTTCATGACGATACGACCACTGCCCGTAAATGATACGCGTGGAGTTAATTTATTATAGCAATAAGAAGTAATAAAGAATAAGCTAGGACCTCATTACCACTTAACATCAGGTGGGATGAGGTCAATCTTGAAGTGTTATATAAAAAAAAAGTTTTTGTTACTCAGAGTGAATGTATCCTTACAATGGTCGACCTGGGTGGCGCAGTGGCTAAGGTAGGCGGCCAAAGCGCGTAAGGTCCCGGGTTCGATTCCCGGTCAGGTCAATTTGGAAAACGAACTTTTCTAAATTGACTTGGGTCTGGGTGTGCTGGGATGACGCCTCTAGTTGGTATACGTCGTCTGGTACTCATAGTACAACGGAAATCCTAAGTTTGAGACCAGCTGATTGGTGTGATTGTCTGGCGCATTTATTTTATTTATTTATAATGGTGAAAGATTTTTTGGAATCGGCACGTACATTTTTTAATTTCATAACAAACATACAATAATACTAATCTTTTCTATTTATAATGTTAGTGTGGAAGAAATTACAATAGCTATATATACCAATTAACACGATAATAAGAGAGGTAGAGCATAGCGATTTATCGCTCGAACTGCAGCAGCCCGACTGGTGAAATACCTCCACCTTACAGAAGACCGCAGCCAAATAACAATAATTTCTGTGTTGTTGTGTTCCTGCGTGTGAGTAAGGTTTCCAGAGCTCCTGGGTGGTGCTACATTAGTACCAGGGGTCAAGCCTTCAAGGTAACGGTGATAAGTCCAGTAACAGCTTTATTATGCTGTACCTGCCGCCCTTAAGCTAGGACATCATTACCATTTCGTATCAGGTGGGATGATATGAATTTCAGAATGCAATATAAAAAAATAGAACCAATTCGTTACTCCTCTCCCCCATGTTATATTATCAAGTAAGACGCGGTAGGTGAATCCCAACTTCACGTGTCCTTAATCTAAAACAAATTCCAATTAACCCAGTCGTATTGTTTACTTACACAGTGACATACGGTTGTCAGATTTTTTGATAACAAACAATGTCAATAGTCAACTCAAAAAAAAGGCAAAGTGCGAGTCGGACTCGCCTATGAAGGGTTCCGTAGCAGCACGTAACATAATATGAAAGTTTATATTGGAGTCGATTGAATTAAATGTTAATAGCGGTCTACGATTTATGACGTATTTAAAAAAACTACTTACTAGATCTCGTTCAAATGAATTTACGGTGGACGTTTGCATGGTACATCATATTTTTTTTTCAGTTTTATCATTATCTTATTTTAAAAGTTACAGAGGGAGAGGAACACATTTTACCACTTTGGAAGTATCTCTTGCGCAAACTATTCAATTTATAAAAAAAAACACAATATTGGAAACCCCATTATAATTATTTAAGATATATCTATACCTATCCCTACCACGTATTAGTTTGAACAAAAAAAAATCTTTTATTTTAGCTAGGTATGGGGAGACCCTAAAGTTTGGTGTTTTTTTTTGTTTTGAAAAAAAAATATGAACGCGGTTCACAGAATACATCTACACATCAAGTTTCAACAGTACAGAACATACAATTTCGGAAAAAAGTGGCTGTGTCATACGGACGGACATATAGGCAGATATGACGAAAGGAATAACGATCCATAAGAGTTCCGTTTTTCGCCATTTGATTACGGTACCCTAAAAAAAGGTACAACAAAATAGATGATTACATATATGACAAAATAAAAATAAAGAAAAAGAAAGGTAGGGCATAGCGACTTACCGCTCGAACTGGAGCAGCCCGACTGGTGAATAACCTTACAGAATACCGCAGCCAAATAACAATCACTTCTGTGTTGTTGTGTTCCTGCGTGTGAGTAAGGTTTCCAGAGCTCCTTGGGGGTGCTACGTTAGTAGCAGGGGTCAAGCCTTCAAGGTAAGAGCGACAAGTCCAGTAACAGATTTATTATGCTGTACTTGTCACCCTTAAGCTAGGACCTCATTACCACTTACCATCAGGTGGGATGTGGTCAATCTTGAAGTGCAATATAAAAAAAAAATATGACAAAAATATATAGATCTTACTTTTTTCATTCAGTTCTTGAAAATCTATTTTATTTAAGTACCTAGTACCTATAAGAAAATATTGTTACATTGAAAAGAGTAAGTGTCGAGTTTCTTGCCGTTTCTTCTCGACACCATCAACATTCCGAACTCGTTTGTATACTGAATTTGTACTGACGATTCATAAGTGCTTTTGTAAAGCTTACAAGATAAATATATATTCTATGGTAAGTAAATAAATATTGGATAACATCACATACATTGCTCTGATTCTGTGTAATTAGCTAAAGCACTTGTGTTACAGAATTAGAAACAACGACGGTACCACAACATCCAGACTAAAGACAATATTGAAAAGTTCATTTCTCATATTGACCCAACCGGGCATCAAACCCAGGGCCTCAAAGATGGCGCGACGCCAAAGTCCAGCCTTTAGGCTATGGAGGTTGACCGGAGGTAGATAGATAGATATACTTTATTGCACAAAAACTTAGAGAAATAGGTTTTACAGATTGATTATAGTACAATTTAGGCGGTCTTGTCACTACAAAGCGATCTCTTCCAGACAACTTTAACGTAGAAGAAATAGTAGCTGGTGAGCTAGTGTAAGAGTGTAATAAAAGCGCTAAATTTAATGACGTCACGGTAGCCCACGTGTACCGTCGCAGTGATTAATTACTTTGTTTTGGACCGGACACCGTATCTCTGCGGCTCCCTAATTTATTTTTGGTCCACTTTCCAAGTGACCGTAATTTCATCAAGCGGTGTATTTGTTTATTGATGTTATTACTCTCAGCTAACACAATGTTTAATGTTCCGTATCTTTCATTAAAAAAGCAGCATTTTTACATCACAAAGGTTAAATTGTTAATTCGTATCATACGACTTTAAACAATAACATTCGAGTTCTATCTATTCATAAGTGTTCGTCGATATTTAACTATACACATTTGCAAAACACAGAATAACTGTTTGCTGGTGTTCATTAAAGTCGAAGTTATGAAGGATTTAATTGATCTTCTATATAAATATACCTTAATCTTAAGATTGACCTCATCCCACCTGATGTTAAATGGTAATCAAGACCTAGCTTAAGGGTGACAAGTACAGCATAATAAATCTATTACTGCACTTGTCGCCCTTACCTTGAAGGCTTGACCCCTACTACTAATGTAGCACCCTCCAGGAGCTCTTGAAACCTTACTCACACGCAGGAACACAACAACACCGAAGTGATTGTTATTCGGCTGCGGTCTTCTGTAAGGTAGAGGTATTTCACCAGTCGGGCTGCTCCAGTTCGAGCGATAAATCGCTATGCCCTACCTCTCTTACTGTGTAGATTTTATTAGTATTTAGCCGTAAGATTCCAAAAAATTGTAAAATAAAATAAATTATATATTATTAAACATTTATGTATGACATTGCAACTTTATTTTTTTACATTTTTGTGTTAAATGTTTATGGCTAGCAATAACAAAGAGATTATAGTACCTTATTTAATAGAAAATAGCGCGAACAGTAAGTAAAATGAATTTCAACACGCAATAAAAAAAACGATTAATTACTTGTGTTACAAACTGTGTTCTCATGCGATGGCCGAGTCTATTTTATTCAAAACGTTAAAGATTTTTACTATTATTATAGAAACCTAAGATGGAGTTAGATTAAATATTTACGTAACAACTTTAGACAAAAACCTAAAATAAAGACTGAATAATTTAACAACCGACTTAGTATTACATGGATCTTACTTACAAGTTTACCACGGTAGAACAACCGAGTTGCGAGACTTTTATTAACAAGTATTCTAAGTATCTTCATAATTATTCGACTTAGGCCGCACTACGGTTTTTTTCCGCAAGCGGTAAATCGGGTAACAGCGAAGCCGCCCGAAACGCACGCACTTCGATTAAAAACCGCGATGCCAATATAAGTTCTTTGGACTGCAAATTTCGGAGCAGTTTCTTCCGCTAAATAAAAAACTAAACCCGGTTTTAAAATCAGTCGCAAAAAAAACCATCAGTGCGGCTTCCATTAGTTCCTTTAACTCACAAAATCCGCGGCGGTTTAACCGTAGTGCGGCCTAAGCCTTACGCAAACTAATAGTTATGTTTTAAGGTTATATTATATATATTACAATAATATAACGAAAATATAGTTAATATTTACCTTCATATCATCTGCATTATTTTGTTCCTATCCTCTGCCAGCTTGAATTGGATTTCAAAATAAATCAGATTGTTTCCAAAGCCACTCATTATAATAGCCAATTAGATCGCGAAGATGCGTCCTTCAAACAAGGTATTTACGATGAAAAATCAGGAAGGATATTGAATGTGGTATCAGCTGTGATGCAAATGTTGGATTCATTCCTTTACAACAAATAACAGCAGAATGAAATAGCTGGTTCCATATCATTAATAATGGAACAAGGAACCAAATATAATGTTCACCAAACGAGCTTCTCGGAAACAGCCACACTTGTTACAAAGATTTATGAAGTACTTAAAAACAAATTATTTAAAATGATTGAGGCTTCCGATTTAATTTGCACACTAATGAATGCCACTTACTTACAGATAATGTATGTAATTTATAACAGTGTAAAGTGCGTGTAACATGCTGAAGCTTTTTCAGAACCTCATGTCCTTTATGAGGTTCTGAAAAAGCTTCAGAACCTCATAAAGGACATGAGGTTCTGAAAATGATAGAATAGAATAGAAAATGGCTTTGTAAAAAGAATTTATGAACCGTCATATTATGTTAAACTACCGCGTTCGGAATGCTGATTCTATCGAAAAGAACCGGCAAGAAACTTTTTTTTATAATAACACAGTATATTGGCTCCTCCCAGCCTGATGGTAAGCAAGAGAGGAACCCACATCGCGATGACAACGGATTTGATACCGTAATATCGTAGCCGTTAGCATCACTACGCAAGATGTTTCTTCACGCTGTCAAAGGAATGCATGTCAAAGAAAGGAGGAAACACATGAGGGAATTCGATAGTTACCCTTTTCAAAACTTACAAATATGGAAACATGCAAAACACAACATATACACAACCTTACTTACAACGAGTGTGTCTACGTAATGCAATCATGTTTGAAAAAAATTGTCATTTATATACCTAGTCTGCTATTTTTATTTAGCCTTTTTTCATTACAGAATTTTTAATCAGAGGCTTAAATCTAGAGATTAGAAATCAGAAACGACTCCGATGGGTTTAGAGGACTTTAAGGGAGGGAAAAGATAAGTCGGTGCGATTTGTTAGTTTTTGTTATGATTTAATGAGTTTTAGTGTAAATTTGGTGTTTTTTGTATAGTGATTTCCTATAGTGAAAGTTACAAAACCCATATACTAATATTATAAATGTGAAAAGCACTATCTGTTTGTCTGTCCAGTTTTCATGCCTAAGCTTTGTGTTTTGAAAATAAGGGGGTATAGGAATAATACCACCCTTGAAAGTTTATATAGGAAAATGTTAATTTTTTATGTTAGGCATATGGAATTTGGCACAAATATAGCTCGAAACTTGAATTAAAATATGGACTACTTTTTGTTTAAAAGTAAGTGTATAACCGACCATGAAAGAATGAAGTCCAGGTGAACGAAGTCGCGGGCATAGCTAGTAATCTATAAAGTGAACCGCGTTCTAACGAGTTCCGCGTGAACAACTTGCTTCAGACCCGAGTGAAACGAACTTATAATAGACATTCCCTCCCCGGAATCCTAGGAAAGCTTCAAGGTACCTACTCCCTCACCGAGAGTTATGTAACTTTGCAGACTTGAGCATTGCAACAAAGGAGGAGAGCCGAGCGTTACAATATGCATTTTGTAATGATACAAAATGTGTTTACATCAGTTTAGGAGGAGAATTTAGCATTAATAATACAATGTCGAATTAAAATTGCTGGACTCAGCACAATTTTCGTAATTGAATAGAAATCGGTCTATTTGTTTGAGAGGTACGATGCGGCTGACAGATATATACACACTTATATCACCCCACATTTTGCGTCAGAGTTAAAAGGAGCTATTTAAAAGTGATCAGATTCTCTGTGAGAAAATACAAAAGATATAGCTACCTACTAGTGTACTTCAACATCACAGCAAATTTGCTGCTCAATATGAGTTCTTATTCCAACGACAAAAGGTTGGCACTTAATCCATAACGTATAGGATGTTTATATAAAGGAAATAAATTGACTGTCTGTTTGCATCGGTTGTGTTTACGTGCCTGGCCCCGGGCAAACAGCGATGCCATTCATTACAATCAAAAGCACGGAAAACTCTAAGACCAAAAATATAAGACACCTATTTTTTCTTTAGCCGTATAAACAATAATTTACTTAGATACAATTAGGGGGTCCTCACGTCTTTGTACAATTTTTACGAAATAGTAACGTAAACGGGTTCCAATATTTTACGATTCGTAGTGTGTCAAAAATGACTATTCGTTTTACTCCAACCCACTACGAGTACGACTTACGCTTCGTATTAATTATTACTATCCGTTTTACAAATATTGGAGCCGGGTATAATTCACCATTCAAATAAAAAAAACAAAATAAAAATCGGTTCATCCATTCGGCAGCTACAATGCAATAGACAGACACACACACACACATACTGACGAGCACGTTAAACTAACTAGTCGTTTTTGCGTCGGGAATTCGGGATTTAAAAAGCAGATAGGTGAAGCTGCCCATTACATATCGGCCCCAGGCTATGAAAGCCCACGCTACCTTTCATAGTTTCAACAGTACCCAGTAAACCAAACAATAATTCTAAGAAGACACAAAACAACAGTGGGTGTGACGATAAAATAAACAAAACGATATTCGCCGTTTATTTTCGACTTCGAAGCTTCCATTAAGTTGTGGGTGGACAAACTGTTAACGAATACATCTGATATTTACACTGCGCGATCTAGTTTCAAAGTAAGACTAATTACTGTTAGTTGCTCCCAGCTTGCCCCCTAGATCCGAGGCCTACCCTTGCCAAGGTTCATCCCCCCCCAAACCCAAAATCCCGCATCCACTACAGCCTACGAAGATAATTTTAGCAGTAATTAATCTAAATTTACTTCTATTAAGGTTTCTCTCTTATATAGTAGGCAGGACTTCATCAAGAACTATATAGTCATACTATTGTATACCATAATAAGGCCGACTTCTGGAAGATAAATCATCGAAAGGTTTATGTACTTAGTATCGTAAAACATAAATTACCAAAAGTATGACGACCACCGTAGCCGAGAGGCGAGCGGGCGGGATATTGGCGTCGCGCCATCTCTGAGGTTTGATCCTCTGTCGGGTCAGTATGGGAAACGAACTTTTCTATATTGTCTCGGGTCTGGGTGATGTGGTACCACCATTATTACTGATTTCTGTAACACAAGTGCTTAAGCTACTTACAACAGAATCAGAGCAATGTATGTGAGGTATGTAATGTTTATCAAGGTGTTTTTTTGGATAAAAAGTATCCAATGTGTTTTTCTGTTGTCTTATCTATCTAAATACTCAATTTTATTCAATCCCATTTGGTAATTGTTACGTAAAACAGTAATAAATATCTATGTTTGTTACTCTTTCACGCATATATACGTGCATAAACGAATGAAAAGACTGAGATTATATTTAATACAAATATCAATGAGATTCTTTACGATATACTTAGGATAATTTTTATTCCAAAACAGCTTGGACGAAGTCGAAGTCAAAGTCAAATATTTTTATAGATTACCTCAGTAATACTTATAAATCGTCTCTATACAATGCAAATGAAGCTGCCTCCGGTTCGGAACCTATAACTACCGAGAAGATACCGGCAAGAAACTTGGTAGTTTTTTTTTACAAGTTGCGGGCAACTGCTACTTAGTCATAAAGCAATTAAATAGTTTTGCAATGTCCTATCTATTTTCAATAAGATTGGGAAATTACACTTTTATCTAATCATCTGTGTGTCGCATTTACGTACCTACATATATTTAAATCGGTATATAAAATATTAAAGCAATTACACAATTTATCAGGTCATTCTACAATACTTACACATATCCAATAAAACTATTTTCATTCAGAATAAATGGAACTTCAACTCATCGCTGGGTGAAATTGTCAATAAATCCAATTCATAACGACTATTCAGGTAATATTCAGTAAAAGTTGATTTCCAGATGATTTTTTTTTGAATTTATACGTATAGGTAGGGTCGGTGAAATGAAAATACGTCCTAACTCGTCAACTAGGCCTAGCATGCGCAATACGTCAAATTTATCGCATGAGACGACGAGTTTTGATACTGTTGATTGGCTAATAGCACATCGCACTTGTGTTTTCAGCCAAGCAGCTGACGCATTGATTTTGAGAGCTTCTTCTTAAGAGCGCGATAAAATTTACTCGCGTGGCGCATGCTAGGCCTGAACGTTCTGTATTAAAGTGAGAATGTTTCATCGACGTCGAACGAATGACTGATTGAGTGAATTAATGAACGAATGAATGGACTTGGATGTTTGCTTTGACGTCGAGCCAGCTCTGAGGTCCCGAGTTCGATTTCCGATTTTGTCAACATGTAAAACAACATTTCCGCATTGTGTCAGGTGTACTCGTTATATCGTCTTGTTTCTTACTTCTGTAACACAAGTACTTTAGGTACTTACTTTGCACGGTTAATCAGAAAACGTCTAATGCTCGGTTCCAATATTTAAAAAAAAACCCGTTCTATTATACGAGGCGTAAGCTAAAAACGACCAACTGACGACCGATGACAGCTGATATGGAAAGTAAATTTGAAATTAGGATTAACGACTCGTAGAAGACGGGATAGTCATTCTTGACACAAAACGAATCGTAAAAAATTGAACCGGACATTAGTCGAATTTTAATAACGTTGTTCCTTTATTGGAACTAGAACCAACACATAAACATTCAGACACAACAAAAACATAACACAAGTTATACAGGGTTACTGGTTAAGTCGACCTATTCCCGTTAAAAGCGTGTAGTTTAGGTACATCGTGTCTGGCTATTTTGATCATTAAACACCCTGCCCTAAATCTCACCGTTTTTGAGATACTTGAATTTAATTAATTATTTCGTTATTTTACGTACAATAATTATTTCGTTATTTTACGTACAATATTGGCTATTGCGGTCATTAAGCATTTTATTTTACAATAAAAAAATAAAAAAGTAATAATTACTAACGCATATTTTATGAAATCGAAGCTGATAGCCGAAAAAAGGGAGATTTAGGACAGGGTGTTTAATGATCAAAATAGTCAGACACGATGTAAACTACACGCTCTTAATGGGAATAGGTCGACTTAACCAGTAATCCTGTATACGTAATAATCACACGAATCACATAAATGTTTGTTCTGGACAGGCTTAATTTGTCACTGTCGCTGTCACTCGAAAGGCATATACGGAAGACCAGCGTCCCTTCCTTTACCTATCAGGGAATCTGAGTCTCTTCCCATTTTCAAATCAAGAGTAAAATCTTTCTTTCTTTCTCTTAACTAAACGTTAACTTTTATCCTTTAACAAGGTATTTTAAATAAAGCATTTATTGGTATTTAATCTGATTTCATATATTTTTCTATATGTATACATGTATTTATTTATTTATTTATTATGTTATTATTTTTGTATTAATCATGTTATGGTATTTATGTTTCCTGTTGATATTTTCTCAATAAAATGTTTGTACCCGTTTCTCGATATCTGCTATTTCCTCTACCTAAAGGTTGTCTGGGAGAGATTGCTTTCTAGCAATAAAACCGCCTATATTGTACTTGATTATGTCTGTAAAACCAATTTCTATAAATTTTTCTGTGCAATAAAGATACATTTTATCTATCTTGTAGACAATATTGAACAAAATTACTAAGAGTTTATAAACCTTCGGCTTCGGCCGAAGGTTATGGCGATTGCCGATTAATCGGCTTCGGCTTCGGCCAAAAATCGACGTTCGGCCGGACACTACTGACAGCCCTAGGGGTATAGGCAGTTATCGTTCGGTCGGGGCGTTAGTTTACCTACTGTTCTCTTTCTACTATGCCAGGGTCGACATTTGCGGAACAACTGCGTTGTTTTTAAACGCGGGATAGAGACTATAATAAAAAAAGAAAAGAAAAAAAGACCAGCATCTGGGTGACAATCCGATACCTCGATTAATGCTGAGTATTTATTTGCTTTTTTAGTTTTTAATAAAATTATAGCTTAAAACCTTATATTTCTAACCTTATGTATCATAAATTGAATTAATGTCACTAACTAAACGTAATTTTATCTTTCATCGAACGTACACCCATTAATTAGCTAAAGGCGCTATTCTGTTACCAAGCAGTTTTAACAACAGTATTTTTCTTCCAAACATAAAAACTCACCCAAAAAAAACATTACGCCATTTTGTATTTAACTTTTCAAAGCAATTGTGTCTGATTGCTGATGTTTTCACAAAAGAAAAATGCCTGGGCCTAATTTGCCGGAAGGGTGAAGCAATTTACGAGATAACTGTAGAGCTCATTCACATCTTCGGCAAACCCTTCAGATAATAAGCGCAATAACGTCCCGTTCTGCTATTATTAAGGTTAACTTCAAAAGGGAAAAATGGGGCACTTACTCGTACATCACAAGAGATTTTTTCTGTTTTACTATTGTTGTAGATTGTACTGAAACGAATGCCCAACATTTGAAAAATGATCTGCTCTAGTTATGGCAAGTAATAAGTTATACGAGGTGTAGGCTAAAAAGACCGACAGACGACTGATGACAGCTGATATGGAAAGTAAATTATGGATTCGATTGGACAAAAACGTATAATAATTTTTGACACATTACGAATCGTAAAAGAATGAAACCGAGCATATAGTTACATGGGTATAGCGATTTATCGCTCGAACAGGAGCAGCCCGACTGGTAAAATACCTCCACCACCTTACAAAATACCGCAGCCAAATAACAATCACTTCGGTGTTGTTGTGTTCCTGCGTGTTAGTAAGGTTTCCAAAGCTCCGGGGGGTGCTTCATTAGTAGCAGGGCTCAAGTCGTCAAAAGGCCGACAATTCCAGTAACAGCTTTATTATGCTGTACCTAGGTACTTGTCGCCTTTTAGCTAGGACCTCATTACCTCTTAACATCAGGTGGGATGTGGTAAATTTTAAAGTGCAATATAAAAAAATACTATCAGTAGATCCTACCGATAGTTTTATTAATACGAACAAAAAACTATACCTAAATAGTATGGGTTTCATGTTATAGCAATGCCTATAATATCAGAGTTATCGATACTCGTACCTAGATTAAAAGTATCGATCGTTCAGCAACACTGGCCTGGAGGAAGTTTCTTGATACTGCTATTATGTTTAAAATAAGTGAATGAATTTTGTTTTCTTTACCAAAGGGCAATCCCATATCTCCGTTTCCGAACATTGGTGTTGTTGCAAAAGGTTTAAGATAACTCTTCCGCGATTTCCAATTGTGTGGGTAAATGCTACGACTGTAGACTGCGTATTATTTGACTTTGAGTATGTGTTTTTAAGCTTACTTATTCTAGCGTTCGGGAATAACCACAATCTACAGAGCAGAGGCCTTTTTTTTGTGGTGGGGAAAATACTCATACATATTTTAAGAGAAGTAAGGCATAGCGATTTTCCACTCCTAATGGTTGTAGCGTGATGTTTAATAGCCTAAAGCCTTCCTCGGTAAAAAGACTATCCAACACAACGATATTCTTTCATTTCTAGCTAGCTGTTCCTGAGATTAGCGCATTCAAATAAACAAGCTCTTTAGTTCTTTAATTGATATCAGTAAAAGTATACATTTTGTGAAATTTGGAGTTGATTTGTATAGTTACGTTAAATAGTGAATGATATATACAAAAATACAGTATTCAAACGTGCCTCAGATCCATTTATTTATTCACGTGAAAATTTTTCTTCGGATCCGATTGTGCCGTGAAACAAGCCGCGCGATACCTAAGTCCGTCAAATGCCACTAGGTTAGGCCCCCTTATTTTCATAATATCACCACCAGGTGATAAAATATAACCAGGGCGGTTTAGTTGGTAGTCCTTTTCAGGCCAGGGAGTCCCTCGCAGGGAGCCACACGCCATCAACTCCGTCGGGTGACGGTACGGGGCGTCAAAACATTTCCCCCATAAAAAGGCCGTTGTTTTCAAAAACAAAATACGTTTGGCAATTATAAAAAAACAAACGAAATTCAATCTCCCATTGCGGCGTCAAAACTCATTTGGAAGAGCAGCAGCCGCGATAAGTGAAGGTAGTTGGTTCAAATCCCCCTCCACAAGGGGAGATGGAAATTTCTATTTATCTACACTAATATTAAAAACAGGAAATGTGTATGTTTGTATGAATAAACTCACAAACTACTGTGCCGACTTCAAAAAATCTTTCACTATTGTAAAGCGACATTCACGTAGAATAACATAGATAGATAGATATACTTTATTGCACAAAATCTTTACAGAAATAGGTTTTACAGAAAAATTATAGTACAATTTAGGCGGTCTTATCGCTAGAAAGCGATCTCTAAACATAGACTAAGTCCACGCGTTAGCTATATTTTATATTTAACGTTTACTAGTTCGTTCAGCTGAAGTACTCTACAGTCACGAGCACATGTTAACATTGAAACTCTTATGCCATTGACTCACGGTCCATTTTAGAATGAGTCTGTATACATGTTAGTGCACGTGACTGTATAAATTTGTAAAAAACTTTCGGCAAAGGTTTAATTTTCCATTTACTCAGAATACGCAGTACCTAAACATCTTTCATAAGATAAATGTATTGGCAACATAATAGCAGATTAAATATTAATCAAGACACTTTTTTCACCCCTAAACATTTTACTTCCATTAAAAAGGTGACGTTAAGACGGATAAGTTACTCTTTCAATATTTAAAGCGAGTACACTTTTAATATTAACCTGAATATCGATATGAAAGAATTTGTTGTGCAATTTTTCCGCATAAAGGTTTTCTACAGGAAATACCTTCCCGTGAAAAACCGTTTTTACCAAAAAGACAAAAACCTTTCGTTTCGTGGCCATGGAGGCGGCAGGGTTTCCATTAAATATCATGAGGTTTAGATTATGTTGCAAAACAAAAACAAATTAAGAGATACCTTAATTCTGGGTCAAGACATAAAACCTTGGACCGATTTAAACAAAGAAAGAAATACATTTATTGACCAAAAACATTTACCTACAGCTGTAACAATCGTCATGCTTGTGAACAGGTGCCACCATAGAGGACTGGTCAGCTTCAGCTTACCTCTCGAAAGTAAATATTTTTTAGTACATAATTGTTTCATCACTCGTCAAAACAAAATTGACTTGGTCCAAAGTGAGCTACACATAGCAATAAGTTAGATACTGCTACTGTAACTAATCTAATGAGTTTCTTACCGGTATCTTTTCGGTAGATATAGGTTCCGAATCACTTTGCATTGTATGCAATGACGATTAAAAAGTGTTATATGTAACCTACTTGAATAAAGATATAATAAAGTTTATATATATATATATATATAGTTTGAGTTTTAAGTTTGAATATTCAATATTATGAAAAAGTAATCGTAGTTCGTTGGTTTCGCAAAAACTCGAGAACGGCCAGACTAATTAGGATTTAGATGATATTGATATGAATAAAATTATGAAGGTCCAAAGAAGGTTTAATGGGAATGAAAATAAAAAAAAACAGTTTAGTTTTGTATTCTTTCTCCAAGACAGTAAAAATAACAAATTACTAACTAGAACAGAAAATAACTAATGTATAATATTGTAGTGTGCTCAACAAGGGTTTGAACTGAGTCATTTGACAATACAATATAGGCCGAACTGTATAGTAACTTAGATCATTACCTACATAGTATAAAATAAGGTCTGTATGTTATAAAAAAAGTAGAAAGCACGTCACACTTTAGACTTTATCGCCCTTATTGCCAGAGCATAAGAATGAATATCAAACGGCAATAGTCTACCGTCATGTGCTGTCGACCGAACCTATTCGTAGATGAATTACCTATGTGGAAGAGCTCACCTGTTTACAAACGAATAACTCGTATGACGAACTCTTGAATATTCATGAACGATTTCAACGTAAACACACGTCGAAAGCATTCGTCCTCTATTTTGCAACAGAAAAAATAAACAAAATGCGTGCCGAGCACGTTTTTAAATATTCCAGCATTTTACTTTTAATTTTTTCGGACTTTGAACAGATCCATGACACAGTTCAAAGACCGGGTCTAAATGTCATTAGGCCGAAAATGGAGTGCGGAAAGTGGGGCCTTTTTCGCGGACTCGCATTATTTATATTAAAAGGGCCCTTTGTAATACACTCTACGCCTGAGGGACGCTTCCAATTCATGCGGGTATCCTCGGCAGATAAACGAGGTTATAACAAAACTTTTGCCACTGTCTAATTACAGGGTATTTTACAAAACACTACAAAAAAATCTGATCAACTCAGATACATTTTCATTTAAAGTCTAGTCGACAAGTACAAAACCGTTTTAATTCTTGGTAAAGGTCGTAAAAATGTGTGCGGTAGCTCATTGGATTCGGAATAGAACGCTTTCCATAGATTGGAGGGCGGCTATTGAATAAGTATACCATCGTGTTATATCGTCATATAATATGCTAATTTCATGGTACAATCTAAAGTAGAGGAGCGTGAAGAAATCTCTTGCGAGCCAGTATAGCGATGCTAACGGATAGGATATTACGGTATCAAATCCGTTGTCATCGCAATGAGGGTTCCTCTCTCGCTTACCATCAGGCTGGGAGGAGCCAATATACTGTGCTTTCATAAAAAAAAAGGATTTTTTCTACGTGGATGAGTTGCTTGATACTCAATACGTGTCAATTTTATAGATTCTAGTTTTGATCAGCCGCTGTAGTATTATTCACAATCAAGCTAACACACAAATCAATGATGCTCTTCTTCCAAATCTAAGGTAATTTTGTACCCGAAACTTATGTGCACACTACGTGACAACTTCACCTCTCGCCGCGATTACCTATATAAAAAATAAATAAAATGTTGGACAACATCACATACATTGCTCTGATTCTGTAGTAAGTAGCTAAAGGACTTGTCTTACAGAAATCAGAAAAAACGACGGTACCACAACACCCAGATCCGCGAAAATACAGAAAAGTTTGTTTCCCATATTGACCCGACCGGGGATCGAACCCGGAACCTCAGAGATGGCGCGACGCCAAAGTCCAGCACACTCGCCTCTCGGCTACGGAGGTCGTCAAAAATCATCAGCTTTAATGAAATATCTGTTTTCATTAAAGCAGAGCTGAGAAGGGACAAAAATTTCAAATAAATGTATTTGTTATCTATACTAATATTATAAAGAGGAAAGATTTGTACCTATTTTTGTATGTTTGTATGTTTGTAATGAATAGGCTCAAAAAGTACAGGGCCGATTTAAAAAATTCTTTCACCAATAGGATGCTACATTCTTCCAATTTGACATAGGCTACAAAATTATGGATCCTTGGTAAAATTTGAAAAATTTCAACAGAAAAGCGGGAAAAGTTATCTAAGGCAAAATGTAGTTCGCCGGGACCGCTAGTTAACATATAAGTTCGTCACTAAGCCCTCGCAAATCTAGTGGAAACGCAACGCACACCAAATAATAAGAGGAGAAAGTAAAATACGACCTCATTTTGAACGTCCATTGTAACAAAATACGCGCCGGTGCCTTAAACTTTGAGAGACTATATTTACACATAACCTGGTCTGCTCTGTTTAGTTCAGGACACAACGAATTTACAATTGTAAAACAGTTTCTATGTTGGCGTTGTAACTCAACAAATCCAAAAATAAATTACGAAATGAAAAACATATTTTATTTTATCGGTTCTTACAGGTTTTGCTAAAGCCATACACGGCAACACTTTTCCCAGCACATAAATTATACCATATACCTATTGTATACTAGCTATTACTGCGGGTGTATTGTATCCCGCGACTTTGACCGCGTTCTTTCGGGATAAAAAGTATCCTAAAGTAACTGCTATGTATGTTAGATCAGAATTATTTAATAAATAATTTCTCTTTGCATAACTGAGAAAACATATAAAAATTATTTATTGTAAAAAGTATATCGAGGGTGATAGGAATATATAAAAAAAATAAAAAAATGGTAACAGACTGTTTTTTATTCAAAACTACTATAAATAAAATTAATTAATTTCAAATAACTCTACTACAAAGTAGAAATTGGTATTACGGTCAACCGCACGTCAATCACTTGCAGTAAAATATTAATTCCTATACCGGGGAATAAAAGCGTGACGATGTGATCATCGTGTCATGTGATCAAAATAACGAGTAGGTATTTATATTCAATAACTTCAAAATGATTGAGACAACTTCAAAAAAATGATTAGATATGTGTAGGCAGGAAAAACGTAGGAAATATTAAAATCAAATGTACTTAGTAACAGCGAATTATTGAGTTCGGTTCCGCCATTTTGAAATCAAGATAGCGAGACTGGATAATTTTGCTTATAACTTTACAAATATCAAGGTAGTACCTAATTATTTAACCGAAGGTAGCAAATATTACCTTAGCAGAAATTAGGAAGTAAATATGACTATCAAAAGTATCCGGATCCAAGTTTGATATTTAATCCTAAAAAATAATTATATCCAGCGATAAACTTTGTTAACCGGCCACCAGGCCAAGCATACGCAACGCGACTAAATTTTATCGCGCTCTTAACAAACGTCAAAATTGATTGAAGTCAGTGCGTCAGCTGCTGATTGGCTGAAAATACGAGTGCGGTGTGCTATTAGCCAATCAACAGTATCGAAACTTGTGTCGTCTCAAGCGATAAATTTGACATATTGCGTATGCTAGGCCTGCAATCAGCCTCGCGGAGTCTTATTTTCAGCTCTAAATTAAATTGATAAATAATAGAGCTACAGTTTCGGGAGTGAAATTTTTTTCTTGGAAATTTCCTCTTCTTTATTAATCTTTTTGATTTATTTCTTAAATATAAAAAGTTTTTTAATAATACCCAAAAAATTAAATAATGTCTTTTATCGTGCAGTAAAATCCTTCAAATACATTATTCTGGACGTCATTTGAATCCAATGAGCTATCGCACATATTTTTAAGAGCTTTATCAAGAATTATTACGGTTTTGACCAATTTAATTGGCATTAGAATGTTCAGAGTAGATAATATTTGATTGATCTCGCCATCTTGACGGACTAATAATTTCAATGGAAATTCTCTGTTCCACTTACCTCCAACCTAACTGCATAACGTGCAATTATACAAAATAGTATTCAAAGGAACTACAAAAGCAAGTTATGCTTTAGATTATTTCTGTGAAGGTGTTAGCATATACAGTATACCTACAACACGACTCATTAACTATAGGTATGTCAGTGCCTGTGTCGCTAATTTTACCCTCAGCTAATCTAAATTAAACTTCCAGTCTAAAGGTTTCGCTCTTACGTGACTGAGACATTAACGGCGGAATGGCAATAAGATTTATACATTTCTTACGTAATTACATTAATTACACTCGTAGAATCAAAGCCATCTAAGACGTGAATATATTAAAAAGCCTTTCACCTAACGCAAGCGCTTAAATATAACATTACAGATTCTTTTGAGTATTACTTTACAGTAGATACGTACAATTATATATAAATAATCACTTTAAGCGAAAAACAACCCACTTCTCCAATTTCTCTAGGATGCCGTCATCAGATCCTGGTCTCCATATTATAGTACCCCAAAGAATGTAGCTCAACCACATGTATTATGGAAATCAGGGGGCTGATTTAAACAGAATATTACTGACGATTCATAAGTGCCTTTGTAAAGCTTATATTAATAAAGATGTTTTCTATAATATTCTATATGTATTTTTTTCTGGCCTATCATTAATATTATATTAGAAGGAGATAGGATTAGAGACAGAAAAATAAATAAAGAAGACGTAAAGAATCAGCTTTCTCCTCCCTAATAGGGCGATGCAGGCAATGGCAAGTCGTGATGTCTTAAATAAAAGGGCCTCACTCAGCATAAGTAATGGCCCATGTCGCAGGCCATGACGCTAGTTTTCTCTGGACTAGGTACTGAGCGATTTTCACGTACGCCAGCCACAGTAACATGAACCTATTTAAATGAGTGAATGCTAAGAAAATATAATTCTACAATTTTTTAACATACCTACTTACAAAAATAAAGATGGAAAAATAAGAATTCTTCATTCAATTCTATAAAAATACGAAATGATGACGTTACGAATTTTACTTTTCACAACACAGAACTAATAAATACTTTCGTAAGATTTTAAAATCGTAAATTATATAACATTACATACATTTAATTACAATACAAAATACAATATTGCAGACGTTTTACACCCTATGTATATTTATCTGTGAATGGTGCCAACGACCAATGTACCTGCAGTATATTTTCAGGGACAGCCGGCTTCGCCAAGATCCTGCAAGGGACCGGAGCCTTTACCGAAGCCCTCCTTTAACAAATGTTTACCAAAATTGTTTGTGAGACATAAATTCCCCAGGACCACCAGTACGGGATATTAATGCGCACAAATGGAACTGATTTATCCGGCGCTGCCTGATGAGGGTTGTGCAGATTTCGGATGCTTTTAACAGGGACAAGAAATTTTCCACATATTAGGTTTATTGTACCCATCTGGTGAGGAATATAATAATACGCTTTTGTTCCCGAATACCGCAAAAGAAATATGATAAACAAATTTTGTAACCCACCAAAAATACATGAAAATAAGGCGTGTGTGTGAACTGAGGGACCAATTTTTTTTTTCGGATTTTTGCAACTTAACTAACAAAAGTGCTTAGTAAAAACTGTAGAAATATTTGTAAAACGAAGGACAGAGTTTGTAAAGGCATGATTCTAAAGATATATCGTCTTAAGTGGGTCCCTCAGTTCACACACATAAGCTCCCAAATCTAGATAAACAATGAGTTCACCAACAAATTTTGATTATAGATCTTTAGTAAAACATTAATTAACATCTATACAACATTAAAAAACTTTTTTTTTTTATATTGCACTTCAAGATTGACCTCATCTCACCTGATGTTAAGTGGTAATGAGGTCCTAGCTTAAGGGTGACAAGTACAGCATTATAAATATGTTACTGGACTTGTCGCCTTTACCTTGAAGGCTTGACCCCTGCTACTAATGTAGTACCCCCCAGGATCTCTGGAAACCTTACTCACACGCAGGAACACAACAACACAGAAGTTATTGTTATTTGGCTGCGGTCTTCTGTAAGGTGGAGGTATTTCACCAGTCGGACTGCTCCAGTTCGAGCGATAAATCGCTATGCCCTACCTCTCTTAAACCTAACCTAAGTGTTGTAACACCTGAATGTTCAGATATTAGTGGTTAGTTGTTCGTACATATAGTAATTATTGACAAACGTCTACTCAGATATTACTGAAGTTATTAGTGAAGATATTAGGTAACTTGTGGTGTATGGGACTAATTGACATTTTAACTGTTCAGAAGTATTGGGTCAGTTTGTCTGCTCCAATATAACTGACGGTGACTGTACCTAACTGCGATAAAATACCATCAATAGCAACAGTATTGATAACAGTATTTAATTTCACTACAATCTTTTACGTTTTTAGGGAGAAGCCTGCGTACTTTAACGAAATCGTGGAAAATTCCCTCATCCCTTTTAAATACATTTTCCTTATTAAATTAATCCCGACATAGAAACAAAACAAGATTAAAAGGAAAACTCGAGGCCATAAATTATAATATTTGCTCCACTGAGTTTAGCCGTCAGCTTATTTTTAAACAAAAATATGTAAGTGTACCTACCGTGGCGTAAAAATACAAAGAATTCCCTTTGAAATGCCAGACTTCATTTAATATTTTGGCTTTCAAAAGAAAGCAATGCAACCAATTTTGATCAAAGTACCTACACTCTGAATCGTAAATGCTAATTTTTGTACAATTTTTTAACGTCATTTTAACGACCATTACCTGGCACAGTGCTCATCTCGAATATGATATGCAATGAAGCTTACTCGGAGAATTAAATATTGATCTCACAGGATTTTGCTACATTTCGTGTCAGTTTTCGGGATCAATTTATTTATTTATTTAAAAATTTATTCGTAAAAGGTCGTTATTTCAAACCCTAAAACCCGCAAGGGGAAATAAAATTTGTCTGTTTCTTTAAAACATTTTAAGTTTGCTAGTGCGGCGTAAAGCACTTCCTTACTATACATATATAATATTATAAATCGGAAAGTGAGTTTGTTTGTTTGTTTGTTCCGCTTTCACGCCGTAACTACTGAACCGATTGCTTTGAAACTTTGCAGACGTAAAGTTAGAAGTCCGGATTAAATAATAGGGTACTTTTTATCTTGGAAAAAAATTATATTCCCGAGGCAAAACAAAAATATAGTTTGCTTAATGTATGGATTGGAGATGGCGCTGTGTGTCGTTTAAAACAAGGTAAAATATTGCAAACGAATATCAACATGTAAATTTAGAAGCTAAATGATACAATAATGAATAAATGTGAGGAATTCCCGAGGGATGACGTACAATTTGTTTTATCCTCTAAGCTGTTTTTTTACATCTACTTATATAATATAGTGTACCATTTAGTTTTTGTTTAACAACTAATCGTAACCAGCGTTACATCGCCCTTTTTAGATTTTTCCGTGGAAACGAGAAGTTTTCTTATAGTGTTTACCGCAATATAAACATATTCCACGCGGGCGAAACCGCGGGCGGAAAGCTAGTAAAATATAAAAACACCATTCGCCTAAACACAATAAACTTAACTATGAAAACAACTAATGCACGTTCTCGGGTTTAAAGAAACAAAGAAATAAAATCAAAGGTCGAAAATAATCGAATTTCAACGGCCATTTTCCACATAAAATAATTTGTGTTCCATAACATTTTTCCCTTTGAACCCCTTGAGCTCTCGCAAAACAATATTTACCATACTAAATTAATATTAAACGGACTTCAAAGTTAAATGAATGTGAAACAACTTTGAAGCTGGATACTGTTAGAATTTCTTAGCAAATCATTATATTTTCTGTTTGTTGTTGTTGCAAAGAAATTTTCTATGAACATTTATCGGCTGCGTGTCTTCTTTATAATTCTGGACTTAGACAAGACATATCAAATTGGTATATGTTGCTGTGGAAATTTTGTTAAAACAAACTCGCCAGAAATTTATTTGATAGTTAAATATACACGAATCCTTTTATTTTATAATAATAAGAGAGGTAGGGCATAGCGATTTATCGCTAGAACTGGAGCAGCCCGACTGGTGAAATACCTCCACCTTACAGAAGACCGCAGCCAAATAACAATTACTTCGGTGTTGTTATGTACCTGCGTGTGAGTAAGGTTTCCGGAGCTCTTGGAGTGATCCTTCATTAGTAGCAGGGGTTAAGCCTTCAAGGTAAGGGCGACAAGTCCAGTAACAGATTTATTATGCTATACTTGTCGCCCTTAAGCTTGGACCTCATTACTACTTAACATCATGTGGGATGGGATCAATCTTGACGAGCAATATAAAAAAACGCATTGGTAATTAGGCCACTAGTACTCAAAAAGCAAGTAAAATAACGTTATATTCTTGAATCTTTATTTGTAACCGAATTAATGTCATAAGCGTCGCTTCCTTTAGATTAAGGAAGCCAAAAGAACAAACCTATCTTTAATGGGGGGGAGGTGGCTATGGGTCCGGTGGGGCGTAAGAGAGGCCTACATTCTTCAGCTCACAGTCTTCTTGCATCAGATCGTTTAACAGCAACTTCTTGAGAGCCGTTCGCCTGACCTGAAAATATCGTATTTTCAGTCCTGGATCTTGTATTTTATCGAGGCGGGGCTTAAAATGGAAATATCCCATATTTGATATAGACAATCGGGCATAGTTCTGATGTGTGTAAAACACACAGTGTTTTGCAATTTACTGCTCATTTCGCGTTTGGAAGGAGAAACGAGTCTTTTTTAATATCCGTGACCAATATGCTTCATGAGCATCTTGATGTTTTTACTTAATGTTAACTATTGAATTCGTCTGCCGAAAGGCCCCAGGTCAAGGTCATGTGTATTTTGACAGCTATTTTAAAGTATCTCAATAGACTTGCCCGCTGACATTACATTACCATTCAACATTAAACAAAAAGAAACCTCGAAAAACTTTGCTTGCTTTTTTCGAGTCTGAAACAATGAAGCAAAATAGGCAGCATTTCCTACACACATACATACGCCAATCTCCCGAAAGAGTAAGGAAAGCGCAAATCCTTACGTGTACTACGATATTCAGCGAGGCAAAAGGGTTCTCCGCACTGAATTCTGGCCCCCCACAAGAAACGTGACATGACGGTTCGCGAGACATGTCGCCGACATTCTAATTTGTTGCTTGTTTCAACAAATTCATTGCGTTCCCACGAGTACCGAGGGACCGGAAGAAGATTTTCCTTAAGAACAAAAAGAGGAAAATTTGAAGAAAAATTCGTTACAAATTTCCAGCAAAATGCTACATTATGTACATTCCACACCAATGTTTACACCATGGTTCCCCCCACTTACTTCTATCCTACACATAAACACTGTCTCATTCACCCTTAAACAAACATAACTTCGCCACAGTCCAAACACACACGCACGCATCCATACGCCCCCCCCAACACACACACACACACACACATACACACACACACACACACACACACACACACACATACACACACACACACACACACACACACACACACACACATTCACAAACACACAGAGAGAGAGACACGAGTACACACACACTGTACATATTTTTTTATTATCTATTATTATACTAAACTCTTCTTAGTTACTTAATGACTTTGGAAGAAATAACTTCTAGCATTAAATCATCCTTCCTCAAGAACAATCAATGTCCATTTTGTCCCTAAAAGCGTTTCCAGAAAACGCCAAAAATTTAAACGATAGGTTTTATTAACAGCAAATTTGTGCCTCGAAACTCCGAGAGTAGCAAAATTTTTCTCTCAAATTAGTTGCAAAGGTATCTCGAGCGATTCAGGCTAACTTAGTTCTGCTAACAATTTGCATGTCGCTAAAAAGCGCATTGCTCTTCGCGTTCATGCACGTTCCACTAACTTTACAATACGAGAATCAAAGTACGTCTAAGTTCTAACGAATGGATGTTTTCAAACTAACATTTTTCGATTTCGAGTGATAATTGACTTGAGTAGAACATTTCTTTAATATCAGCTTTTACCAAAGCATTTATTTATGAATCGCCACATTGAAATGAAGCTGCTGACGGAATGTTGATGCTTTAAAACAGCACCGGTAACTTTTCAAATATCCAATCAATCTCTATATACCTATATAAAGCACTTTATCTCAGCTAGCTATCAACATACATAATTTACTGACTACGTTGGTAGTCAGTAAAATCAGTCAAAAAATTTCATACACTGGAATTTTTAATGTTATAGGTATGTGTATTATATATGTGTGTGTGTGTAGATGTTAATTTTTTGTCATGTTATGGTAGATATTATTTTTTAATCTTAGTTAAGTATTTGTCCGGTCCTACCTCTTTTCTCGTCATCTACTGTCACCTCTACCTTAAGGATGACTGGAAGAGATCGCATTCTAGCAATATTCTGGTCCAAAGTGAGTCACATAGCAATAAGCTAGATACTGATACTGTAAATGATCTGCTGAGTTTCTTACCGGTGTCTTCTCGGTAGATATAGGTTCCGAACCGGCAGTAGAATCACTTTGCATTGTATTCAATGACGATTCAAAAGTGTTATATGTAACCTACTTGAATAAAGAAATATTTGAGTTTGAGTTTGAGTTTGAATAAGACTATTTGCTAAGTCTTATTTGTTCATTATCTGTAAAACCAAATTTTGTAAATCATTTGTGCAATAAAATATATCTTTACAAAACGCGATAAAACATACGATCGAATTGCTTCTAACAAATAGTAAAATGTGTAATGTCAATATTAAAATATATATGTACTATGACGTAAACTATCGATAAATCCCATGACCGATCTCTTCGCTCCTCAGACAACCTAAACTTAAACATTCGTCGACATCAAAGTGACTTCTTCTCCAAGTCTTTCACTGTGCAAGCCGCTCGGCTTTGGAACGCTCTGCCCGCTGACACCCGACAATCCCTGACTAAGGGATTTTTTAAAATTAAAGTTCGTGAATACTTCTTCTCTCTCGCTAACAAGTAATGATAGTCATAAATTTGTCAATTGCTGAACTAATTTATTTATCTTCTGAATTTATAGTTATGTATTTGTTTTTATATATAAATTATCAATATTATGTAAATCTAAGTATACCTTCATATTTTATATTCTATTTTATTTATTCAGCATGTGTATTATTATTGTATACTAGCTGCGCCCGCGACTTCATTCGCGTGGACTACATCCTTTTATGGTCGGTTTTACCCCTTTCTCCCCTAATATTCGAAACAAAAAGTAGTCTATATTTTAATCCAAGTTTCGAGCTATATTTGTGCCAAATTTCATATCTCTAACTTCAAAAATAAACATTTTTCCATATAAACTTCCAAAGGTGGTATTACCCCCCTTATTTTCTAATAAACAGTAGCCTATCTCCGTTCTTGAGATTCAACGTATACCTATACCAAATTTCATCAAAATCGGTTGAGAGGTTTACGCAGGAAAGCGTAACAGACACACAGACAGACAGACAGACAGACAGAGTTACTTTCGCATTTATAATATTAGTAAGGATTTAAAAGATACCGTAATGTTATTTTTAATGCTTATTTTATTGTAGTTTAAAATGATTTTTTTCTCCCCTGATACCGCACCCATAGACAAACTATCTGCATGACCCAAGGGTAGACTGGTAGAAAATGCCCCTAGCATTAAGTCCACCTGTTGTACTTATTTGTGCAATAAAGTTTTAAAATAAAATAAATAAATAAATCTAACTATATTGTCCTATTGATAGACAACTTCCGAAGAGTATCAAGTTCAAACATGTTTGTAATTAATCCTCTATTTTTTAACCGTCATATTAAACTTAGATTTACATCTATCTATCCAAACAAACTGAATTATGAGTACATAAATCAGTATTTTCTCTGGCAACAAATTCTACTGCGTCAACTAATTATAAGACCATACCTTCGAGCTATTGCTTTATTAGACAAATATCGTTACCCAAGTTATTACTTCAACACAATGTTACTATAACTTCTCTATAAACCAAGAGTGTTACAACTTAAGTTGTACAACTGATTTCCTTTGATAAAACAATTAAACAACTGTAACAAATTCCGTAAAACATGGCTTTGCTTTCGCGCCAAGAAACGCTAAGATTTAACTTAAATCTTTCAGGATTGCAACAAACTTCGAACTTAAGTTGTTCAAACTCTGAAACTACATAATTGCTTGAGGCGTAGCGAGCTTTAATACAATAATATGACTGTTAAATTGAGATTTGAAAATTTATCATATTGTACGGTCTACAGCAAATCAAGGTACAGTCGCCGTCAAATATATTGGAGCAGACAAAGTGACCAAATACATCTGAACACAGGTAGCTAAATGAGACACATGACGTGCGTGACACTTATTGACGTTATATGAGTGTTCAGATATTATTGGTTAGTTGTGTGTATTTTAGTAGAAATTATTGACTAGCATCTGCTCAGATATTACGGAAGTAATGATTTTTTTTTATATTGCACTTCAATATTGACCTCATCCCACCTGATGTTAAGTGGTAATGAGGTCCTAGCTTAAGGGCGACATGTACAGCATAATACATCTAGTTACTGGACTTGTCGCCCTTACCTTGAAGGCTACCCCTGCTACTAATGTAGCACCCCCCAGGAGCTCTGGAAACCTTACTCACACGCAGGAACACAACAACACAGAAGTGATTGTTATTTGGCTGCGGTCTTCTGTAAGGTGGAGGTGTTCCACCAGTCGGGCTGCTCCAGTTCGATCGATAAATCGCTATGCCCTACCTCTCTTAAAAATGTTCAGATTTAATGGTAACTTGTATTGTATGGAAATTATTTTAACGTATAGAAGTATTTGTTCACTTTGTCTGCTCCAATATATCTGACGGCGACTGTTCCTACCTACTCAATTGCAGTTCAATTATAGCTCTCACGCATGCGACATACGAACAATATAAAGTCGTAAAGTATGTAATCTGACATGCTTTCGACTATTCAAGCCCTTTAATTTATACATATTCTAGCTCTCCCGGCGAAAGTCATAACGACTACTTTTTTTCAAAATTTTCTAACCTTTAAACCTTTCCTGGACCTCCACAATTATTTCAAACTCAACATATTAGCCAAATTGGTAGACCGTTGTCGAGTTTTAACGAGTTTCACTTATGGCATTATAAGATAAAGAGTGTTGTGTAAATATACGTAATCCGATATTTTGTGGCCGCCACTGACTGGACTGATTTACATCAAACATGGCAAAGAATAATTCACAATACAAACAAAAAAAACACAATTAGAATCTGTTAATATGTTCGGGTGCTACGATGCCTTAAAAGATATACATAAACAGATAGACACGTAAAAACCGCATGCTAGGCCTATCCGTCTATTTTGCGTCGGGGATCAAAACACGTATGCTAGAATACAATTTCTACAGCTTTCTCTTGACAAAACGTTGGCTTTTACTAATATTGTATTGTTGTTTTACAACTAAAACAAATTCCGTAAACATGACTTCACTTTCGCGCCGAGAAACGCGAAAATTGAACTACGATCGTTCCATATTGCAACAAACTTCTGAGTCAAGTTGTTCAAACTCTGAAACCGCATAATTGCTTGAGGCGTTAACACAATAAGGTGGATGTTAAGTTGACACGTGTTCTAGTTCTTGTACAATGTGACAAATTACCACATTACCAACGCGTAGTACGACGGGAATATGTTAGGGGACCGACTTCTCCTGTGGACTCAGAGCCTAGAGCTATCAGACACTATCCACTGAAAAATATTAAGCTTTAATACCCTGTGACAGTAAGATATTACAACTTTAGCTTACTTGTCGTAATATTAGCGATTAGATATATGTTCGTGGCCAATAAATGTGTTTCTTTCTTTATATTTAGGTACGACATAAGAGTGGTCTACATCCTAACTAATTACGTTGACTAAACACATTAAGTGATAGCCATCTTGTGATAGCGGCCATCTTGAATTCTAAATTTATCTCAGTGTTTTTTAATACTCAAGCACTTCTATTTTAAAACTATATTGAGAGAGTGTGTCTAAATTATGTAATCCGACATTTTGTGGCGGCCACCATCTTGGAAGGATTTACATATATTAAAGCTAAGTATAATTTATCTTTCAATCTATAAAAAAGATGTACCGACCTACGACATTACCTACAAGTCGACACAAATACGGTCCTTACAAAGACATAACAAAATCGGTTCACCCATTCGGGACCTACGATGCCATAAACAGACAGATACTCAGACAATCAGGCAGATAGACAGACTCCTCAAACTTATAACATCACGTCGTTTTTTTCGTCAGGGGTAATAAAAAGATTTATAAAATTAGTAAGTAGTAATTTGTAGGTGTAGTTTTTTATAAAATTTGTAGGATGTAATTTTACATCAATAAATATAGGACATCACATACATTGGTCTGATTTTATCGTTAGTGTCTTAACCACTTATATTACAGAAATCGGAAACAACGATGGCACTACATCACCCCTGACACTATATTGTAAACATCGTTTTCCATATTGACTCAATCGGGAATCGAACCTCAAAGATAGTGTGAACGCCAATGTCCACCCCTTTCGACTCTTGGCTACAGAGGTCGGCCACAAATTTTGTTGGTACGGTGTCTCATTGCACCGCCAAGTCCTAGTGAGACATTTACCTACCTACAGTGTTACGGGTATCACCACTGTAAGTGAACCCGCCCACACGCCGCGACCGTACGGATTTCGTAAGAACTAGGTTACGGAGCGAGCATTGCTCGGCTTATAAGCACCTTTGTTTCATTCATTTTCCTTTATATCCAACGCCTAGCAATATCCGTACGTAATTTGTTTTTTTATATGAAATAAAATAAATACTCTCAGTAATGCTGGCCGTACCTATTAATATAATTCCGCCATTTTGTAAAGGCGAACATCTTGGATTTAAAATTTGTTTATTCATTTATTTGCAATACACATAAATATGTTATCCAACAAGACAAGTTATATAACTGTATGATAGGTAAACAAATATATTTTATCCTGAGATATTTTTTGTTTGTTTTCGTTGTTATTTATATTTATAAACCAAATGCTTAGGCTGTTTTATATGAACAAATCGATCGAGGGATTCTTCATTTGTCGCATTTTTTATAATAAATATATATCCGTCAGACCGCAAATTTTTTTTTAAATTTCAAAATATTGTTTTCTTTTTTTGCCGGCAAAACCACAAAGGTAAAAAAAAACATGGTCGGAAATTTAATTGTAAAATGTCTATCTATATTAGTCCAGAGTCCAGTACTATCAACAGAGTAGATATTAATAAAAGGCAGCCTTTTATGACAGCTCGTTGAATGGCCCGAAATTCAAAGGTGCCTCCATTTTTAATTCACGAGTTAGGTTTGTATTCAAAAGCAGCCGCGACTGAAAAAATATGGCAAAGTGCGAGTTGATCTCGCGCACCGAAGATACCGCAACATGCTTGACTATCATTATTTTTCTATTGTATTAATCACGATCTCCGTAACCGAGAGGCGAGCGGGCCAGACTTCGGCGTAAGTTACAGTTTTCGTTTAAAAGTTTATACGTACAGTCGCCGTCAAATATATCGGAGCAGACAAAGTGACCAAATACTACTGAACAGTTAAAATGTTAATAAGTTCCATACACTACAAGTTACCATTAATATCTGAACATTCATTACTTTAGTAATATCTGAGCAGATGCCAATAACATCTGAACACTCATAACGTCAATATGTGTCACGCACGTCATGTGTCTCATTTAGCTACCTGTGTAGATGAGTGTTCAGATATTATTGGTTAGTTGTGTGTATAGAAGTTATTGATTAGCTGAGCAGATCTCAGATATTACTGAAGTAGTGAATGTTCAGATATTAATGGTAACTTGTAGTGTATGGAACTTATTTACATTTTAAACTTCTCAGAAGTATTTGGTCACTTTGTCTGCTCCGATATATCTGACGGCGATTGTACAAATCGCTCATTAAATGCAAAACAGACGCAATCCCAAATACATTTTACAGGACGTGAAAACAACAAAAAAAAGAATTGAGGTATTTTTTATAATTTCTTTGATAGTTACAGTTCAATGATGTATAACACAAATAGATAACCATTAAAAAATAATAAAAAATAACTCAATCCGTTTTATTTATGTCTTCATTTTGTCGTCCTGTTAAATAAGGGTATTTGGGATTGCGTCTGTTTTGCATTTAATGAGCGAAATGTGGCTGTTATTGTGAAATTTAATTTATTTTATAATTTTTTATGGAGTCCTTTCATAATCTTAAAATGTATGTAACTTACGGCAACGTGGTAGGTACAACCACGTTGCCGTAAGTTGTATCAACAATTTGTTCGGAATAACGTTACATGGGACAAATAAACGCTGGAGAAACAATGTACCGATGTAAAATGTTCGGTGTTCTAATACGTCGAATAATAAAACCGTCGCAGCAACAAGCCATGGCAGTTACAAAGCTTCGGTGTAAGGTGTTCAATAGACAGATAGATAGATAGATATACTTATTGCATAAAAACTTTACAGAAATAAGTTTTACAGATTAATTATTGTACAATTTAGGCGGTCTTATCGCTAGGAAGCGATCTCTTCCAGACAACCTTAAGGTAGAGGAAATAGTAGATGGCGAGAAATGGGCACATCCGTGCAACATAAATAGAGTTTTTATTCGATGTCAAGTCGATGTATCAATTTACGAAAAAAGGTGTTTCGAACAATTTATTTGCTGGATAATCTAACAGACGGATTTAATACAATCTTTGAAATTAATACGGAATCATCATGCCTATTGACCATTTGCCTGAAGAGGACGACTTAAAGCCAACTGTTACGTAAACGGATCCCTAAATTAAAACATTTCATAAGCTCCCACACACGTGCGAGATTGAAGAGAAAAATACTCCCAACTACGGAGTTTGAAACCTAATCCTCACAGAGTTATGTAACATATTCTGTTTGTTCTAGCCAAAAGTCAATATGGATTAGTCTGGTAAACGTCACAAACCGTCCAAGTGCGAGTCAGACTCGCCCATGAAGGGTTACGTAGCAACAAGTGACATAATATAAAAGTTAAAATTTGAGTCGATTGACTAAAACATAAATTGCGATTTACGATTTATGACGTACTAGCTGTACCCGCGACTTCGTTCGCGTGGACTACATCCTTTCATGCTCAGTTTTACCTCTTTCTCCCCTAATATTCGAAACAAAAAGTAGTCTATATTTTAATCCAAGTTTCGAGCTATATTTGTGCCAAATTTCATATCTCCAACTTCAAAAATAAACATTTTTCCATATAAACTTTTAAAGGTGGTATTACCCCCTCCCCCCTTATTTTCTAATAAAAAGTAGCCTATGTCCGTTCTTGAGATTCAACGTATACCTACCTATACCAAATTTCATCAAAATCGGTTGAGAGGTTTAAGCAGGAAAGCGTAACAGACAAACAGACAGACAGAGTTACTTTCGCATTTATAATATTAGTAGGGATTAAAAAAAACTACTTACTAGATCTCGTTCGCACCAATGTCCGCTGGTAATTTGCATGGAAATGTACCTACATCATATGTTTTTTAATTTTCTCATTCTCTTATTTTAAAAGTTAGAGGGCGAGAGGGGGGGGGGGTGTATGGGTTTGATGAAAACAATCTTAATGCTGTTCACCGAATACATCTACTTACCAAGTTTTCACAGTCTAGCTCTTATAATTACGGAAAAAAGTGGCTGTGACATACGGACGAACAGACAGACGGACGGATGTAACGCTAAACGATACGATTAGTTGTTAAACAAAAACTGAATGGTACACTATATTTTAGTATAAGTAGATGTAAAATACAGTTTAGACGATAAAACAAATTGTACGTCATCCCTCCGGAATTCCTCATTTTCGGGGATTCATTATCGTATCATTTGGCTTCTATATTTACATGTTTATATTCGTTTGAAATATTTTACCTTGTTTTAAACGACACACAGCGCCATCTCCAATCCATCCATCAAGCAAACTATATTTTTGTCGGGAATATCAATTTTTTCCGGGATATACCCTATTATTTAATCCGGATTTCTAACTTTACGTCTGCAAAATTTCACAGCAATCGGATCAGTAGTTACGGCGTGAAAGCGGAACAAACAAACAAACTCATATTCTTAAAACTAACTTAGGTATACAATAGTAACACATACAAAATGTAAAAATCTTTTGAACGCAGCCAGTTTTAAAGAACATACGAAAAATTGAGATTGTTTTTTTAATCGTATTCGAAGTGAGTTAGTAAGGATCCGACATATTTTTTTTTTTTTAAGTATTTACTGAATCGGAAAGTCTATGTTTTGTCTCTGACCGACGTTTAAAGTCAGGAAGAGATAAAACTTAAAAATCTAGTTCCATTTTGGTGAAAAAGGTTGATAAATAGGACGATATCTGTACAGCCTTAGTACGATATTTTTAATTGGACTGAATAGTTTAATTTAATATTAGAAATAGAAAAAAATTATTTCCCCTTCCGGTGCGGGAATTGAACCAGCAACAAGAGCAGCACGCGCGATACGTGAAGGTCGTGGGTTCAATTCCCGCACCGCAAGGGGAGATAAAAAATTTATGTTTCTAATATTCAAAGTTCGCTAGTACGACGTATAGTACTATAAAAATAATAAAATAGTTTAATTTAATAGCTGAATATTAGTGACGACCTCCGTAGCCGAGACGCGTTCGATCCCCGGTCGGTTCAATATAGGAAACGAACTTTTCTATATTATCTCGGGTCTGGGTGTTGCGGTACCGTCGTTGTTTCTGATTTCTGTAACACAAGTGCAAAAGCTACTTACCGCAGAATCAGAGCAATGTATGTGATGTTGTCCAATATTTATTTATTTATAGTTACATACCGCCAGCGTCTGCCACTTCGCCTGCCGAAGCTCCTCGCGAATGAACATCATCTCGGGACGGAGGTCGCGGTGCGCATACGGGTCCATGTCGATCTTGAGCTTGGGGTCAATGCCCGCCAACTGCTGGTCGCTAGAGAGAACAACAAAAAAACTATAACGAAACAGAAAAAAGCATTTTCACGAACCCACTTTTAAATACAAACGTGTTCAGGCCGCATACGCCCAAAAATGCAATAAGACAGTTCCGCTGACGGATAGTAATTTTTAATTCTCATAAGCTGAGCATGTTTTATGGTATGTTATTTAAATGCAATAAATTATATGAATCTATAGATTTACTCAAATTTTATTTATATGTATACATATAATATAAAATTTGAGTGTTTGTTTGTAATATTAATTTAACCGCTTTTTACTACATGCTTATGAATATATATATATATATATTCATATGCATAATATATATTACAATTGTTGTCTGTATGTTTGTTCCGGCTAATCTCTGAAATGGCTGGACCGATTTTGACATTTATTTTAGAAAAAAAAAGTTTTGTTTTAGAAATAATTAAATCTATATACCTACCTATTCGCGTCACGCGAACAAAAACGCGGGCGCAGCTAGTTAATAGGTAATATAAATGCTATACTAACATAGTCTGGGACGACCGGGGATCGAACCCGGCACCTCAGAGATGACGCCAAAGCCCGGCACGCCCGCCTCTCGGCTACGGAGGTCGGCATTGATTTCAATGCGACGAGCTTTTATCGGAATTAACAAGACAGGCTTGTTTTAGTATTCTGTAATACAGTAATCCCCGCTTTGCGCGACCTTGTTATGCGCAGATTCACTATCAGGCCCAACATGCGCAATACGTCAAATTTATCGCATGAGACGACAAAAATTTCGATACTGTTGATTGGCTAATAGCACACCGCACTCGTGCAGCCAATCAGCAGCTGAAGCACTGACTTCAATCGATTTTGACGTTTGTAAAGAGCGCGATAAAATTTAGTCGCGTGGCGCATGCTAAGCCTGTATAACGCCAATTTCAAATTTCGCGTTTGAATGCGCGCATTACGCAAAATAATATGTAAAAATAGTCATTTACTTGTCTATGGTTCGGGGAATCCTCGCTTCGTCTAAACCAGGGCTGTCCAACCTAGATGGGACCCAGGGCCAACAAAACTGACTACATAAATTGGGGGGCCGCAAAATATTTATTAAAGTAAAATACAGGATAATAGATATATTTATTTTATTATCTACTTTTTCATTTGATTTTTTCAGTCTTTTACAATTCTGTCAACATTTAAAAACGCAAGATCAGCCAGAAACTGAGAATCTTGCATTTTCTTTTGTAGTTCGAAAGTGTCAGATGGTATTTCTATTTTTAGAAATAAAGGTATTTCCATTCTTAAAGCGTAAAAGCGTTGCAAACACTGTTCAGCACTTAGCCATCTGATTTCTGAATGTCGAGTTTTCGAGTGAATAGTGATATGTGTGGCGTAAACAAATACATAACCCAAAACAATTAAATTTCGTCGCGCGAAAAATAATTTGCTCATTGTATCTAAACAAATAAGAAAAAAAGATTCTGCGGACCGCAATAATTCAAGCTGCTGGCCGCATGCGGCCCGCGGGCCATGGTTTGAACAGCCCTGCTCTAAACATTCTGATTGATGAATTGGGAATTTCCCGTCACGACTTTGTCCTATGGAGATTCTCACGTTCGTTTCGTTTATTTCAATATACGCGAATTTAGTTAACGCGATTTTTCCTAGAACGTCTCTCTGGCGTAAAGCTGGGTATTACCGTACATGTTTACTTCTGTCTATTACTGCTTCTATGGTGTAATGGTTAGAGAGTTAGGCTCAAGAACCCGGAGGTCGTGGGTTCAATTACCGCGGAAAACACTATCACTTTGAAGAATTTCCCAGATCGCGGTTTAAGAATGATAATTCCATATTTCGAAAGCCTTTAATCTTGGCTATGATTCATATAGGTCTAGTTACCCGTGTAAGCATGGCGGAGGTCAAATATTTACTGTGATAAACAGATTACAAATATATTTAATAGAATTATTAAGAACAATCCAGTTCCATGAAACGAATAAAGAAAAAACACACGTTGCGCGCATATTTTGCTTAAACATAAACCAACCATAGTCGCGAAATCAAAATAAACTGTATTTAAATGTAACCTAAAACTAGTGAACGATAAAAACATGGGAGAATTCTTGTTATTCTAACTTCATTCCAATATTGGCACTAAAAACACACAAACGTAGGGCACACAAGCAATAGATACGCAATAGAAATAGAAAATGTCTTTATTCATGTAAACTTTTACAAAAGCATTTATGAATCGTCAAATTATGTAAACTACCGCCGTGTTCGGAAAGTTGCTTCTATCGAGAAGAACAGGCAATAAACTCGATAGTTACTCTTTCCAAAAACTTACAAAAATGGTAACATACAAAAAAAAACAACATAGCGTATGACTAGTTTACATAATTAATGCTATCAATTCCAATCATTTCTGTCGTTAATATAATTTCCTATTTTATAATATCCTTTCTTCATTAGACATAATAAATTCAATAAACTAAGAGTTATATCGACACATAAAAAAATAACTAAGGCTAACGTGTTTATGTGATTGATCCGCGCCTGTGACTGCATCCTTGAAAACGGTAAGTGTACCGTCAATAGCTCACTTTTTTAAACCACGCCCACCGTGCCTTACTTTTCGTGGCACTTTATATATTTCACTTCAAGATTGAACTTATTCTACCTGATGTTAGGTGGGTATGTGGTCCTAGCTTAAGGGCGACAATAATAGCTGTTACTGGACTTGTCGCCCTTACCTTGACCACTGCTACTAATGTAGCACCCCACGAGCTCTGGAAACCCTACTCACATGCAAGAACACAAAAACACCGAAGTGATTGTCATTTGGCTGCGGTCTTCTGTAAAGCGGCGGTATTGCACGAGTCGGGCTGCTCCAATTCGAGCAATATATCGCTATGCCCTACCTTTCTTAAATTAGAAATGCTTTTAATTTTTTTTTTCGTTCTCCTAAAACCCGTTAAATAAGAAGTCCTGTGCCATACAAATAAATACCCACTCTTTGAAAGGTATCGCAACAGCGCGCCTGCGGCTCGTCCCGAAGATATCCGCTCGGACGGCGCCCGGCCGTATCCTGTTAATTGCGAATTGACGAGGGTCCCACTCCTCCACAATATTGTCAGGGATCTTTTTATTGAACACGCCCACCCTCCACCCGTCTACCAAAGCCGTAAAATCACATCTCTAAAAGGCTTCGAGGAGCCAACTAAAAAGCAATTCGGTGGAATCGCTTCCCATTATTCAAGTGCATTGGAAATTTTCGTGGTATTAATAAATAATTTTATTAAAATTCTGTTATTGCTTCGCTAATAATATAACGGTTAGATGGTCCAATAAGTACTTGATTTAAGTCGTTGACGAAAAATTTTATTTTTAGGGTTCCGATGCAACAGAAACCCTTAAAGTGAACGATTCTACAAATTTTGTGTTCAAAATAGCAATAGAGACGGCAGACAGACAAATTCTTATACAAATAGCTGTACATACGACTTCCTTCGTGTGGACCAGAAACTTTGGGCACAAATAATAAAATTGAATCGGTAATTTCCAAAACCTCAAATAAAAACATTTTCACAAACAAAATGCATTATAAAGAACTTTTTATATTTCATTTAGTATTTGGCGATTATTTTCAACATTTACTTGGCCTGCTGAAAACATTATTATAAAATGGCATTTCTTCTTTCAGAATACTATCTTGAACTTTTCTTAAATTGTTTGAAAGAGGAAAATATGTTACCGTCTACTTACCTACATGGTTTTACCCAGAATACTTTTTTCACTTAAACGAACATACCACAATAAAAAAAGTATGTTGAAAAAAAAGTATTGAGGTTTTGAAATGATCGATTCGATTGTAACAAAAAGCACACTTTCAACGAAATCACAATTTTTTAAATCTCCTGAACGTGGCAACATGGTTCAAAATAACTCATTGTCACATTTCAAACAGCTCATAAGTCAAAATAAGCTTTAAAAGAGACGAATGTAAATTGTATGTCAACGCGATAAGACCTACTTTCACTCAGACTTATTAAATATCCGGTCTCCAAAACGACTACCAGGCCTAGCATACGCAACGCGACTAAATTTTATCGCGCTCTTAACAAACGTCAAAATCGATTGAAGTCAGTGCGTCAGCTTTTGATTGGCTGAAAATACGAGTGCGGTGTGCTATTAGCCAATCAACAATATCGCTAGTTTTGTCGTCTCATGCGATAAATTTGACATATTGCGTATGCTAGGCCTGTACGAGTCGTTAATTCAAATTTAACATTTACTTTCCATATCAGCTGTTATCAGCCAACTGTCAACTTATTTACTATCCGTAGCTAGAACGGACCGTATTTAAAGCAGGATTGCATTAAATCCGTAAATGCAATTTCCGATTCCCATCCAGCCAAAGTGTTCGTTGTGTCGAATTAATTAAAACCGGATCGGATCACAGGCTGTCAGGCAGTGTTTTATTGAATGCAACGCTACAAATGTAATTAATTAAGAATGTTTAACAAATTAAAACAAATGTGTCGTTTAACTGACCTCACATCATTAAAAATGACAAGATTTACTCGGACCGGTCTACCAGACCAAAAATTACGTTTTCAACATTTGTTGTAATTCTACATTTTTAACCACACGACTTGATTATATTTTATAAAACTTACACTCAATTATTATTACGGAATAAGCTAGAAAACCGTTATTTGGTTATGTAAATAGTCGGTATCAAATCCTAAAAAAAAATGTTTTTCATAAACTTAAAGCACTAATAATTGTAAGAAAACCTGAATAAGTAGGTAGTCTGCAACTGCACATTTAATCATCATATTGTTCCTTTGTAAAATAAAACACATTCGTATGGTGTTCCCTTTAGTGGGTCTCAGAGACCGTCGAATTGCCGCCGTATTTATGTACCTAAGTTTGTAAAATGTTATCTAAATATCCGCGTAAGTGCCAAATTCATAGTAAATATTTATTATAATGAAAATGAGGCAAGGATGATTCATTCTTCCACTAACTCCACGCTAGTATTTACGGTCAAAAGCAAATTAGATGTCATGATGTATCATACATCGGTCTCTCAGACCAACCCGCATGTTAGGAAAATTAAACTCTATTTTCAATTCACTGAGTAAATATAAGGATGTTGTCGATTTATCTTCATTGTGAAAACATACGGTCCAAAATCGCCTACATCAGACCTATTATCCCCAACACTTCCCTACCCCATCTATTTCGCCGGAAGGCTTTGGTTAATTATAAAATAAATTTGTTTCAGTCGGAACGGGTGCAGATTTTGACTGCGAAGCATTAAAAGCTACTTTTGTAATTACAGAAAGATTAGTTTGGGTTCGACAACACTTCCTTTGTGCGTACACGTTCGGTGCTTTCTTGCTATAAAAGAAGACATACATTACTAGGTACTCCTAGTTATAGCAAAGCAATGTTAAGTTGGTTTCGATGACAAGTCGTGGATGGAAAAGCATTGTCCATCCATCCCTTTTTATTATCACAAACGGCTTGCTGCGGTTTCACACTGAAATTCTCTTCGGTTTTTGTTTGCGCCCACTTGTGTGCCCCCCCCCCCCCCCCCCCGTAAGATAAGATAATGTTAAAACTGAAAAACTGCTAACTGTTACTTGCTGCTAGGGAACTCTTCATGGGCGAGTCTGACTCGCACTTTGCCGGTTTTTTTAATGTTACCTTATTCGGTAATAAAAAATATAATCGTTTAAAATAAGTATTTGCTAATTATTACTCCAATTACCTACCTAAAAACTCTGTATAACAACTTAGGGATCATTGGATCATTATAAATAGAAGATTATAAATATTTTCCAGGTAGATTTAGACTCCTAAAGGTTTATTATTGCCGGAATTATGAGAATAATGCCGGCAATAATAATCCCCAAAATTAATATGAAATCCTCTTGATAATTTAGGTAAATACCAAGTCCTACGCGCGAGTAAAGATTATCAAGCTATTCATAGTAGGTACCTATATTTTTCGACCTCTGGTAATAACATACAATATGAGATTCTTCATTTGGCTATCTTTATCATTTGGTCATCTTTTTAATATCGTCGTATTTTATAAAGGGTAGGTATACTGGATTGACCCCTTAGGGACACCAAGTCAGGGGGTCCAATTCCAAAAACGAAATAAACAAACAAAACGTTTCGTTTTCGAAGTTTCATCAGAAGTTCGGGAATTAAAACGTGGTTTTTGATTTGTACTTATAGTCAATTGGTTCCGATAATGAGGATTAAAAATTGCCATTCGTCATCGGATCCGATACATATCGTTTTTTTTTTTGGGAGTAAGCCTCCAGGATCAGTAGGTAAGCCTACTACATACCCACGGTATCCATTGGTTGGTTCAGTTTGATCGGCCAGCCCTGCCCGCCTCCACCAACCCGGGGGGAAGAGACGGTGCCGCATAATAACGGTTATCCCGCCGCTGGTGCTGTGGTAGTTATGGCTGAGCCGAGTTTCCCGTAGCATCAACATTAACAGCGATGAGGTCCAATCGGGGGTTTTTAGTGGGTAGTCCTGCCCTTCTCAGGGCAGGGAGTCCCACACACGCTGTGACTTCCCTCGGGTGACGGTACGGTACATTAATGTATTTCCCCTCGTTAAAAAAAAGGTAAGCCTTCTACCAAAACGAAACAAACAAACAAAACGTTTCGTTTTTGTAGATTAATCAAAAGTTCTGGAGTTAAAACGTGGTTTTTGATTTACATATTATTTTGTTTTTAAATGCGTTTTATGCGAAAGTGCAAGAGTTAGTTGCGATTGTAAGAATTCAAAAATAGCAATTCGAATCGGATACCGGATCCGACATCCGTTGACGAATTTTTGGGAATAGCCCTCCGTTTTGAGGGTAAGAATGTATTAAGGCTCGTAATTAATTTCACAATTATTATGGCTTCAGGCCTTCAGCCAAAAATGTGTTCAGAATAATTTCATCTAAAAATAGTGTCTAGGTACGTTGCATAGAAAATGTTATAATAATCGGTAATTATTGGAATTAGGTACGTCAAAAGAATAGTCTAGTAGGTACCGTCTCGACGGTATAGTAGTTTAAAAATCAGATAAGATCTCGAGGTAATGTACCTATTGAATTTCCGGGTCGAGCAGGTAGCAGCAGGATCGTATATATTTATTTATTTTTAATAACTATTGCACAAAAAATACAAAAGGTAAAACCCACGATCAACAGTAGCGGTGTGGAAGAAGTCCCCGCTCTGAAAGATCGGGGGAGTCCCATACACGCTCCTGCCTTCTTCGAGGAAGCGGTGCGGCACGGTAATACATTTACCCTTCTTTATTAATAGGTGTTAAAGACTAACTTACAATCTTGCTCCGACATCGGCTTCCAAAACGCCCGCCTCTTCTAATGTTTCTGGGACAGCTTCCTCTTCCACATCCGCCATTCTAACGAGTAATTTAGTCCGTTAGGTATTGAATTATACTAATTTTTAGTTAGGATTCAGAAACGATCGGGGATTTCTTGTTAGCAAATGTCACTTTTACCTGACAATTTCTTTTGTAAAAAACAAATATTAAAAATGATCTAAGACAATTTTTTATTAGTAAGTTTTTAATGATAATATATATTTTTTTTATGTACATAATTCCATGCATTTGATGTATTTATTTAAAATGTAGGTCATACCACATGACAGACGTATATTAAATGTCTGTGGGACTCACTCACATAAGTATAATAATATTTTATTGTGGGACTTTCATACTAACTTCCAAAACCTGTTTTACTACCTTATGGGTGGAGTTCCGTAAAATCCTGTCCTACTCTCTCACGCAAATGAGAGATTCAGAAGATTTCGCCAAAGCCTTGGTATTTCAATTTGAAATGTCCATCAAGAAAATTTAACTGTACAATAAACGGACTTAGACTTGACCTTGAAAAGTTTTGATTAACTTAGCATTATGTGAACATTGTGAAACGAATGCAGTTGCAAATTTAGATCATCTTATTCGACGCTGTTCGTCGTTCATAATGCAGAGGCTGATTTTGATAGATGGCTTAATAATAATAAAGAAGTATGTATTATCTCTCTAAGATATGTATTTTGCAAAAAGCAAATAGGTACCTTACAAGGTGCATATTTGAATATGTCAACTCCACAATATAAAATAAAATTGAACCAAATAATGTATAGATTATAATTATAGATTTATAAGAATTAATGATCATTTTGTCATCAGATTTGAAGATATCAACAGACATCTAATATAAATGTCTGTCATCTACACAAAGGAAGAAAGAAATATGAAATAAAAACCTTGAGATTGACTTCGGAGAGATCCAAAGCCGTTAAACTTTAAAATAAAATTAAAATTACAAAAAGAAAAAGAAGAACTTTTATGTCAATGTCAAAAGCCAGGCTGCTGCCGAATCAGTCAGCTGTCAGAAACGCGCGGGAACCTCGAACGTGAAAGGCGCCCAAATTTAATTTGTTTTTGTAAAAATCTAAACTCAGTTGTTTTTGTATATTTCTTTGTAAAGTGAACAAAAAATAGTGTATATAGATAGTTGTAAAGTTTGTACAGTTCTCTAGAGGAGATGGGAGGTGTAAAGAAAAGAAAAAAATCTGACCCCCCTGATGTGCGGTCACACGGCAACGCTAGCACAGACTCCACTTCGGATTCTGAACAAGAAGATCGAAACAGTAGATACAAAATCTTTAAAGTTCCTGGGTACTCGAGGAAGTACCCAGAAAACAGTAAAAAATCCGAGTACATCGTGTTTTTGAATCGCGCAGATGATAAATCTTTTACAGACAAGGATAGATTGGCCCTATCTCACGCAATTCGCAAACATTGCGTTACAGGAATTTTACATTTAAAGTCAATGAATAAATATAAAATTGGTATTACCTTTGATCTTTCCAACAACGCAAACGTTTTCCTTCAAAATAAAAAAATACTAGAAGAGTTAGGTTTGAGGGCGTCAATTCCAGCTAGGGATACTGAGGTGACAGGGGTCCTTTCCTCTGTCCCTACGGAATTGTCTAATAAACGGATATTTACACTTATTGGCAGCAGCAGGAACGTGATCCAGGTGAGGCGTTTCATGCGACGTGTCAGGAGCGAGGGCGGTGATGTCAAATACCAGCCCACGCAGACAGTCGCGGTTACGTTTGCCTCTACTGAACTTCCTCAGTACATCTACCTTGACTCATGGAGGCATGAGGTAAGAGTCTACGTTCCACCCGTCAAGCAATGTCTGCAATGCATGAAATTTGGGCACATTGCAAAGTTTTGTAGAAACTCCGTGGTGTGTTCCATTTGTACGCAAAATCATCACTATAAGACATGTAAGGAAGATCCTAAAAACGCAAAGTGTTGCAACTGCGGTGGCAATCATATCGCAATTTCGAATTTTTGTCCTCAAAAAAAAATGAAAATTGAAGAAACTAAAGTCAAGTCTTTGTCTACGAAGTATTCCGATTTATTTAATGAAAATGCATTCCCTCAACTAACCATTTCTAATATAGGAACTCAAATACAAAACTTGACTAAATCAGATATTTTCATGAACATTTTAACTCAAACAATAACCAAACTAGTGACAAATCAAAAAGAAACTCCAATTAATTCCACATCTATAAAAGAAAGCCTCAAACAAACATTTAGAAATACCTCCTTTGCCACAAACAAATAATGGATCTTAACATTATTCAGTGGAATGCTCAAAGCATAATTAGCAATAAACTTTTACTAACACAATTTCTTTACCACAATAAAATACATATTGCTATTATTTCCGAAACCTGGTTAACACCTATTAAAGTTTTTAATATAAAAGGATACAAAATTGAAAGAAATGATATAGGCAACAAACATAATGGAGTTGCCATCTTAATACATAACAGTATAAATTACAAAAAAATAAACACTTATTCTGATAGTTCTCTGCAAAATATTTGTGTTCGAATTACCATAAATAAAAAAGAAATTAGTATTGTTAGCTTTTATTGTCCTCCGAATTGTAATCCACCATTTAATAAAAATAATTTTAAATCTTTGATAGATTCTGTTCCCGAACCTATGATCTTCGCTGGTGATTTTAATGCACATCACACAGCATGGGGATGTCATTCAGATAATATAAGAGGCAGGGATGTTTTAGACATTATCGATGATAAAAATTTGGTGTTGTTAAACTCTGGTGAACCAACTACAGTGGGTTCTTTGACGTGGCGACCAAATGCTTTGGATTTGACATTCGTTTCTTCATCTCTTGGACTCTTTTGTGATTGGTCTTTGCATAATGATCCTCTTGGAAGTTATCATCTTCCTGTAATTATAAAAGTGTTTTTAAATAATTCTGTAAATATTAACTCTGTAAATAATCGTAGCATACATTTACCAAACTACCCAAACTTCAAAATGGTCGATTGGAAAATGTATGAACAAAATGTAGATTTTCAGCTCTCTGATTTTCAGACAGATAACTATGCTCCATTAAGGGCATATAGTCTATTTTGTGATATTCTCAATTCAGCAATAGACAACTCTCTTCCATATAATAATTCACCAAGATCCCCTACTGATAATTCTTTGAATAAAAACACTCGTGGAAAGTTCTCTAAAAATTACTCTCTTCCTTGGTGGAATAAAAAATGTTCCGAAGCAGTTCAAAACTCTAAATCTGCATATGTTAAATTTAAAAATAATCCTTCGGATGAAAATTACATTTCATTTAAAAGATTACAAGCTATTAAAAAACTAACATTAAAAACTGAAAGAACAAATAGTTGGGTTCAATTGTGCAACTCTTTTAACCGATGTACGCCGCTGTCGAGAATTTGGAAATATATGCGAAAATTCAATAACACATTTACTTATAAAAATGGGGATGCCAGTTGGGTTCAAGATTTTCTACAAAAATATACACCGGACTTTGTAAATAATCAATATAATTTCTCTTCAGTTAATGAAACTAATTCTGTAAATAACTTCTTAACCAAACCATTTACAATACAAGAGCTAATATCTGCTATTTTCTCAAGGAAAGATAGTGCCTTTGGTCTGGATGGTCTGCCTTACATTATGTTTAAAAAGTTGAGCGAAAAGGTGTTGCAAGTGTTTCTTAACATATTAAATAATCTATGGCAGTTAAATGAAATTCCGCAAACTTGGAAGTCAGATTGTTTAGTACCCATTATAAAACCGGACAAACAGCACTCAAGTCCTGATTCCTATCGACCTATTGCTCTTACTTCGTGTGTAGGCAAAGTATTTGAACAGCTTATAAAACAAAGGTTGGAATTCTATATTGAACAGAATAATATATTACCATCTAATCAATTTGGCTTTCGAAGAGGGACATCAGCTCGTGAAAGTATTTGTCAGCTGCAGCTGGATATCCAAAACAGTTTTAATGAAAGAAATACTCTGGCAGCTGTATTCTTTGATGTTGCAGGTGCATTTAATAGCGTCAATATTGATATACTGTGTAAAGAACTTAATACAATTGCAATTCCAAAAAAAATAATTCAATGGATCCATAAATTTTTAACAGAAAGGGAAGTTTACATTAAATATAATGGTCAGTTATATGGTCCAAGGCTTGCTTCTGTTGGTGTATGTCAAGGTGGCATATTATCTCCATTAATTTTTATTTTGTATATTCGTCGATTAAATATGATTTTGGGTTCAGAAGTTAAAAATCTTCAATTTGCTGATGACTTAGTTGTTTATGCATCTGGAAATAATTTAACAAATATTAGTCAATTATTAAACAAATCTTTGAAAGGTTTGTGTGCATATTTCTCTTATTTGAATCTTGACATAAATCCATTAAAATCAAAAATAGTTGTATTTTCTAAATTGAACAACTCAATTCCTCCTGTACATTATAACAATATCCCCATTCCTGTCTCTAGTGAAGTTAGGTTCTTAGGGATAATTTTTACTCATAATATGGCTTGGAAAAAGTATGTTGAATTAATTAGTACAAGAGCTAATAGGGTGTTTAATTTTTTAAAATTATTGTGTAGAACGTCTTGGGGAGCTGATCCCAAAGTTTTGTTACTTTTATACAAATCATTGATTCGTAGTCATTTCGAATATGGTTTTCTTTGTTTTGCTGGTGATCGTAGGTTAGTGGATGCCCTAGATAAAATCCAAAACAAAAACTTAAGGCTCATTACTGGAGCATTTAAAAGTACTCCCATTAATGTAATGCAAGTGGAATGTAATCTGCCCCCTTTGTGCATAAGATTCTCTTATCTGAAGGAAAGATTCTTACTGAAATTGTATAGTAAAAATAATAATCACCTGTTTGTAAATTTAAAACATTCATTCATAAATTCTTCTGGTCGCAATCCTTTGTATATACTTCAGGGCTTTCACCAATATATAAATTTCCTTGACACTTTACAAATTCATAGGACAATTCTACTTCCATGCTATCAAGGAGAGTTTGATAGTAAATTCCCTGCAATTGATATTATTATTGATCATAATCTGTCAACTAAAGAAGATGTACATAGTAAATTTTTAGAGTTTATGGGCTATAGATTTGTATATACAGATGGCTCTAAAACTGAAAACAGTGTATCCTTTGCTATTTATGATAGTTTTTTTAAAACAGGCACAGGTCACAAAATAAATATGAACACAAGTATATTCACAGCTGAGGCTGTAGCTATACTTGCTGCATTAAAGCACATAAAGCAAAAAAACAATGGATGTTGTCATTGGCTAGTGGTTAGCGATAGCATGAGTGTTCTACAAAATCTTAAAAATAATAGATTTCATGCGGATACTAACTATTTAATTTCTCAAGTCAAACATGATTGGCTTGATTTACTCAAAGAAAATATAACTGTCAAATTTATGTGGGTGCCTTCTCATGTTGGTGTCGTTGGTAATGAGAGGGCTGATTTCTTAGCCCGAACCATCACCAATTATGGACACAATATTCCTGATTCTAGTAATCACTTTAATATTTCTATTCCTTGGACTGATATAGTCTTCCTTCTAAAGAAAAGGTCTGTAGATATTTGGAAAAAACATTGGAATTTCACTGTTCAGATTGAAAATAAGGGCATGTGGTATGCAACATTCAATGTCCCCATTAGTACTAGACCATGGTTTTGTAAAAGTTCTACTTACTTGCCTAGGAAGTTTTATGTCAGCATCTTAAGGCTCCGTTTTGGTCATTGTCATTTGAACTATCATCTTTTCCGTTTAAAATTGGTGCAGAGTCCATTATGTGAATTGTGTAACTCACAAAAAGAGCAAACTTTGGTCCACATTTTCTTTGACTGCTCATCTTTCGGCATTCAGCGCCTTGTGCTGATGGATGAGTTAATTCAAATTTATGGTTGTTCTCAATCTGTACCGCGCTCCTTAACGGCCCTTCTTTCAAATAATGACACTTATATTCCATTGTATAAATTTATTATACATTCCATTGGTAAAATATAATCCATACAAAACTCAAAATGTTACATTTATTATTTGTTTTGTAACAAAATGAAATGTGTTATATGTACTTTGTAATAAATAGTTACTACTCATGACTTGGCAGCATGGTCTCTGACCTTAGCCGGTTCCTAAAGGAACAAATTAACAAAAAAAAAAAAAAACAGTCAGCTGTCAACCAACTGATTGCAAAATTGCAAAACAACAGTCGTGAAATCTCGTGAAATTTAAGTGAAACTTGTAAAATTATGTAAAAAGGCCTTCGATTAAATATTCTTTGTTAACTCAACGGCTCCACCATGAACGAGATTGACGACAAATTTTACTACGTTTACAGCTCTTCCTTGGACAATAAAGTCGAGATAAAAATGTAAGTATTGCGCCCACAATTTTTTGTGTGTTTTCTTTGTTTTATTTTGATCTCATCGGCGTTTTGGCTAATCACACATAATAATTTAGTGCGTAAAGTAAATCAACTATGCAACAGTGTTATGTTGAACAAATTCTCACGTTATCTTTAAAAATGTGTTCAATGAAACAACTTTTTATGATTTTCCGACTTTGCTTTTTTTAACTATTTTACAATTACCATAAAATTTATAAGTGTTACACAATGTGCTTGGAGCTTTCCGAAGTATAGGATAAGAAAAGAAAAGCATAAATTACTCTAAAAAATTTTTAGATAATACTTGGATGCTTATTAATTGATTCCTAAAAATTGAGATGTCCTTTTAGAAATGAGATGGTTTTCGACACAGCATAGTATTAGAAAGTGTCCCTCTTAAAAATGTTATATTAGCAGTATCATTGCAACAACTCAAATGCGAGACAAAGAGACCATTTGTAAAAATATACTTGTGATTGTTCTGAGAATAGTATATGTTGTTATGTGTATGGGTCTGCTATTTGTTGTTAGATGTTGTATGTGTAATACAAATGCTTGAGCAAACATGTTTTCTCAAGCATTTGTATTTGAGTCAGATCAATGATCAGGCAGCAGTTTCTCTTTCCAAATCATAACCATCACATCTGCTTTTAGCTAATAAAGCTGAATGCATGATCAATAATCTTAAAACAAAAAAAATATTGACAGCGGTTTAAATGAAAATTAAAATATAAATGCATTACTTGTATTCCTTTCAGTGGAACGTTAGAAGGTAAGCGTGCGAAGCCTGAGTATGACAAGCTACTCTCAGACCCGATGCTCAAGTTCTCCGGACTGTACCAGGAGGGCTGCTCGGACTTGTACGTGACCTGCCAAGTACTGAGCGATGGTGTTCCTTTGGCATTGCCTGTCACTACTTCATACAAAGCTTTTACTAATCGATGGAAGTAAGTTATGTTGAATTATTTTACGTGTAAACTATTTAAAAAAATATATATATATAATCTTCGTACTATGGTGTTCTGATACAATAAATGTGATCTTGCCAACATATTTAGTGTTGTGGTACTTAGCATTAATCATGTCTTAAAAAACAAGATCAAGCCAAGCTATGGCTTTTTTATTTATGCAGAAACACCTGATTAATCCCAATCTTATCTGAAGACAGTAATTATTTTTCAAACAATAAATGTTAATAGGGAGCATATATTAATTTCAGCTGGAATGAGTGGGTGACTCTTCCTGTTTACTTCAGTGACTTACCCCGCAACGCTATCCTTGCGATGACGATATATGACTGTGCGGGGCCTGGCAAAGTGATGGTAGTGGGCGGCACTACTATATCTCTATTTGGCAAGCACGGCATGCTGAGACAGGTGATTAAAATATTTTTAACCGGTCCACTACAATTTATTAATTATAATTGGCTACTTGACAGTTTTTGAAAAAGTATTGTAAAATGTGCGCCCGTTCATTTTATATCCCAAGCAATTCGATTTATCTGGAAATAATCTAAATAACCAGAGAAAAATAAGATTTTGTGTAACACATTTAAAAAGCGCGCGTAAACGCCTAGTCGCGTCACTGTTGCAATTATGACGTCAACGTCCTAAACAACGAACCGATACGCATAGGAACGACTTAATTAAGATAAACGAAAAACGTTTCAATAAATTCTTTATACGATTAGAGACACAATAATTCAATTAAATCGGTAAAATAATCATTGTTTCGCCACATTAAAATAAATAATTTTCGTCGACAGCTGTCATTTCCGAATTGTAATGGTGGTTTCCGTTTCGGTTCTTTTGTTCCACAGATAAAAAAACTAAAATTTATTTTGCAAAAATAAAATACTAACTATGCTTTTAATTAAAAAGTTAAAATGTAAAATGATTACTTTACTAATAAGCTAACATATCTAACACTTTTCATATTTTATTGTTAACACTGTCAAGTAGCCAATTAGGTATCTTTATCGACCATGCAATGGTACTCAACAAAACAATTAGAGGATGATCTATGTTAGACCTTGGGATCATACAACTACCCTCTGAATGTTGTACAGTACAGTAGTGTTGTACAGTATTTTATTTATGTATTTATTTAATAGTTACACCATCATAACAGTATAAAATTATTCCTTTACATTACTAAAAGCCAATCCCCAATTTAGATAAAAGGTCTTTATATATTACACTGTAATTTCATTTTTGTGTGCACAATGTTTAAATTTGCTGCTTTCTTTAAAGACTTGAGAAAACTGCACAAGCATTAAAAGTTATGATTTTTTTTCTTAGTCATCTTCCATGAATTTTTAGTTATCCACCCTATGAGTCTGTATTGGAAATGATTTTTTTCTTTTAAATTTAAAGTTAGGGCGTGAAGCACTTATAAAAATCGTATTCGACAAACCCGGTAAGAACAGGCATGCTTCAATCAATTCAATTGGCTACTTGACAGTTTTTGAAAAAGTATTGAAAAATGTGCGCCCGTTCATTTTATATCCCAAGCAATTCGATTTATCTGGAAATAATCAAAATAACCAGAGAAAAATAAGATTTTGTGTAACACATTTAAAAAGCGCGCGAAAACGCCAAGTCACGTCACTGTTGCAATTATGACGTCAACGTCCTAAACAACGAACCGATACGCATAGGAACGACTTAATTTAGATAAACGGAAAATGTTTCAATAAATTTTTAATACGATTAGAGACACAATAAATCAATTTAATCGGTAAAATAATCATTGTCTCGCCACATTAAAATAAATAATTTTCGCCGACAGCTGTCATTTCGGAATTGCAATGGTGGTTTCCGTTTCGGTTCTTTTGTTCCACAGATAAAAAAAGTAAAATTTATTTTGCAAAAATAAAATACTAACTATGCTTTTATTAAAAAGTAAAAATGTAAAATGATTACTTGACTAATAAGCTAACATATCTAACACTTTTCATATTTTATTGTTAACGCTGTCAAGTAGCCAATTGACGACCTCCGTAGCCGAGAGGCAAGCGTGCCGGAATTTGGCGTCGCGCCATCTCTGAGGTTCCGGGTTCGATCCCCGGTCGGGTCAATATGGGAAACGAACTTTTCTATATTGTCTCGGGTCTGGGTGTTGTGGTACCGTCGTTGTTTCTGATTTCTGTAACACAAGTGCTTTAGCTACTTACAACTGAATCAGAACAATGTATGTGATGTTGTCCAATATTTATTAATCGCGCAGTGCTTTAGAATGATCAATAAATTAACAGGTATAATCTGGATCTGTCGCTGTCTGTGGATTTAAAAGTTCGCGGCTTCAGCAAGAAAACAAAATAAAATATAAACAAAAGTAATTTTATTTTTCCACATTATCTCCACTTAGCTCAATGCACTTCTTCCATCTGGTTTCCAACGCATGTATGCCGGTCATAAAAAAAAATATCTTTGATTGTTTCACGAAAAAGGGTGCAGTAATAAGCAGAGTTTATAATTTCACCTTTTGCAAGGTATTCCACCATAATGACACCCTAGTATCCCAAAAAACTGACGCCGTCACCTTGCCTGCTGACAAAATTGTTTTGGCTTTTTTCTGGAGTCAGTTCATCAGGTTTTTTCCACTGCTTGGATTGCTGTTTTGACTCTGGGGTGTAGTGGTGTACCCTGGTTTCATCCATTGTCACAAATCTTGTGGATCAGCCTCAAACATTTCCAAACAGTCGCGAGAAATCGTGAGCCTTATTCGTTTTTGTTCAACTGAAAGCAATACCCACCGCGCAAATACCTTAGAAAATCCAAGTTCATTGACTATGATGGTTTGTCTTCGTTCATACGAGATGCCAATAATGTCTGCAATCTCCCTGATGGTCAATCTCTGATCTGCCAATATCAGTTCACAGATTTTTCCGATGTTTTCTTCAGTCGTAGACGTCGAAGGCCGGCCGGAGCAAAGGTCATCTTCAATACTCTCGTCCGCGCTTAAATTCTGCAACCCACTTTTTCACAGTCGTATACGACGGAGCAAATTCCCCCAATGATGTTGACATATCGTCGTTGTCAAACCAAAATCTGCTATGTGCAAAAAGTATTTTTTAATATTTCCAAAATATAGGAGGTTCCAGAACAAAAATCATACAAAGGTTTATTTTTAGAAGTATTTTATATGAGAGTAGTTGTTACACTTTTATTTATTTGTTTTCTAAACATGTAAATTAAGTAGATTTTATTATTATTTCGTTTAAAGATAATAAAAATCACATAACAGATTTGACACATAGCAGGTTTCGGTTTGACAACGAGGATATCTTCGTGAATCTCTTTTGGAGATAGTTTTTTTTTAAAAAAGGTATTTGATAACCGCATGTTGCTCAGTTTTCTCCATTCCTTAAAAACGCTGCACTTGGGCTCACAAAATTCAGTCTAATTTAAAAACCGATGATGTTATTGCAATGTAATTTAACAATGTGACAACCAGAGAGTAAACAAATCGAATGAGGTTAGTTACATTAATATAGTTCAAGTATTTATGTGTTAGGCCGCGAACTTTTCAATGCACCCTCGTATCATAACCCCGACCGCACAGATCTCTGCCATTCAAATGGGCTTCGACGTCGCACCTTGATGTAAAGCGCGACTAGTAAAGTCACATTGTTTAGAGCCTCCCGACTCTCGGGGCTCCACAGTGAGCATATCCTTGCCAAATTCGGCTAGGCTGGCTTAAGCATAATCCCGCGTATGGTACCGGCCGCTTGGCCGAGTGCATGAACCATCCGAAAGTATTATCTTGACCCCATTTCAACTGGAGGATTCCATTTCGTTACTTGTTAGTAAACAGTTCGGAACAACAAAGAGTTCAGATTCTGGCATTTATTGGTCTGTAGATACATAAATATTAAGCGTTATTACACTAACAGGGTCCTACTGGTATAGTTTTATTAAAAAAAATCCTCAACCAACAAAAAGTAAACACTAGTATTATAAAGCTTAAGTGTTTGTTTGTTTGAACGCGCTAATCTCAAGAATTACTGGTTCGAATAGAAAGAATATTTATGTGTTGGATAGTCCATTTATCGAGGAAGGCTTTAGGCTATATAACATCGCTCTGTAATTAATAGGAACGAAGAATTCTTCAGAGCTCCTGGGGGGTGCTACATTAGTAGCAGGGGTTAAGCCTAAGGTAAGGGCGACAAGTCCAGTAACATATTTATTATGCTGTACTTTTCGCCCTTAAGCTAGGACCTCATTACAACTTAACATCAGGTGGGATGAGGTTAATCTTGAAGTGCAATATAAAAAAAAAATAATTAGTGGCAAATGTATAAGAAACGGGGATAGTACGCGTGCGACGTCGCGGCGCGGCGCTTTTTAAAGATAATTCAAGTATTAGTAATGTACGGATGAGTACATTCGATAACCTATTTAATGCATCCACTTGAACTCTCATATCTCAAATCTGTCTGCACTATGGATATTTATGTGAATGCCCTCTCGATGCAACAACTGATCAACAACACGTCATCTGGAAACTGCCACTCCCACCACAGATCAGTGATCACTCAACCTCGGTTATGTGCGGTCGAAATATTGCGGAAATAAAAACTAAAATCGAACGGCAAGTGTTTAACTTGATGTGTCGTTCACTGTACACTAAACAGTTTGCTAGCATGTGTGGTGACTTGAGAACTAAGTGGTATTAAGAAAAAAAAATGAAAACCTAACAGCAGCTTCGTCATTCAAAAGTGATAGTTATAATTGGCTGAAAAAATTCAAATCGTAATAAAAAACAAATTTTTCGAAATGAAAATTTGATTTCATCTTCTACATTAGTTTCGTTCGCTGTATCTTAATTGGCCTCCCAATGGTTTATCGCATTAGCTTACAAAAAAATAGTTCCTCAAATTCTTGTACCTACTACCGAAAACAAAAATTTTCAAAACCTCTTTTCCCTCAATAACAATGGGCGTCCCATTCAGTAGTTTCCGCGTTTGGAAGAAGTATTACCACGGAATAAAAAGAAGTCTAAAGCTGCGTTTTGTCATCAAAAAGGGTATGTTCGACCTTCGCGTGTGGCCTGGAGTCGAGGGGAGCGAGAAGACTCCGGGCAAGGCTCCCGACCGCGGCAAGGAACAGATGCAGAGACTCGCCAAACTGGCCAAGAAGCACAGGAACGGACACATGCCTAAGGTAATTAAACTTTAGATGGTTCAATCCACGAAGACGACCCATCATCTATATCAGAGCTGTTTAAACTCCGGTCTGAGGCCCGCATGCGGCCCTTAATCTTTCTACGAGTATTTGAATTTTGACATGCATTCCTTCAAAAGGAGCGTGAAGAAACATCTTGAGAGCCAGTATGACGATGATAACGGACAGGATACTACGGTATCAAATCCGTTGTCATCGCGATGTGGGTTCCTCTCTTGCTTGCCATCAGCTGGGAGGAGCCAATAGCTACTATAAAAATGTTTTTGCGGCCCGCGGTATGTTTTTAATAATTTTCGGAACAACTTGTACTATTTTTAATTTTTTTACTTCATTTGACTGGTACAGATAAAAGCACCTAAGAAAAAAATATGTTTTTTGGACGTATTATTATATTATAAAATATATAGATTTATTTGTTTAGCCCTTTAACTGTTAAAGGGTCATAGCGCGAACTCAATATTTTTAGTTAATTGCAAACTAGCTAGTCAATCTTATGTTAATATGAAATTGAAATGGTGTTAACCAACCAATGTGCTCAAACCATCAATAGCAATATCAACCTTAGTGTAATAACATAAGATACATACTGTCCTTGACGATAATGTGTGCAGTCCCATATCTACTTTAGCTTCAGACTTTAGCTTCATGATAAATTTTGACATATTATTAAATTTCTATTTTTTCTTAAAGGGTAACTGTAGAGTTTCCTGCCACTTCTTATGGATGTAAAGTTTACTTCTATAAAAGTGCATTCTTTATTCTTATATAATATTCTATTATAGGTTGACTGGCTGGATAGACTAACATTCAGAGAGATAGAGATGATCAATGAGAAAGAGAAACGGAGTTCAGATTACATGTACCTCATGATAGAGTTCCCCACAGTGCAGATTGAAGGGATCAATGTGAGTATGACTTTAGATACATAATGTACTTTACTGTAAAGTTAGCGTCTGTACTTAGTACTCTCAACTCAGTACCTTGTCACGTTGAATGAACTGTCTTATTAGACTTCCTTAGCCACGTGAAGTTTTAATTTGATAAGGTACCGAGGTTCATATAAAGAAGAAAAATTTCATAGACTAATTAACTGAAACCATTCAAATTTAGAAGTTTGGTATTTAAATAGAATATTTTAAAAATAATACACACAATAGGATACGTTTTATCCTGAAATATCGCTATAATGCCGCGGGATACAGCTAGTTATATATCGAGAGTGAAGCACCAATACCGCCTAACTTTATGTTTATGAGAAAATGATTTAGAACCTTATTATGCACTAAATAAATCTGTTTTTATTATTTGAGCACTGATAGTTAGGCAGTATTGACACTTCGCCATCGATCTAGGTATGGCCTAAGCATACTGCTGGCTTACATCGTCACATTATTTCCAGCACGCGGTAGTGTATTATGAACAAGATGGCGACGAGATGTACCAGTTCAAAGCTCAAGCTGACATCGTGACTGTACCAGATTACGAGATACTGCAGGTCAGTGTTCCGTAAGGGCAATCAAGTTGTCTACCGGGTTAATCAAACTTTCTGTGTCAACCAGTGTTCCTATTCGATAGTATATCGATAATTGACGTCATGTTAATATCTAGTAACGTTATCTGTAAAATCGTCGTAAAAAAATACAGATGGAATGGTTGCATTTTTTGGGATGACGCCTCCAGTTAGTATCCGTCGTCTGGTACTCATAGTACAAGTGAAAACCTTAGTTTGAGGCCAGGTGATTGGTGTGATTGTCTGGCGCATTTATTATTTATATATTATTTTTCTAATTATCGTCGCTGTTAACAATTGCCACCAAATTCACTTTTCACTGCACTTCATACTTGACAAAAAAACATATTATGGTAATCAGGGCTTGTTCCGCGCATTCGCTTGCATTTCAAGCCTTAACTAGATCGCCTCGTACCGAGGTAACGGCGCATGAGTACTTTTTTTTAGTGCAGCCGGCTCCATCGAATTATAAGACGTTGTCACGTCAAAAGCTTAGCTAATTTATTTATTTAAAAACTTTATTCTACAAATCAGTTAAACAGGTGGACTTAATGCTCGGGGCATTCTCTGCCAGTCGACCCTTGGGTCATGCAAATAGTTTGTAGGTAGGTATATGGGTGCGGTAATAGTGAAGAAATGCGTAAATAACATAGTACTAGTAAAAAAAATGCTGTCTCGAAAACAGATACAGAGCAGCGCTAGTTTTCCGCTTATTCCTACCCTCGGTTTTTTTGTATCAGGAGAACCTGGTGGAGAGCAAGCAGCATCGGCTGGCGCGGTCGCTGCGGTCGGGCGCGAGCGGCCGCGACGCCAAGCCCACCGCCAGCGAGCGCGACCAGCTCGCCGCCATCGTGGCCGCGCCGCCCGGCCAGCCGCTCGCGGCCGCCGACCAGGACTTGCTGTGGAAGTTCAGGTGAGGAACAGTACCGTCAGCCTAGTACAAGCCCACCGCCAGCGAGCGCGACCAGCTCGCCGCCATCGTGGCCGCGCCGCCCGGCCAGCCGCTCGCGGCCGCCGACCAGGACTTGCTGTGGAAGTTCAGGTGAGGAACAGTACCGTCAGCCTAGTACAAGCCCACCGCCAGCGAGCGCGACCAGCTCGCCGCCATCGTGGCCGCGCCGCCCGGCCAGCCGCTCGCGGCCGCCGACCAGGACTTGCTGTGGAAGTTCAGGTGAGGAACAGTACCGTCAGCCTAGTACAAGCCCACCGCCAGCGAGCGCGACCAGCTCGCCGCCATCGTGGCCGCGCCGCCCGGCCAGCCGCTCGCGGCCGCCGACCAGGACTTGCTGTGGAAGTTCAGGTGAGGAACAGTACCGTCAGCCTAGTACAAGCCCACCGCCAGCGAGCGCGACCAGCTCGCCGCCATCGTGGCCGCGCCGCCCGGCCAGCCGCTCGCGGCCGCCGACCAGGACTTGCTGTGGAAGTTCAGGTGAGGAACAGTACCGTCAGCCTAGTACAAGCCCACCGCCAGCGAGCGCGACCAGCTCGCCGCCATCGTGGCCGCGCCGCCCGGCCAGCCGCTCGCGGCCGCCGACCAGGACTTGCTGTGGAAGTTCAGGTGAGGAACAGTACCGTCAGCCTAGTACAAGCCCACCGCCAGCGAGCGCGACCAGCTCGCCGCCATCGTGGCCGCGCCGCCCGGCCAGCCGCTCGCGGCCGCCGACCAGGACTTGCTGTGGAAGTTCAGGTGAGGAACAGTACCGTCAGCCTAGTGCAGGCCAACAGCGATTGTCAAATCCTGAGATCCCACTGCTATTACCTATTATTTCGCACGTAGGTGTTGAGAAATAAGAACACAAATTATTTAAAATAAAATAATCTTTTCGTGTCCTTTGTTCTTGTTTCTATAACTATTAATTCTAAAATACATAAAAGTTATTTACGGAATTTGTTCTTATTCATCAATAGGGTATGTTAAAATATGCGCCGCAATACATAAAACTTCTCACACGAGACGACAAAATTTATACTATTGATTGGCTGATAAAACACTGTCCTCGTATTTTCAGCCAATCAGAAGCTCACGCGCTGAATTTTATCAATTTTGACGTTAGTTAAAAGTGCGATACAATTTACTCGCGTCATACTAAACAGCTATGACTTAATAATATTGACGATAAAGGACTCCCCATTATATTTGCTTCAGGTTCTATCTGTCATCGCACCGACGAGCTCTAACAAAATTTCTGGAATGTGTCAACTGGAACAGACCAGGTGAGTTACTAGTTATATTAATTACTTGTACACTAATTAGCTAACGGGTATTGATGCGGTTTTTGTAATTTTGTTATTATCAATTCCGTTTAAGTCGGGTCTTTGTTTGACCGTGGTGCATTAATGGGATAACAACTTAGTGAAAATTGTGTTAATCTTTTACTGAACCCAATTGTTCCGGCTTTGCGTAGGTAGTTTAAACAACTATATAAAAAAGCGTTACATATACAACCTGTAACGGAAAGGGGGTAACAATGTAAAGTAGGTGGATACTATACCTTGTATAGATTCTATATACGAAATCCCGAGTTAAAATAAACACTTTATTGTTTTTATGAAAAAAAAAATGATTAACTATAATGACTGACTAAAACGTAAACAAACGCATCACAACACTATTGAGGTCAGCGACCCCAAATCACGTTATCACTTCACGACAATCACTGCGATCCTGAATTTCTCCACCTCCTTTCTCGACATGCGCGCCTAGTACTTTCTTAGAAGATGCGCAAACATTATGCAACATTTGTGGTGTCACTGTACAGAACGCGGCCTTGATGCTTTCTATCATCTCTTCCCTTGACGAGCATGCTACAGCGTACACCTTCCTTTTAAATTAGTCCCACAAGAAGAAGTCCAACGGAGTGAGGTCTGGTGACCGAGCTGGCCATGTGATACGACCTCCTCGCCCAATCCACAGATGGAAACGAGCGTTTTGATGGTTTCGTAAATCTCTTTCTCTAGCTCTCGGTCGGCCATCACGCTACCGTCCGTTGCTCCGACACAGAGAATCATCTCGAATATTCTTGATTGTTCAAAGACATCACGAAATATCACTAGGCTATCCGTAGTAAGTAGGTAATCCAGAAAGGCAAAAACACAAGATGTTGTCACGGCGACGACAACTCAATGACTTAACTGAATTGTCAAAATGAGAAACGCTAAACCAACAAATTTCAGATGTGATTCAGTAAATACTAAAAGATGAACCACCATTGTGATATTTAAATTAATAGCATAATAGGTAGGTACATCCAAGTCTTTCGACGATTCCAACAATACTGTGATAGTGTTGTGCAAGCGTGACTTAGTCAAAATTTTGACTTGTATTTGACTGATATTTAAAAAAAAAATATTGAATCAATAAATGCGTGTACACAGCTACAAATGGTCCCATACAGTTTGTAACCGTTAACTGCTTTGGTATTTTTGATATTGTTATACCCTTTCCGTAACACGTTGTATATCCAATCGTGTGACGGTTTCAATAAAAATTGCAGTCAGCCGCTTATTTTTGTTGCCCTCAATCAATACACTTTAAAAAGAATGAACAGAAACTCCCACAAAAATGAAGGGAAAAACGCGGAGTGTTTCTTAAATTAGATGTACAAGTATGATACGATACAATTTTTAAATGGAACCAGTAACAACTGGGTTCCACCAGAATACCAGCGGTGTTGTTAGAAACAATGTCGTTACAGCATTTGCTGAGGTGGGATCGACCATAAATTATGTGTGTTAACTATGTGTATTTGTACTTTTTTTTTGGTTCGGTCAATAAATTTATTTCTTTTTTTTTCTTTCTTAAATAATAGACTAAAAAACTGAAATTAAAGAAATGGTGCCAACATAAATACTTTCGATATTAAACGTAGATATACTCTAATGTGTCTGTAAGACCAGTTTTAGTAAGTTTTCTGCGCAATAGAGTGTATCTATCTATCTATATGACGACATCTGTATCTGGTAGACGCGCGGGTATGTCATCTGTGAGGGTTCTATTTCTGATGATGCAAAATATGGAAAACGAACTATTCTATATTGTCTCGGGTCTGGGTGTTGAAGTACCGTCGTGGTTTTGAGATTTCTGTACCTAAACCACTAATTACCGTAGTAGCGATTTTGTCCAATATTTCTTTAATTATGTATGGATTTATTCTATCATCAATACAGCAACAAGACAAGGTCAGTAGCAGACATAAAAATTTGAATAAACTTGAATATTGTTATAATAAAAATGAATCGCCAAGTGTGTTGCTAATCACAAAACTTGAGAATGTCTTGACGAAAATATAACGCACGTCGTTATTTTTAATTTTAACTAAGAAAATAAACGTGATATTGCAAAGATAATTAAATATTAAGGAACATAAATAAATCAACAATTAGGTGCTGTTTAAAATTCATCCCACGTGTACAGTGCAAGAAAAAGCCAGTGAGATATCTTATATATGTGAACGATTGTGAGTATGGATGTTTGTTACTCTTACATGCAATAACTACTGAACGGATTTGGATAAAATTTGGTAGGAAGAGAGATGACATACTAGATTAGCATATAAGATACTTTTTATCCTAACCCTACACGCACCCGAACGCGGGTGAAGTCGCGGGTGACCGCTAGTTATAGATAAACTAGCGGACCCGACAGACTTCGTCCTGTCATAAAGATTTGGCTCTAAATTTTAGTTAGAAAACGTTGATAGATAGATAGATAGATACACTTTATTGCACAGAAAATTTACAGAAATTGGTTTTACAGACATATTTAAGTACAATATAGGCGGTCTTATTGCTAGAGAGCAATCTCTTCCAGACAACCTTTAGGTAGAGGAAATAGTCGACATCGAGAAACGGGTACAGCCGTGCAAAATGCTTGAGAAAAATACTAACAGAAAATAAATAAAAACGTTGGTACTGGAAATAGAAAAGGGCTGTCTTTAGAGTTTTCTTGGCAATTTTTCTCGTCGTAAAAACGATCCTTGCACTTCAACGAATATTTAAAAAAAGAATAGTCAAAATTGGTTCAAGCGTTGTCGAGTTATGCGCTTACCAACACATTTTGCGATTCATTTTTATATAATATATTAGCAGAATAATGCTAAATTGTATGTAACGAGTGCGGAAATAACTTGTTTGTAATTTTCATTCAAGACTCGATTGTGCGTGAAGATCGATTTACATTGCATACCGGAAAAATAACCGATATAATAAATAACTTTGCTACTGGACAAAATATGATAATATCACATTGTAACGCTTACTAAACACAACTTGACCTACTCCTGTTATTAAAACTTACTTAAAATTAAATAATAATTAGGCGTCTATGGATTCATAAATAATAATATGGTCTTGGTTTTTAAGCTAGTTTGATGATTAAGTGCCATTAGTTAGATTTTGAAGTAGAGCCGTGTGTTCTCAATCTATTATCGCGTAGAGCGTCACTCGCTACGCTTGACTTTTATATTTATCACGAAGTGAAGAAAAATCGTAGTTTTCTAACAAACAAAAAAATATATTGTTCAACATTTAAAAAAAAACAAAATTAAACCAAAAATATCAAAATAAAGGTAGACGTGTTTATAAAATGGCAAGTTTTTTAGAACACGCGCCTTAATGTCGTATTTTGTGCAGTTTTAAGTACTGGTTTTATGAACATGTTTAGAAGTGTTATTTAGGTAATACAAAATACAGCAAAGTTCTAGTAAAATAGTCAAGTGAGACATTTTCGAATTGTTGTTTGTGTGTGTTTGAGACTACAAAATAATGGTTATCCAAGAAACAGATGCAGGTTTGTAGATTTCGAATTTGCAATTATATTCAAGCCATGCTTATACTATTTTGTTATGACTTTATTTACCTATTTTATACTTAAGTTGGTAAATTTTTTCCAATGTCGAATTGTTTTGTTTCAATGTTCACAAAAGACGCGGTTTGTTAATTTGTATTTTAAGCTTCACAATTAGCATACCAAATGACCAACATGAGATTAAACTATCTGATACAAGAGGCTTTAACAAAAAAGAGATTAATAAAAGTAAATACGTCCGTGCAATTTTGGACCTTAGTTCAAAGAATATAAGATAAATATTTTGACATATAAGAAGGTTGAGATACAGCCTTTAGGTAAATGTATGTGTGTACATTTTAAACATTTGAATAAAGACTAATCTTAAACCGGAAAATATAATGTTCGACTATGAACATCTTTATCATCAAGGTCGAAGATTTAGTCCTACTTTTTGTTTGCTGTACCAACATAAGAAATGTAAAAAACGTTTATTTCAAACATACTTGTAAACAACAGTTACAGTTTGATAAGCTATTATCATTTAACTGAAGAGTTAGCTTACTAATTCATAGCGTAGAAATATTTCTTTAGTACAGTCACCGTCAAATATATCGGAGCCAGTGGCGTGCACACAGTTTTAAGACAGGGTAGGCAGAAAATTTCACTCACCAAAAACACTTTGGTTTTGGTTCATCGTCTTGTCGACTGATAATGTAGGTAATTGCCAAATGCTAGCTCAATATCCATAGATTGACTGATTTTATAGACATATCAATTGACGGATATCCGAAGTGGCCTTTCGGCGCGTTTGTATGATGTTTTGTAATGTTTGTGTGATTTGCAAAATTTAAATGAAAGCAGTGAAAAGATGGTGGTGTAAATATCATTTTTTATTTTTTCAATACACACACCATCTTAACATCTTTCACAGACAATATTATAAATTTTTCACTCTATTAACAACGATAAATCCTAAATATCTGAAAGCGTAGTCACAAACACAACACACATCAAACAATATGGCAACTATTGACTATTGAAATTAGTAGTAAAAAAGAGAAATATAATACGACAAAAAAATATTGCCACCAAAATGTATAAAACTCAATGAAACAATGTTACTTTCTAAAATATTTGCATTGCTTATCAAACTTTCATTCGGAAATGTTCGGTAAGAGTCGTAATTTTTCGTGTTACCTATGAGGAATCTACAAAAAAAGACACTGGGTTTTTATGCAGTTGTGTGCGTGATTTTTGTCATTGTGTGTCAGCAAAGCCCACGTAGCTACAGGAACGCACATACATTAAATCTGCATGACCGCGACTTACCACGAGAGCGCACATACAAAATTTTAGAGATTCATAGTTTGAGTCTTTGCCGTGGCAAGGGTAAATATTCAAATTACATTTCGATCTTATCTTAATGATACCACCGGCAATCGATCGGTGGAGCTAATTTATGATTTAAGTTTTTATGTTTTTTTGTTTATTGATAAAATAATATTGGATCTATTATCAGACCTAGGGTAGGCAGTGTCTTTCTGTCTTTATGAAACGCACGCCACTGATCGGAGCAGACAAAGTGACCAAATACTTCTGAACAGTTAAAAATGTCAATAAGTTCCAGATATTATTGGCATCTACTCAGATATTACTGAAGTAATGAATGTAGATATTAATGGTAACTTGTAGTGTATGGAACTTATTGACATTTTTAACTGTTCAGAAGTATTTGGTCACTTTGTCTGCTCCGATATATTTGACGGCGACTGTACAAGATAAAAAAATGTACGAACATTATTGTTATCTCAATAACATAAAAGACGATTAGGAATGGAATAAGAGATTTGTTTATGAATATTTATGCGAAATATTATGCTATTTGTATTCATTGTAATGGATTTATTTAAATTTGTCACGTTTTTGTATCGTAAACTAAAAATTTTTTAATCTACATATTTTGTGTGTGTCGACGCTTTTTGTGTATAAAGTTGAAGTATTTCGTCAGGGAACAGAGTTTGAGTTTACTGAATGAGTTGAAATGTATATTAACTGAAGGCATTGTAACTAAACTTTAACTGCTCACGTTCGTACTTAATTTTATAAAACATATTACACAGCTCTTCTGTAAATCAAATTCAGTTTAAAACGTCAAAATGTTCTATCAATTTTGAACAAAATTTAGCGACAGAATAAACAACGGATATATTGAAGTCTCATATAAATAAAATTTGTTTAATAAAATAGGGTTGCTACAAAACAGATTGTTTCTTAAATACCAAAAATATTGTATGGATCTGAAAATCTCTTTGAAATCTTAAAACTCTAACTTTGTATATTTTATTTAAGTACTAGCGGATTTTAGAATTTTTCCCGCTTTTCTGTTGAAATTTTTCAATTTTTACCAAGGATCCCTAATTTTGTAGCCTATGTCAAACTGGAAGAATGTAGCATTCTATTGGTGAAAGATTTTTTTAAATCAGCCCAGTACTTTTTGAGCCTATTCATTACAAACATACAAAAATAGGTACAAATCTTTCCTCTTTATAATATTAGTGTAGATAAAGAAACATTGTTTTAAAAGAGTAAGTGTCTAGTTTCTGGTCGGTATGGTTTTTCTTTCTTTCTTGCTTTCTAGTTATAGGCAATCTTGTTGGTAAGAATCATATATGTAGACTAGCGACCCGCCCCGGCTTCGCACGGGTGCAATAGGTACTAAAATATGTACGTATTATACATATAAATATTGCAATTTATTTTATTACATTGACTCCTCCCTTACCCCAGTGACGCTTGGAGCCTACATCGCATGCTGGCTAGCTGAGCGCGGTGAGCGGCAACCAAGCGACTTTTTTCTAATACTTGCATTATTAAACTCATGATATCTTTCGAATTAAATGTCCGAATTGAATAATTCAAAAAGTTATATAAAGGTATTGAAGCTATCTTGAATATAAAGTAATTTATTTTAATAAAGATTAATACCAAGGTACAAATAAAGAGCCTTTACAAGAGGCGGCATATTAATAAATTTTTTAGATTAAAAAACCGCTTATTGTGACATAACTATAATATTTAGTCATATGCTATCCCGACACTTTTTGTAGATAATGATAAGTTCTGCAAAGTCGTAGTGCATGACTTTGTTCTATCATCAATAGTTTTCGCAGCGCACGCGATGTAAGGAATTTTTCAGGTCACCTTTAATTACATTATTGAAGTTTTAGTAAGGATCCCTAATTTTTTTGAAAATATAATATAGCCTATGTCACCCGTAGATAGTGTAGCTTCCCACCGGTGAAAGAATTTTTCAAATCTGCCAAGTATTTTCGGAGCCTATTCAATTCATACAAACAAACAAACAAAAAATCAAACCTTTCCTCTTTATAACATTTGTATAGATAATCATTCGGAAATAAATGTTACCGTGATAATTTATTATCTATTTCACAGTAACTAATATTATCTCCAATTTACTACTTATCTAGGAATAGATTATATCATTCTCATATTAACACTGGATTACATACATTCGAGCTGTGATAAAAGTATTTAACCAAATTAATAATGAATACCAAAAGAAACGTCTACATATAAAACTTCCTATTGAGTCACTTCATCTAGTTATAGAATTCGTATTTTATTCCGTTGCGGGGTTTTGAAGAGCTAGATATACGTGGGTATTCTTTCTTTCTTTCGTCACGGATAGGATACTACGGTATCAAATCTGTTGTCATCGCAATGTGGGTTCCTCTCTTACTTACCATCAGGCTGGGAGGAGCCAATATACAGAGCTTCTATAAAAAAATGTTATATATATTTTTACATTACACTTCAAGATTGACCTCATCCCACCTGATGTTAAGAGGTTTTGTTTTTGTTTGACGACCTCCGTAGCCGAGAGGCAAGCGTGCCGGACTTTGGAATCGCGCCATCTCTGAGGTTCCGGGTTCGATCCCCGGTCGGGTCAATATGGGAAACGAACTTTTCTATATTGTCTCGGGTTTGGGTGTTGTGGTACCGTCGTTGTTTCTGATTTCTGTAACACAAGTGCTTTAGCTACTTACTACCGAATCAGAGCATTGTATGTGATGTTGTCCGATATTTATTAATTTAATGAGCTTAAGGGCGACAACTACAGCATAATAAATCTGTTATGCTGTATAGTGAATGAAGTTTCATCTCAATGATGGTAGCCTGTAGTGGGGCATTCAGATAGGTAGTTCCTTTACTGTTAACTATCGTTTGCAGGCGAAGTGCGACAGGCGCTGTCGATGATGAAGCAGTGGACGCCGATGGACGTAGAAGACGCCCTCGAGCTTCTGACTCCTAAGTTCACGCACCCCGCTGTCAGGAAGTACGTTCAAAGACAGAAAGATTTTTATTTCTAAGAAGATTTTGTTTCAGAGACAATTTTTAAAGTCTGAGATAATTTTATTTCAAGGACAATATTACTCCAAAGACAAGTTTATTTCAAATTTTAATCCAAAGATAATTTGAAATAAAGATTTGAAAGACAATTTTACTCCAAAGATTTTTTTTATTTCAAAGATAATATTTTTTGTTCCAAAGACAATTTTTATTTTAAAGACATTTTTTTATTTAAAAGTATATTTTATAACATTATAAACATTCGAGTATTAACATTTGTGTTAGTTCTGTGTTTTTATAAATGTATTTAAGGTATTGTGATACCAGCATTGGTTTTGGTTTCTAAATACAAGTACTTAAGCCTTTTACTTACGTAGTTCTTTTTAATAAAAAAATAAAGGATAGTTAGATAAGGCCTAAAGAAACAAACTCATGATTCTAAAACAGTCGCAAGCGGTACTGGAAGGAGTCAGATTGTTCTCTGTCCCCAACAAATCGATGCATGTGTAGATTAGAGAAGGCGCTATGCTTCGTACAGTCAAAAGCCATCAGACTACTCACTGTGAATTTGGCACCACCCTTATGTCCTTCGCATAAGGTCTAATATCGAACTGCAAGTGTTTACCTTGACGTCAACACTCCGCAAATGTGATATGATGATATCGTAATGAAAATGTTCCTATTCCCAGATATGCTGTTTCGCGGCTTCGGCAAGCGCCTGATGAGGACCTGCTCCTGTATCTGCTTCAGCTGGTTCAAGCGCTCAAGTATGAAGACTTTGCAGAGATACACGAAGGTGAGACAATGTAAAAATTTCAAAATTACGTCACACTATAAAAGGCACATTAACCCTTGTTACTCCATTATTGTAATGTTTGAAATTCGTTTAAAATCCGATGTTTGATATAATCGCTGTGTATTGAGACCGAAACATCAAAGTAAATGCCTCTTCCCGCGTCGTAACTGTCACACCTACATTAGGTGTAGTATATACATAAACTTGCAAGTACATATAATCTTTAGAATCATTGAACGTCCTCTTTACAGACCATGTAAATTTAGCCTTAAGAATGTCAACTTTAACCCTATGTGACATGCATTGAAATGGGATTTAAAAATGTGCTTAAGAGTCAATTGCAACAAGTAATTTCAACTGTAATTCTCTAATACGTCGTTTTTTGAATGTTTGTTTGCAGAATACCTTCGGGTGTGCGGCAAAGAGAACGCCGTAGTGTATTCAGACGCGGAGGGCAAGCTGATGCAGAGCGGGCACCGCGGCAGCCAGGCCAGCCTGCTCTCGGCTTCAGGTACAAATAGTTTTTTTTATATTGCACTTCAAGATTAACCTCATTCCACCTGATGTTAAGTGGTAATGCAGTTCTAGATTAAGGGCGACAAGTACAAGATAATAAAGCTGCTATTGGACTTGTCGCTTACCTTGAAGGCTTGACCCCTGCTACTAATGTAGCACCCCCCAGGAGCTCTGGAACCCCTTACTCACACGCGGGAACACAACAACACAGAAGTGATTGTTATTTGGCTGCGGTCTTCTGTAAGGTGGAGGTATTTCACCAGTCGGGCTGCTCCAGTTCGAGCGTTAATAACTAGGCCCTACCTCTCTTAAAATCAAATATTTCTTTATTGAAGTAGGTTACATGTTACACTTTTGATTCGTCATTTTATACACGTGGTTCTACGGCCGGTTCGAAACCTTTATCTACCGAGAAGACACTGGTAAGAAACTCAGCAGATTATTTAGAGTTGCAGTATCTACCTATTTTAAGCTTTATATTTAGTATAGATGAACTAGTATTAATAAATCCTCCCCTGTCTTCGCCGTGGCCACAAAGGTCTATAAATTTTCATATAGTTTTAAAAAAACTACCCGTAACACCATAGTTTAGAAAGTAACATTCATCTAGAGTAGGTAACATAGGCTACACTTATTGCTACAAAATGTTAACTCCACGCATACAAATTCGCGGGCGGCCGCTAGCTCTTAATAAAAGCGATTGGACATAGACTTTTCGAATCAGAATCGTTACTAACGTTTTGTAAAATAAGCTCCTTATTCGATATATATGATGCCCGATATTTATTACAAAATAAAATATTACAGTTTTAACTTCAAGCGAGATGACTGCGTCGGTGACCAGCCGCCGATCCGTGGATGGGCGTGCGGACGAGTCCACCATAGCCACGGAGGAGAGCGTGCAGAGCGTCATAGACAACGCGAGCGTGATCGACAACAACAATGTTTATGGGTGAGACGCGCCATATAAATAAATACATAAATATTGGACAACATCACATACATTACTCTAATTCTGTGATAAGTAGCTTAATTACTTGAGTTATAGAAATTGTAAACAACGACGGTACCACAACACCCAGACCCAAGACGATACAGAAAAGTTTGGTACCCATATTGACCCGACAGCGGATCGAACCCGGGACCTGAGAGATGGCGCGACGCCAAAGTCCGGCCCGCTTGCCTCTCAGCTACGAAGGTCGTCAATAACTTGCGGTTGGCTCAGTTGAAAGAGCAGCGCGATACGTGAAGTTCGTGGATTCGAATCCCACACCGCAAAGACGATTGACTAACGATGACTATATAGAAACGATCTTAACAATGTTTCACTTTAACTATAAAGGAAAATTTAGATTGCGAAAATGTACAACCCTAGTGCACCCGGGAGGCGAGTTCTCGCCGCGATGTCCCGCGATGCTGTGCGTCACCGCGGCGTGCACCCGGCTACCGAGGCCTATACATAATCGTTGCTCAGTTTTGGGCGTGTGGCAGATAATTTATAAGCATTGAAAGTGTTAACGAAGACGATAAAAAAAAAACGTTTTTATTTCAGCGACACAGAATCCGAGGAGCGTCTTAACCTGGCCTCGTTCCTGATCGAGAGGGCGTGCGGCAACAGCATGGTCGGCAACTACCTGTACTGGTACCTGCTGATCGAGTGCGAGGACCGGCACGCGCAGGACAACAACGTCAGGGCGATGTACTTGGACGTCATGAAGACGTTCTCGCACAAGCTGGCCAAGGGTGAGTACTGTGCAGTTAGAGGAATCGGCAACAGGTGGCGCTGTTGAACGATGTTAATCTGACGAATAGTAATCCAGAAAAAAATAGGTTTCCCTCAATATGGTAGGTCAAGTTTTGTTTGATAGATTACTAAAAGTAATTTTATTTTATTTTAAATTAAATTTTACTAAAAAATATGTACAAATTTGTACTGATGGATATGAAAACTCTTTTATCGATCTCCCCTAGTGATCAACAAATAGTGTGGGGAAGCATTGGGATGTGTGTGTGTGATGTACTTTTGCATTACGTCATGTAGCTAAACAAAATTAATCTCTTTATTTAGTTCTACATCAGATCAAACTTTGTATGTCCTTTAATTTCGTTATTCTAGAAAATTGAAATTAAGGTAAATAAACATATAGAGGTAGCACACAGTTAAACGAAATACAATGACAGAGTGTACATGCAGTAAGAATAGACCATAATAAAAGTTTGAACTGATATCTAGAACATGTCACTTGCCAGTGTTGTGATTATATAAATGCAGGTTTTAACCCCCCAACGCAAAAACGGGGTGTTATAAGTTTGACGTGTCCGTGTGTAGTTGTATATGGTATCGCAGCTCCCGAAAAAATGAACCGATTATGTTTTTTTTTGTCTGAAAGATGAATACGTTGGGAGTGTTCTTAGCTATGTTTGATAAAAATCAATCCAAGATGGCCGCCGTCACAAAATTATGGATTGCATACAATATGGGTATCATTTAAAAGGGCTTAACTAGCAGAATTTTTTGTCCATTTATAATGACAAATTTCAAATCCAAGATGGCCGCCGCCAGAAAATTACGGATTTTCTATTTTTTTTTGTCAAATTCCCTTATTATAGTTATCAAATAAAATAGCTTTTCTTCACACTTTTTTATGTCGCGGGTTTTTTTAATTTTATTTACAGTTTTAAGGATGAAATTAGTTGTATATAAGTTCTAAAAGAAATGTGCACTAGGATTAACATAATCGTCTGCATGTCAGGCAACAGCTCGCTGCAGCGCACGCGGTCGTTCCTGGCGCGGCAGCAAGTGTTCATCGACAAGCTCGTGGCGCTCGTGAAGACGGTCGCGCGCGAGAGCGGCAACAGGAGCCGGAAGGCGGAGCGGCTGCAGCGGCTGCTCGCCGACCCCGACGCCTTCAAGTTCAACTTCGGCAACTTCGACCCCATGCCGCTGTCGCTCGGTGAGACGCTACCTGATGCACGCATATTTCATAAATCATTTATGTTAATCCAAATAGTTCAGTAGTTTTTGCATGAAGGAGTAATAAACATACATCCATACATCCAATAATTCAAACTACAGTAGGGCATCAATTTTTGTAGATGTAGCACAGTGAATATGTGTGGATTATACATATAAACCTTCTTCATACATCACTCTATCTATAAAAAAATCCGTTGCGTAGTTTTAAAGACCAGCATACATAGGGGCATACAGAAAAAGCGACTATGTTTTATACTATGTAGTGATCAACAGTACTTTCATTAACATCTTCAGTATGATAGATAACTAATTCATATTTTAAGTGTAACAGTTACTTAATATTGTTCTATTAACACTCCCATTTGCAGATCCAAACGTAACCATCAAAGGAATAGTCGCCAAGAAAGCTAGTCTCTTCAAATCGGCCCTCATGCCTTCCAAACTGACGTTCCTCACCACAGAGGGCATAGAGTACGAAGCAATCTTCAAATACGGTGACGACTTGCGCCAAGATCAACTCATACTACAAATGATCACGCTAATGGATAAGTTGTTAAGAAGAGAAAATTTGGACCTAAAACTGACCCCTTACAAAGTCCTAGCGACTAGCTCTAAGCACGGCTTCCTACAGTTCATAGAATCTATCACGGTGGCGGAAGCGTTGGCTTCAGAGGGCAGTATACAGAATTTCTTCAGGAAGTACAATCCATGTGAAGGAGCCCCCTATGGGATCAAGCCGGAGACTATGGACACTTACATCAGAAGCTGCGCCGGATACTGCGTTATTACGTATTTATTGGGTGAGTGTTTTGTAGATGTTATACTTAAAGACAATTTCACATATAAATAATCATTTCTTTAACATTCATTGATAAGATTTCAAATGATTTTACCAATGAGTTTAGTTGAGACAGCACTGCTCTGCACGTATCAACCGGTATCTTTTGTTCCAATTGTTAATCTGGATTACTGCAGACATAATAGAAGTTAGTTTTACAATTATTTTTAATTTCTGGTATGTCTTGACCAGGGTACAGGGGCTGTGGGATGATAAAATAAAATATCCATACTACTTAATATTATAAATGCGAAAGTTACTCTGTCTGTTTGTCTTTCACGCTTAAACCACTGAACCAATTTTGATGAAATTTGGTATAGGTATACGTTGAACTAGAACTAGAAGGGACATAGGCTACTTTTTGTTTTGAAAATACACCCTCCGCCCCCCAGGGTTGGGGATAATATCACCCTTAAAAGTTTATTTTTTAAGTTAGAGATATGATCTTTGGCACAAATATAGCTCGAAACTTGGATTAAAATATTTACTACTTTTTGTTTCGAATATTAGAGGGAGATAGGGATAAAACTGACCACGAAAGTAGGTATATATGGAAAAAGCCTGTAGTCCACGCGAACGAAGTTGCGGACGCTAATCAACGATAAATGAAAAGCAACGTGTGCCTGCAGGCGTCGGCGACCGCCACCTCGACAACCTGCTGCTGACGCAGGGCGGCGCGCTGTTCCACATCGACTTCGGGTACATCCTCGGCCGCGACCCCAAGCCGCTGCCGCCGCCCATGAAGCTCAGCAAGGAGATGGTGGAGGCCATGGGCGGCGTGCACTCGGACCACTACCACGAGTTCAGGAAGCAGTGCTACACCGCCTTCCTGCATCTGAGGAGGTGGGTGACAATTGCAATCTGCAAATATTATATAGTATTACGTGCCACAATGCCTGATACATTATGACATAAGTTATCACTAACGCCATCTGGTTTCGGGTGGCAGAACTGATAGCCACTGACGCCATCTTTTATTTAATAATGTATTTCGAGATTGATTGACCTCATCTCACTTGATGTGAAAGTGGTAATGAGGTCCTAGCTTAAGGGCGACCAGTACGGCATAATGGACTTGTCGCCCTTACCTTGAAGGCTTAACCCCCCGCTACTAATGTAGCACCCCCCAGGAGCTCTGGAAACCTTACTCACACGCAGGAACACAACAACAAAGAAGTTATTGTTATTTGGCTGCGGTCTTTAAGGTGAAGGTATTTCACCAGTCCAGCAGCTCCAGTTCAAGCGATAAATATCTATGCCCCACCTCTTCTACCCTGTTCTAGTTATGAGACGTAATTTGTTCCCCAGACACGCAAACCTGATGCTGAATCTGTTCTCTCTGATGGTGGACGCTTCCGTGCCGGACATCGCGCTCGAGCCAGACAAGGCCGTAAAGAAGGTTCAGGACAAACTGAGGTAAACACATAGGTAGCACTTCGTATATTTGATCAAACTCAAACATTTCTTAATTCAAGTAGGTACATAACACTTTTGAATCGTCATTGAATACATTGCAAAGTGATTCTACTGCCGGTTCGGAACCTATATCTACCGAAATGACACCGGTAAGAAACTCAGCAGATCAGTTACAGTAGCTGTATCTAACTTATTGCTATGTGAAGCTCACTTTTGACCGAGTCATATAGATTTGTTTTATGTATTGACATGACCGGTAATCAAACCCGGGATGAGATGGCGTGACGTCAGGTCCGCTCTCCGCGGCTACGAAGGTCGTCCGGCTATTTGGAGTTTCCCGAAGAGCTGCGAAAGACAGGTTAATTTGGAAAAGGAAGGCTTGGACCTGTTTGTACTGGGTTCACAGCCTTAGTGCCAGACATCTGGTGCTCATAAAACAAGGGAAAACTTCAGTTTAAGTCATGTTAATTGGTGTAATGGCCTGGTGCGGTTATTTATTATCTATTTTACCTACTGATAAAATAAACCATTATTTCCGCAGATTGGACCTGGGTGACGAGGAAGCGGTGCACTACCTTCAGAATCTGCTGGATATGTCAGTGACAGCTGTCATGGCGGTTCTTGTTGAACAATTCCACAAGTTCGCTCAGTACTGGCGCAAGTAAACGGCTCACACAAGGTCAACGACCTCTCGCCAGTCGGGCCTAGCTCACTTTACATTAGAGAAGGGGACTTAAAAATGGTTTCTAGTTCGTCTGTTAGATTATCCAAAAATATGGGGCACGCATTTTTAAATTTTCTACCTAAGGAAAAACATTTGGTGATACACTGAATCGTCGCGTGACGTCATTAGTGGATACATTTATTACCCACCAGTGACGTAACCCCATCGCTTTATCTAAGTATTTTTTATTAGTTAAGCAAATTAAAAAATACATGTCTAATATTTTTTCAATAGCTATTTGAAAAACTAAAAACAATCTGGATTTCTGATCCAGTCCGGTCCCCTATTGTCATCTATGTGGAGTACACAGTATGGTGGTAATTATTAGTCGGCTGTCACGAGCTTTCGGCATAGTTTTTATCTGTGGTTAGACACTGGCCATAAACAACACGTGATCTTGTCAAGTGTAATAATTCTTATTTCAGCTTTGCCAAATGCGCATTTCCTAGTATTACAAAATACATATTGTTGGCCAGCATTTGGGTGTCTCAATACAAAAATAAACGTAATTAAACAGCCTGCCCACATATATTTCCATTCCTACCGGAAGCGAATTGCATCCAGAAAACGATGATTAATAGACATCTGTTTATCTTGCTCCCAGACGTTTTTACCGAAAATCATCCAACACAAATCTTTTACATCCCAATGGTTACCACAGTTGTCAGTTCTAAGCGCTGTGCTATGTACCCCATAAGCAGAATGACGGAAGTAATAATCTCCATAAGCGCGTCTGGAAGCCCACTACCAAAAGGGAAACATGGCAGACCCTATGACGGGTAGAAGTTTTTGAAATCTCCTAATCGAAACCAACCTACTTCAAATGCAAATAACGTGTTTCAAAAAACATTTTTTTTTTAGAAAATCAATATCTCCGGATTATTCTATTATTCTTCAAAAACAAAACCTTTCGTTTCTTCATTTCTTTTTTAGCACTATGCCTACTGATGTAGTGGTGTGTATGGCATTGAGCATTGTTTGAACGCTCGAGATACTCGAAATTTTAAGTAACTTCCTATTATCAATCTTTTTTTGCCAAATAGTTCATGTTCGCTTTCTGTTCAGAATACTAGTTCGAAACAAAGATATGCTATATTTACTTTCAGCTGAAAATAAGTTTATACTCATATTACTCAAGTAGGTATGTAACTTCAGCTTTTATGTAATTCAATTGATAAAATTAATAATAATATTGTTGTAATGCATGAACAAAGTACTTTTTATTATTCCAAATGCTACAATTATGACAATACAACCATACATGTTTTGTTTTTCTATTTAATTAGATAAATAATTGAATAATTATTATGTATCCACATGATGGAATATTGATTGGCAAATAGGTAAATATTGAAATTCACGATATAATTTACTATGAACTGCTAGGTACAATTCGTATAGGGAAAAATGTAAATAAATTCTACTGTGATAAATTGGGTATTTGTAATATGTAAAAATAAAATATTTTTATGTAAAAATCTGTCTTTATTTCATTGGTGTTTTAATTTAAGCTCCTTACAAAATATATATCCACCTTATTATTTAGGTTAATTTTTGGTGCTTCATTACTTTTAATAGGTATAATCTGGATTTAATGTTTACTAATACAAGTTGTTTAATTAAAGGAATGCATGATCATTCCAAGTGTAATAGCAAAGGTATTATTGAATAGCAGATATATCAATTCTTATATAAATATAGGTTGAGTGATTACTAATGTAAAAAAAATTAATACCTATACATTAAATTAAAATGTCGATTATTTATATAAAAAGATAACATTTGTATGATATATATTAACTTGACTGTCAAACTTGGCCTAATAGAACATTTTTGTCCTTACAAACAAGGCAGAAACAAATGAATTCCAAATATTAATAATAGATAATATAATTCAAGTATTAGCAAACATCAGATCACCACCGCTAGCCACACAATCACTTGCTACATAAATCTTGCTTCCCGTCATAGTTTGCACAACATCACAAGCTGCAATTTCAGCGTAGTTCACACCACCTATCACATAAACAAGCACACATTTTGGCTTCAACGGGAATGCATTACCAAAGTTCGGATCGGATTTCAATACCTTAGCCACATTCTTAGCATCTTTGCATCCAAACTCTAAATCACTCTGGAGTTTCATGTTTGACAGTTTTTCGTTCAGTGTCTCCAAACCTTCTTTGAACGTTGTCAACATTGCTCCACCAACTTTCAAATCAGATAATGCTGATAGTTTCGTCAGAACTTCCAACACAGATATTGAAGAGACAACGGCATTACATAGAACAGCAACCAGCGGGATATAACCACCGTTGAAGACATAGCTGGGCGAACTGTTTCCAACTTTATCAGGCTGAGACGGTAATTGTTTAAGCTTGTTCGCTGCGGCCTGGAACGCACTTTGCCATCTAGGCAACCTATCACTCAAGTTACCTAAATTAGAAATATTCAATGACAATTTCAGATTAGCCGGTTGAATCAACAGACCTGCATTTATTAAGTTATTGAATACATATAAAAACTTATAACCAAACGCAAGCAAATATTTGCTTACTAGAGTATTATATTCCTCGTATGACAGACCTTGAGTTAAACTGAGCAAGCACATGAGTCGTAAACTGTTATAAACATGTATGTCAGTCCCAAAATGCTCGTCCACAAAATTAAAGTTTGACTTTTTGTTCCTATTGTTCAGCATTTCAGCCTCCGTATGGGTTTGATTTTCGAACTTATTACTCATTTCAGATATAATAGTTTCACATGCTAACACATGGTTGACTAGATTCTGCTTAAACAAAGCAACTTGTTGTAGTTTCGTTGCTACATAATGTTTCATTTCTTGTATTCCTAATGCTTTAATATCTTCATTCTTAAGTAGTTTAGCCTTAGAGCTAAGCACACTTAAAACTTCAGAGAAGTGTCTATGTTTTATCTCTCCATACAGAGTATCAATGGAACTATCTAAAGACATGGTTGGATTTTTTTCTTCTTTTTTTGGTTCTGATAAACCAAAATCCAACTTTCCCTTTTTAAATTTCGTCTCTTTCACATTAAGATCCAAATATCCACAATTTATATTAAATATTTCACTCAACAAACCACTGTATGTAGCTGGAGTTAGAAGGCTCGATGGATAGTCTTGATTACGATCCATTATTATCACTGCTTCAATTTCAGTTGAACTGTCATTCTTAACAAATTCTCTCTGGTAAGTCTCATTGTAAACTTCTAGCATATCTAAAACACTAGCAGATAATTTCCCCAATGAAAACATTACTTTAGGCCTACCAGTGACGTGAAATAAACTCCACAGTGACATTGAAACACTTGAAAGCAGAGAGTGATTTTGTTCTACAAATAACTGTTTAAATAAAAATGGTAGTTCTAGGCTTAGAAGCTGCTCATCCAACGCCATTAGCTCCCATGAGAAAGTGTGTAGTTTTACAATTCCGAACAAGCCTTTGCTTTCAAGTATTGAGTCATAAATACACAGTACTTTAGGCACAATGATTATGTGGAAGCAGTTAAGGTCCGCTAATGACGGGTTTTGGCTCATCAAAGAGGATATTTGGTCCAAAACACACTTGTACTTCTGCACACAAGCTGGTATGAAGTATACTCTATGAGTGTTTGCTGTAGCTCCAAGTTGTGGCTCCATTTTGTATATTTTATCAACACCATTCTGTCTGCAAGTAGGAAAAAAATTTAGTTAGTACAATTTTTAAAAGCTATAAGAAAAACATACTAAAAAAAAACATATTCATGTTTCTAAGTAGGCTGTGCAGCTTTTATTCATAAAGTATTTACTTGACTCACTAAATGGTTTGAACTATGGTTAATTTTAGGTTTGATAAGATAAACCAGGAAAAACAGACATGTGATGAACATTTGTAATCTGTGTTTGGTGTTTATGTATGTATTTAAGTACATGAGTTTTTTATTTTCTGATCTGGTCAAAGTGATGAGATGTCTGATATTTACTAACTACTTTTATATGCAGTCTGCATGGTCTTCATACTGGTACATCATTTTTACACCTTGGGTTACAGTAAGGTACTCTAATATTTTTAAAAATATAATTTCTCATACCAGTAAAATATATTAATATAACTGTTCAATAGTTTCGGAGATGATTCAATGCAAAAATGAATCAAACGTGCAATTCTTTCCTCTATATAATTTTAGCATACTACTTACCTGAGCCACGTCACGCCACAAATCCTCTCCAGCGGCTTGATCAGACAAGGATCTATGATGAAGTCTTTCTTATCACCACATAGTGTGAGAATGTTTTGTAGTTTACACTGGGAAATAAGCCCCAGTGAAGCTAACTTCAAGGAAAGTGGTTGATCCATTTAGCCAATTTTCAATCAATGTTTACATTTCAATTTCACATGAGGACCACATATGAGGATATAATAAGTTGCTCAGATATCGTAGCTAACTATTAAACTACAAAATTAAATAGAAATAGATTTTTACCCATAAACTAAACCAATAAATATTAACAACAACATCAACAAAATTTTGACAACTCAATAGTTTTGCCACAGACAAAACAATTTTGCAGGAAGATGTTAACATAATGTTACCACTAATTAAAAAATATATATATGAAAGTTAAATTCGAAAATCTTCAAATTAATCTGAAATTACGAATCTAAAACGCGTCAGTTACCTACGCGGAGAAATTATGAGATTGAGAACACTGCTTTGAAACAAAGTTTTTTGTATTTTATTGTTAAAATAATGCTCAAATTTAGACTTTCTACATCTAATCGAAATTTGTATTGAGATGAAATTTACTCTTGCAATTACCCAAATAACTCTCAATATCATTTATGTAATTCAAGCAATCAAGGGCCTTAAAATTTGTTGTGCACAAAACTTGAAATTTCTCGCATGGCATTAGAGAAACTGTTGACGCCATTTGGCCTAGCATGCGCAATACGTAAACTTTCTCGCATGAGACGACAAAAGTTTCTATACCGTTGATTGAGTACACCATATTCGTATTTTCAGCCAATCAGAAGTTGACACATTCAATTTGGTATTTCTTAAGAGCGCGATAAAATTCACTCGCGTTGCGCATGCTAGACCTGCACATAGACTTAGTTTTATTATATTAAGTCCATGGGCCTGCATGAATTTTAATCGATTTGTCACTCAATAAAAGCGTGATAAAATTTACCTGCTGACCTAAGACCTTTCTCATTGGGTGGAACCTGGAACGCAATTTTAAACTTTTCTTTTCTTGACTTTTTAATTTTTGACTGGCCACGGAGTCGAGCAATTAGGACTCTTGTATGTTTAAAATATGGCTGTCAGATTTTATTTTACTTGTATTATGCAATTTGAATAAAATAAGTTTATACATAAATCGGGCAATACATTTTAAAGTTGTTAACGTTTTTTGAATATCAGTCTAATTTCAAGACGTCCTTGATAACTATTTCCGGTCATGCGTCGTAGTGGCGCCGCCACTTCCTCCCCTCCGCCGCCCTCCGCCGCGGAAATTATCTCTCGTCGTCGTGTAGCAAAAATTTAAAGAAATGGCTGCGAGATTAATCAGGAAAATCGTAAGTTTATAAATCAGCGTTCCACAATTCCTGCGTGTTTCCTTCTGCATGCCACTTTTGTTATTTTTACCCTTATAATCTGAGCGCTTATTATTCTCACTGTCCAAAAATAGACGTACTATAGTTATGTCGAAGAATTACATAAAAGAGCTTTTGAAGCCTTTTCGTGAGAGTAAAGTGATAGAAGGTTTTCTGAGGTGGTTCGAGCCGGCCGCGAGTGTTAATACCGGAGGGGTTCGGGGCGGGAAAAATGAGGTTAACATTATTTTTGTTCAATAAATTGGTGATGTGATTTGAGGTTATACGTAAGAGGTTTTATTGTGATTTTTTAGACTCCGGCGGCCAGAACCGGAGCGGCACAGTACAGCTCAGGTGTGCGGAAGGTGACACTGATCCCTGGCCATGGAATTGGTCCTGAGATCACCGTGGCAGTCCAGAAAATCTTTGAAGCAGCGAAGGTTCCCATTGAATGGGATGAGGTGGACGTCACAGCTGTTAGGGTAAGTACCGACTATTTGTACATTATTAATGTTGTTTTAATAACTCTCTACACACTGTTCAACCTTTGATACATTGTTTTATATTTGTTGAAACAATTTTATGCACTTAGGTACCAATACTTAGCTGTTGTAGATAAATGTTTTCGCAAATCTGTCAAGTTTGTTTTATTACTTATAGAACATTTTAATTTTAATTATTACTGGCCAATAGGTATTTTTATATTAATTCATGTAAAGATAATTGAAAAAAAAATGAAAGTTTTAGTCACTAATGTAAATAATTATAGTATTGTGGGGATTGAATACCTACATCCAGCTCCCGAGAAAATAATGAGTTCATCTAAGTCTTCTGTTAAGCTAAAAATGTAATAAATATCAAAAAGCTAAGCAATATTATTTTTAAACCTTAGAAAAAATATTGCTTCTTTCAATTAGGTTTATTTATATTATGTAATATTTCTTAAATTTAAATGTAGACATAGTAATTAAGAGGTTTAATATGTAGATTTTACTATATAAAATGCCACTCTATAATTGTAACCAACTAAAAGAAAAAGGCCAACTGTTTGACATTGATCCTCGTGTTTCAGGGTCCAGATGGCAAGTTTGGCATCCCCCAAAAGGCCATTGACTCAGTAAATGCCAACAAGATTGGCCTGAAGGGTCCCCTCATGACGCCCGTCGGCAAAGGCTACCGGTCTCTCAACTTGGCCCTGCGTAAAGAGTTTGACCTCTACGCCAACGTCAGGCCGTGCAAAAGCTTAGATGGGTAAGTGCTGATAAGTTACCACAAAGATATCTATTTTACTCCTTTAGAAGTCAATGGCTTAATGGTACCTTAAGAAATATTTTTTTCTATTGTGGCTGGACTAATGGTTAAATGGCTTAGTGATGGTTGGTTGGCCGACAACACTTACCACTAATTTTTCCAGGCAATAAGCATTTTAGAAATAGAATTTGGTGAATTAGAACTGAAAATAGCTGTATAAAATTTTGCTCTTATGGTGTATCCTTATCCCGCTGGAGTCAAGTTGGTCTTAGTTGTAGAAATGTAAATGGGTCATACCATTACCCTGATATGTTAATTGCAGCTTAGTTCGAAAATAAGATTTGGAGAGTAAATGTGTACAGGGGCATTTTTTTTATGTCATGGGAGAAATGCTTAGATGCGCTGCACCGTCACCCGAGAGAGGCGTGTGTGGGACTCCTAAAAAGGGCAGGACTACCCACTAAAACCCCCCCGCTGGCCCTCATCGCCTTTTGGTGGTGTTATGGGAAATCTGGTCAACCTGGCCAACCACGTATCAAACACCGATATAGTTTCAACAAGTTTAAATTTTTGGCTTTGGCATTTCACTTAGAAAACTCACGTACCTAGCTGAAATGTTAATCCCATACATGATGAAACCAGTCGAAGCGATATCGAAGTTTGATAACTGACACAAGGCTAGGAAGGTATTGGTCATTGTAGGCGTATAATGTCTTTAGCACATGTAAAGACTGTTTCAGATCTAGCAAATACATTTTTATTCATTTTTCAAATTATTACTTTCTTCTTTCATTAATGTTTTCAATGATAGCAAGTTTTTCATGTTGGTTTACTGAAAAACTTTCAACTCAATAAATATTTACCATAAACAATGTTAACAAATGTTTACTTCAGTTTGACATTTTATCTCTTGGGTGTGTTAGGTCAATTGGCTACTTGACAGTGTTAACAATAAAATATGGAAAGTGTTAGATATGTTAGCTTATTAGTTAAGTAATCATTTTACATTTATACTTTTTAATTAAAAGCATAGTTAGTATTTTATTTTTGCAAAATAAATTTTAATTTTTTTATCTGTGGAACAAAAGAACCGAAACGGAAACCACCATTGCAATTCGAAAATGACAGCTGTCGGCGAAAATTATTTATTTTAATGTGGCGAAACAATGATTATATACAAACATACACAAACATACACAAACATACATACACAAACTATCTGCATGACCCAAGGGTTGACTGGTAGAGAATGCCCCTAGCATTAAGTCCACCTGTTGTACCTATTTGTGCAATAAAGTTTTTAAATAAATAAATTATTTTACCGATTAAATTGAATTATTGTGTCTCTAATCGTATTAAGAATTTATTGAAAAATTTTCCCTTTATCTAAATTAAGTCGTTTCTATGCGTATCGGTTCGTTGTCTAGGACTTTGACGTCATAATTGCAACGGTGACGTGACATGGCGTTTTCGCGCGCTTTTTAAATGTGTTACACAAAATCTTATTTTTCTCTGGTTATTTAGATTATTTCCAGATAAATCGAATTGCTTGGGATATAAAATGAACGGGCGCACATTTTACAATACTTTTTCAAAAACTGTCAAGTAGCCAATTGGTGTTAATGAGTAAATAATAGTGATGTACTGATGAACTGAACTTGTGCAGAATGCCAAATATCGGTATTCGACCAAAGAATAATACTGATTGTAATTGTTAGTTCTGTTAAAATCTGAGTCTAAAAATTTTTGCTAAGACTATTCATAGCGTAACTCTATGAAAAGGTTGCCCAATTAACTTTATTAAGAGGGTTACTTTATTTTTCGTTTACCCTTTGAATAGGGTTACAACTACTTACCCTTAATTAAGTGTTAAGCTATTGATAGCTTTTCTCTTGCTCGCTTCGCCGCCAGGCCGATAGTAGCGCAATAACGACTCTTATGGTTTGCGGATGTAAAGTAACCTAGCTTGATCGCTTTATAAACCCTTTTCCATATGGTTAGCTTATCGAACTGTATTTTAGTACAATTAAAGGGTAAGGGCTACCGATTCGATAGTCTTTTCGAAAAAACGTCTAGACATGAACCAAAATTTCCGGGGAAACCGATTCTTATCCAGGCTTATATAATTAGGATTTTGACTGCATTGAAAGCATAGTCAACTCTAGTAATAATTTAATTACTAACGTCATAATCATCGGACTCAATCAATCAGAGTTATCAACCTCTAGTTCTACACGCGCCAATATACACATTCATCACATTGGATTATCAGGCATTTTGTTATTTTATCGCCTACTTATTCGTAAATGACATGAAGTAAATAATCTGTAATGATTTTGCATTCAGATGATAGGGCTGTCTACTGGCTAGTCAACTGAGGTACTTTTAAATACCGGTCATGATATATTTCGTTCATAGATTTTCTATGAAGAGGGCAAACTGTGATAATTTTACTTATCATCACTGTGACTATAAAGTAAACAAGCTCTCCTCTTATATGTAATTAAGATACTTGTATTTACAAACGAAAAATATAATAAGTAAAATAACATTATATACAATTATAGAAAACTAAATAACCAAAAATAAAACAGGCCTAAAACTTATGAACATGTCGAATTTAAAATAGATTTGAAGCATTTTTAAATAGGAATTGAAACATTTCTTGCAAATCAAATCAATATGGCCGATGTAATATAAACAGTAGCGATGTCAAGGTGAGAAAATATACATATTATTATGAAAATAACGGCTACTATTTACTACAATCAGTGTCCAATAGAAATACTCAGGGTATTCAATAATTTATAATAAACGCAACCAAAAAGCCAATAAGATAGGATCAAATAAAGTTTATACGACATTTTAAATAAATAAATATTGGGCAACATCACATTCATTTTAAATGTTTCGATCTATTAAGCGATTTAATGTTGACGACAATAGGAAAACTTTGTTTGAATACTTTGAATACCCTGAATGTCACTAATATTTAACGATGACTGCAATGCTACAGTTTTTTTAATTTAAATCTTTATAAGCGTAAGCTAACTGATCTATCAACGCAAGGCCTAAAGGGTTAGAAACGTGAAATGTCGTTTTAGTTTGTATGAAAGTTTTCTTATTTTAATAAAACATTCAAAGTTGACTTCATCAATTCTTAAAAAAATACTTCTTTTGTATGTGTAAATAACTAATACCCGGTTCCAATAATGAAAATACGATACGTTCTAGTTGTGTACGGGTAGTAATAAATGACAGGAGGCGTAAGCTAAAAACGACCGACAGACGACTGATGAACGAAAAGTTAATTATGGAACGGTATGAAAGACTCGTAGTCGGTTGGAGAAAAACGGATAGTAATTTTTGAGACATTACGAATCGTAAAATATTGGAACAGGGCATAAATCCACACGAACGAAGTCGCGGACCACAGCTAGTTGTTAATAAAGTCCTATATGGAAACAAGGTTACATAACCAGATAAAACGTCGTCTAGTAGTTATGGTGATAGAAATTGAAGGTTACTGGTTTAAGTACGCTATGCAAAGCATTTAGAATAGGTGAGTCTTATCGCAGTCATATGGAGGTGCAATGTGGCTCGTTTACACTTGTACCTGGCATATATTACAAATAATGACTGCCGATTGTTTTTGATAAATAGTTTAGACGGTAGGTAATGAATTACGTTGTTTGGATTACTTTTTATTTTTTCACTATTTTTCGCCTGCGTTTAATAGTATTCTATATGTTAATCTTGGAACCGTTTCTGAGTTCTGTAACACAAATACTTTAGCTATTTACCGCAGAATTTGATCAATGTATGTGATGTTGGTCAATAAAAAATGTTAGAAACAGAAAATTTTTATCTCCCCTTGCGATGCGGGAATCGAACCCACGACCTTCACGTATCGCGCGTGCTGCTCTTACCAACTGAGCTAACCGCAGGTTATCGTAGGCGATGAAATTTATGTAGTTCTAAACATATTCGGCAGAGGGCACTTACCGGAGGCTAACGGTTGATAGAGCAGAAAAATTTCATCGCCTACAACTTGCGGTTAGCTCAGTTGGTAAGAGCAGCACGCGCGATACGTGAAGGTCGTGGGTTCGATTCTCGCATCGCAAGGGGAGACAAAATTTTTCTGTTTCTAATATTTAAAGTTCGCTAGTACGGCGTTTAGTACTATAAAAATAATAAAATCGAATAAAAAATGTATAATCCATATTTATATATCTATAACGTTTCATCCAAAATTGTTCAGTAGTTTTTGCGTGAAAGCCTAACAAACATACATCTATACATCAAAACATCTATCGAGCCAGACATACATATGTACATCATACAAGATTACGCGTTTATAATATTAATGGGTTAAAAAATATTTTAAAATACGCATAGTGAATTTGCCCCTATGCAGACAAATTATGTATCTGTATTCAGACATTATTCTTGAGTTTGAAAATTGTCTGTAGGTACATAAACGCACGCAATGTTATGTAGCAACGAAAATACCTTTTGTGCATTGATTGATTGTGATATGAAACGATTTACTTTAGTGGATTATTGATAGCATAGTGAATGATATAACTGATTTCACGTTCTTTGTTTATCGATTACGCTAAAAGTGTTTAGATTATGAAAATGCTAGATGCTGTCCGCGACTTCGCTTACGTTGTTTCGGGATAAAAAATATTCTATATGTAAAATCTAGTCATTCGTCTCTCTTTCTATCAAAATTCATTTAAATCCGATGAGTTGTTTTTACGTGAAAGAGTAAGGGCACTTTCCCACTGAGATATTCTGTTTTTTGCGGGAAGGCGCTTAGTAGTATACCCGTTTTGATGCATTAATATAGCCCTAGCATGAGCAATACGTCAAATTTATCGCACGAGACGACAAAAGTTTCGATCAGCACTCTTATTTTCAGCCAATCAGCAACTGACGCACTGACTTCAATCGATTTTGACGTTTGTTAGGAGCGCGATAAAATTTAGTCGCGTGGCGCATGCTAAGCCTGATAGACAGGTTTTGCATATGCTAAAACTAGTGTTGAATACTAATATTTTGAAGAATAAGTTTGTATTTTTTCTCCTTTTCTGCAATTTTAAAGTGCCCAATTTCGTATATTCACAAAATGCAAAATGTTATTCCTTAGCGAAATGACTTACGTTTGATTTACTAGATTTGAAAATCTAGTGCCCATGAAAAATTGCGATAATTGCGTTAAAACATCATATCAGAAGATAAAATATCTTTTGTTGTAAGCTTATGTATTATACCTAGTAGTATAGCTCTGATACGAAAAGTACTTCAAGTCACATCATACAAAATAAATAATAAAAAGGATAGCATGTTATGTAAAACGCATGTCAGGGCTATTTATTCTGAACGAGGCGTCACGCAAATAGTTAAGTGATATTATGCAGCTAAGCCGAATTGACTGCAACTTTAGGTACCAACTCAAAAGGTATAATGTGCAAATTTGCAATTCAGCAAATGTATAACAAATTTGATTTTAGACTCTGTGATCTGCTTGTAGAAAAAAAAAATATTGAAATTGACAACATCAATTCTAGTATAGTATATTTCTGTACTGTATATTTTTCAACAGAACAGTAGGTACGCTCATTTAGAGGTATCGTAAAATAGTAGATATTATAGTACTGTTGGCAACCCTAATCCATACTTTCCATACTAATATTATAAATGCGAAAGTAACTCTGTCTGTCTGTCTGTCCGTCTGTTACTCTTTCACGCCTAAACGGCTGAACGGATTTTGATGAAATTTGGTATAGGCATACGTTGAATCTCAAGAACGGACATAGGCTACTTTTTATTAGAAAATAAGGGGGGAATGGGGGTAATACCACCTTTGAAAGTTTATATGGAAAAATGTTTATTTTTGAAGTTAGAGATATGAAATTTGGCACAAATATAGCTCGAAACTTGGATTAAAATATAGACTACTTTTTGTTTCGAATATTAGGGGAGAAAGGGGTAAAACCGACCATGAAAGGATGTAGTCCACGCGAACGAAGTCGCGGGCACAGCTAGTTAACGATAAACTGAAATGGTGCAACTAAACTTGTGAGCAACATTCGATCACTTGATTTATGCAGTTAGTCTCGTTTACAGGCTGTACGATATAACTCGACGTAATAGGGTTAGATTATCCTAAATAATATGGAACACATATATTTACATTTTCTACCGAATCATAAAAAAATAACGACGATAGATTAAATCGTCGCGTGACATCATTAGTGGGTACATTTTTTTACCCACCAGTGAATGAACGAGCCCCGACCCACCAACTTGGCATTGTTTTTTAATTTGGCAAATTAAAAATACAAATCAATTTTTTTTATTATACTATTTAACGGTCGAAAATCGGTATAATGCATCGTGTCGATCGGCATAGTGTGTTAAGACGCTTTAACCTAAATTTCTCAAAACAAAATGAAAAGCATAGCATTCGTTATATTCAGAAGAACTATTATACTGTAATGCCTCCTCCACACTACTCCCGAAGTTGAACGAAGTTAGACGAATACGATAGTGTAGAGGCACTTCGGCTCGCCTCGTGCTCGCCGCGTCAAACTTTGCCTCGCCCTGGGCGAACTTCGCCGAGTAACTTCGCGAGTAGTGTGGAGCAGGCATTATGAACATGAATCCTCAGACCGGCTAGACCGCGAGCTAAAGCGATATAACACTTTCTCTATATCTTTCCGTTAACATTACGTGCGTAAATCATATCTATTTTTATTGTCCGATCCAAATCTCAACGTGACAAGGTTTTTTGCCGAATTCCAAATCTTATCAACTATTCTTGACATTGTACAATGAACTTTATTTACAAAACCAAGGTAGTAGTTTACCTTGCTCCAAATGCTTTATCTTATCTGCTACTAAGATTATTCAGTTCGTGTAATTCTTGTTGCATCTGGATTTGCATCGTAAATCAAAATGTCTTATCATCATGATTTTTATCAGTTATCTGACGGGTCGCTGTTTCGAGACCTTATGCTAAATTTAGTATCAATAATGATAATATACTAAATTAAGTTAACCATCTAAAATTATTTTATTTGATCACTAGTATAATATTTTTACAGGTTTCTTATTATTTCTTTATGGGTAACCACATATTTCATACTTGTACATACGATACGAGTATGTGTAAACCACTAAAAACTCGAAATACTATGGTGATCTCGTTATTTTATAGCTTTTGTTTTTAACTTTTTCTTCACTTATACGGAAAACCTAACAAAAATAACCAATTAACTGTTAAACAATATTATCTTAATCTTACAAATGCTACATAAGCTAGATAAGAAGAAATTGACGTAATGTGATTGAATTCTAAACCAGAGGATTAGGATTAATCTGGAATAATATTTTGATTTACAAGTATGAAGAATTAAATTGAAAACAATGTAACAAAATTAGAATGCGAATATCTAATTGGCACCTTAGTACTTACGGATGATAATGGCATAACAATTTACTTTTGCGATGCTGAGCGAAAGTATTCAACAATTTTAAAAACACTGCTGAGATTGACGTTACATTATTGTGCTCCTAAACTCGCCAAATATAGTGTCAGCATAATGTAAGAATGCGGGACTAAGCTCCGAAGCAAAAGCTGAGGATGCGACCAACAAGTAAGGGGGCAGTCTTAATTCTAAATAACATATCTTGCCCTGTTCAATGTAAATTCTGCTAACTGGCTCTGAAATATCAGTATGACTAAATCCTCTTGCTCCAGAATGCCTTGCCCTGTCTAGTCCAACTACTTCCTATTGCCTTTACAACGCTACCATTTCCCTTGCTCTGTGTTACTTAAAGTCTCTCGACAATCTATGCATTCCTTCCCAAGTTAACTTACGTTAGAATATCTTGCCCTGTTCAACCAAAACTCTTTCTCCTATCTTTGCAATACTACCCGAGTTTCCTTATTCCGGAATACATTGCTCTGATGCCCTAATTATGCCTTTGTAACACTAATCAAATTCAAAGGAATTTGGGTGAGCAAGGTCTCAAAACCACTTGCTTTTTCAAATCCAGAATCTGCCAACTACCTTTTCATAACTGCCAAAGTGCCCTTTCACCAAGATACCCTGCTCTGTTTGGTTCAAAGTGTACCAACAGCCATCGTAACACTGAAGAAATTGCTCCAGCATTCCTTGCCCTGTTCAACCTAAAGGCTTTTAACTATTACATACAATACTGCCCAAGTTTCCTTACTCAGAAATATCTGGTCCTGTTCAACCAGAATCCTGCCAAACTGCCTTTGCAATACAGACCAAATTCCCTTGCTCCAGAATCACTTGCCTCCTCAAATCCAAAATTTGTCAACTGTCTTTGCAATTCCTTGCCCTGTTCATCCCAAAGTCTACCAACTGCCGTGGCAATACTGACCAAATTCCCTTGCTCCAGCATCAAGACGCTTTACGACAACGTAGACGTGGTGACGATCCGAGAGAACACTGAGGGCGAGTACTCTGGCATCGAGCACGAGATCGTCGACGGTGTCGTGCAGTCCATCAAGCTGATCACGGAGGAGGCCAGCAAGCGAGTCGCCGAGTTCGCTTTCCAGTTCGCGCGCGAAAACAAGAGGAAGAAGGTCACCGCTGTCCACAAGGCCAACATTATGTGAGTACCGGACTGCACCTATAATTTTCTGTTTTTTTTTGGAATAAATGGTGACCAAGCTTTTGCGAAGTCTTCCCTCTGCCAGTGTCACTTGATGTGAGAATTGAAACTATAGTTCCCCGAGGATGCCATGCCGGTTTTTTTTTATATTGCACTTCAAGGTTGACCTCATCCCTCCTGATGTTAAGTGGTAATGAGGTCCTAGCTGAAGGGCGACAAGTACAGCGTAATAAAGCTGTTACTGGACTTGTTGCCCTTACCTTCAAGGCTTGACCCCTGCTACTAATGTAGCACCCCTCCAGGAGCTCTGGAAACCTTACTCACACGCAGCAAGACAACAACACAGAAGTGATTGTTATTATTATATATTAAATTGTTTCGCTGCAGTCTTCTGTAATGTGGAGGTATTTCAGCAGTCGGGCTGCTCTAGTTAAATCTCAATTCTGTTCATAGGTATTTCCACTTGCAAATAATGCAAGAGTCGCGTTATTTAACCAGCTGAAACTGGAACTAATTGCTGATGCAAATATGCTCACCTAAAATTGGTTTCAACCAGTTGTCGTTGCTGTAATCCTATATTTGCATATTGTTCAGATAAACATGATTCTCCCCACACATCTATTATATAAAAATGAATCGCAAAATGTGTTGGTAAGCGCATAACTCAACAACGCTTGGATCAATTTTGACAATTATTTTTTTTAAATGTTCATTGAAGTCCAAGGATGGTTTTTACGGCTAGAAAAAATCGAATAATTGCCGGGAAAACTTTAAAGATAGCCCTCTTTTTCCCAGTACAAACGTTTTCTAACTAAAATTTAGAGTCAAGCCACATTCCAAATCTTTTTGACAGGACGAAGTCTGTCGGGTTCGCTATTTAATATACATTTCCTGGTTATTCTAGCTTTCAAAGAATCATATTTTGAATCATGATTTGTTAAAATAAGATACCAACTAAACATGAACTCTTTTGGTTGACAAAGTATTTCGGCTCTTTGTGGTAGTAAAGTCAGTTACGAATGAATTAAGTGACTTACTATAGTTACGTTAATGACGCATGTTAACGTGCTTTGTTGCCATCGCAAGAGGAGAGTTGGTAAACTGTAGCGCCAACAATGGATGACTTAACTAATAAATAAATATTGAACTAATAAAAACATGTATGTGATATTGTCACATACATTGCTCAGATTCTGGTAAGTAGCTTAAACACTCCTGTTACAGAAATCAGAAACAATGATAGCACCACAAAACCCAGACCCGATCCAATATGGAAAATTTCGTTTTCCACACTGACCCGGGAATTGAACCCGGGACCTCGAGAGACCGTGCAAAACCAAATTTACGGCGCTTACGGCTATGGAGGTCATCAAATGATACTTTATTGGATTTGTGATAAACAGCAGGATTAACTTTTATTTACTGTATTAACTTCTGGTGCGATTTTCAAATTAATTATCTACGAATAGATAGACTTACGAATACAAGACAAGGAAAAAATAATAGATAATGTGAACAGGGCTCCTTTAAATTGCGGCAATCGCTTATTGTCTGCTTGTTGGACTTGAATTGAAAAATTCAGAGCTAAGAAAAAATATTTAAAACCATTTCCGACATTTAAAAAAAACCCCGACATTCGATATAAGCGCATCTGAAATTGGAAATTTGCCATAACGTAAAGTTCTATTGAAAATCTTTAATTTGATACTTATTTAAAGGAGTTCTATCAAAATATGTAATCTCAAATTATGCAGCGCCATTTTCATCAAACATAGTTACAAATACTTCTCTTGTACTTCGACTAAACCTTTCAAACGTACAAAAAATCGGAAAAACGGTTCATCCGTTCCGGAATTACGTTTCCACGGACAAACAAACCGGCATGCCAAACTTGTAATACCCCGTCTTTTTTGAGTCGGGGTTTAAATAACAGGTCAGTTGAGCTAATAGTGACAAAACTATTTTGTTATAAAGATTCATACGCAAACACTAGTATGTAAGTACTTAGAAGTATTAACTAAACCAGTACCATTTTATCCACAGCAATGTATATCGTATAACACCTCGTTATTGGCGCTAATTGAGAGTGTCAATTACATTGCCTTTCTTGTTCCCATGTGTTAACTGCGCGAACTGACGTAGTTATCTTTAACTACTCATGTGATAGTATTGTGTACCCTAACATGTTTAACTTAGTAATCATATTACTTTGTATTTGTGTCTTCGTTTTTGTTTCTACTTATTTGTTATTCATGAGGCAGTTTCAAGACAATAGACTTGCTAAAAAAGTGACAAATGTATTTGTAGCAAGCGGTTTGATGAATTAATTTGACCTTAGAGCGTCTTTTGATTGTCAGAAAACGAATAGAATAGTAGTTTAGTCTTCAGTTTGAACCAAATGCAATTTTTTGTTGACTTACAAGTATTAGATAATATTGGTTGTGTTTTGTCAAGACCCCACAACTCGAATTTTTGTTGGTTCTTCATAATCATGAATTACTTTATAGGTAGGGTCGGCGAAATGAAAATACGCCTTCACTTGTCAACGTACTGTATTAAAGTGAGAATGTTCATCGACGTCGAACGAATGACAGATTGAGTGAATGATTGAACATTGAATGAACGAGTGAATGGACTTGGATTTTTGTTTACATACCAATATACTTGATCGATTTTTTACAATATTTAACATATTCGGCAGAGGGCACTTACCTTAGGCTAACTGGTTAATGTGAAAGAAGAATTCATCGCCTACGATAACTTGCGGTTAGGCTCAGTAAAAGAGTAGCACGCGCAATACGTGAAGGTCGTGGGTTCGATCCCCACAACGCAAGGTGAGATGAAATTTTTCTGTTTCTTTAAATACATGAATCACTTCTTTTGTACAAACCTATGTTTGATGTACAAACTTCAATATGGTCTCAGGTCTGGGTGTTGTGGTACCGTCGTTTCTGATTTCTGCAACACAAGTGCTTTAGCTACTTATCACATAATCAGAGCAATGCATGTGATGTCAAAAATGTATATTTATAATCCTTCAAATAACAGTAGTAATGTACTTGTCGCCCTTAAGCTAGGACCTCATTACCACTTAACATCAGGTGGGATGACGTCAATCTTGAAGTGCAGTACATATAAAAAATCGGAGCAATGTATGTGATGTTGTCCAATATTAATATTTATAGTCCTTTAAATAAAGTTGGTATCCGTTTCCAGGCGTATGTCCGACGGTCTGTTCCTGCGGTGCTGTCGCGAGCTCGCCACCAAGTACCCTGACATCAAGTTCGAGGAGCGCTACCTCGACACCGTCTGCCTCAACATGGTGCAGGACCCTTCCAAGTTTGATGTGCTGGTTAGTACATAGTTCCTTGTCACCGAGAGTAACCCACCTAAATTATCAGCATAAGCGTTGATTGGTCAGAATGCTCCAAGCATTAAACCCAATCTACACTAATATTATAAAGGCGAAAGTTTGTGAGTTTGTATATCTTTACGCTGAAAAATGGGTTGGCTGAAGTTTGGTAGAAAGATTGATGAAATACTAGAATTACATACAGGATACTTTTTATCCCGAAATAAAGCGGGTGAAGCCGCAGGCAACTCCTAGTAAAGTTATAAATGACGACTTCCGTAGCCGAAAGGCGACCGGGAAGCGGACTTTGGCGACGCGCCATCTGGGGTAGCGGGTTCAATTCCCGGTCGGGTCAATATGGAAAACATACGTGTAGATATTGTCTCGGGTCTGAGTGTTGTTGTACTGTCATTGTTTTTGTATTCTCTAACACAAGTGCTTTCGTGCAGAGCAATGTATGTGATGATGTTGATGGTGTCCAATTAGCATGTAAGGATAATAACTACATCAACGGAATCGATTAAACAATTACCTACCAAACTTAAAATCATTTCAGTGTTACCTTGAGATCAGAATTTCAAATTTTAATCAATGACAAACAAATGTCAGAGCAGTATTTTTCTCGCGTCAGTTATTCAAGTTTATTTTGCGTATTTGTTATTGCGTGCCGGATTCACTTCGGTTCTGGCACCGCGCCCGTCTGCAACATAGTTGTACGTTACGTTGTATCTGGGAGGCGTACGTAGATTACGTGTTACGTGATGTCGCTTGTAGTATTGTTTGTACAACTAGCCTAGAGATTACGTTTGTGCAAATAATGTAACGTCGAATGTTAGAGATAGAAAAGTAAGACTTTGGTGATAATGAGTGCGACTCATGTATTATGCGGGCTCAAGGGCAAACCCAATTTACTGATTTTATGGAACACTAGCTGTGCCCGCGACTTCGTTCGCGTGGACTACATCCTTTCATGGTCGGTGTTACCCCTTTCTCCCCTAATATTCGAAACAAAAAGTAGTCTATATTTTAATCCAAGTTTCGAGCTATATCTCTAACTTCAAAAATAAACGACCTCGGTGGCGCAGTGGCTAAGGTGGACGGCCAAAGCGCGAAAGGTCCCGGGTTCGATTCCCGGTCGGGTCAATTTGGAAAACGAACTTTTCTGAATTGACTTGGGTCTGGGCGTACTGGGATGACGCCCCCAGTTAGTATCCGTCGTCTGGTACTCATACTACAAGGGAAAACCTTAGTTTGAGACCAGGTGATTGGTGTGATTGTCTGGCGCATTAAAAAAAATAAAACATTTTTCCATATAAACTTTCAAAGGTGGTGTTACCCCCATCCCCCCCTTATTTTCTAATAAAAATAGCCTAGCCTATGTCCGTTCTTGAGATTCAACGTACACCTATACCAAATTTCATCAAAATCCGTTCAGCCGTTTTGGCGTGAAGTGTAACAGACGGACAGACAGACAGACAAACAGACAGAGTTACTTTCGCATTTATAATATTAGTATGGATTGGTTAGTATTGTGTTTGCTTAAGAGTTGTGGGCTCAATCCCCACCGAAGACCACTATGTTTTTTTTATTGCACTTCAAGATTGACGTGATCCCACCTGATGTTAAGTGGTAATGAGGTCCTGGCTTAAGTGCGAGAAGTACAGGATAATGTTTTTTGCTCGATACTTTTATTAGGTTACAGATAAAGGTGCGCAAGTCCCACTCGTACTTGTTTTTTTAACTATAATTTATTTTGAATAATTCTCGATTGCAGGTGATGCCCAACTTGTACGGTGACATCATGTCGGACATGTGCTCCGGGCTGGTGGGAGGACTCGGCCTCACGCCCTCCGGCAACATCGGCAAGAACGGCGCCCTCTTCGAGTCTGTGAGTACTGAACACTCAACCTTATTGAATAATAAACAAAGTTCTTAATTTCAGAGCTGCGCGACCTTCTAAACATATTCGGCAGAGGGCACTTACCGTAGGCTATCGGTTCATTGAATGTATGACACGTATTTTTTCTTTTAACATTTATACAATTATTTACTGATATACATTGCGTTGAAGTTTAGCAAGACGTCACCTTTCCACTGGATTTTGATGCGCTGTGTCAATTTTTATTTATTGAAAAAAAAGGAGCGTAGAGAAACATCTTGCGGGCCAGTATGGCGATGCTAACGGATAGGATATTACGGTATCAAATCCGTTGTCATCGCGATGTGGGTTCCTAACTTGCATACCATCAGGCCGGGAGGAGCCAATATACTGTGCTTCTATAAAAAAATACGTTGTCATTGTTTTTTGAACATCTAACTGACGCTCTAAATATATATTTTTTTACCGATTCACCATATTTATTTTATAACTGCCGGACACATCGTGCGTACCATGTGCAGCTGAACAGCGCTCTTAAATAGAATAATTCTTAGTTAACTTGACTTTCATTGAAGAACTGTGTGGTAATGAATTTTTTTCTTTTTTTTTCGTAAAAATAATGCGGAAGTTTGTGCCGATGGATGTATGGGACTGTCTGACTGAGACCTGGAAAAGCGCTAATGTTACTTGCGGACGAAGCCTATGTCAAGAACTGGTTCACGTTTAAACTTTAATTGTTACTCATTTGGCTAGAGTCACCTCTAATTGGGAGACTTCGTTAAAATATAATTATTCAACAATATAGATTTTGCTATGGAAATCGTTATCATTTATGGAAATCAAAGCCGAATCATAACTTGGCATTTTGTCAGCAAAAAGTAAGCAAAAATGTATGTTTGTTAACAATATCGGTAACTTGATTGATGTAATAAGGAAAATATATTGATTGAAATTTTTGTGAAGTGAACCAAATTTGAAAGATTTTCATAGTATTTTTAATTTTTATTTTTGCGTCATACTAAGGTCTGTGAAAGTGGAGATATAAGTAGTATGAGAGAATATGGAGAAAAAGTATGAGTTAGTAGTTTTACACACGAATATGTTTCAAGTAAAAACATGTTTTTACCAAACCATGACAAAAGCACGCTTTTTTTAAAGCACTTACTAACATTACACAAAATTTATTTCTGAATGTTTATTTATCGAAAATACTTTTGGCTAACAATATTTTTATAAAGTATGAAATAATACGGACACTTATTCAACAAAGAGGTGATTTCGAAACACGTCTGCCTCAAAGTGCAAACAGAATTGTGCGACAATTTATTTAAATAAAAAGTAAGTTTACTTTCGAGGATTATTATAACTAATCCTGGTGTGGGTTATGTGTAACTAAACATTTTATTTGTTTAAACAATCGTCACATTTTTAACCATTTTGTATGAAGTAACCGCATGATGTCATCAGCATAACTACTCTAAACGTCAGAATCGGATTCGAATACGGTAACTAGGTTTTATCTCTTTCTTAATATAAACGATTAGACAGAGACAAAACATTGGCTCTCCGAATCGGAATCAATTCTGACGTATGTGACTCGGCCCCTGACTGTGAATCTCATTGTGAATGTTGTATGATTTGTCTGAACATGATGTACTATCGAGATTGGTGCAGGTTTTTCATAATCCACATATAATTTGGTCTTTAACTCATTTACATGAAGGAATTAGATGTAATATTTGTTCTAAACAATTTTCAAGCAATCCTAATATTTCTTTTAACTTCCATAAATTTGATTGCGTAAGACAGTTTAGAATTGTCATTGGACGCTATGCATAGTGACTTGACTATAGATTCCAAACTTAGGGGAGTGTTTTAGTATTATGGAATGCCATGAGGGGGGGGGGGGGGGGGTGAACGTTACGTTATTAGTTAAGTCATCCATTGTTGAGTTACTATAAAAAATGAAGAATTTAAACATCCAAATTGGCAATCCTTTTGGTTTTCTTACGGTTTCCGGGGAATTTTGAAAGGGGGCGGGGGAGGAGTTACGTAATACTTGAACGCTCCCTTATTTCTACCTGAAGATACTCAATAGATACATATATTTCTGAAGAAGTATCGAAATAATTCAAAATACGCTTGTGTTTTATGAATACGTCACAAAAACAAAAAGCTATTCTGTTTTCTACCTATTCAGGTTTAAGTAATTAATAATAAATACCTGAAAAATATCAATTTCTACGCGTTGATACTAAATGACTTTACCTTTTTACGTTGGACAGAAACTATTTAGATATTTGATTGACATTTATGTGTGTAGGTTTAAAGTTCATTGTTTGCATGTCTGACAGTTCCTGATGTTTTAATAAGTAAACCATCAATTTAAAAGTTTATTTTTAAAACTAACTCTTGTTAACTTTTGTGTGTACTAGGAAATTGGCATGTTTTAACTCATAAGAGAAGTTTTGCTGTTCTGTTCATTTGGATTTAAAATAATGTTTGTGTAACCTCTCGAGCTGTCATCCACTAATGGTGTTTAGTTATAAGTTGCGTTCTCGTATGCATTGAGTTAAGTTTAATAAATAGGGGTAAATATTTATATGTCCAGGTAACAAACTAATAGGTCAAGTTGAAAAAAACTTACTTATTATACCATTCACAACCCGTTGATTTGTTTAGATGTGTCAATAAATTAAAATTGCTACGAATAGAGTATTTAGCCGTATGTCGATTGCCGAGTAATGTAGTACAATTTGTTTTGATTGTAAGTGAAATATTAAGATCTCATTATGAATAAATGGTCAACTGTAGCAGCAAAAATTGCCTATGGTTTATTTGCGTCAAAAAGAGTTACCTTTTATTTCATAAGAATATGTCAAATTTATCGCACGAGACGACAAAAGTTTCGATACTGTTGATTGGCTAATAGCACACCGCACGTGTATTTTCTGCCAATCAGTAGCTGACCCACTGACTTCAATCGATTTTGACGTTTGCTAGGCCTGTTAAAGTCACCAAACTTGCGAACACGCTGTCATACGAGAACGCAACGTTAACATACCCCATGCAAGTGTACAGTGCGTGTGGTACAGCGGAGTGTCGTGCAGGTGCACGGGACGGCGCCGAGCATCGCGGGGCAGGACAAGGCCAACCCCACGGCGCTGCTGCTGTCGGGCGTCATGATGCTGCGCCACGTGCAGCTGCCGGCGCACGCCGCCGCCGTGGAGGCGGCCTGCTTCCGCGTGCTCGCCGAGGGACGCGTGCTCACCGAGGACCTGGGCGGCTCCAGCAGCTGCACCGACTACACTAACGCCATTATTGGTTATTTGAATTAGAAATTGGAGTTGACGGTGGCCTTTTGAAAATGGAATGTGGGGTTGGGTAGGAAATGTCATCTTGCGCGAGAATAAGTCTTTAGCGGGGTGTGTCAGAGTTGTTTTTACACTAACATAGTAGTTCAGTATCAAAAATATAAACTCCAATTAATTGACATACAGCAGCTGGATCAGCAGCTGCACCGCCTACTCTAATGCCATCTTTAATTATTTGAATGAGGAGTGGGAGTTGACGGTGGCTTTTTGAAAGTGAAAGATTGCCGGGAGGTCGTCTTGTGCGAGAATGAATCATAAGCAGGATTTTTCAGAGTTGCTTTTAGAGTGACGACCTTGAAAATTTAATTTTTTGGCCTGCACCTTAGCAGTAATTTAGTATCAAATTTCTATCAAGTTTTGATAAAAGATTAGGTGGGAGATTGCCGGGACTTCGTCTTGTGCGAGAATGAGATTATGGAAATGGAATCTTTAGCGACATCTTAGAGTTTTGCAATTTTTTTGGATTGTGACTTTGACTGTGCAGCCACAAATTTTAAGGAGTAATTCAGTAACAAATATGCAGTAAAACATCAAATAAATTGACACAAGGGCGAGACCAGCAGCTGCATCGCTAACACCAACGCCATCGTTGAATACTTGATTCAGCGGGGGTTTTAAGGTGGCCTTTTGAAAGAGGAGTCGTCGTCTAGTGCGAGAATGGGTCTTAAGAGGGGTATCTGTGAGTCCTGCGTAGTGGGAAAAAGCCGTAAGTCCACTTAAACGTTAACATATATATATAATTCAATACTTCCACGCCTACCAAATACAAGAAGTAGCTCTTAACCATAAAGGAGCTGTAATTTTGTGAGCTACAAATCGCTCCGCGATTGTCCCCTATCGGCGAAAGCCTTGCTTTTTTCTAACAGCTTAAAATTCAAAACTAAACTAGCCGAGAAGTAATATAAAGTCTGTTTTCGATGGAAAATATTTTCAAAAGGTCACCAGCTCACTGTTGCAAACTAGTTGAATTAATAGATCAAATTGTTGACTATGAGGTAACATTTATGTATAGTAAGCGTACTTTTTAGTTTAGTGCTTATTTATCGTGACGAATGAGATTCGGGATCTGTGCGGATGTATTGCCAAAGAGAGCGAGAGTTCGGCTGTTTATTTAACTATATATGCCGTGGACGTTACAGCTGTATAGACGCCAAATATACTTACATAAAACGAGACTACATGTTTTAGTAAACTCATGAGCAATAAAATTTGAAAACTTCACTTGTATTACCATAAGGTTCACTTTAGAATGAGGTAAAAACGCGTAACTGTGCAAGAGGCATCAAATAAAGACGAGTTGAAGTCAGGAATTTCGAACCAGTGGCACGCGAATGAAAATTGCACGCCAGCCAAATTAAACAGCTGTCGTAATAATGTTTATCACCTGTCATACTTAAACATTCTTTAGGTAATGGCACTCCAAACCATTTATCTAATTGGTACTTGGCCACAAAAAGGTTCGCTAGCCCTGACTTAAAACAACGAGCTTACCATTTCAGTAACTTGCAATTCGTTTTGTTGATAATGTCCTTGTAATTTACTAATACTGTCCAAAAACAGTAAAAAGTAAGTTTCAGTCTTTAAGTTTTGTACCGCCCTTATTTCATTGGCATAAGAACTAATATCGTCCGGCGTCTATTCGTCTGTCGCGTCTACGTTTTACGCATTCCACCATTAGTCGTAGATCATAGATCTGTAATGTTCATTTCATCTCATTCCTGGAAACGTAACCGTTGTTTTGTTTTATGTATATTGATTGATGACGTCACAATTCACAAACAACTACATGGCTTCACCCAGTATTTTTGATATCAGTGACGTCATCGATGATTTATTTTACAAATTACTTGAGTCTTTAAATTGAGTGGTTAACTGATTCAGCTATTTGTTACTAACTTTCTTTGCATAAAAAAGTTTTTAAATCAAAGCCAACAGTGATTCAATTAAGACTAGAGTAATACAACTATAATATAAACAGTTAAGTACATGAAAGTACAAGAAACAGTTGCTGAGCATTTTTCTTTCTAAATTATTGTCAGAATAATTTAATTATTTCGACGTTTTGGTACAATATGTGTATGTACTTAATTGGGATAAAATTATGTCTTTGTTAAATCTTCTATGTGCTAAAGTTACTAAATACCAGTAAGTATATTATTTATATTTTAAGCTTCAGAAAACGTGACCTTTTTGTCAGTTTCTTAAGGTTGAAAACTTTTAAACAAACAAAAGCAAAGAGATTAAGAGCTAGTGAAGTTGGAACGCACTGATCGTTTTTAGTCTAAAATATATCATTCGGGTTCATCGCGATTCGGGTGCAATTTTTCAGACATCCAGTATCGTCTCACACCAATGGCCTAACTTCTGCATTTTTCTAACCAAGATGCGAACGGTTTCACCGGCTCTTATTCCAAAAACAAATACCAATATTATCTGACAAAATGATTGAATTCTTGAAGTTGTGAAGAAATTACCTTTTACATTACTATCTATGTAAAAGAAAGGCTCATTGAGGAAATGTGATCAACCAATTTGAAGCTTGATTTTAAACAATAATTTATTCATATGCTAAATCGTGATTACCTTAGCGTTACCATTAAACTCATTAGTTCTAGTGTAAATGTGTGTTTTTGTGATTGTGGTTTTGATTTAATATATCCCGATTGTTTGCTATTTAACTGAGATTTAAAGCACCAAATTATTATATTAGAAACAGAAAAAATTTATCTCCCCTTGCGGTGCGGGAATTGAACCCACGACCTTCACGTATCGCGCAACCTGAATGATACGTGAAGGTCGTGGGTTTTCTGTTTCTAATATTTAAAGTTCGCTAGTACGGCGTATAGTACTATAAAAATAATAAAATCCACCAAATTATTCTACAAGAGTATAGAGTAATCACGCATTTTACCAATTTGCTCGTCAGATGCAATCAACAAAAATAACGTGGTACTAGATTTGCCGTTCTTTAAAATCAATCAATGATTTAAAACTGCCAAGCACTTCAAAAACGTAAAGCAGGCGTTTTTTCGTCTCTATATTTATACGTTTGAGTTCACTTAACAAACTTCGAGTCTATTAGCAATGTTCTACGTACTTTTTTTCAAACGATTATATTATTTATTACCAATAAGTTCACTAAAAGAGAGACACAATCGTTTAGTAAACGGTCTAATATCAATGTGTCAAGTGATTATGATTGAAAATATCAACGTCTGTTAAAAAAGAAGTATAAATCTGACTTTTGTGCGTGATAGCTCAATGCACAATGGCTGTCAACTATATTAAAATCACACTATAGTGCGAGCAAAAGTGCTGGCTAAAAATACATATTTACAAGATTTATCCATTACAAGGGATTGTAACAACCAAATTTGTTCCGAGATTAATCTGCCGTCAAATGACGTTTTCTCAAGCGTCACTTCAATCGCCTCCTAGCGCGCACTAATAACATCTTGCTTAGTTTAAATGCGTTAATGTTGATTTATTAGATGTGTGCGAAACCATTAATTGCTAATGTAGAGCGTTACCAGTATTGCCATTTGTCTACTACCTTCGAGAGCAGTATTGTATTATTATTTTGAATTGATTATTGTGTGATAATAGCTTGTGTTAGTTCCTCGTTTTGTGATTGTATTTTATTCTGTAGGGTTTTTTTTGCATTTTGCATCCCATTACAGGTATGATTTTTTGCAATGTATTTATTCATTATTGTTTAAGTATTAATGGACTCAGATATAATCTGACAATAAATCGTAGAATAATCGTCTTTATTTTAACGGACATTACGGTAGTAATGTAAACAGATTGCTGTAGAACACGAATTTTTAAAAAGTTTTATTTTGATTATTTATGTAAATAAGTACGAGCTGAATAAAATACATACGGATACAATTTGGTTTTTTATTTCTAAAGGTGAGTATTTTTATTCAAACCCCTCTATTGTGGAACTAACCGTAACGAATAAACCACATGACTAATGCTGGTCTTATCCTTTTAAAAATATTGAAGAAACCTGAATGTACGCTTTCTGAAACATTTGGAATATTAAGAAATTCACCTGTAAAATATTTTCTAAATCAAAAACTTTGAATTGGCACCCAACGTGTTGACAGACCATTGGGCGCCAAACTTGAGTAAAGTTAATATTGGCGCCCAACTTGTTAACACATAATAATTTTATAGATATTGGAAAATATAACCGGTGTATTGCTGTACTGCGATAAGCCGTAGGTAGCTTGCTAGAGCACTCGTGTTTACTGAATTCTGAAGTGACAACGGTACCACAACACCTAAACTCGATACAAATGACGAAAAGTTCGTTTAAATTATGTTACAGCAGTTAATTGGCTTTAATTACATATCTTTCTCCATTGTCTTGTTACAATTAATCACTAAGATATTTTCTGAATTTTGGAATGTTTGGATTAACTTTACAAAATAACACACACGTACACGGAATCTTACGAGACTTAGGCGTGGCGCTAAAGTCCGTCTCGCTTGGCTATAGAGATCGTCAAAATCTACATTCCTTATTCTAAGCCAAACTCAACTAACCCATGTGCCCCTGGTAACTATCTCGATTTCAACCTACCAATTAATTATTAGTTAGCCACTTCATTGGGATTACCCAATTAAATTATTATCCGAAAAGTACATTGTTTATTAAAACAATGTACTTTTCGGAGATAACGCAGGTATCTGGATATTAGGACGGCATTTCACTTCCTTTCAGACTTGAGGCTGCTCGAGCCTCTTGAATTTAATTAAACCTACATCTTAATTTTCACTATAATTTATAGGTCCACGGCACAGCCCCGGACATCGCCGGCAAAGACATGGCCAACCCTACAGCTCTCCTCCTATCCGCGATCATGATGCTTCGACACCTTCAACTGAACGAGCACGCGGACCGCGTCCAGAACGCTTGCTACACGGTCCTCAAGGAGGGAAAAAGCCTCACCGGCGACTTGGGAGGCACCGGAAAATGCAGCGAGTACACTAACGCTATCATCTCCAAACTAAACTAGGCCGTATGACACTAGTTACCACGTCTACTAATCCTCGAATGGAAAAAAAACAAACAGTATTTATGGTCAGCAATAGCGGCGAGAAAACGCATTGCTTGACTCGTTATTATGCTTGTGATGCCTAGCAAAGGAATTGTGTACCAAAGCACGTATTATTTAATTATTATACACAATGCTGAAACGAATTTCGAATATTAAGTTTACTAAAAGTAAACTCTCAAATTGTTACGTTTACGTTATGCCAGAGTTTATGGTCTCGTTTTGAGATTATTGCCAGCCAATATTGTAAATAAGTACATATTCATTTACATGCATGTATTATTAGTAGTGACTCATATAAATAGATTTAGGTAATTCACAATGCAATGAATCCGGTTCCGTATGTACTAATGTTAGATTAGATACACACAGTGAAGACTTTTTATTAAAAAATATTTATTTATTGAAAAGGAGTTTTATTTTACAACATATTAATAATGCAGTTATAAAGATTTGTCGACTATCTTAACCCACTTTATAAGCATTTATTTTAGAAACCCCTACGCAAAAACAACGGGGCGTTATAAGTTTACCATGTATGTCTGTCTGTTAGTATGTGTGTCTATCTGTGACATCATAGCAGTCAAACGGATGAACCGATTTTGATATTTTTCGTTTGAAAGTGGACTTCGTTTTAAACTAAGTGAGTATAAATGTATTTTTATCCATGATCATTTTGTTATGTAGGTATCTATCCTCTTTCAAAGCTCAACATCGTGGTTAAAACCAATCCTTATAGTTATTAGGTAGATAGGTGCAGACAAAGGGACGTCGACCTTATGAAGTGTGGATAAGAACTAATATACTTAGTCACTGTAAGTGATTACTTTGATGTGCTGTCGACCGTTTATGAATCCAACCAAGCTTTACAGCTTGTTTTAAGAATGAGAGATTAATCCCTTTCATTGAAATAAAATTTTGACCTACCAATCATGTGGTGGCATATGGGAATGAAAAATCCCAATTGCCACCAGTGGCGACTGGGAAATGATTGTCTTCACATAAACTTCGCTGTACATTGCTCTTTCCTTCGTAGAAAACGAAAGCATGAAATAATAAATTAAAAACCTGCCCTTATTTAATAATATCACTTAGGCTATAGAAAGTTTCTTATAATGTAGTTGGTTAGTTATTAAAGTAACAGGCACGTAAATAAATTTGAAGGGGCAGGTTTTGAATTAATTATTTCATGCATTTATTTTCTACGACGGAAAGAGCAATGTACCTGAAGTGGGGACAATCACTTTCCAGTCGCCACCGGTGGCAATTGGGATTTTTCATTGCCATATGCCACCGGTGGCAATGCATGTGGTGCCAACTGGGAATAGACGACAGGTACAAAAATAAAATATCTATAACAAACACCAACGTAGATACAAAGGGAACTTCTTGAAGTGCGTTTATCTTCTTATCTTGTTGATGAACTGATCTTACTGGGTAAGTAGGTAGGTACTTGTAATAAATTTGGCATTTTAAAAATAAGTAGGTACCTACGTAAGTAGAACCTCGCAGTATTTTGTTCAATAAATATTATAAGTATTCATATACCTATGTAGCTACAGTTTAGTGTGCTTCAAGCTGGAATACTCATATTTGAAATCTTAATTGTACTTAGGTACAGTCAAAAGTTTAAACAGGTAGGTAAACATTTCGAAAGTTGGTCTTATGTCCACGCCAAAAGGACGACAGATTTTTACAAGTTTTATAGTGATAGGTACACGCTACACTAGCGAATTTTAAATATTTTAAAGAAACAGAAAAATTTAATCTCCCTTTGCGGTGTGGGACTTGAACCCACGATCTTCACGTATCGCGCGTGCTGCTCTTCCTAAAAATGTAGGTACCTATCTATACTTAGTGATCTGACATAATTATGAGTTCACGGTAATCGCTTGCAATCTACGACATGGCGATGGTGCAAAGTCCAATGTTTGTCGTGTCAAAGTACGCTAAACAGCACATCAAGTTTAATACTTGCAGTTTGATTTTACTTCTTATGCCTGTGGTATATGGGCGGTACAATGCCGAAATTGCTTTCGACCGTACTCACAAGTCAGTTTGGTCTTTCTACTGCTTACTTACAGCAGATAGGTACCTATGTAGGTAAGAGAAAACAACAGAAAATAATAAAATTAAGAACTGAAATAATAAATGAAAGGTTGTTCGTACGTACGAACAATGTAGGCGGAGTTATGCCCGGTTCCAATATTTGAAAAAAGATCCATTCTAGTTACGGATTGTAACAAATTATACGAGGCGTAAGCCAAAAACGACCGAAGGACGACTGATGACAGCTGAAATGGAAAGTAAATTTGAAATTAGAATTAACGTCTCGAAATCCTTTGTTCCCAACTAGTAACACTGTAACCTGGAACACTGACTCGTTGGGAGAACTTTGTAAAATAATTCCCAACCAGTCACACTGTTAATTGCAAGACCGACCTACTAGTTACAGTGTGACTGGTTGGGAATCATTTTACAAAGTTCTCCCAACGAGTCAGTGTTACAGGTTACAGTGTGACTCGAAACAAAGGCTCGAAATCGGTCGGAGAAAAACGCAGACATTTTTGACACTACGAATCGTAAAATACTTATTGAAACCGGGCACTATTGTTTGTCAAATTCTCTATAGTACCTACATACCTGCATTAAAAATGATAGTTTGATTTTAATTTTATAAAGCATCACGTGCTGTAGCAAACTTAAATTTATAAAGAAACAAACATACTTACCTAAGTATCTCGCTGAATGAGTATTGAACCCAGGAACCTCCACATAATAACAATTATGTAATTCAACCAAGCTAAGGTGTTATCGATTCTGCAACATCCTAAAAAATTACGTAAGTAGTTGGAAAATAAATATTATGTCACTCACTGTCCAAGGGATCAGATTAAAATTTGATAACCGTTACCTACTACCTACACATTTGATAAAACAGCGAGACTCAGACGCAGGATTACTAGACAACTGAGCTTTTATGAATGAAGGTCGCTTTTTTATTATTATTTTTTATTATGAAGCTGAACTTATTATGAAGTTGGTTTGTTTGTTTGAACGCGCTAATCTCAAGGAACTGTTTCGATTGAAAAAATCTACGTTGGACAGTCCATTTATAGGGGAAGGCTTTAGGCTAAATCACACGCTGCGACCAACAGAAGTGGAGGATCAGTAGAAAATGTGTAAAAACGGGGAAAGTATGGTTACAAACCTGCGGCGGGCCGCTAGTTCCTACTTTCCTACTAATATTATAAATGCGAAAGTAACTCTTGCGAAAGTAACTTTTGACGACCTCCGTGGCCGAGAGGCGAGCGTGCCGGACTTTGGCGTCGCGCCATCTCAGAGGTTCCGGGTTCGATCCCCGGTCGGGTCAATATGGGAAACGAACTTTTCTGTAGTGTCTCGAGTCTGGGTGTTGTGGTACCTTCGTTGTTTCTGATTTCGGTAACACAAGTGCTTTAGCTACTTACCACAGAATCAGAGCAATGTATGTTATGGTGTCCAATATTAAAAAAAAAAAAAAAACTCTGTCTGTTACACTTTCCCGCTTAAACCTCTCAACCGATATTGTTGAAATTTGGTATACGTCGAACCTCTAGAACGGACATAGGCTCCATTTTGTTTTGAAAACATGCAGTTCACGCGAACGAAGTCGCGGGCGCAACTAGTTATATATAAAAGCGTGATTCCACTCACTGATTAATCACGAAATCTCAGAAATGAGTACGTACAAACTTGCATGATATAAAATTATTCTTAGGAGTTGGGATTAGATTAGTGAACTGGCTAGGGCCCGTGACAATACCTACCTATAGGTAAATAACTTATTCCACGCTTCGCGGGCAGTCGCTAGTTTAAAATACATTGGTCTAGGTAGGACTAGGCCCAGGTCCTCCTCACTCCTAGTCAGTAGGCACTGGGCCCACTATTGGGACGGCAGGCAAGGGATTTTTAAAAAGTAATCCACGGTAAATTGCTAATTGCTAATTTCAACCTAATAATAATGACATACGGTACATAGATACTGTAAAGTCACCTAAAACTTACTTACCTAGGGAGGAGGGGCCGGCCTATACTTTTATTTCCTTAAATAACACACTAGCCAAAGTTACTAGTCTTATATATTAAATTAATAGCGCTTTAATGATATAGTTTTTATCCAATCCATACTAATATTATAAATGCGAAAGTAACTCTGTCTGTCTGTCTGTTACTCATTCACGCCTAAACGGCTGAACGGATTTTGATGAAATTTGGTATAGGTATACGTTGAATCTCAAGAACGGACTTAGGCTACTTTTTATTAGAAAATAAGGGGGGGGGGGTTATACCACCTTTGAAAGTTAATATGGAAAAATGTTTATTTTTGAAGTTAGAGATATGAAATGTGGCACTAATATAGCTCAAAACTTGGATTAAAATATAGAATACTTTTTGTTTCAAATATTAGGGGAGAAAGGGGTAAAACCGGCCATGAAAGGATGTAGTCCACGCGAACGAAGTCGCGGGCACAGCTAGTTACCTATAATCTGTACAGTACCTAGCTACCTCTACCTGGCCTGTGTTGGAGTTACAAAATCCGTATGATCCACGTGTAGCTTTTCATCAAATTGCACAAACAAGTGTTTTCTTTTAGAACACCGATTTTATCTTGTGTAGGTATCTATTCGAGAAATAACTTCTGAGTGGATATCTGTTGATAGTGAACGCAGATAAATAAGGTGATACAATTTCGGGAACCGCAGTAGGTGTGTGAGACAAGATGAAGCTGATACTTCTGTTGGCAGGTAGGTCACTGTATATTAACTTTTCTATTATATAAATCGGTTCATGAACATTTGGCCTTCCACTTGAAGGTGTGCGAAGTAACGCTCAGAATAATCTATAAAAAAACAATGAATACTAAAGCATAAACATAGTACAAGGACTGCCCTATAGTTTGGCATACAAAATACCATACATACCAAGTTCAAAGCCGAATAACCCGCTTGAATACCTGTTATAGGCAGTTTAAGCCCCTTCGCACACGGCGTCGTAGCGTAAGCGTATCGTAATACGTGCGTACAGCGTGTGTAATACGAGGTATAAACATTTGTACAAATAAGTCCGCACACTTAAAGCAGTGTTGCGGTGATATTCTTATGTAAAACTCTGCGCGTATTGTCAACTGTGCACATAAGGACAAGCTTACGACTCGTGTCCGAAGGGCCTAAAGCCTGAACGACCAGATGATGTATATGATTGTCATTCTATTATTTAAAACCAGCCGTTGACTGCGACTTCTCCTGTGGTGTTTCCGAATAAAAAGTATCTTATGTTAATCCAGTACCTATATATGTTCTCTTACTACCAAATTTCATCTAAATCCGTTAAGTGGGTTGTGCTTAAAAGAGTTACAAACATCCACACATTTTTACAAGCTTTCGCATTTATAATATTAAAATGATTTTAAATGTCTAAGAACTTAGAGCAGTCATCGGACTTTGATAGCGATTCGACGAGTTTAATTTTCTACATTTCAAGACCGTGGTCTTTTCTTAGTGAAATTTCAATCCCATACGTTGTCAAACTTGCTAAGCTTGTGAGTAAGGTTTCTAGAGCTCCTGGGGGCCTTACTCACACGCAGGAACACAACAACACAGAAGTAATTGTTATTTGGCTGCGGTCTTCTATAAGGTGGAGGTATTTCACCAGTCGGGCTGCTCCAGTTCGAGCGCTAAATCTCTCTTAAAATGTGGATGTATTAAAAAAATAACATAATTTCAAGTTAGTAGGTAGGTACCTATAGTCAAAAGCTCATGAGAGCATTAAGTACGGTCAACATTATAAAGCTTAAGAGTGTGTTTGAACCCGCTAATCTTAAGAACCCGTTCGAATTGAAAAAATATGTCTGTGTTGGAAAGTCCATTTATTGAGGAATCCTGTAGGTTGTATAGCAACACACTGCGGCAAAGATGAGCGAAGAATCACTAAAAATGTGGAAAAAACGGGGATAGTAGGTACCCATGCGAAGCCGCGGCAGGCCGCTAGTTATTTCTATTTCAAATAAATGGATGCCAATACGTTAAATCTTTAGATTACATCAAGTACCTGGTTTGATAATAAGACCAAGTGAGTTCTAGTTAATACAACGTGTCGAGATAAAAATATGTAACGTGTAACTTAGATGATACGGTGTTATCGCCTCGTGTTAAATATTTTGTAACAAATTCGTACTAACACAAATACAAATGTATAGATATACATATGTTTGTACGAGGAGGAAATCGAACCCACATTTCTTTGTTTCAAGAGTTTCAACACCTCTCACCAGTAAGCCTACTATGTACAAATAACGAAACGGAAAGTTTCGAGGATAATCGAAAATTAGCGAGCTGTTGACGTAGTTTTTGATTTGCTTTTTCGATCAATCAAGTCAATGATAGCGAACCCTTCGTGTGCGTCTGACACTTAGCCGATTTGTTTTAGTTTCTTTGGTACGGTGGACAGCACATTAGAGGCCGTTCATTAATCATGCGAGGTTCGAAAGCGGGGGGTTGTAGTAATATACTTATCTCGAGTACCTATTTTTTAATATTAGATGATTGATGGACGGCAAACACTTGCAGTTCGATTTTATTGATACAATGGCGATACGAAGTCCTAATTGTGTAGTCTGACGTGCTTCCAATCGTACCTATACTACCTTCTGGCATCTAATAATGATGCGAGTGTGTTACAGGCGTGTCGGTCGCGCTGGGCGGTATTGCGCGCGCGCCGACCAAGCGTGACTTCTTCGTCGACCAGCGGGAAGATGGCGGCCTCGACTTCATCGTGGTGTCCAGCGGTGAGTTCTTGCAACAGACAGAGACTTATTATAATCAGTAGTGTGCCCTTTGCCTTATGAAAGGTTTACATCAAAAAGTTATGAAACATTTTGTTGCCACTCGAAAACGCGTGCCCCTAGGTGCATGCTTGCCCCAAGGATACAACAAGAATACTCCGCTAACGTTACAGATGACCTTGGTAACCATTTTTTAATATACAGGTCGATAAGCTGTGCTTGTGCATAATATGATATAATCGACTGTCCTTATATTTTTGATCATCTTACGGATTACGGAATCTTGAAGTACATTCATTCTTAAATATTTTTTGGTTCACGTAATGTTCAATTAAAAGCACATTAGTACCTACCTATACCTAAATAAACACTTCGACAGTAGTTCGACATTTAATTCGGTCTTATGTCCACGAAATAAGGGCGGTATATTTTCCGATGTTTTTATTTGATGTGCTTTAGACTGGTCTATTATGCCCAATCTTGTGGGTTTAAGTTTAAAGACATTTTATTTTCTCCAAAAGATTACAGAAATCACTTACTGAGAAAATACAATATTTAAAAATAAATAAACGTAACCGATTAGCGCACTCGGTATAGCATATGTATGCAAGAAAATGCTTGTCGATTGTTGTGTCTAGTAAGTGCAGGTACCTACTCGTAAGTATGCGCGTGCGCCGCCGCGCCGTCCGGCGCGTGAACAATGCATGTTTATTAAGACCTACGACACAATGTGTGTTTCAAAGTAGCAGCTAATTTAAATCCACATATCTACTTATTAAACTCGTATAATTGCTCTAAATAGAGAACGCCAGAAGAGTACTTTGGCATTTGCCCAGCAGTGGGACAGTTTATAAAACTAAACTAATTCAACAGAGAAGGGTACACTGACCCTCGGGCACATCGGCCGCAAGGTGGCCGCAGACGACCCTGAGGTGATCTTCGACATGGATGCGCAGCTCGATGAGGCCAGCGGCGGCTGGAAGGTCACCATCAGCTGGGAAGGGCCCAGCGACAGAGTCTTCGAGGACTGCTTCGGCTTCAGTAAGTACTTCTGTACATTGTTAGCCTTAATAGGGACTGGAATGATATTGAGGATTGAACTCTTTTAAAGTAACTGAATTTTATCATTGGTCTTTGTTAGGTCAACAGATTAATGAAAAAACATGCAGGATTTAACTAATTATTATCTATTATTACCTTAATTGGAAAACATGAGCCAGATTTTGAAAAGCAGCCTGAGTCAGGCTTTTGTATTAATTTAATGCAAAAAATCGTCAAGTGCATATATTTCCTTCCCAATACCTGTATAAAAGGCAAGCATGCAATGTTGCCCAATATTTATTTATTCTTCATGCATAACCTACAATTAGACTGACCATCAATTATTCCATTACTCGCAGGAGGCAAAGAATGGTACGGAGGTCCCGAGCAGAAGGAGCAGTACTGGCCGATTCAGCACGGGAAGCTGGAGAAGTACTCCATCATCTCTAAGGAAGACGACAACGCCGCCGTCTCCGAGAGATACTGGCTCAACTCCGCCGGCTACTACTTCTACGTATACCCAGAGGCTCCCCTCTTCGTCGACTACCACAACACCAAGAACGATAACATCTGCTTCATCGCTGAAGTCGCCGCACCTTACTCCACCAAGCGTACGCACAACGTTCTTAAATACGACATCTGGTTCTTTGACAACGCCAAGGTCGCCCACCAGCACGCTGTTGACACTTACCTGGGAAAGCCATCTGGCATTCCAGACTACAGAATGATCCAATACCCAATCTGGAACACTTGGGCGAGGTACTCCCGCGGAATCGACGAGGATCTTCTATGGGAATTCGCGAATGAAATCGCGGACAGTGGATTCCCTAACTCTCACTTTGAAATCGATGACCAATGGGAGGTGTGCTATGGATCTCTAACCGTCGATGAGGGCAAGCTCCCCAACTTGAAGCAGTTGGTTCAGAAAATCAAAGGACTTGGATTTAGAGTCGGCATGTGGGTGCATCCCTTCATTAACCAGGATTGTGAGCCTTGGTATTCTGAAGCTTTAGAAAATGGGTAAGTTTCCGAAATGAAATATTTCTAATCTTAAAGCATATTTCTTAAATGATAACAGTAAAAGGATTTATAAAATTGCTTTTTGAGTCTTTGTAGGGACCGTAGCCAAATGGGAAAAAACCGGATCGCTTGTGGATTCCTCATGTGTGTCGGTCTGTATGATCGTGAACGTACCTATAATATCTACGTCATAAATCGTAAGCCGCAATTTCGATCGATTATGTATCTTGCTGTTACGGAACCATTCATAGGCGAATCCGACTCGAACTTGGCCACTGTTTATCACATTGTTTTTCCTTTACAGTTACTTGGTACTGAATGAAGAAGGAAGCCCGGAAACCAGCTGGTGGAACAACAATGGCTCCATCCCTGCCTACGTTGACTTCACCAACCCTGAAGCCAAGAACTGGTACACATCGCGAATCCAGAACCTCATTGACACTTACGATTTGGACACTCTTAAGTTTGACGCTGGAGAATCGAGCTGGTCTCCTCAGGTAAAAAACACAATAAACAAAATTTTTTACCTTTGAGTTTGTTTCACAAAATTCTAATTGTTCAGCATTGATATTTCTGCCGTCCTAACGAAGAAAAAGTCATTTTTTTAGACAAATTGACTTAAGACCATATCCGTAATCTGGAAATTGAGCTCTATATAAACGCCTTAGACGTCATTTTAGTATTTTATTAGTTTCGGTTATGTTGGTTATCATAACTGTACTATCTTATATTATGATTCTTAAGTAGCTTAGGTATCATCTGACCGATATATTTTGAGTTATTATATAGGTGAAACACCTAGAGAGGAGAATAGAGTCAGGAAAATGGCATTACGTGTAACAATACTGTTAAAGTATTAACTATCGTTGTTTCATGTAATTTCAATGCTCGAATACACATGGCTGTAGGGTCATGAATCTCCCTTCACTTTAGAAGGAGGAGAGGTGCTCAGCGAAGAGTGCTTAAACCAGTATGAGAGTGACTTGACATCCGAGTCAAACTGTGAATTAGCGCTTCTTCAAGGACTTGTTCTGATTCCAGATCCCAGTCCAGAATGGTGACATCGACCTTCATCCGGGACACATCGTGCAGGAATACGTGCGCGCAGTTGTCCAGTTTGGAGACATGATCGAAATTAGGTCTGGAATAAGGTGAGCACACTATAGCCACTGCCTGTGATTGTGATGTTATAAAGTCACTCAATGTGTCTCTGATCCATAGTCCGCGGACCACAAGAGGCCTCTTTACGCATAGAGGTATCCGAAGTAGTATAAAAAATATTTAGATGGGAGAACACAATCAATAATTGGGGCAGTCAGTGAAAATTAAATATGCTTATAGTCAATACACAAGTGCAGGTCCAGTACATATTAAATAAATACTAATTCTTAAAGTAATTACGTAGTAAGTACACAGTTTATGTCAATTGATGCCAGAAGAGGTAAACATGTGACATCCATACTAGATAGAGTATGTATCGCAGGTGCCGAGAAGAAATATCATTCCTGTTTGAGGCCTCCGTGTTATATTTGCACAATAAGTTTGCACCAATTTTATTAACCTAGAGGTAGTTATGATTAGTTTTTATTTATTCCACGATTTTAAAATAAAGGACACAATAAATATTATAATAAGACAGATATTTTGCAGAACGGTCCTTTATAATCAGATCTGCTGCTATAGAACAGTTGATTTGAACCTTTTAATAATGAACAACATCACACACACATTACTGTGATTCTGTGGTAAGAAGCTGAAGCACACGTGTTTAAGAAATTAAAAACAACGACGGCACTACAACACCCAGAACAGAAACGAGAAAATTTCGTAGTCAATATTGACATCAGAGATCGCGCGCCGTCAAAGTCCAGCCCACTAGCCTCTCAGCTACGGAGGTCGTCAAACCTCTAATGATGAGTATTAGAAGATTGGTTTAAAACAATTGACTATTACTTCCAGAACCCAGGATCTGCCTGTGTTCATCCGTATGGTCGACAAAGACACCTACTGGGGCTTCAACAACGGCCTGGCGACCTTGGTCACTACTCTGCTCGCAATGAACCTGAACGGCTACACGCTGGTCCTGCCCGACATGATCGGCGGCAACGGGTACAACGACAAACCAGAAAAGGAGCTGTTCATCCGCTGGCTTCAGGCCAACGTGTTCATGCCTAGCCTGCAGTACTCCTTCGTGCCGTGGGATCATGATGATGAGGTATTATAGGAACCACGCTCTGCTTTCGCTTTGCTCGGTATTCAGCGTAAATCTTCCGCCATCGCAGGAAGGCTGCCCTGACTTGAAATGAAAATCATCAAATGATTTTGATGTCACCTTGATGTGAGTGTTTCGTGCAATTGTTTTTGCCCAAAGGTTTAAACCGCTTCTAGTCTAGATTTAACGATAACTTAAGCTGCCGATTCTAGTCCTAAATTACTTAAATGACAAGTTACAGAACCAACGAATAATTATAGAACTCGATAATTCATAATGACTGAGAGGGTAGAAAATGTACCTACCTATTATAAAAAGGTACTCGTAGTGCTCAACAGATCTAAATTGAAATGGCACACAAGCAAATAAATATCTTTAGCATTTTTACAGTTTACAAGTACGTACCTATTTCACATTTAAAACATTAATTTACTTCTGATCTGATTCTAATGCTGATCAAAAACTGGATTTCCTTGAGTGTTTCCATTTAAAACAAATCTTCTCTTTCAGACCGTTGAGATCAGTCGCAAATACACGACTTTGCACGCGGAGTACGCCGACACCATCGTGGCTGCCATGGAAGCCTCCGTGAGGGACGGCACCCCTGTCAACCCTCCCATCTGGTGGTTGGACCCCACCGACGAAGACGCTCTAGCAGTTTGGGATGGTAAAGATCAGTTATAATAGCTGATCACACTGTCGCATTTCTATATTTTAAAGAAACATACAAATCTGCTGCTCTTGCAGCGTGGGACATAAACCCGAGATGATCTTCCAACTGAGCTAAGAGCAAGTTTTGATGATACTCAAGTAGCTTTAGCACTTGTGTTACAAAAATAAAAAACAACGACGGTACGACAAAACCAAGACCCGAGACAATATAAAAAAGTTAGTTTCCCATATTGACTCGACCGGCGATTGAACCCGGGACCTCAGAGATGGCGCGACGCCAAAGTCCCGCCAACTCGCCTCTCGGCTACGGAGGTCGTCAATTAAGGAACTGCAAGTTTTTACCTTGATATGCTGTTCACCACTTGTTGTATATACGGTCAAATTAGGCAGCCTCCTTTCCTCAAGTCGGTTCAAACTTCATTGTGTACCTACCTTATTTAAATTCTGCATCGCCTTTTCAGAATTCCTCCTCGGTGAGAAGATCCTAGCAGCGCCGGTGCTCGAAGAAGGCGCGGTGTCCAGGGACATCTACCTACCCACAGGCTCTTGGCGCGACGGCGTGACAGGCGACTTGGTGCAGGGCCCAGTCTGGCTCATCGACTACCCCGCCCCCCTCGACACGCTGCCCTACTTCACCCTGGAAGATTAAGTCGAGACCTTCAGAAGGGTCTTGGGAGTTCCTAATTGATAAGTTTTAAAATAAAGTTGTTGTTTTCACTCGTGTGTTTATTTATTCGTGTATTCATTGCCTTAGTTGGATATTGGAATGAAAAGCCAAGTGGAAACTCTAGGTAAAAGAATATAATAAAGGTAGCAGATACAGATTTATATGGAAGAGAATGACAAAGTGTTGTAAAGACATTAGACAATATAAAAGTTCAAACTTAAACCTAGAAAGAACAATCATCTTGCCAGTGTTGTGATTATATAAAACAGGTTTTATTTACACCTCCCCGCAATCACAACACTTATATACTCCCTGTATATACATATGTCGCAGGCATTTTGAATAAATCCGCCGTCTACATACAGCATCGTCAGTTTAAAAACGAATGCTGGTTTGTAAAATGCCGAAGTCAAAATGTCATTATGTATAATGCCGAGGCAAATTGAAGTATAGCTTGACAAAGATAGGGTGACTATAACATTTGATTTGCAAAGGACAGTATTATTGAAATTTATAAAATTAACGAACTGTCAGTTTATTCATGTTAAAAAATATGGAATGTTTTCAAATATATATTATATTAAATCCCTAGTAAATGACTTTCCGACTGTTTTATTTTTTACTGAATATTTATTACAAATAAGCTAGACGTAGCCTGGGCACGCTCGCTACGCTCGCTCGGCTTGCGCTTCACTTTAAGTCACTAACCTAACCTGACCTAACCAATGGAATCATTAATTACTTCAATTAACTTTAGGTTAAGTAATTGATGTAGAACAAAAGTAATTTTTGTTGCTTGGATAGTTTAATGAAGTATCAAAAGAAAACTTAATTTGTCCAAACAGTATTTTATTCATGGTCACCCCAAAACTACAACCAATTGTTGTCATTTTGCCTGATTTTGCATTCGGCATATTACATAACAGCGAGCGTTTTTAAACAGACGACGCCATTTGTAAACGGCGGATTTACTCAAATTGCCTGCGACATATACACATTAAATAAAACATACTGTACAAGACATCTACCTATCACTAACTTAACACCAAGCTACATAATATATACAAAAAACATGATAATATGAAAAACACTGTGCAAACCTAACTTAACCCTAAACTATTTGCACACTTGGTGTGCTTTAGTTTCGGCAAAGGTTTAGTAAGAATGTCAGCGATCATGTTGTTTGTTGGTATGAACTGTAGCCGAATGTTATGGTGTGAAAGTGAGTCTCGAATGAAATGATGTCTTATGTCGATATGTTTTGTACGTGCGTGGTATGTGTTGTTGTGGGCAAGTTTTAGTGAGCTTTGATTGTCTGTATGAATGACGATGGGTTGTGAGATGGAAAACATTTCCCTAATGAGTGACTGGAGGTAAATAGCCTCTTTGCAAGCTTCCGCAAGAGCCATGTACTCGGTTTCTGTCGTGGACAGAGCTACAGTACGCTGCTTGCGGGCTTCCCAAGATATTGGGGCTCCACTCATTAGGAAAGCATATCCTGTGAACGATCTTCGGTCCACAAGATTGTTTCCATAGTCCGCAATAGTCCGCATCGACATATGCTACCGGCAAAAATTTTTCAGATGACCTAAAATGCAGACACCGGTCTTTGCAATAAATAAATATTGGACAACATCACATACATTGCTCTGATTCTGTGGTAAGTAGCTAAAACACTTGTGTTACAGAAATCGTAAACAACGACGGTACCACAACACCCAGACCCGAGACAATACAGAAAAGTTCGTTTACCATATTGACCCGACCGGGGATCGAACCCGGGACCTCAGAGATGGCGCGACGCCAGAGTTCCGGTCGCCTTACGGCTACGGAGGTCGTCAATAGTTAATATATACTAGTAGGATTCTTCTAAAGTACAGTTAAACGCATGCCACACTACATACTTATTTTGGACTTTGCACCGCCCATATCTCGTGCGCTTAAGAACTAATATCGAACTACAAGTGTACCTCGACGTGTGGTCGACTGTACCATAACTCATATCTTAATATGGTATTTATATTTCCTGTTAATATTTTCTCAATAAATATTTTGCACGGCCGCACCCGTTTCTCGATATCTACTATTTCCTCTACCTGAAGGTTTGAAAAGATTGCTTTCTAGCAATAAGACCGCCTAAATTGTACTTAATTAAGTCTGTAAAACCAATTTCTGTACATTTTTCTATGCAATAAAATGTATCTATCTATCTATCTATAACCCATACACAAACCGTATCAATCAATGACAAATATTAGTACGAGTTATAAATACTGTCATGAGATCAGAGTAAGGATTGTGTCAATGTAACTATGTACCTACTTACGCTAGTATTGCTGCTGACAAGGAATGTTACGTCCTCATAATTTGAGCTGGCACTTCGGCACAAAAATAGCCCACACCTTACATCCAGGTGATCCAGGTTGTAAGTGCGTTATCTGACTAGCTCAGAGCTGCTACATACGAGTCTACGTAGGTACCCTTTTGTCTTTGGCAAAGATACGTGGGAAATAAAATTGTTTATAACCTGATACTTACACCAGTATTTCTTGAAAAGAACGTCCTTATAATTTTACCTGGCACTTTCGCACAAAAATAGCCCACACTATTCATTCAGGTGATCCAGTTTGTAAGTGGGTTATGTGACTAGCTTAGAGCTGCAGCACTTTGGCACAAAAATTACCAACACCTTTTATCCATGTGATTTCAGAGCAGCTAGAAATACTTACTTATATTACTACTTATATTGTCTTTTGCTAGATATACGTACCTACCTACATTGTATGCCAGAATTCTTTTAAAGTTTGCAAGGGGCTTTAGCCAGGTACGAGATGACAATGATGGTGGTTTGAACTACTAACTAAACCCCACAAACCCTGCCCCCCATGGCCTATTACGCGCGTTTGTGATTTGTCAGAGCATAAGGGCTGAGCGTGGTCACCAACCTCCGTGTCTCGTTATTAGTAGAGCGGCTACTGGAGACTTACAACTCACATGCGCACTGCTAAGGCCACTTTTTGGTAGGCCAATGAATAAATCTCAACATAATTTGGAATCGTGGTAGTCGACGCCTCTCCTACCCGGGTTAGGTAAGGTTTTCGATTCCTTGTTATCTTGCAACATAAACTATATACACCGCCACCATAATTCGCTCTAACTGGTAGAGAATAATGCCTAGTTCCAATATTTGAAAATCGATCAGTTTTAGTTACGAAAAGTAATAAATTATACGACGCGTAAGCAAAAATCGACTGACGGACGACTGATGACAGCTGATACGGAAAGTAAATTTGAAATTAGAATGAACGACTCGCAGTCGGTTAAAGAAAAACGGATAGACATTTTTGATACATTTCGAATCGTAAAATATTGGAATCTGGCATTAGTGGCTCTTAACGAGTAGCCTCAAAGACGATGATGATATTGAACGGGAGCGAAGGGCTCTAGTGGTCAGAGGTAACATGTTGGCGCGCAGATTCTCTCGTTGCACTGATGATGTCAAAGTGATGCTGTTTAAAGCCTACTGTCAAAGCATATACACGGGAAATCTGTGGGTCAGGCATACCAAAAAATCGCTGGAGACCCTAAAAATCCAATACAATAATGTCTTTAGGATGATGTTGGGTCTGCCTCGTTTTTGTAGTGCTTCAGGGATGTTTGCGGAATACCAAACTGATAGATTCGAGGCCATTATCCGCAAAAAAACTACGTCCCTGATCAATAGAGTGAGAAACAGTCCCAACGGCATTCTGAGGACATTGGCGGATAGGTTCACTTCGCCCCTGTGGAGATGTATTTTGCAAAGGGTCACCCATTGTAATATTGTAATATTAAAATTTAATTTCTCTTAATAATTATGCATGAATGTTATATGGGCGTAACTTGTCTGAAATAAACTCTTTTTATTTTATTTATTTTCTTTATTAGTCCAACATTGCGCTCGCCAAATGTTGCCTAGTAGAAACGTGGCTTATGCCCGGTTAAAATATTTGAAAAGCGAATCATTCTAGTTACGGAAGTAGTAAGTATTACTAATGTAATCTATGTGAATAAAAAATATTGACTTTGACTTTGAGTAAATTATATAAGGCGTAAGCTAAAAACGACCGTCAGACGACTAATGACAGCTGATATAGAAATTAAATTTTAAATTAAGATTGGAATTAACGACTCGTAGAAAAACTGATAGACATTTTTGACACATTGCGAATAGTAAAATATTGGAATCTGGCATTAGTCCAACATGTCGCTCACCAAATGTTGCCTAGTGGCAACGCAACTTAATCAGGATTAACTTGAGATGTCAATTTGGAACCGCACTTTACATTTCCACAATCTTATCAACTCAGTTCTGAACCAAATCGATATGGGATGGCAGAACTTCCAGATTAGATATCTGAGTTTCGACATTCGAGAACATTTGAGATAAATGAGTCACACGGTTCAGTGAAGCCGCAAAGTGCACAAGATGGCGGTGTGGAGGTCGTTCCTGAGTAAGACTTGACAAATATTACGTAATCTAACAGAATAGTATTCAAAGACCCTAACTAGTAACCGAGCACATTTTCAACCCTTTAACAAGTTAGATTACGTCAGAACTTTGATTCGCAGGATTTTACATACCTACCGACATTATGCGACAGCAAAAAATATACCTGACTTATCTACTTCAAAAACGATTTCTGCTCATACATTATCAAGTGCAAGCAAATTTGATTCTACAAAATACCAAATGGGATTCGGAAACGCTAGTTTGAGTCATAAAAATGGCTGATGTGTTTATGTAAGCTAGTCACACGGTGGAAAAGGTAGGTAAAGCTGAGGTTTAGAGGTTTACCAATTTTCACGTTTGTAATATTAGTTGAAGATTTATATAAAATTAGGTAGGTACTATCAAGGTTAGCAAGTAACAGATATTAATTTATATCTTCTTGTTACTAAGAAAATCATATTAACCCAATTTACTAAGTACCTAAATAATTGAAAATGTTCACTTTACGCGCCGGTTTTTCAGAAAAGCAGACTTTAATAACTGCAGACATGCATTTTACACATACCCATACCCAGATAGTGCTGACTAGACTATCTAGGTACTATAAAAAAGCAAAAGTACTATATATAAAGCAAAAGTAGTATACAAAGATCTAATTGTTCTCACAGCCGTACCCATTTCTCGCCATCTTCTATTTCCTTTACCTTAAGGTTGTCTGGAAGAGATCGCTTTCTAGCGATAAGACCGCCTAAATTGTACTATATTTTTTCTGTAAAACTTATTTCTGTAAAGATTTTGTGCAATAAAGTATATCTATCTATCTATACTTTAATGTTATTGACTGCAACACCAGTGGTCTATGTAACCTATAGTTCCAAGTAGGTATTCCGTATTTTGCTGTACTTTAGAACACTCAGTAACACTATATTTGTAGAATCCATTAGAAAATAAAACACTTTAAGTACATATCTTCCTACCGACACGTCCATTGCCTGGAATTCTTTCTATGGAAGAATTTTGTAAAGGGCAATTTACACAAAATCACTGAGCAAAAAAAAACACTTAAAATTATTTTCAAGGAATGGACGAAAGAAGAGTTTAGTGTTTTTCTTGTGTTACTTTCAGCATTGATGACGCTAGCTGCGCGCGCGCACCCCGCACTGGTGTCGCCGGCCGCGCGCGCCGATGACGTCACACTCTCGCTAGAACCCCTCCTCACTGGAGGCTTCGACGTGGTCTTGATCGATTCAGGTAAATAATATAGGGATATTAAATTATAAGGCAACTGAGAATTTACTGACAGCCGTCAAATTTACAGTATCCATACTAATATTATCAATGCGAAAGTAACTCTGCCTGTCTGTTTGTCTGCCTGGCTTGCACGCCTGAACCACTGAACCGATTTTGGTGAAATTTGGTATACGTTGAACCTCTAGAACGGACATAGGCTACTTTTTGTTTTGAAAATCAGTGAGGACGCGGGTAATACCGCCCTTGAGTGTTTATATGGGAAATTGTACGTATATTTTTGATATTATTTCTGTTTACTTTTCGGTCTGTACTTCTTCCTTACTGACTCTATTACTTAGGCACATAATTGTTGATGCTCTATTTTTTCCCTATCTGATTTTTTTCCTTCCTTGATCACTGAAAAACCGCAACACAGTATAAGATAATCATAGTGCATTGACATGTCAAAGTAACGTCATGATGTTTTATACCTATACTAGCGACCCGCGCCGGCTTCGCACGGATAAATACTTAGATTTAATGGCTTTTCTATTTTTTATCGAAAATAAAAACCTTCCTCTTGAATCACTCTATCTATTAAAAAAACCGCATCAAAATCCGTTGTGTAGTTTTAAAGATTTAAGCGTACAAAGGGATATAGGGACAGAGAAAGCGACTTTGTTTTATACTATGTAGTGATAACGGTGTGATTTGAAATGAAACTGAGAGTACCAAAGTATCAAAAATAATCCATCTGTTCTCCCGTACCAGGCTTTATGAGCGTGACAGAAATACTATTTTTTATTACTCTTTCGAACATGTTGTATTATAAAATACTGTGAACATGTTTGCTTTATGTAACGGATCCTACTGAAAATCCAATCAAACTCCGCTAACTAAATGAAAATCAATCAATCACATATAAGCCCATATTTCTTTATTCAAGTAAAACTTAATAATTTTGAAACTTCATTGAATACAATGCAAAGTGACTTCTTCTACCTACTAGTAAGGTACTGCTACTGTAACAAATCTACCGAGTTTCTTACCGGTGTCTTGTCGGTAGATATAGGTTCCTGACAGTAGAATCACTTATTCATATTCATATTATTTATTGCACTCCATAAGTAAGTTATGATGTTACACGTAGTTTCTTTCTACAAATAAATGAATAAAAACTAAAAGTACAAGTTATGGACCCTGGTGGGCACGACAAAGATAAGAGAGGGGAAGATTGAGTTAGAGAGCAATATGTGAAAAATTAAATAAATTAAAAATATTTTTTGTAATTAGTAATTTTGTTGCTACATATATGATAATTATATAATTTATTTACACTATGCATTATATACAATGACGATTCAAAAGTGTTACATGTAACCTACTTGAATAAATGAAAATTTGACTTTGACTTTGACCAGCAGTCACAGCAGACACGGCTGATGATGACGTAGGCGGGTACGAGAATTTGCTAGAAAGATACTAATCAATCTGCTCTCTGATACTCAGATGTCCACTTAAACTTTCTTGGCTGCTCAATCAGCAATTACCATAACAATACAACAAACGTAAAGTGTGCAATGAAATCAATGGACTCGTTCAAATGTGATGTAATCAATAAACGCTCCAATTAGTTCGCGTATAGTACCTACTCGAAAGAATTAATGAGAATTGTTTACCTACGTTCTTTTGTTACAGGAACACTTTGGTCCGATTTATCAAAGCCGTAAAACTTTGTTTAAATTTCAAAGCAATTATATAGTTAACTGGTTTTGTTTTACGATAAAAGTGAACTGTTTTAAGTTACTTCTTGAGGTTTTGTAAAATAAGTGGGTCATCGAATAGTAGGTACCAACTAGAAAAAAAAATACATTTCATGTTTCATTTTGTCATCATAATCACTGCTTATTCCAAAACGGTTGTTAATATGTAAGTATCTGTCTGTCTGTTCAATCTGTATTATCTATGAATTTATCTTCGATTATTTACCTAGATTTATGAAGGTCATTTGTTCATAAACAAGATGTCCCTATGTTCTTACAACATGGGGAATTCATATCAAAATAAATTTTAAAGTTGGCACTAAATATAAGAATCTAAAAACTGGTCCCATTAAAGAATTATGCGCAGGGTCTATGTCTCCATGAGCTGGAGTGTGTGTTTGTTTGTTTGGACACACTTATGTCAGGAAGTAATAGTTCTAATGGAAAAAAGTTTTTGTTTTGGATGATAAATGGCCTTTTCATTGTGTCGAGGAAGGCTTTAGGCTATGTAACAAAACGCTGCCACCATAGGGTCGAAGAATCAGTGGAAAGAAAGTAAAAGACGAGCGTAGTCCACGCACGAAGCCGCGGCGGGATGCTAAATTAGAATATCAGGCTAACAAATTCCGACCTCCGTAACTTTGGCTTCGCGCCATGTCTGAGGTCCCTGGTTAGATCCACGTTCGAGTCAATATGGGATACGAACATTTCTATGTTATCTCGGGTCTGGGTGTCGTGGTACCGTCATTGTTTCTGATTTCTGCAACACAAGTGCTTAAGCTACTTAGCACAGAATCAGAGCAATGTTTGTGATGTTGTCCAATATTTACCTTTTGATTTCGAAAATCAACCTTTTTTTCATTATATTACACTTCAAGATCTACCTCATCCCTTTTTTTTTTTTTTTGGGGGGAAATGCTTAATGCACCGTACCGCCACCCCGAGGGAGGGTGACGGCGTGTGTGGGACTCCCACCTTCCTACCATCCTCGGACTACCCACTAAAACCCCCCGGTTGGACCCTCATCGCCTAAGTGGCGGCGCTATGGGAAATCGGCTCAGCCTTTACTTCCACAGCGCCGCCGGCGGAATAGCCACTTACGTGGCTCCGTCTACTCCCCCCATTGTGTTGGAGGGGATCCTGGGGATGGACGAGCCAACGGGACCATCCTCACCTCGCAGTGGAGACTGGTGCAATGGCAGCTGAAGGTGCCCTCACACCATCAACCGGCCAGCCCCCACGCGGTAACTGGGCGCGGTCATACTGACGCCGCGCCCTCAGCCGCCGTCTTTTGCGGCAGGCGGGAGCGGAAGGGTCATCCTCCCGCTCTCTCTCTGCGGCCTCCTTCTGCGACATGACGTCCTCGCAGAAGGAGGCCATCCCGTCCCATGCCGTCACACTCCCGAGCATAGCCTCGACTATGCTGGGGAGTGAGAGATTCGGCCCCACCAGAGCGCGTAACGCTGCTCGCTGGGCATCCCAGGCGGGGCATCCCAGGCGGGGCACACTAACATTGTGTGCTCCGCCGAATCCTCCGCCGCGCCACAGTTGGAGCACGATGAAGTCTTATAACGCCCGATGCGGTGCAGGTACTGCCCAAAACAGCCGTGGCCGGACAGCACCTGCACCAAACGGAATGTCAAAAATCCCGATTTGCGCTCGAGCCAGCGAATTATTGCTGGCCCGAGCGCATCAAGGGTCCACCGACCCGACGAAGCCACTCGCAGAGACTCCGCCCAACGCCGGACCATTTCTTTGTGCGCCTCTCTGCGCACACGCAACAGGTCCTCCGGGTAAAAGCGCTCCCCGGAGGCCTTTCTTAGGGCTTGCCAGTGATAGGTCCTTGCCAATGCCTGGGCCTCTTCCTCCCATGGCGGTGTCCCAGCGAGTGCGCACGCCGCATCAAAACCAACTGTGCGGTATGCTCTGCACACTCGCTGGGCGATAGCTCGTTGAGGGCGCCTCAAAAATCTTTTGTTCTCCCGAATGTGGTAATGAGGTCCTAGCTTAAGGGCGACAAGTACAGGATAATAAATCTGTTACTGGACTTGTCGCCCTTACCTTGAAGGCTTGACCCCTGCTACTAATGTAGCACCCCTGAGGAGCTCTGGAAACTTTACTCACACGCAGGAACACAACAACACCGAAATGATTGTTATTTGGCTGCGGTTTTCTGTAAGGTGACGGTATTTCACCAGTCGGGCTGCTCCAGTTCGAGCGATAAATCACTATGCCCTTCCTCTCTTGAACCTTGACCTGTCAATTTTCAGATGACAGCCGCAATGTACTCGCTCACATTGGGAGGACTCTTTTCTCGCCCTACACCATGGAACAGGTGGAGGGCGGCGTGGATGTTCAGATCAACAACGTGAACCTGACCGTCAGGACGCTGTACGATGCTGACGCCGACGCCAAGGGAATCAAGATCAGCTGGCACTACCCTGGGCATACTAGATTGGAAGACTGCATCGCTTTTGGTAAGTGTAAGGAACGTATGTTCCTTTCCTAAAAATGGAATTATGTGTTATCTACTAGGGGACCAAGGTCCAACTACCAATCTTAGTTTGTTGTAGGTATATATAGTTAGTGGCGACGAAAACTCTGACATCGCGATGTAGGCTCGATGTATTGATTGGCTAATCGCGCATTACGTATGGGACGTTGTCCACTATGCCAATTCGGCTGACGCTGTATTTGTGTCGTCTTGTAGGTTATGTCGTAGGTCCACACAGTAAGTCACAACGAGTTTCCAAAGCTAGCTGACCCCTTCCAGAACGAAAGAGCTGTTTAATTCCCAGCACGCAGTTTACATGCGCCCCTTGATCTCCCCAGAAGTTTGGTGAAGAAATAAAGAAAAACATTTATTGGCACACACATTGAAGCACAATTACAAACACATGAGAAATATTGAACAGGGACAGTGCAGCCAATAAAGTCCCAGCCTCAGCATGATGAAGATAAAAAGGCCATCTGAGGCCATCATCATATGTCCGTTAGAAAAAAAAAGTTTTAACAGCCCGCGTTGTTTCTCGATCTTCTTCGAGAGAATAGGACTACGTTGTACTACATTGTTAATAAAATCGAAAAGCGTATTCATGACAATGATTGATCTTTATATTTGTGAGTTCCGACTCGTGTTTAGCATATTTACGCAGCCAAGTGCGGTTGTGTATTAAAAACTATGTGGTACCGTCGTTGCTTCTGCGACACAATTGCTGTACTACCGTACCACATAATCAGAGTAATGTAGGTGATATTGTTCAATTTCAATTTTTTTTAAAGTCTTAAGGTACTTACTACTACTAGATAATGAAATGAAATGATTTGAAATGAAATGATTTATTTCTGCAAGTGGATTTACAATAAGTATGATAATCATGATGAGAGCTGATAATATCGTGCCAAATCACAAAAGTAAGCTATTCATTAGTTATTTTGATGGATTGATTACAAGGATAGTTACCTAAAAGTCATTGAGTTGACAAAATAAAATGAGGTTTCACAATATCTGAAAATGTTCTATATTGCCTTTTCTTCAAGCGAAGAATTTGCTTTGAGAAAGACAGCCGCGTGTGGCGCCATGGGAATATAGTAAAACTATAATCTGCTACGGATTCCGAGTAGCCTAACTTTCAAGATATTTTAATCAAGAAATGACTGTAGAATTGTTATTAACATTTATATACTTTATAATGATAATGTCCCGAGTTCAATTCTTGGTCAAACCGATTAAGGAAACTAACTTTCCCGAATTTCCCAGAGTCTGGTTGTATTACCAGTGAACGTATTATGAGAAGGGCTTAGTTTGGGACAAGTGGATAGGTGAGATTGTCTGGCGCGTTTATTTATTTAATTTGAGATAGTTGAACTGAAAGTGATCTACCATTTATTGTTAAACTTTTCATTATATCATGACTTCATGCCTTCATCCTAGGCGCAAAGCAGTGGTACGCCGGACCCATGCAGATAGACCAACTATACCCGATCCAAAACGCTCCCCGGACCTACTCAGCATACGTCTCCAGTGAGACTGACAACGCAGCCATCGTCGAGAGATACTGGCTCAACTCCGCCGGAGAGTACATTTACGTCCACCCAGACGTGCCGCTCTTCGTGGACTACAACCAATTGCTGACCAACCACCTCTGCTTAGGCGCGCAAATCAACGGACCATACTCATCCAGAAGACAACACACCTCGCTATCCTACGATATTTGGATACTCTCAGACGTGAAAGCAGCGCACAAGCACGCCGTCGCAAACTATTTAGGGAAGCCATCAGATGTCCCTGACTTTAGAATGGTCCAGTACCCAATCTGGTCGAGTTGGGCGCAGTACTCCAGAGATATCAACGGGAGCAACCTGATCGATTTCGCACAGCAAATCCGGCAGTATGGCTTCAACGACTCCCAATTCGAGGTTGACGATAAGTGGGAGACGTGCTACGGGTCCCTGACGGTTGACACCAACAAGTTCCCTAACTTTACGCATTTTGTTGAGGAAGTGAAGAAGTTGGGATACAGAGTTACGCTGTGGGTGCATCCCTTCATCAACAACGATTGCGACCCTTGGTATAGCGAAGCGCTTAGCAAAGGGTGAGTTTTAATTCCATGACGAGTGGTCATAAAAAAAACTGAAACATTTAGTATTGCGTCTAAAGCGGTCTAAGTTTCTATCAAAAAATTGTTGAAACCCATTTTTTATTCAATCTTGAAAGTCAAAGTCAAAGTCAATCTTTTTTATTCACATAGATTACATTAGTAATACTTATGAATAGTCTTTATATAAAGCAAATGAAGCTACCTCCGGTTCGGAACCTATAACTAAAGAGAAGATACCGGCAAGAAACTCAGTATTTTTTTTTACAATTGAAAGCTACACTTATTACTAATTTTGCACTAAGACACACAGTTAGTTTGTCAATTGTAAAATAAAAATTAAAAATAAATTATTGAAAAAAAAAATAAAATAAAAATAAAAAAGTATTTGTAAATTAAATTAAATTAACTGTGTAGGACTTACATGCGTCAACGGGCCCAATACTGACATTGATTGAGAAAATGTGTCATACTATATTTTTAAAATAATACAAAACACGCAAGTACAGGTGAGCAGACTAGGTAGTGATCCACACGTTCTTGTCATTCAAATACTCTTCTACATTGTAGTAGCCTTTTTTCAAAAGACAACGTTTGTCAAATGTCTTAAATTTGTATAAAGGTAACTCAACAATAACTTGAGGGAGTTTATTAAACATTTTTATACTTAAAGCAACAAATGAATTACCTATTTTATGTACCTAGTCTACGCTTAGGAACAGCAAGCTTGTTTTTATTTCTGGTGTTAATGCTATGATTGTCTGATTTTTTTGGAAAAGTATGCAAGTTTTTGTATACATGCATTAAACAGTCGAGAATGTATTGAGATGCGACTGTTAAGATGTTAATTTCCTTAAAAAATTCTTTCAGCGAGTCACGCGGTCCTAGCTTGTAAATGGCTCGGATGGCCCTCTTTTGTAATACAAAGATAGTTTGAATATCGGCCGCAGATCCCCATAACAGCAGACCATATGACATAACGCTGTGAAAATAGCTAAAATAAACCAATCTCGCTGTTTCCGCATCTGTTAAATACCTTATCTTTCTGACCGCATAAGCAGCCGAACTCAGTCTTCCAGCCAGGGTCGATATGTGGGGTGACCACTGTAATTTTGAGTCTAAAGTTATGCCAAGAAATATTGTGGAGTTAATAAGTTCAATGTGTTCATCATTCATTTTTATTATGGTATTGACCTGCCTTACATTAGGCATTGTAAACTTTATACATTTTGTTTTCTTGGCATTAAGCACAAGGTAATTAGATGTAAACCAATGAAGTATTTTATTAAGGGCATGATTAATTACATCAACATTGTCACTCTGTCTATCCGTTTTGAAAATAAGAGATGTATCATCAGCAAATAATACTATCTCACATAAGTCTTTTGTAAAAAAGGGCAGGTCATTAATATAAATTAAAAATAGTAATGGTCCCAATATCGAACCCTGGGGCACTCCCATGAATAAAGGAGCGCCAGAAGAGTTTGATCCGTTCACGCTGACTTTTTGAGTTCGGAAAGATATGAAAGCTTGCCTTTGTCCGAGAGCTAATAAGAAGTAAATAAGATCAAAGAGCAAAAGATCAGGTGACATTAGATAAGAACTCTCATTAAGATTTTCCTCATGTCACGTATGATAAAGAACGAGGACCGTAATCAGCTGTAATGGCAGATTTCATATTAATTTTGATCAAGAAGAATTTGGAGAAGACGAGTCAATTTATTCAAGTTTTATAACAGAAATTTAACCCTTCAGATACTTCGCCGTGAATGAGGAAGGCAACCCCAATGTAACCTGGTGGAACAGCCACGGCGCTCAATCAGGCTACATCGACTTCACGAACCCCGCAGCAGCCGAGTGGTGGTACGAACGTATCCTGGCGCTGAGGGTGAACCATGGCATTGACAGCTTCAAGTTCGACGCTGGAGAGAGCAGTTTTGCACCACAGGTATGAGTTTCATTATCCTTCAAAAAGCTTAATACTTTTATCTCTCAAAAGTAAACACAAAATTTTTTATTCACTCCTCAAAACACAACTATATGAGTTGGGCCAAAGTGGTCTACACATAGCTATAAGTAAGATACTGCTACTGTAACTAATTTGCTGAGTTTTTTACCAGTGTCTTCTCAGTAGATATAGGTTCCGAACCGGGAGTAGAATAACTTTGCATTATATTCAATGATGAATGATTTGAAAGTGACATAATGTGTACCTACTTGAATAAAGAAATATTTGATTAGATTTGATTTGAACCTGCGACCCGGGTCATAGAAAAAAAGCCTTCTTCACAATACAATTTGCGCCAGTGGATTTTTTGGAAAAAAACACGGGTTTGTGATCGCCGACTCGCATTAGCATGCTTGGTGATTAACCTAGAGGCCATAGTTAAATAGTCTGATGATTATGATGAGGAGGCAACCAAATGTTTCATGTTATTTCAGATATCTGTGCAGACGGGAGATATAGATTTGCAGCCCCACCATATTGTAGACTCTTACGTTAGGACCTGTGCCAGATTTGGGGATATGATTGAGATCCGAGCTGGATTTAGGTGAGACTTTGATATTATTGCTTATTACCGCGTATCTTCGGCAGCTACTATCAACCTAATCATATCAAAACCATCAGGAAACAATTTGCTGCCTTGAGGAATCTTTAATTACCTCTCGTATTTGGCGCTAAAGACTATTTATAATAATAATAATAATATTTGCTTTAAAAGATTACATTGATCCATTTTATTAGTTTATTACTAATCAAATTATAAGTATATACATACTAGTCCAAATTCAAATCTTTATTACATGTCACATGGGGTGAAAGTTGACGATCTTAAGGCTAACATGTTTGCTGTCCGTACTTTGCCTGCGCTTAGGACAAAAAGTATCCTGTATAGTCTAGTATGTCATCTTTCTTCCTAACAAATTTCTTCCAAACCCTTTCAATAACAGTTGTAGCGTGAAAGAGTAACGAACATACTCGACACTCGTACATCCAGTCATCCTGATCAGATGATGATAATCTGAACATCCATACAATCTTACAAACTTTCGTGTTTATTATAACGGAGGATGAAAGAAAATCAAACAAATCTTTTAAGTTATTTCTTAATAGCAATTAATAGGCCTTAATAGGCGGAGTTCGGTGAAAGTATACTTATAATAAGAGGGTTATTATAAGTATACTTTCACTCCGTAGGGCAAAGTGATTTATCGCTAGAACTGGAGCAGCCCGACTGGAGAAATACCTCCACCGTACAGAAGACCGCAGCCAAATAACAATCACTTCGGTGTTGTTGTGTTCCTGCGTGTGAGTAAGGTTTCCAGAGCTCTTGGGAGGTGCTACAATAACAAATTTATTATGCTACTTGTCGCCCTTAAGCTAGGACCAAGTGTAATATAAAAAAAAAGAAAAAAGTGAGTCCATCTTCAGAGAACCAAGGAAATCTACGTTACGCCAAATTCCATTCACAGGACCCAAGACCTCCCAGTCTGGGTGCGCATGGTTGACCGCGACTCCATCTGGGGCACCAACAACGGCCTCCCCACCATCATAACGACCACACTGCAGATGAACCTAAACGGATACCCCCTGGTGCTGCCTGACATGATCGGCGGCAACGGGTACAACCTGGAACACGAGCAAGCCGACCTGCCCACGAAGGAGCTGTTCATCCGGTGGGTGGAGGCCAACGCCTTCCTACCTGTTATGCAGTTCTCTTTCGCGCCGTGGAACTTCGATGACGAGGTATCCTCCTCTTTCGTCCGAGACCACGCTGAGTGTGGACGTGCTGTCGATTTATTTCTCGCAAAGTTAAATCAGTGCACTCTAATCTAACATCTATTTGTAGTACATATTAGTGAAATAACTGCTTGCAAATACTGGTAACCCCCGAAGCCGGGGCGGGTAGCAAGTAATTAATAAAAAACGGGTCAATCTATTTACGCCCCAATCCATTTGTTAAAGCGTTCGCCGCCTAAACCAAAATAAGTTAGCTGTATTAAGTATAGCTTTCCGCCCGCGGCTTCGCCCGCGTGGAATTCGTTTATATTGTGGTATAAAGCACAACATACATAATTCAATGTAAAATGATAGAAACTAAAAAAAGCGAAAAACTGTGAATAAAGATACAACAGCATGTAAGTAAATTAGTCGAAAAGTGCACCGAATAAGTGTATGAGCTACAGGTTAAAGCGCGAGATATCATTCCTCTTCTTACGTGTCTTAAAAAAACAACGTTACCATTTTTTTAAAAACACTTAGTGCCATCTGTCGCATACCTCAAGAACTATATAGCGTAAGCTATCATTCCACTTCTTACGTATTTAAAAAAACACCCAGCGCCATCTATCGCATACCACAAGACGATAAAACAAAACAGCGTCTTCTCCAATCCATCCATCAAGCAAACTATATTTTTGTTTTTTCCCTCGGGATTACCAATTTTTTCCGGGATAAAAAGTGCCCTATTATTTAATCCAGACTTATAACTTTACGTCTGTAAAATTTCAAAGCAATCGGTTTAGTAGTTACCTACGGCGTGAAAGGGGAACAAACAAACAAACTCACTTTCCGATTTATAATATTAGTAAGGATTTAAAACGTTAATTTACTTTTGATCTGATCAGATTCTGAAGCTGATCAAAAACTGGATTTCCTTGAGTGTTTCCATTAAAAACAAATCTTCTCTTTCAGACCGTTGAGATCAGTCGCAAATACACGACTTTGCACGCGGAGTACGCCGACACCATCGTGGCTGCCATGGAAGCCTCCGTGAGGGACGGCACCCCTGTCAACCCTCCCATCTGGTGGTTGGACCCCACCGACGAAGACGCTCTAGCAGTTTGGGATGGTAAAGATCAGTTATAATAGCTGATCACACTGTCGCATTTCTATATTTTAAAGAAACATACAAATCTGCTGCTTTTGCAGCGTGGGACATAAACCCGAGATGATCTTCCAACTGAGCTAAGAGCAAGTTTTAATGATACTCAAGTAGCTTTTGCACTTGTGTTACAGAAATCAAAAACAACGACAACACCCACACTCGAGACAATATAAAAAAGTTAGTATCCCATATTGACTCGACCGGCGATTGAACCCGGGACCTCAGAGATGGCGCGACGCCAAAGTCCCGCCAACTCGCCTCTCGGCTACGGAGGTCGTCAATTAAGGAACTGCAAGTTTTTACCTTGATATGCTGTTCACCATTTGTTGTAAATACCTACGGTCAGATTAGGCAGCCTCCTTTCCTCAAGTCGGTTCAAACTATGAAATATAATTCTGCATCGCCTTTTCAGAATTCCTTCTCGGTGAGAAGATCCTAGCAGCGCCGGTGCTCGAAGAAGGCGCGGTGTCCAGGGACATCTACCTACCCACAGGCTCTTGGCGCGACGGCGTGACAGGCGAGTTGGTGCAGGGCCCAGTCTGGCTCATCGACTACCCCGCCCCCCTCGACACGCTGCCCTACTTCACCCTGGAAGATTAAGTCGAGACCTTGAGAAGGGGTCTTGGGAGTTCCTAATTGATAAGCTTTAAAATAAAGTCGTTGTTTTCACTCGTGTGTTTATTAATTTGCTTATTGTATTCATTGCCTTGATGAAAAGTATCATCCCTACCAATATTATAAATGCGAAAGTAACTCTGTCTGTCTGTTACGCTTTCCTGCTAAAACCTTACAACCGATTTTGATGAAATTTTGGTATAGGTATACGATGAACCTCAAGAACGGACATAGGCTATTTTTTGTTAAAAAATAAGGGTGGGGGGAATGGGGGTAACACCGACCTTGGAAGGATGTAGTCCACGAACGAAGTCACGGGCACGGCTAGTAAATGATAATGGAGTATCTAACTAAATTACATGTAATAGTTCGAGTGTAAAAGATTAACAATCATTATAATATAGCGGCTGACTGCAACTTTGATAGCATTTATTTATTTATATAATAATAATAATAAATAAATAAATAAATATTGGACAGCATCACATACATTGCTCTGATTCTGTGGTAAGTAGCTAAAGCACTTGTGTTACGGAAATCAGAAACAACGACGGTACCACAACACCTAGACCCGAGGCAATACAGAAAAGTTAGTTTCCCATATTGACCCGACCGGGGATCAAACCCGGGACCTCAGAGATGGCGCGACGACAGAGTCCAGCTCGCTCTCCTCACGGCTACGGAGGTCGTCAATAGTTAATATATACTAGTAGGATTCTTCTAAAGTACAGTTAAACGCATGCCACACTACATACTTATTTTGGACTTTGCACCGCCCATATCTCGTGCGCTTAAGAACTAATATCGAACGGCAAGTGTACCTCGACGTGTGGTCGACTGTACCATAACCCATATCTTAATATGGTATTTATATTTCCTGTTAATATTTTCTCAATAAATATTTTGCACGGCCGCACCCGTTCCTCGATATTTATATATATATATTTTTATATTTCCTCTACCTAAAGATTGTCTGGAAGAGATTGCTTTCTAGCAATAAGACCGCCTAAATTGTACTTAATTATGTCTGTAAAACCAATTTCTGTACATTTTTCTATGCAATAAAATGTATCTATCTATCTATCTATAACCCATTTACAAACCGTATCAATCAATGACAAATATTAGTACGAGTTATAAATACTGTCATGAGATCAGAGTAAGGATTGTGTCAATGTTACTATGTACCTACATACGCTAGTATTGCTGCTGACAAGGAAATGTACGTCCTCATAATTTGAGCTGGCACTTCGGCACACCTTACATCTAGGTAATCCAGGTGTAAGTGCGTTATCTGACTAGCTCGGAGCTGCTACATACGAGTCTACGTAGGTACCCTTTTGTCTATGGCAAAGATCTGAGGGAGAATTGTGTTTAACCAGGTACTTACGCCAGTATTGCTTGAAAAGTATTTATATCCTTATAATTTTAGCTAGCACTTTCGCACAAAAATATCCCACACCATTCATTCAAGGTGATCCAGATTATAAGTCTGTTATCTGACTAGCTCCGAGTCGCTAGATACGAGTAGGTATACTTAAGTACCTTTTTGATTTGGCAAAGATCCGTGGGAGAATTGTGCTAAGGTAACCAGATACTTACACCAGTATTTCTTCAAAAGTACGTCCTTATAATTGTACCTGGCACTTTCGCACAAAAATAGCCCACACCATTCATTCAGGTGATCCAGGTTGTAAGTTCGTTATGTGACTAGCTCAAACCTGCAGCACTTTGGCACAAAAATAACCTACACCTTTCATCCATGTGATTTAAGAGCAGCTAGATATACTTACCCTATTGTCTTTTGCTAGATATACGTACCTACATTGTATGCCAGAATTATTATAAAGTTTGCAAGGGTCTTTAGCCAGGTACGAGATGACAATAATGGTGCTTTGAACTACTAACTAAGCCCCACAAAACCTGCCCCCCTTGGCTTTTGATGAGTCTGAAAATAAGAGCTAAGTCTGGTCACCAAGCTCCGTGTCTCGTTTATAGTAGAGCGGCTACAGGAGATTTACAACTCACATGCGCACTGCTAAGGCCACCTTTTGGTAGACCAATGAATAAATCTCAACATAATTTGGAATCGTGGTTGTCGACGTCTGGCCTTCCCGAGCTAGGTAAGGTTTTCGATTCTTTGTTATCTTTCAACATAAACTTTATACATCGTCACCATAATTCGCTCTAATCTGTGGGGTTTACTGGTAGAGAATAATGCCTGGTTCCAATATTTGAAAATCGGTCAGTTCTAGTTACGAAGTAATAAATTATACGAAGCGTAAGCAAAAATCGACTACCAGACGACTAATGGCAGCTGATATAGAAAGTAATTTGAAATTAGAATTAACGACTCGTAGAAAAACGGTTAACATTTTTTACACATTTCGAATCGTAAAATATTGGAATCTGGCATTAGTCCAACATGGCGCTCGCCAGATGTTGCCTAGTAGCAACGCAACTTAATCAGGATTAACTTGAGATGTCAATTGGGAACCGCACTTTACATTTCCACAATCTTATCAACTCAGTTCTGATCCAAATCGATATGGGATGGCAGAACTTCCAGATTAGATATCTGAGTTTCGACATTCGAGAACATTTGAGATAAATGAGTCACACGGTTCAGTGAAGCCGCAAAGTGCACAAGATGGCGGTGTGGAGGTCGTTCCTGAGTAAGACTTGACAAATATTACGTAATATATCAAAATAGTATTCAAAGAAAACCCTTTTTAGTTCCCGAGCACATTTTCAACCCTTTAATAAGTTAGATTACGTCAGAACTTCAATTCGCGGGTGATTTTACATACCTACCGACATTATGCGACAGTAAAAAATATACCTGACTTACCTACTTGAAAAACGATTTCTACTCATACATTATCAAGTGCTAGCAAATTTGATTCTACAAAACACCAAATGGGATTCGGAAACGCAAGTTTGAGTCATAAAAATGGCTGATGTGTTTATGTAAGATAGTCACATGGTGGTAAAGGTAAAGCTGAGGTTTACCTATTTTTACGTTTTATATAAAATTAGGTAATAACAAGGTAAGCAAGTAACAGATATTAAATTAAATCTTCTTGTTACTAAGAAAACCACGTCAACCCAATTACCTAATCGAAAACGTTAACTTTACGCGCCGGAATTTCAGAAAAGCAGACTTTAATAACTGCAGACATGCATTTTTCCGAAAATAAGTCTTACACATAGTACAGAGTTAGGCTAACTATTTTACACATACCCAGTTAGTTAGACTACTATAAAAAAGCATAAGTACTATAACAAAGATCTAATTGTTCTCACAGGATCATACTTTAATGAAATAGAAATAGAATAGAAAATATCTTTATTCATGTAAGCTTCACAAAAGCACTTATGAATAGTCAGTACAAATAAAGTATTCTACCGCCGTGTTCGGAATGTTGATCATGTCGAGAAGAACCGGCAAGAAACTCGACACTGTGCCAATGTTATTGACTGCAACACCAGTGGTCTATGTAACCTATAGTTCCAAGTAGGTATTTCGTATTTTGCTGTACCTACTTTAGAACATTCAGTAATACTAAATTTGTAGAATCCATTACAAAATAAAACACTTTAATCACATATCTTCCTATCGACACATCAATTTCCTGGAATCTTCTATGGAAGAATTTTGTAAAGGGCAATTTACACTAAAATCACTGAGCAAAAAAATAATTCACTTAAAATTATTTTTAAGAAATGGACGAAGAGTTAAGTGTTTTTTTTGTGTTACTTTCAGCATTGATGACGCTAGCTGCGCGCGCGCACCCCGCACTGGTGTCGCCGGCCGCGCGCGCCGATGACGTCACACTCTCTCTAGAACCCCTCCTCACTGGAGGCTTCGACGTGGTCTTGATCGATTCAGGTAAATTATAAAGGGAATATTTAATTGGTAGGTAACAGTGAATTTACTGACGGCCGTCAAATTTACAGTATCCATACTAATATTAATCAATACGAAAGTAACTCTGCCTGTCTGTTTGTCTGTCTGGCTTGCACGCCTGAACCACTGAACCGATTTTGGTGAAATTTGGTATACGTTGAACCTCTAGAACGGACATAGGCTACTTTTTATTTTGAAAATCAGTGAGGACGCGGGTAATACCGCCCTTGAGTGTTTATATGGGAAATTTTACGTATATTTTTGATATTATTTTTGTTTACTTTTCGGTCTGTACTTCTTCCTTACTGACTCTATTACTTAGGCACATAATTGTTGATGCTCTATTTTTTCCCTATCTGATTTTTTTCCTTCCTTGATCACTGAAAAACCGCAACACAGTATAAGATAATGATAGTGCATTGACATGTCAACGTAACGTCATGATGTTTTATACCTATACTAGCGACCCGCGCCGGCTTCGCACGGATAAATACTTAGATTTAATGGCTTTTCTATTTTTTATTGAAAATAAAAACCTTCCTCTTGAATCACTCTATCTATTAAAAAAACCGCATCAAAATCCGTTGTGTAGTTTTAAAGATTTAAGCATACAAAGGGGTATAGGGACAGAAAAGTCAAAGTCAAAGTCAAAGTCAATATTTTTTATTCACATAGATTACATTAGTAATACTTATGAATAGTCTCTATATAAAGCAAATGAAGCTACCTCCGGTTCGGAACCTATAACTAAAGAGAAGATACCGGCAAGAAACTCAGTAGTTTTTTTTACAAATGGAAGCTAAACTTATTACTAATTTTGCACTAAGACACACAGTTAGTTTGTCAATTGTAAAATAAAAATTAAAAATTAATTATTGAAAAAAAATATAAAAAAATAAATAAAACAAAAGTATATATTTGTAAAATAAATGAAATTAACTGTAGGACTTACATGCGTCATCGTGGCCCAATACTGACATTGATTGAGAAAATGTGTCATAGTATATTTTTAAAATAATATAAAACACGCAAGTACAGGCGATCAGACTAGGTAGTGATCCACACGTCCTTATCATTCAAATAATCTTCTACTTTGTAGTAGCCTTTATTCAAAAGACAACGTTTGATAAATGACTTAAATTTGTATAAAGGTAACTCAACAATAACTTGAGGGAGTTTATTAAACATTTTTATGCTTAAAGCAACAAATGAATTACCTATTTTATGTAGTCTACGCTTAGGAACAGCAAGCTTGTTTTTATTTCTGGTGTTAATGCTATGATTGTCTGATTTTTTAGGAATAGTATGCAAGTTTTTGTATACATGCATTAAACAGTCGAGAATGTATTGAGATGCGACTGTTAAGATGTTAATTTCCTTAAATAATTCTTTCAGCGAGTCACGCGGTCCTAGCTTGTAAATGGCTCGGATGGCCCTCTTTTGTAATACAAAGATAGTTTGAATATCGGCCGCAGATCCCCATAACAGCAGACCATATGACATAACGCTATGAAAATAGCTAAAATAAACCAATCTCGCTGTTTCCACATCTGTTAAATACCTTATCTTTCTGACCGCATAAGCAGCCGAACTCAGTCTTCCAGCCAAGGTCGATATATGGGGTGACCACTGTAATTTTGAGTCTAAAGTTATGCCAAGAAATATTGTGGAGTTAATAAGTTCAATGTGTTCATCATTCATTTTTATTATGGTATTGACCTGCCTTACATTAGGCATTGTAAACTTTATACATTTTGTTTTCTTGGCATTAAGCACAAGGTTATTAGATGTAAACCAATGAAGTATTTTATTAAGGGCATGATTAATTACATCAACATTGTCACTCTGTCTATCCGTTTTGAAAATAAGAGATGTATCATCAGCAAATAATACTATCTCACATAAGTCTTTTGTAAAAAAGGGCAGGTCATTAATATAAATTAAAAATAGTAATGGTCCCAATATCGAACCCTGGGGCACTCCCATGAATAAAGGAGCGCCAGAAGAGTTTGATCCGTTCACGCTGACTTTTTGAGTTCGGTCAGACAGATGGGATTGAATAAGACTAAGTGATTTGTTCAAAACACCATAATGCCGCAGCTTCAATTCCATTGTTTTATGATCCACACAATCAAACGCTTTTGATAAATCACAGAAAACACCTATGACATCCTGCTTATTATCCCATGCATCAAACACATGCTTGATGAGAGCCACTCCCGCATCAGTTGTGGATGCCTTTAGTAAATCCATATTGATTTTTATGGAATAACCTGTTAACTGAAAAATGAGAGAGTATCTGATTAAATATAATTTTTTCAAATATTTTACTAAATGCAGGTAAAATGGATATGGGTCTAAAATTCGATGGGTCACTTTTATCGCCGCTTTTAAATAAAGGTATAATTTTACTGATCTTCATTAAATTTGGAAACTGACCTTCATCGATACATTTATTAGATATAAAAGCCAATTGAGGTGCAATATAATGTATGATATTTTTCAGTACTTCTACTGAAAGACCCCACAAATCCTCAGATTTTTTCACATTAAGCTCCCTGAATGCTTTCAAAATTGTCCTATAATTAATATAATCTAAGTTGAAGGGGGTTATGCACTCATCCACATGTGATTTGAGCAGCGACTATGTAGTGATAACGGTGTGACATGAAATGAAACTGAGAGTACCAATGCATCAGAAATAATCCATCTGTTCTCCCGTACCAGGCTTTATGAGCGTGACAGAAATACTATTTTTTATTACTCTTTCGAACATGTTGTATTATAAAATACTGTGAACATGTTTGCTTTATGTAACGGATCCTACTGAAAATCCAATCAAACTCCGCTAACTAAATTAAAATCAATCAATCACATATAAGCCCATATTTCTTTATTCAAGTAACACTTAATAATTTTGAAACTTCATTGAATACAATGCAAAGTGACTTCTTCTACCTACTAGTAAGGTACTGCTACTGTAACAAATCTACCGAGTTTCTTACCGGTGTCTTGTCGGTAGATATAGGTTCCAAACTGGCAGTAGAATCACTTTGTATTGTATACAATGACGATTCAAAAGTGTTACATGTAACCTACTTAAATAAATGAAAATTTGACTTTGACTTTGACCAGCAGTCACAGCAGACACGGCTGATGATGTCGTAGGCGGGTACGAGAATTTGCTAGAAAGATACTAATCAATCTGCTCCCTGATACTCAGACGTCCACTTAAACGCGGAATATGTATGGCTGCTCAATCAGCAATTACCATAACAATACAACAAACGTAAAGTGTGCAATGAAATCAATGGACTCGTTCAAATGTGATGTAATCAATAAACGCTCCAATTAGTTCGCGTATAGTACCTACTCGAAAGAATTAATGAGAATTGTTTACCTACGTTCTTTTGTTACAGGAACACTTTGGTCCGATTTATCAAAGCCGTAAAACTTTGTTTAAATTTCAAAGCAATTATATAGTTAACTGGTTTTGTTTTACGATAAAAGTGAACTGTTTTAAGTCACTTCTTGAGGTTTTGTGAAATAAGTGGGTCATCGAATAGTAGGTACCAACTAGAAAAAAACTAGAAAATCAAAACGGATGATAATATGGATCTGTCTGTCTGTTCAATCTGTATTATCTATGAATTTATCTTCGATTATTTACCTAGATTTATGAAGGTCATTTGTTCATAAACAAGATGTCCCTATGTTCTTACAACATGGGGAATTCATATCAAAATAAATTTTAAAGTTGGCACTAAATCTAAGAATCTAAAAACTGGTCCCATTAAAGAATTATGCGCAGGGTCTATGTCTCCATGAGCTGGAGTGTGTGTTTGTTTGTTTGGACACACTTATGTCAGGAAGTAATAGTTCTAATGGAAAAAAGTTTTTGTTTTGGATGATAAATGGCCTTTTCATTGTGTCGAGGAAGGCTTTAGGCTATGTAACAAAACGCTGCCACCATAGGGTCGAAGAATCAGTGGAAAGAAAGTAAAAGACGAGCGTAGTCCACGCACGAAGCCGCGGCGGGATGCTAAATTAGAATATCAGGCTAACAAATTCCGACCTCCGTAACTTTGGCTTCGCGCCATGTCTGAGGTCCCTGGTTAGATCCACGTTCGAGTCAATATGGGATACGAACATTTCTATGTTATCTCGGGTCTGGGTGTCGTGGTACCGTCATTGTTTCTGATTTCTGCAACACAAGTGCTTAAGCTACTTAGCACAGAATCAGAGCAATGTTTGTGATGTTGTCCAATATTTAGCTTTTGATTTCGAAAATCAACCTTTTTTTCATTATATTACACTTCAAGATCTACCTCATCCCTTTTTTTTTTTTTTCGGGGGGAAATGCTTAATGCACCGTACCGCCACCCCGAGGGAGGGTGACGGCGTGTGTGGGACTCCCACCTTCCTACCATCCTCGGACTACCCACTAAAACCCCCCGGTTGGACCCTCATCGCCTAAGTGGCGGCGCTATGGGAAATCGGCTCAGCCTTTACTTCCACAGCGCCGCCGGCGGAATAGCCACTTACGTGGCTCCGTCTACTCCCCCCATTGTGTTGGAGGGGATCCTGGGGATGGACGAGCCAACGGGACCATCCTCACCTCGCAGTGGAGACTAGTGCAATGCCAGCTGAAGGTGCCCTCACACCATCAACCGGCCAGCCCCCACGCGGTAACTGGGCGCGGTCATACTGACGCCGCGCCCTCAGCCGCTGTCTTTTGCGGCAGGCGGGAGCGGAAGGGTCATCCTCCCGCTCTCTCTCTGCGCCCTCCTTCTGCGACATGACGTCCTCGCAGAAGGAGGCCATCCCGTCCCATGCCGTCACACTCCCGAGCATAGCCTCGACTATGCTGGGGAGTGAGAGATTCGGCCCCACCAGAGCGCGTAACGCTGCGCGCTGGGCATCCCAGGCGGGGCACACTAACATTGTGTGCTCCGCCGAATCCTCCGCCGCGCCACAGTTGGAGCACGACGAAGTCTTATAACGCCCGATGCGGTGCAGGTACTGCCCAAAACAGCCGTGGCCGGACAGCACCTGCACCAAACGGAATGTCAAAAATCCCGATTTGCGCTCGAGCCAGCGAATTATTGCTGGCCCGAGCGCATCAAGGGTCCACCGACCCGACGAAGCCACTCGCAGAGACTCCGCCCAACGCCGGACCATTTCTTTGTGCGCCTCTCTGCGCACACGCAACAGGTCCTCCGGGTAAAAGCGCTACCCGGAGGCCTTTCTTAGGGCTTGCCAGTGATAGGTCCTTGCCAATGCCTGGGCCTCTTCCTCCCATGGCGGTGTCCCAGCGAGTGCGCACGCCGCATCAAAACCAACTGTGCGGTATGCTCTGCACACTCGCTGGGCGATAGCTCGTTGAGGGCGCCTCAAAAATCTTTTGTTCTCCCGAATGTGGTAATGAGGTCCTAGCTTAAGGGTGACAAGTACAGGATAATAAATCTGTTACTGGACTTGTCGCCCTTACCTTGAAGGCTTGACCCCTGCTACTAATGTAGCACCCCTGAGGAGCTCTGGAAACTTTACTCACACGCAGGAACACAACAACTCCGAAATGATTGTTATTTGGCTGCGGTTTTCTGTAAGGTGACGGTATTTCACAAGTCGGGCTGCTCCAGTTCGAGCGATAAATCACTATGCCCTTCCTCTCTTGAACCTTGACCTGTCAATTTTCAGATGACAGCCGCAATGTACTCGCTCACATTGGGAGGACTCTCTTCTCGCCCTACACCATGGAACAGGTGGAGGGCGGCGTGGATGTTCAGATCAACAACGTGAACCTGACCGTCAGGACGCTGTACGATGCTGACGCCGACGCCAAGGGAATCAAGATCAGCTGGCACTACCCTGGGCATACTAGATTGGAAGACTGCATCGCTTTTGGTAAGTGTAAGGAACGTATGTTCCTTTCCTAAAAATGGAATTATGTGTTATCTACTAGGGGACCAAGGTCCAACTACCAATCTTAGTTTGTTGTAGGTATATATAGTTAGTGGCGACGAAAACTCTGACATCGCGATGTAGGCTCGATGTATTGATTGGCTAATCGCACATTACGTATGGGACGTTGTCCACTATGCCAATTCGGCTGACGCTGTATTTGGGTCGTCTTGTAGGTTATGTCGTAGGTCCACACAGTAAGTCACAACGAGTTTCCAAAGCTAGCTGACCCCTTCCAGAACGAAAGAGCTGTTTAATTCCCAGCACGCGGTTTACATGCGCCCCTTGATCTCCCCAGAAGTTTGGTGAAGAAAGAAAGAAAAACATTTATTGGCACACACATTGAAGCACAATTACAAACACATGAGAAATATTGAACAGGGACAGTGCAGCCAATAAAGTCCCAGCCTCAGCATGATGAAGATGAAAAGGCCATCTGAGGCCATCATCATATGTCCGTTAGAAAAAAAAAGTTTTAACAGCCCGCGTTGTTTCTCAGAATAGGACTACGTACTGTACTACATTTTTAATAAAATCGAAAAGCGTATTCATGACAATGATTGATCTTTATATTTGTGAGTTCCGACTCGTGTTTAGCATCTTATTCGCAGCCAAGTGCGGTTGTGTATTAAAAACTATGTGGTACCGTCGTTGCTTCTGCGACACAATTGCTGTACTACCGTACCACATAATCAGAGTAATGTAGGTGATATTGTTCAATTTCAATTTCTTTTAAAGTCTTAAGGTACTACTACTAGATAATGAAATGAAATGATTTGAAATGAAATGATTTATTTCTGCAAGTGGATTTACAATAAGTATGATAATCATGATGAGAGCTGATAATATCGTGCCAAATCACAAAAGTAAGCTATTCATTAGTTATTTTGATGGATTGATTACAAGGATAGTTACCTAAAAGTCATTGAGTTGACAAAATAAAATGAGGTTTCACAATATCTGAAAATGTTCTATATTGCCTTTTCTTCAAGCGAAGAATTTGCTTTGAGAAAGACAGCCGCGTGTGGCGCCATGGGAATATAGTAAAACTATAATCTGCTACGGATTCCGAGTAGCCTAACTTTCAAGATATTTTAATCAAGAAATGACTGATGAATTGTTATTAACATTTATATACTTTATAATGATAATGTCCCGAGTTCAATTCTTGGTCAAACCGATTAAGGAAACTAACTTTCCCGAATTTCCCAGAGTCTGGTTGTATTACCAGTGAACGTATTATGAGAAGAGCTTAGTTTGGGACAAGTGGATAGGTGAGATTGTCTGGCGCGTTTATTTATTTAATTTGAGATAGCTGAACTGAAAGTGATCTACCATTTATTGTTAAACTTTTCATTATATCATGACTTCATGCCTTCATCCTAGGCGCAAAGCAGTGGTACGCCGGACCCATGCAGATAGACCAACTATACCCGATCCAAAACGCTCCCCGGACCTACTCAGCATACGTCTCCAGTGAGACTGACAACGCAGCCATCGTCGAGAGATACTGGCTCAACTCCGCCGGAGAGTACATTTACGTCCACCCAGACGTGCCGCTCTTCGTGGACTACAACCAATTGCTGACCAACCACCTCTGCTTAGGCGCGCAAATCGACGGACCATACTCTTCCAGAAGACAACACACCTCGCTATCCTACGATATTTGGATACTCTCAGACGTGAAAGCAGCGCACAAGCACGCCGTCGCAAACTATTTAGGGAAGCCATCAGATGTCCCTGACTTTAGAATGGTCCAGTACCCAATCTGGTCGAGTTGGGCGCAGTACTCCAGAGATATCAACGGGAGCAACCTTATCGATTTCGCACAGCAAATCCGGCAGTATGGCTTCAACGACTCCCAATTCGAGGTTGACGATAAGTGGGAGACGTGCTACGGGTCTCTGACGGTTGACACCAACAAGTTCCCTAACTTTACGCATTTTGTTGAGGAAGTGAAGAAGTTGGGATACAGAGTTACGCTGTGGGTGCATCCCTTCATCAACAACGATTGCGACCCTTGGTATAGCGAAGCGCTTAGCAAAGGGTGAGTTTTAATTCTATCACTCGTTATAAAAAAACCTGAAACATTTAGTATTGCAGAAAAATTGTATCTCCCCTTGCGATGCGGGAATTGAACCCACGACCTTCACGTATCGCGCGTGCTGCTCTTACCAACCGAGCTAACCGCAAGTTGTCGTAGGCGATGAAATTTTTCTGCTGTATCAACCGTTAGCCTCCGGTAAGTGCCCTCTGCCGAATATGTTTAGAACTACATACTTATCGGCCCATGGTACATTCGTTGCAGAAATGTTTGAAAACCACGGAATCGAAGACACCTGGCATCTTAATCGAATTTATTATTTTTATAGTACTAAACGCCGTACTAGCGAACTTTAAATATTAGAAACAGAAAAATTGTATCTCCCCTTGCGATGCGGGAATTGAACCCACGACTTTCACGTATCGCGCGTGCTGCTCTTACCAACTGAGCTAACCGCAAGTTATCGTAGGCGATGAAATTTTTCTGCTGTATCAACCGTTAGCCTCCGGTAAGTGCCCTCTGCCGAATATGTTTAGAACTACATACTTAACTAGTACGGCGTTTAGTACTATAAAAATAATAAAATCGATTTAGTATTGCGTCTAAAACGGTCCTAGTTTCTATCAAAAAATTGTTGAAACCCATTTTTCATTCAATCTTGAAAGTCAAAGTCAAAGTCAATCTTTTTTATTCACATAGATTACATTAGTAATACTTATGAATAGTCTTTATATAAAGCAAATGAAGCTACCTCCGGTTCGGAACCTATAACTAAAGAGAAGATACCGGCAAGAAACTCAGTAGTTTTTTTTACAAATGAAAGCTACACTTATTACTAATTTTGCACTAAGACACACAGTTAGTTTGTCAATTGTAAAATAAAAATTAAAAATAAATTATTGAAAAAAAAAAAAAATAAAAATAAAAAAGTATTTGTAAATTAAATTAAATTAACTGTGTAGGACTTACATGCGTCAACGGGCCCAATACTGACATTGATTGAGAAAATGTGTCATACTATATTTTTAAAATAATACAAAACACGCAAGTACAGGTGAGCAGACTAGGTAGTGATCCACACGTTCTTGTCATTCAAATACTCTTCTACATTGTAGTAGCCTTTTTTCAAAAGACAACGTTTGTCAAATGTCTTAAATTTGTATAAAGGTAACTCAACAATAACTTGAGGGAGTTTATTAAACATTTTTATACTTAAAGCAACAAATGAATTACCTATTTTATGTACCTAGTCTACGCTTAGGAACAGCAAGCTTGTTTTTATTTCTGGTGTTAATGCTATGATTGTCTGATTTTTTTGGAAAAGTATGCAAGTTTTTGTATACATGCATTAAACAGTCGAGAATGTATTGAGATGCGACTGTTAAGATGTTAATTTCCTTAAAAAATTCTTTCAGCGAGTCACGCGGTCCTAGCTTGTAAATGGCTCGGATGGCCCTCTTTTGTAATACAAAGATAGTTTGAATATCGGCCGCAGATCCCCATAACAGCAGACCATATGACATAACGCTGTGAAAATAGCTAAAATAAACCAATCTCGCTGTTTCCACATCTGTTAAATACCTTATCTTTCTGACCGCATAAGCAGCCGAACTCAGTCTTCCAGCCAGGGTCGATATGTGGGGTGACCACTGTAATTTTGAGTCTAAAGTTATGCCAAGAAATATTGTGGAGTTAATAAGTTCAATGTGTTCATCATTCATTTTTATTATGGTATTGACCTGCCTTACATTAGGCATTGTAAACTTTATACATTTTGTTTTCTTGGCATTAAGCACAAGGTAATTAGATGTAAACCAATGAAGTATTTTATTAAGGGCATGATTAATTACATCAACATTGTCACTCTGTCTATCCGTTTTGAAAATAAGAGATGTATCATCAGCAAATAATACTATCTCACATAAGTCTTTTGTAAAAAAGGGCAGGTCATTAATATAAATTAAAAATAGTAATGGTCCCAATATCGAACCCTGGGGCACTCCCATGAATAAAGGAGCGCCAGAAGAGTTTGATCCGTTCACGTTGACTTTTTGAGTTCGGAAAGATATGAAAGCTTGCCTTTGTCCGAGAGCTAATAAGAAGTAAATAAGATCAAAGAGCAAAAGCTCAGGTGACATTAGATAAGAACTCTCATTAAGATTTTCCTCATGTCACGTATGATAAAGAACGAGGACCGTAATCAGCTGTAATGGCAGATTTCATATTAATTTTGATCAAGAAGAATTTGGAGAAGACGAGTCAATTTATTCAAGTTTTATAACAGAAATTTAACCCTTCAGATACTTCGCCGTGAATGAGGAAGGCAACCCCAATGTAACCTGGTGGAACAGCCACGGCGCTCAATCAGGCTACATCGACTTCACGAACCCCGCAGCAGCCGAGTGGTGGTACGAACGTATTCTGGCGCTGAGGGTGAACCATGGCATTGACAGCTTCAAGTTCGACGCTGGAGAGAGCAGTTTTGCACCACAGGTATGAGTTTCATTATCCTTCAAAAAGCTTAATACTTTTATCTCTCAAAAGTAAACACAAAATTTTTTATTCACTCCTCAAAACACAACTATATGAGTTGGGCCAAAGTGGTCTACACATAGCTATAAGTAAGATACTGCTACTGTAACTAATTTGCTGAGTTTCTTACCAGTGTCTTCTCAGTAGATATAGGTTCCGAACCGGGAGTAAAATAACTTTGCATTATATTCAATGATGAATGATTTGAAAGTGACATAATGTGTACCTACTTGAATAAAGAAATATTTGATTAGATTTGATTTGAACCTGCGACCCGGGTCATAGAAAAAAAGCCTTCTTCACAATACAATTTGCGCCAGTGGATTTTTTGGAAAAAAACACGGGTTTGTGATCGCCGACTCGCATTAGCATGCTTGGTGATTAACCTAGAGGCCATAGTTAAATAGTCTGATGATTATGATGAGGAGGCAACCAAATGTTTCATGTTATTTCAGATATCTGTGCAGACGGGAGATATAGATTTGCAGCCCCACCATATTGTAGACTCTTACGTTAGGACCTGTGCCAGATTTGGGGATATGATTGAGATCCGAGCTGGATTTAGGTGAGACTTTAATATTATTGCTTATTACCGCGTATCTTCGGCAGCTACTATCTAGGTTGATAGTAGCTGCCGAAGATCATATCAAAACCATCAGGAAACAATTTGCTGCCTTGAGGAATCTTGAATTACCTCTCGTATTTGGCGCTAAAGACTATTTATAATAATAATAATAATATTTGCTTTAAAAGATTACATTGATCCATTTTATTAGTTTATTACTAATCAAATTATAAGTATATACATACTAGTCCAAATTCAAATCTTTATTACATGTCACATGGGGTGAAAGTTGACGATCTTAAGGCTAACATGTTTGCTGTCCGTACTTTGCCTGCGCTTAGGACAAAAAGTATCCTGTATAGTCTAGTATGTCATCTTTCTTCCTAACAAATTTCTTCCAAACCCTTTCAATAACAGTTGTAGCGTGAAAGAGTAACGAACATACTCGACACTCGTACATCCAGTCATCCTGATCAGATGATGATAATCTGAACATCCATACAATCTTACAAACTTTCGTGTTTATTATAACGGAGGATGAAAGAAAATCAAACAAATCTTTTAAGTTATTTCTTAATAGCAATTAATAGGCCTTAATAGGCGGAGTTCGGTGAAAGTATACTTATAATAAGAGGGTTATTATAAGTATACTCTCACTCCGTAGGGCAAAGTGATTTATCGCTAGAACTGGAGCAGCCCGACTGGAGAAATACCTCCACCGTACAGAAGACCGCAGCCAAATAACAATCACTTCGGTGTTCTTGTGTTCCTGCGTGTGAGTAAGGTTTCCAGAGCTCTTGGGAGGTGCTACAATAACAAATTTATTATGCTACTTGTCGCCCTTAAGCTAGGACCAAGTGTAATATAAAAAAAAAGAAAAAAGTGAGTCCATCTTCAGAGAACCAAGGAAATCTACGTTACGCCAAATTCCATTCACAGGACCCAAGACCTCCCAGTCTGGGTGCGCATGGTTGACCGCGACTCCATCTGGGGCACCAACAACGGCCTCCCCACCATCATAACGACCACACTGCAGATGAACCTAAACGGATACCCCCTGGTGCTGCCTGACATGATCGGCGGCAACGGGTACAACCTGGAACACGAGCAAGCCGACCTGCCCACGAAGGAGCTGTTCATCCGGTGGGTGGAGGCCAACGCCTTCCTACCTGTTATGCAGTTCTCTTTCGCGCCGTGGAACTTCGATGACGAGGTATCCTCCTCTTTCGTCCGAGACCACGCTGAGTGTGGACGTGCTGTCGATTTATTTCTCGCAAAGTTAAATCAGTGCACTCTAATCTAACATCTATTTGTAGTACATATTAGTGAAATAACTGCTTGCAAATACTGGTAACCCCCGAAGCCGGGGCGGGTAGCAAGTAATTAATAAAAAACGGGTCAATCTATTTACGCCCCAATCCATTTGTTAAAGCGTTCGCCGCCTAAACCAAAATACGTTAGCTGTATTAAGTATAGCTTTCCGCCCGCGGCTTCGTCCGCGTGGAATTAGTTTATATTGTGGTATAAAGCACAACATACATAATTCAATGTAAAATGATAGAAACTAAAAAAAGCGAAAAACTGTGAATAAAGATACAACAGCATGTAAGTAAATTAGTCGAAAAGTGCACCGAATAAGTGTATGAGCTACAGGTTAAAGCGCGAGATATCATTCCTCTTCTTACGTGTCTTAAAAAAACAACGTTACCATTTTTTAAAAAACACTTAGTGCCATCTGTCGCATACCTCAAGAACTATATAGCGTAAGCTATCATTCCACATCTTACGTATTTAAAAAAACACCCAGCGCCATCTATCGCATACCACAAGACGATAAAACAAAACAGCGTCTTCTCCAATCCATCCATCAAGCAAACTATATTTTTGTTTTTTCCCTCGGGATTACCAATTTTTTCCGGGATAAAAAGTGCCCTATTATTTAATCCAGACTTATAACTTTACGTCTGCAAAATTTCAAAACAATCGGTTTAGTAGTTACCTACGGCGTGAAAGGGGAACAAACAAACAAACTCACTTTCCGATTTATAATATTAGTAAGGATTTAAAACGTTAATTTACTTTTGATCTGATCAGATTCTGAAGCTGATCAGAAACTGGATTTCCTTGAGTGTTTCCATTAAAAACAAATCTTCTCTTTCAGACCGTTGAGATCAGTCGCAAATACACGACTTTGCACGCGGAGTACGCCGACACCATCGTGGCTGCCATGGAAGCCTCCGTGAGGGACGGCACCCCTGTCAACCCTCCCATCTGGTGGTTGGACCCCACCGACGAAGACGCTCTAGCAGTTTGGGATGGTAAAGATCAGTTATAATAGCTGATCACACTGTCGCATTTCTATATTTTAAAGAAACATACAAATCTGCTGCTTTTGCAGCGTGGGACATAAACCCGAGATGATCTTCCAACTGAGCTAAGAGCAAGTTTTAATGATACTCAAGTAGCTTTTGCACTTGTGTTACAGAAATCAAAAACAACGACAACACCCACACTCGAGACAATATAAAAAAGTTAGTATCCCATATTGACTCGACCGGCGATTGAACCCGGGACCTCAGAGATGGCGCGACGCCAAAGTCCCGCCAACTCGCCTCTCGGCTACGGAGGTCGTCAATTAAGGAACTGCAAGTTTTTACCTTGATATGCTGTTCACCATTTGTTGTAAATACGGTCAGATTAGGCAGCCTCCTTTCCTCAAGTCGGTTCAAACTATGAAATATAATTCTGCATCGCCTTTTCAGAATTCCTTCTCGGTGAGAAGATCCTAGCAGCGCCGGTGCTCGAAGAAGGCGCGGTGTCCAGGGACATCTACCTACCCACAGGTTCTTGGCGCGACGGCGTGACAGGCGACTTGGTGCAGGGCCCAGTCTGGCTCATCGACTACCCCGCCCCCCTCGACACGCTGCCCTACTTCACCCTGGAAGATTAAGTCGAGACCTTGAGAAGGGGTCTTGGGAGTTCCTAATTGATAAGCTTTAAAATAAAGTCGTTGTTTTCACTCGTGTGTTTATTAATTTGCTTATTGTATTCATTGCCTTGATGAAAAGTATCATCCCTACCAATATTATAAATGCGAAAGTAACTCTGTCTGTCTGTTACGCTTTCCTGCTAAAACCTTTCAACCGATTTTGATGAAATTTTGGTATAGGTATACGATGAACCTCAAGAACGGACATAGGCTATTTTTTGTTAAAAAATAAGGGTGGGGGGAATGGGGGTAACACCGACCTTGGAAGGATGTAGTCCACGAACGAAGTCACGGGCACGGCTAGTAAATGATATTGGAGTATCTAACTAAATTACATGTAATAGTTCGAGTGTAAAAGATTAACAATCATTATAATATAGCGGCTGACTGCAACTTTGCTAGCATTTATTTATTTATATAATAATAATAATAAATAAATAAATAAATATTGGACTGCATCACATACATTGCTCTGATTCTGTGGTAAGTAGCTTAAGCACTTGTGTTACAGAAATCAGAAACAACGACGGTACCACAACACCTAGACCCGAGGCAATACAGAAAAGTTAGTTTCCCATATTGACCCGACCGGGGATCAAACCCGGGACCTCAGAGATGGCGCGACGCCAGAGTTCTGCCCGGTCGCCTTACGGCTACGGAGGTCGTCAATAGTCAATTTATAGTAGTAGGATTCTTCTAAAGTACAGTTAAAAGCATGTCACACTACATACTTTGGACTTTGCACCGCCCATATCTCGTGCGCTTAAGAACGAATATCGAACTGCAAGTGTTTACCTCGACGTGTGGTCGACTGTACCATAACTCATATCTTAATGTGGTATTTATATTTCCTGTTAATATTTTCTCAATAAATATTTTGCACGGCCGCACCCGTTTCTCGATATCTACTATTTCCTCTACCTAAAGGTTTGAAGAGATTGCTTTCTAGCAATAAGACCGCCTAAATTGTACTTAATTATGTCTGTAAAACCAATTTCTGTAAATTTTTCTATGCAATAAAATGTATCTATCTATCTATCTATAACCCATTTACAAACCGTATCAATCAATGACAAATATTAGTACGAGTTATAAATACTGTCATGAGATCAGAGTAAGGATTGTGTCAATGTAACTATGTACCTACTACTTACGCTAGTATGGCTGCTGACAAGGAAATGTACGTCCTCATAATTTGAGCTGGCACTTCGGCACAAAAATAGCCCATACCTTACATCCTGGTGATCCAGGTTGTAAGTGCGTTATCTGACTAGCTCAGAGCTGCTACATACGAGTCTACGTAGGTACCCTTTTGTCTAGGGCAAAGATCCGAGGGAGAATTGTGTTTAACCAGGTACTTACGCCAGTATTGCTTGAAAAGTATTTATATCCTTATAATTTTAGCTAGCACTTTCGCACAAAAATATCCCACACCATTCATTCAAGGTGATCCAGATTATAAGTCTGTTATCTGACTAGCTCCGAGCTGCTAGATACGAGTATACTTAAGTACCTTTTTGATTTGGCAAAGATCCGTGGGAGAATTGTGCTAAGGTAACCAGATACTTACACCAGTATTTCTTCAAAAGTACGTCCTTATAATTGTACCTGGCACTTTCGCACAAAAATAGCCCACACCATTCATTCAGGTGATCCAGGTTGTAAGTTCGTTATGTGACTAGCTCAAACCTGCAGCACTTTGGCACAAAAATAACCTACACCTTTCATCCATGTGATTTTAGAGCAGCTAGATATACTTACCCTATTGTCTTTTGCTAGATATACGTACCTACATTGTATGCCAGAATTATTATAAAGTTTGCAAGGGTCTTTAGCCAGGTACGAGATGACAATAATGGTGCTTTGAACTACTAACTAAGCCCCACAAACCCTGCCCCCCTTGGCCTATTACGCGCGTTTGTGATGAGTCTGAAAATAAGAGCTAAGTCTGGTCACCAAGCTCCGTGTCTCGTTTATAGTAGAGCGGCTACAGGAGATTTACCACTCACATGCGCAGTGCTAAGGCCACTTTTTGGTAGGCCAATGAATAAATCTCAACATAATTTGGAATCGTGGTAGTCGACGTCTGGCCTTCCCGAGCTAGGTAAGGTTTTCGATTCTTTGTTATCTTTCAACATAAACTTTATACATCGTCACCATAATTCGCTCTAATCTGTGGGGTTTACTGGTAGAGAATAATGCCTGGTTCCAATATTTGAAAATCGGTCAGTTCTAGTTACGAAGTAATAAATTATACGAAGCGTAAGCAAAAATCGACTACCAGACGACTAATGGCAGCTGATATAGAAAGTAATTTGAAATTAGAATTAACGACTCGTAGAAAAACGGTTAACATTTTTGACACATTGCGAATAGTAAAATATTGGAATCTGGCATTAGTCCAACATGGCGCTCGCCAGATGTTGCCTAGTAGCAACGCAACTTAATCAGGATTAACTTGAGATGTCAATTGGGAACCGCACTTTACATTTCCACAATCTTATCAACTCAGTTCTGATCCAAATCGATATGGGATGGCAGAACTTCCAGATTAGATATCTGAGTTTCGACATTCGAGAACATTTGAGATAAATGAGTCACACGGTTCAGTGAAGCCGTAAAGTGCACAAGATGGCGGTGTGGAGGTCGTTCCTGAGTAAGACTTGACAAATATTACGTAATATATCAAAATAGTATTCAAAGAAAACCCTTTTTAGTTCCCGAGCACATTTTCAACCCTTTAATAAGTTAGATTACGTCAGAACTTCAATTCGCGGGTGATTTTACATACCTACCGACATTATGCGACAGTAAAAAATATACCTGACTTACCTACTTGAAAAACGATTTCTACTCATACATTATCAAGTGCTAGCAAATTTGATTCTACAAAACACCAAATGGGATTCGGAAACGCAAGTTTGAGTCATAAAAATGGCTGATGTGTTTATGTAAGCTAGTCACATGGTAGTAAAGGTAAAGCTGAGGTTTACCTATTTTTACGTTTTATATAAAATTAGGTAATAACAAGGTAAGCAAGTAACAGATATTAAATTAAATCTTCTTGTTACTAAGAAAACCACGTCAACCCAATTACCTAATCGAAAACGTTAACTTTACGCGCCGGAATTTCAGAAAAGCAGACTTTAATAACTGCAGACATGCATTTTTCCGAAAATAAGTCTTACACATAGTACAGAGTTAGGCTAACTATTTTACACATACCCAGTTAGTTAGACTACTATAAAAAAGCATAAGTACTATAACAAAGATCTAATTGTTCTCACAGGATCATACTTTAATGAAATAGAAATAGAATAGAAAATATCTTTATTCATGTAAGCTTCACAAAAGCACTTATGAATAGTCAGTACAAATAAAGTATTCTACCGCCGTGTTCGGAATGTTGATCATGTCGAGAAGAACCGGCAAGAAACTCGACACTGTGCCAATGTTATTGACTGCAACACCAGTGGTCTATGTAACCTATAGTTCCAAGTAGGTATTTCGTATTTTGCTGTACCTACTTTAGAACATTCAGTAATACTAAATTTGTAGAATCCATTACAAAATAAAACACTTTAATCACATATCTTCCTATCGACACATCAATTTCCTGGAATCTTCTATGGAAGAATTTTGTAAAGGGCAATTTACACTAAAATCACTGAGCAAAAAAATAATTCACTTAAAATTATTTTTAAGAAATGGACGAAGAGTTAAGTGTTTTTTTTGTGTTACTTTCAGCATTGATGACGCTAGCTGCGCGCGCGCACCCCGCACTGGTGTCGCCGGCCGCGCGCGCCGATGACGTCACACTCTCTCTAGAACCCCTCCTCACTGGAGGCTTCGACGTGGTCTTGATCGATTCAGGTAAATTATAAAGGGAATATTTAATTGGTAGGTAACAGTGAATTTACTGACGGCCGTCAAATTTACAGTATCCATACTAATATTAATCAATACGAAAGTAACTCTGCCTGTCTGTTTGTCTGTCTGGCTTGCACGCCTGAACCACTGAACCGATTTTGGTGAAATTTGGTATACGTTGAACCTCTAGAACGGACATAGGCTACTTTTTGTTTTGAAAATCAGTGAGGACGCGGGTAATACCGCCCTTGAGTGTTTATATGGGAAATTTTACGTATATTTTTGATATTATTTTTGTTTACTTTTCGGTCTGTACTTCTTCCTTACTGACTCTATTACTTAGGCACATAATTGTTGATGCTCTATTTTTTCCTTCCTTGATCACTGAAAAACCGCAACACAGTATAAGATAATGATAGTGCATTGACATGTCAACGTAACGTCATGATGTTTTATACCTATACTAGCGACCCGCGCCGGCTTCGCACGGATAAATACTTAGATTTAATGGCTTTTCTATTTTTTATTGAAAATAAAAACCTTCCTCTTGAATCACTCTATCTATTAAAAAAACCGCATCAAAATCCGTTGTGTAGTTTTAAAGATTTAAGCATACAAAGGGGTATAGGGACAGAAAAGTCAAAGTCAAAGTCAAAGTCAATATTTTTTATTCACATAGATTACATTAGTAATACTTATGAATAGTATCTCTATATAAAGCAAATGAAGCTACCTCCGGTTCGGAACCTATAACTAAAGAGAAGATACCGGCAAGAAACTCAGTAGTTTTTTTTACAAATGGAAGCTAAACTTATTACTAATTTTGCACTAAGACACACAGTTAGTTTGTCAATTGTAAAATAAAAATTAAAAATTAATTATTGAAAAAAAATATACAAAAATAAATAAAACAAAAGTATATATTTGTAAAATAAATGAAATTAACTGTAGGACTTACATGCGTCATCGTGGCCCAATACTGACATTGATTGAGAAAATGTGTTATAGTATATTTTTAAAATAATATAAAACACGCAAGTACAGGCGAGCAGACTAGGTAGTGATCCACACGTTCTTATCATTCAAATAATCTTCTACTTTGTAGTAGCCTTTATTCAAAAGACAACGTTTGATAAATGACTTAAATTTGTATAAAGGTAACTCAACAATAACTTGAGGGAGTTTATTAAACATTTTTATGCTTAAAGCAACAAATGAATTACCTATTTTATGTAGTCTACGCTTAGGAACAGCAAGCTTGTTTTTATTTCTGGTGTTAATGCTATGATTGTCTGATTTTTTAGGAATAGTATGCAAGTTTTTGTATACATGCATTAAACAGTCGAGAATGTATTGAGATGCGACTGTTAAGATGTTAATTTCCTTAAATAATTCTTTCAGCGAGTCACGCGGTCCTAGCTTGTAAATGGCTCGGATGGCCCTCTTTTGTAATACAAAGATAGTTTGAATATCGGCCGCAGATCCCCATAACAGCAGACCATATGACATAACGCTATGAAAATAGCTAAAATAAACCAATCTCGCTGTTTCCACATCTGTTAAATACCTTATCTTTCTGACCGCATAAGCAGCCGAACTCAGTCTTCCAGCCAAGGTCGATATATGGGGTGACCACTGTAATTTTGAGTCTAAAGTTATGCCAAGAAATATTGTGGAGTTAATAAGTTCAATGTGTTCATCATTCATTTTTATTATGGTATTGACCTGCCTTACATTAGGCATTGTAAACTTTATACATTTTGTTTTCTTGGCATTAAGCACAAGGTTATTAGATGTAAACCAATGAAGTATTTTATTAAGGGCATGATTAATTACATCAACATTGTCACTCTGTCTATCCGTTTTGAAAATAAGAGATGTATCATCAGCAAATAATACTATCTCACATAAGTCTTTTGTAAAAAAGGGCAGGTCATTAATATAAATTAAAAATAGTAATGGTCCCAATATCGAACCCTGGGGCACTCCCATGAATAAAGGAGCGCCAGAAGAGTTTGATCCGTTCACGCTGACTTTTTGAGTTCGGTCAGACAGATGGGATTGAATAAGACTAAGTGATTTGTTCAAAACACCATAATGCCGCAGCTTCAATTCCATTGTTGTATGATCCACACAATCAAACGCTTTTGATAAATCACAGAAAACACCTATGACATCCTGCTTATTATCCCATGCATCAAACACATGCTTGATGAGAGCCACTCCCGCATCAGTTGTGGATTTGCCTTTAGTAAATCCATATTGATTTTTATGGAATAACCTGTTAACTGAAAAATGAGAGAGTATCTGATTAAATATAATTTTTTCAAATATTTTACTAAATGCAGGTAAAATGGATATGGGTCTAAAATTCGATGGGTCACTTTTATCGCCGCTTTTAAATAAAGGTATAATTTTACTGATCTTCATTAAATTTGGAAACTGACCTTCATCGATACATTTATTAAATATAAAAGCCAATTGAGGTGCAATATAATGTATGATATTTTTCAGTACTTCTACTGAAAGACCCCACAAATCCTCAGATTTTTTCACATTAAGCTCCCTGAATGCTTTCAAAATTGTCCTATAATTAATATAATCTAAGTTGAAGGGGGTTATGCACTCATCCACATGTGATTTGAGCAGCGACTATGTAGTGATAACGGTGTGACATGAAATGAAACTGAGAGTACCAATGCATCAGAAATAATCCATCTGTTCTCCCGTACCAGGCTTTATGAGCGTGACAGAAATACTATTTTTTATTACTCTTTCGAACATGTTGTATTATAAAATACTGTGAACATGTTTGCTTTATGTAACGGATCCTACTGAAAATCCAATCAAACTCCGCTAACTAAATTAAAATCAATCAATCACATATAAGCCCATATTTCTTTATTCAAGTAACACTTAATAATTTTGAAACTTCATTGAATACAATCCAAAGTGACTTCTTCTACCTACTAGTAAGGTACTGCTACTGTAACAAATCTACCGAGTTTCTTACCGGTGTCTTGTCGGTAGATATAGGTTCCGAACTGGCAGTAGAATCACTTTGTATTGTATACAATGACGATTCAAAAGTGTTACATGTAACCTACTTAAATAAATGAAAATTTGACTTTGACTTTGACCAGCAGTCACAGCAGACACGGCTGATGATGTCGTAGGCGGGTACGAGAATTTGCTAGAAAGATACTAATCAATCTGCTCCCTGATACTCAGACGTCCACTTAAACGCGGAATATGTATGGCTGCTCAATCAGCAATTACCATAACAATACAACAAACGTAAAGTGTGCAATGAAATCAATGGACTCGTTCAAATGTGATGTAATCAATAAACGCTCCAATTAGTTCGCGTATAGTACCTACTCGAAAGAATTAATGAGAATTGTTTACCTACGTTCTTTTGTTACAGGAACACTTTGGTCCGATTTATCAAAGCCGTAAAACTTTGTTTAAATTTCAAAGCAATTATATAGTTAACTGGTTTTGTTTTACGATAAAAGTGAACTGTTTTAAGTCACTTCTTGAGGTTTTGTGAAATAAGTGGGTCATCGAATAGTAGGTACCAACTAGAAAAAAACTAGAAAATCAAAACGGATGATAATATGGATCTGTCTGTCTGTTCAATCTGTATTATCTATGAATTTATCTTCGATTATTTACCTAGATTTATGAAGGTAATTTGTTCATAAACAAGATGTCCCTATGTTCTTACAACATGGGGAATTCATATCAAAATAAATTTTAAAGTTGGCACTAAATATAAGAATCTAAAAACTGGTCCCATTAAAGAATTATGCGCAGGGTCTAGGTCTCCATGAGCTGGAGGCCTTTTCATTGTGTCAAGGAAGGCTTTAGGCTATGTAACAAAACGCTGCAACCAATAGGGTCGAAGAATCAGTGGACAGAAAGTAAAGACTCATCATCACATCATCAAGCTAACAAATTCCGACCCCCGTAACTTTGGCTTCGCGCCATCTCTGAGGTCCCAGGTTAGATCCACGTTCGAGTCAGTATGGGATACGAACATTTCTATGTTGTCTCGAGTCTGGGTGTCGTGGTACCGTCATTGATTCTGATTTCTGCAACAGAACTGCTTAAGCTACTTAGCACAATCAGAGCAATGTTTGTGATGTTGTCCAATATCTAGCTTTTGACTTCGAAAATCGACCTTTTTTTATATTACACTTCAAGATTGACTTAATCCCACCTGATGTTAAGTGGTAATGAGGTCCTAGCTTAAGGGCGACAAGTACAGGATAATAAATCTGTTACTGGACTTGTCGCCCTTACCTTGAAGGCTTGACCCCTGCTACTAATGTAGCACCCCTCAGGAGCTCTGGAAACCTTACTCACACGCAGGAACACAACAACTCCGAATAGTTGTTATTTGGCTGCGGTTTTCTGTAAGGTGGCGGTATTTCACCAGTCGGGCTGCTCCAATTCGAGCGATAAATCGCTATGCCCTTCCTCTCTTGAACCTTGACCTGTCAATTTTCAGATGACAGCCGCAATGTACTCGCTCACATTGGGAGGACTCTCTTCTCGCCCTACACCATGGAACAGGTGGAGGGCGGCGTGGATGTTCAGATCAACAACGTGAACCTGACCGTCAGGACGCTGTACGATGCTGACGCCGACGCCAAGGGAATCAAGATCAGCTGGCACTACCCTGGGCATACTAGATTGGAAGACTGCATCGCTTTTGGTAAGTGTAAGGAACGTATGTTCCTTTCCTAAAAATGGAAATATGTGTTATCTACTAGGGGACCAAGGTCCAACTACCAATCTTAGTTCGTTGTAGGTATATATAGTTAGTGGCGACGAAAACTCTGACATCGCGATGTAGGCTCGATGTATTGATTGGCTAATCGCGCATTACGTATGGGACGTTGTCCACTATGCCAATTCGGCTGACGCTGTATTTGTGTCGTCTTGTAGGTTATGTCGTAGGTCCGCACAGTAAGTCACAACGAGTTTCCAAAGCTAGACCCCTTCCAGAACGAAAGAGCTGTTTAATTCCCAGCACGCGGTTTACATGCGCCCCTTGATCTCCCCGGAAGTTCAGTGAAGAAAGAAAGAAAGAAAAAAAAAAACATTAATTGGCACACACATTAAAGCACAATTACAAACACATGAGAAACATTGAACAGGGACAGTGCAGCCAATAAGGTCCCAGCCTCAGCATGATGAAGATGAAAAGGCCATCTGAGGCCATCATCATATGTCCGTTAGAAAAAAAACCCTTAGTTTTTGCATCCCGCGTTGTTTCTCGATCTTCTTCGAGAGAATAGGACTACGTACTGTACTACATTGTTAATAAAATCGAAAAGCGTATTCATGAGAATGATAGATCTTTGTATTTGTGAGTTCCGACTCGTGTTTAGCATCTTATTCGCAGCCAAGTGCGGTTGTGTATTAAAAACTATGTGGTACCGTCGTTGCTTCTGCGACACAATTGCTGTACTACCGTACCACATAATCAGAGTAATGTAGGTGATATTGTTCAATTTCAATTTTTTTAAAAGTCTTAAGGTACCACTAGATAATCATTATAATAGCTGATAATATCGTGCCAGATCACAAAAGTTAAGAGATAAATGCTAGTATTTTTATCAGCTGTCAAAATATGATTGAATAATAAAATAAAAAAATAAACTTATGATAAACTTTGTTATGTACCTGTTAGGTAAGCTATTCATCAGTTATTTTGATGTATTGATTACAAGGATAGTTACCTAAAAGTCATTGAGGTGACAAAAGAGTTTCACAATATCTGAAAATGTTCTATATTGCCTTCAAAGGAAGAATTTGCTTTGAGAAAGGCAGCCGCGTGTGTGGGACTTCCCCGTTCTTCCTTAATTAGGGAATTACCCACAAAAACCCCGCCGAACCTCGTCATCACCTCTTAATGGCGCCATGGGAATATAATAAAACTATAATCTGCTACGGATTCCTAGTAGCCTAACTTTCAAGATATTTTAATCAAAAAATGACTGTAGAATTGTTAAGTAACATTTATATACTTTATAATGATAATGTCGCGAGTTCGATTCTTGGTCAAACCGATTTGGGAAACTAACTTTCTCGAATTTCCCAGAGTCTGGTTGTATTCCCAGTGAACCTATTATGAGAAGGGCTTAGTTTGGGACAAGTGGATAGGTGAGATTGTCTGGCGCGTTTATTTATTTAATTTGAGATAGTTAAACTGAAAGTGATCTACCATTTATTGTTAAACTTTTCATTATATCATGACTTCATGCCTTCATCCTAGGCGCAAAGCAGTGGTACGCCGGACCCATGCAGATAGACCAACTATACCCGATCCAAAACGCTCCCCGGACCTACTCAGCATACGTCTCCAGTGAGATTGACAACGCAGCCATCGTCGAGAGATACTGGCTCAACTCCGCCGGAGAGTACATTTACGTCCACCCAGACGTGCCGCTCTTCGTGGACTACAACCAATTGCTGACCAACCACCTCTGCTTAGGCGCGCAAATCGACGGACCATACTCTTCCAGAAGACAACACACCTCGCTATCCTACGATATTTGGATACTCTCAGACGTGAAAGCAGCGCACAAGCACGCTGTTGCAAACTATTTAGGGAAGCCATCAGATGTCCCTGACTTTAGAATGGTCCAGTACCCAATCTGGTCGAGTTGGGCGCAGTACTCCAGAGATATCAACGGGAGCAACCTGATCGATTTCGCACAGCAAATCCGGCAGTATGGCTTCAACGACTCCCAATTCGAGGTTGACGATAAGTGGGAGACGTGCTACGGGTCTCTGACGGTTGACACCAACAAGTTCCCTAACTTTACGCATTTTGTTGAGGAAGTGAAGAAGTTGGGATACAGAGTTACGCTGTGGGTGCATCCCTTCATCAACAACGATTGCGACCCTTGGTATAGCGAAGCGCTTAGCAAAGGGTGAGTTTTAATTCTATCACTCGTCATAAAAAAACTGAAACATTTGGTATTGCGTCTAAAACGGTCTAAGTTTCTATCAAAATATTATTGAAACCCATTTTTCATTCAATCTTGAAAGATATGAAAGCTTGCCTTTGTCCGAGAGCTAATAAGAAGTAAATAAGATCAAAGAGCAAAAGCTCAGGTGACATTAGATAAGAACTCTCTTTAAGATTTTCCTCATGTCACGTATGATAAAGAACGAGGAGCGTAATCAGCTTTAATGGCAGATTTCATATAAATTTTGATCAAGAAAAATTTGGAGAAGACGAGTCAATTTATTCGAGTTTTATAACAGAAATTTAACCCTTCAGATACTTCGTCGTGACTGAGGAAGGCAACCCTAATGTAACCTGGTGGAACAGCCACGGCGCTCAATCAGGCTACATCGACTTCACGAACCCCGCAGCAGCCGAGTGGTGGTACGAACGTATCCTGGCGCTGAGGGTGAACCATGGCATTGACAGCTTCAAGTTCGACGCTGGAGAGAGCACTTATGCACCACAGGTATGAGTTTCAATATCCTTCAAAAAGCTTAATACTTTTACCTTTCAAAAGTAAACACTAAATTTTTTATTCACTCCTCAAAACACAACTATATATGACTTGGGCCAAAGTGGTCTCCACATAGCTTTAAGTAAGTAAGATACTGCTACTGTGACTAACTGCTGAGTTTCTTACCGGTGTCTTCTCAGTAGATATAGGTTCCGAACCGGGAGTAGAATAACTTTGCATTATATTCAATGATGAATGATTTGAAAGTAACATAATGTGTACCTACTTGAATAAAGAAATATTTGATTAGATTTGATTTGAACCTGCGACCCGGGTCATAGAAAAAAAGCCTTCTTCACAATACGACGACCTTCGTAGCCGAGAGGCGAGCGGGCCTGACTTTGGCGAGCGCCATCTCTGAGGTTCCGGGTTCGATCCCCGGTTGGATCAATATGGGAAACGAACTTTTCCATATTGTCTCGGGTCTGGGTGTTGTGGTACCGTCGTTGTTTCTGATTTCTGTAACACAAGTGCTTAACACAGAATCAGAGCAATGTATGTGATGTTGTCCAATATTTATTTATTATTCTTCACAATACAATTTGCGCCGGATTTCGAATTTGATGAATTGTTACATGCATTCCAGTTTGTTCTCTACACAGCTAGATCTAAGTTCAGAATTAGGTTCCAGGTTCGAGCAAAGTATGTTGTGGATTTTTTTGGAAAAAAACACGGGTTTGTGATCGCCGACTCGCATTAGCATGCTTGGTGAATAACCTAGAGGCCATAGTTAAATAGCCTGATGATTAGTATGAGGAGGCAACCTGAAAGACTCAAATGTTTTATGTTATTTCAGATAGCTGTGCAGACGGGAGATATAGATTTGCAGCCCCACCATATTGTAGACTCTTACGTTAGGACCTGTGCCAGATTTGGGGATATGATTGAGATCCGAGCTGGATTTAGGTGAGACCTTGATATAATATTGCTTATTACCGCGTATCTTCGGCAGCTGCTATCAAATCATTTTAAAACCATCAGAAAACAATTTGCTGCCTTGAGGAATCTTTAATTACCTCTCGTATTTGGCGCTAAAGACTATTTATAATAATAATAATAATAAAGGCGTAGGGAAGTGACGAGCCCATCGCCCGCTTGTGAGGATTGGCGATCTTCGCATGAAGAGCGATAACTCTCCATCAGTACAGTCAGTCTCCCCAGGGCAGCTTGTGGCGGGCTGAATGGGATTGACACCCTTGGGACCCGTGCCCCTGAGAGTCGACCAGGCCCCTGTCTCCGCTTGCATTGGCTAGCCGGTGGGAGTGGAGCCCACAGGGGCCACAGGACTCTCACCTCTGGCTTGCCTTAGCCGGCTGTCCAGAGTGGGGCGTCATAGCTATATGCTCACAGGGTGGAAGTGAAAGATGCCTAAGTCGCGAGTTGGCATAGTGACGTTGGCCACTGGGTAGAAACCGTTGCACACCTCTCGACACCCTGAGCCGCTCACACAATATTGCTCCCCGTCGCTCTTGCTTCGTGCCTTGAGTGGGCGACCAATGGGCCCATAACAGTGAGATGGCTAGTCACCACCTGCCCATTTTAATCGTGTTTTTAAACATAGATCGGGCAGGTGCCATAGCTCTCCCATAGTCCCGGTTACCTAGTCCACTAGCACCTCAACCCAATAGCCCAGATTCCTTGTTTTTCCACTCCATTCCATAGTCCTGCACTGACCGAGGGTTGTCCTTGACTGCATTTTATAGTGTATACAGGTCGTCGGTCGGTCACATTACATTTAGATCATACTTGTTTTTTAAAGGGCCTCTACGTGTTGGCTTCGGCCCTATGCACGCCTCCCAAAACTCCGGGACTCTGTAGTCCAGAGATATTGGAAAAAACAGACATCATAATAATAATTATTTATTTCCTTTAAAAGATTACATTGATCCATTTGATTAGTAATACTTATAATTAGGTTATTTATGACTTACTAGTCCAAATTCAAATTCAAATCTTTATTGCATGCCACATGGGGTGAAAGTTAAAGTTTTTAAGGCTAAGTACATGTTACTGTCCGTTCTTCGCCTGCGCTTAGGATAAAAAGTATCCTGTATAGTCTAGTATGTCATCTTTCTTCCTAACAAATTTCTTCCAAACCCTTTCAATAACAGTTGTAGTGTGAAAGAGTAACAAAGATTCTCGACACTCGTACATCCAGTCATCCTGATATCTGGACGGACATCCATACATTCTTACAAACTTTCGTGTTTATAAAATAAGGACGATGAAAAAAATCAAACAAATCTTTCAAGTAATTGCTTAATAGCAATTAATAGGCGGAGTTCGGTGAAAGTATACTTACTTATAATAAGAGAGGTAGGGCAAAGAGATTTATCGTTCGAACTGGAGCAGTCCGACAGGTGAAATACCTCCACCTTACAGAAGACCGCAGCCAAATAACAATCACTGTGTTGTTGTGTTCCTGCGTGTGAGTAAGGTTTCCAGAGCTCCTGGGGGGTGCTATATTAGCAGCAAGCCTTCAAGATAAGGGCGACAAGTCCAATAACAAATTTATTATGCTACTTGTCGCCCTTAAGCTAGGACCTCATTACTTAACATCAGGTGAGATGAGGTAAATCTTGAAGTGTAATATAAAAAAAAAGAAAAAAGTCAGTCCATCTTCAGAGAACCAAGGAAATCTGCGTTACGCCAAATTCCATTCACAGGACCCAAGACCTCCCAGTCTGGGTGCGCATGGTTGACCGCGACTCCATCTGGGGCACCAACAACGGCCTCCCCACCATCATAACGACCACGCTGCAGATGAACCTAAACGGATACCCCCTGGTGCTGCCTGACATGATCGGCGGCAACGGGTACAACCTGGAACACGAGCAAGCCGACATGCCCACGAAGGAGCTGTTCATCCGGTGGGTGGAGGCCAACGCCTTCCTACCTGTTATGCAGTTCTCTTTCGCGCCGTGGAACTTTGATGACGAGGTATGAACGGAAAAGTATCTAATCACTACATAGTATAAAACTGAGCCACTTTTTCTGTATGTATTAGCATGCTTAGATTTTTCAAACTACGCAACGGATTTTCATGCGATTTTTATATTGATAGAGTGATGTATGACGAAAGTTTATATGTATTATAATCTATACATATTACCTAATGTACAGAAAAGCCAAAAGTTTATTTGTATTTACTTGCACCCAACCGAAGCCGGGGCAGGTAGCAAGTAATTAATAAAAAACCGGCCAATCTATTAACGCCCTGAGCCATTTGTTAAAGCCATCGCCGCCTAAACCAAAATAAATTAGCTCTATTTAGTATGATCTTTTATTTACATGATTCATTATTTATTACACATTTGCTTTCTACTTTAAACAGCTATTGTGAAATATTTTCAATGAGATTGCTACATACATTTTTACTTCTTTAAACTTCAAATTTGATAGGGACGTGTTACATATTTTCACTTTTTTTCAAGTGGGAAACTCTTTTGCTCTGAGAAGAGCTGAGACCCAATAAAAACGGCATACTTATATCTCATCGCGTAATGTTGGCGTTGGTAAATAGCTCAACTAAACTGCCACGGCATACTTAATAGTCCCTGGGTGGTAGGACTGGTTTAAACTTAAACTCGCTGTTAATAAGATTGATACTATAACAAGGAAGATCAGAGATAAGAATCAATCTCTCAAATACTGAGGTTTCCCGATAAATATGATTCTAGCTTATAGAAATCAATGAAGCACAGGCGCTTCCCCGTCCCACGCATCGTTAGATTTTTCTCCAGTGGCGTAACTACAGGGTGGCAAGTCGGCAAAATGCCACGGGCCCCCAGCCAGAAGGGGCCCCAGGTAAGAGGAGAATCCCAATTACCAAGAATAATTTTTACATCAAACTTTCCTAAAGTATGCACTACATTTCTGGTATTTCCAAACAAGTATTAGACATTATTCTTTCTTTGAGAGAGGGGGGGGGGGTGTCGATGGATTGATGAATTTGCCACGGGCCCCGAATCGTATAGTTACGCCACTGTTTTTCTCATGAACTTATAATAATAATAATATTAATAAAGGCGTAGGGAAGTGACGAGCCCATCGCCCGCTGGTGAGAGTTGGTGATCTTCGCACCATGAAGAGCGACAACTCTCTAACAGTGCAGTCAGTCTCCCCAGGGCAGCTTGTGGCGGGCTGAATGGGATTGACACCCCTTGGGACCCGTGCCCCTGAGAGTCGACCAGGCCCCTTCCTCCGCTTGCCTTAGTTGGCCGGTGGAAGTGGACCCCACAGGGGCCGCAGGGCTCTCACCTCTGGCTTGCCTTAGCCGGCCGTTCAGAGTGGGGCGTCAGAGCTATATGCTCGCAGGGTGGAAGTGAAAGATGCCTAAGACGCGAGTTGGCACAGTGGCGTAAGCCACTGGGTAGAAAGCAGTGCACACCTCTCCACACCCTGAGCCGCTCCCACAATGTTGCCCCCCGTCGCTCCTGCTTCGTGCCTTGAGTGGGCGACCAATGGGGGGCCCATGACAGTGAGATGGCGAGTCACCACCTGCCCATTTTAATCGTGTTTTTAAACATAGATCGGGCAGGTGCCATAGTCCTTCCCATAGTCCTGGTTACCCAGTCCATTAGCACCTCAACCCAATAGCCCAGATTCCTTGTTCTTCCACTCCATTCCATAGTCCTGCACTGACCGGGGTGTTAAGGACGAAATAGAAACCCAATTTAAAGGGACAAAAGATATAATAAACAAAAATACAATAATAAATATAAGGAAAAATCGAGGCACACCAAACCTGTTGCTAAGCAATTCTAGTAACAAAACCCTTAGCAACAGGTAACGTGTGCCTAGTATCTGGGTTGCCAGATCTGTCGCCAACATCCTCCCCCCTGGTAAGAGAATAACATTCTATTAACATTACGACGACAGATCCAGCTTCACCAGTTAGCGCGCAGGACAACGTAGCGTCCCTGCGCTCGTGCGTACGTCCGCTACCCGCACGATGCCGTCTTTGCCTGGGATTACCTTCGTGATCTTTCCGCGAGGCCAGACCATGCGAGGCAAACTACCGTCAGCAATAATCACAAAATAGCTTTCCCGAAGATTTTTATAATATTCTGACCCGGGGCCTCGCGGGAGTAGGTTAGGAAGGTATTCCTTCAACCACTGAGACCAAAAATGGTCCGCAAGCCGGAGCGCCTTCTTGTAGCTTTGCCGGCTGACGAGGTCAGAGTCAGATCTTTCAGGTGACGGTGACGTAGAGCTTGATACCAGGATGAAATGGTTCGGAGTGACGGAAAGCTTGTATTCTTGGTCAACTGGAACATTTGTGAGAGGTCGGGAGTTGATAACAAATTCTGCTTCAGTTAAGAGCGTGGCCAACAACTCCTCTTTTGACATGACGAAACTGGCACGTTTAACGCTTCTTACAAGTCGTTCCCAGGCGTCTCCCATAAACAGCGACGTCGGCGGTATGAATTTCCACTCTGTCTCATGGGCAGCGGCAAAATCTAGAAGCCTTATTTGCTCTATGGCATCCCACGCTTCCTTGTGTAGTCTACTGGCCAAGATGGTACATAATTTCCTAGTACGGCAAATTTTACATTTGGCAGGAATCTTGCGTAGAGTAGGCCTCAAATGGAGTATTAAGTATTTTTGCCGAAGGGCATTAACGGCGGTTTCGTTATTACCGTGCATGGCCCAGGAGTGGTAATGCGGTATTAACAGCTGGATTATAGGATCTCGTCCATTGAATACTAGTGACTCCAGAGTCTCTTGTGGCACATTTGGCGCAGAGTGTATCTTACCACTTGCTCTCAGTAGATCATCGTCGCATATCCTCGGAGAAGACTTAAATATGCAGTTCCTTATTGGCAGGATTCTAATATGAGCAAGGCAGGCAAGTTCACCGGCAAAGCTTTGCTGTTCAGACGTCTTCAACAGGTGGAGTGCGGCTTGTTTGACGTCACGTGCGAGCAGCGGGCGGAATCCACCGCCAAAAGTATAAGTGGCGTGTGCCATGCTGTTCCGCAGCAGGCATATGAGTTGGTAGATGCGTGCGGTTACTCTGAGTAGCCGCCGCCAACTTGAAAATCTATCTGCGGACAATGAAGTCAAGTAAATAAAAGTGTTAGTGGTTTCCTGGAGTTTCAGCTCAGAATCGTCCTCTGAAGAGATAGGCTTTAAGAAAATCCCTATAGAATCTGGCTTATGGCAATTCTGGCTAAGCATATGCAGTTCACTGTCTCGAGAGTAGCTAGTAAAAATGTGGTTAATCACATGCACTGATAAATGACTATCAGGCAGCTCACCGAATAAAGTCCAGCCCAAGTCAGTGCGAACAGCTGCTGGCTGAGACGAGGTTCCAAACCTATACTCTCTGCATATTAAAAGAGGCCAATCAGAAGTGCCTATAATAATTTTTGGGGTAGCCATATCAAAAACTAACTCTGAGGAGATGTCTTGTAGATGGTGAAATCTGGTATCACTAATTGTCACTTTCTGTGGCCTAAGTTTCAGATTAGGGATGGCGCGGGCTTTTCGAATAGAAAATTGATTTACTTGATATTTTCCGCGAATCTTCAAATCTACCAATTCTACGGAAATATGACTAGTGCCTATTATCGTTTCAACACACATTGCCTCTTTGGCACCCGAAACCCCAAGCTTTTCCGCTACCTCCATGTCTAAGAGGGTCACGGAGGCACCGTCATCTAAGAGGGCAAACGTCTCTACTTCGCCAGTAGGACCTGAAAGTACTACTGGCAATACTTTTAAAAGGATTGCGTTTTCATTTATGGGCCCGCATGCATAAGTGGCACTAGTCATGGTAGTATCCTTATTAGAAGATAAAACCTCATTTGACTGTGTTAAACCTACTTTATGGCTGTCAAACAAGGTTTTTCCTTTATGACTGTCATTGTTGACAGTATTGACATGGGATGTCGATGGTGTCTGTACGACAGATGTCATGTCAAAGTGTAAATTTTTATTATTTACATTTTGACGAGATGATAAATTCGAATGATTCGGAACATGTAAAACTTTATTATGAAATTGTTTACAGCCGTCAATGCCGCACGCCCTCGCCTTGCAATTCCTGTAGTTGTGTTTACCTTTGCGTAAGCACTTTGTACAAATCCTATTGTCGCGAACCCAAGAAACGCGATCAGGAACGCTCAGTGCCGCAAATATCGGGCACGACTTCAGAGAGTGTTCGCTGTGAGTGCAATACAGACATGCAGGTGAGGCCGCGGGACTTCGCGGAAGGGCCGAACAGGGTTGCGAGCTAGTCGATGAATGTGCATCAATGAAATGAGTCTGATGTGGTTTGGAGCGGGCTGGTGATTCTAAGCGGTGCCTTCCCTGTTTTTCGAGGTGATGAGGCGTTGGTAGGTGATTGGAAGCATCGCACGGCATAAAGTTTGCTTGGTTTTCAGCCTCGACTTCTAGAAATTGAGCAAAAACTTCAATATCCGGGCGTCCGGCGACACAGTGCGCCGCTGCGTAATCACACCATTTGTTCTGTAAAAGTGGGTACAGCTTAGAAACTAGAGTATCTATGAGCTCCAATGAATATGGATAAGAGGACTCATTTAATGAATTGATGATGCTGATTGAATTTCTGACTTTGCTCGCGAATATGGACAGAGAGATAGGATTCTGTCCAACTTTGGGCAAGTTTCTGATTGCCGTTAGCTCATGATAAATAATCTGTTTAGGGCGAGCAAATCGCAACTCTAAAGAACGCATAATTGACTCATAGTCGTATGAGCATAGCAACCGGGAATAAACAGCCTCTTTGGCCTCTCCCTGTAGGGCGTTGCTTAGTCTAACAAGATTTTCATGAGCTGTAAAATGAGACTTAGTGGCGTCGAATGTGTGTTTGAATAGAAGCCAATCTAGAACGTGACCGCTAAAATTGGGTAGATTAACCTCAGTATGTTTAACAATTACTCGCTCGACGACATCACTTACGTGCTTAGTTTCGTTACCTTGGCTTGGGACGAGTGTTAGTGGCAAACCTTTCGGTGGCTGACACGGAGGAATAACTGAAGCTCCAAGAGCAGCAGCCTCTTGTGGGATTTGCGTGACGTTGCGCTCATGACCCAACAAAGGGTCGGGGCGCGCGATAAAGTGCGCCACACTATCCGCACAATGAAAAACCCCCTTCTCAGGGGCTGCCGTATCAGCTGGGACCGATTCGGCTCCCGAAAAGTCGCTTTGTGCAATCCTGGCGGCAGTGTGAGTTTGACTGCTGCCTCTTGCACTCAAAACTTCTTCAACCTCGATTGCTGCGACAGTCGCCTCCAGGCTTGCCTCTGCAGCTTCGCGTTCAGCGGCGGCCAGAGCTATCGCCTCTCGCTTCTTGATATTCGCGAGCTGCAACCGGTGCTCCGCTTCCGCAGCCTTTAGACGGGCGGTTCTCGCAGCGCTCGATGTTGAAGAACATTTACTCGTTCCGTGGGGGCGTACCTCGATTTTTTTACTTTTGTCTTGGGCTTGGGATCGGGTGAACATGATTCACTGTTTTAAATGTAAAGAAATTTTTGAATTTTGAAATTTAGGAAAATGCTGGTTTTTATGAACGGATTGAAGGACCAAAATGTTAGGGACGAAATGGAAACCCAATTTAAAGTGACAAAAGATATAATAAACAAAAATACAATATTAAATATAAGGAAAAATTGAGGCACACCAAACCTGTTGCTAAGCAATTCAAGTAACAAAACCCTTAGCAACAGGTAACGTGTGCCTAGTATCTGGGTTGCCAGATCTGTCGCCAACACGGGGGTTGTCCTTGGCTGCATTTTATAGTGTATACAGGGATAATCGTCGGTCGGTGTCACATTACATTTAGATTATACTTGTTTTTTAAAGGGCCTCTACGTGTTGGCTTTGGCCCCATGCACGCCTCCCAAAAGTCCGGGACTCTGTAGTCCCGAGATATTGGAAAAAACAAACATAATATTAATAATAATTCGTTATTGGCAAAAAACAAAACCAAGTTACAATAACGGTGACTTCTTCACTAGGCTCGAGGCCTGTATCGCAGTAGTCGATGAGTGAGCAAGATCCTGAGTTACAATTTTAAAACAAAGTTTAGCTGCAAGCTCCAGTTCTTTTTACTGCCAAAAACAAAATAAAAACAACAAGATAGTAATCTAACTAAAAATTATAAAAAATAAAAAAAACTTCTGGGTGAAATTATCAAGAGAAGTATGTGTGCGAATGTGTGTGGTGTGTGTGTGAAACTTGAACCAGACAAAGCGAGAAATTCTATCCCTCATCAATCCATCACGACAGACAACCTACCAATTAGTAAGTGTGAAGTGAGAAAACGATATAAGACAAAGAGACATTGTTCGCACAAAAACGTGTCGCGTGTAATTTGCGACACGTTCCAAGTTGCCTACTATATAGTGATGGCAGCACTACATTGTTGTGATAGGATTAGAATATGCAGCGTAGCATGACTTGGCGGGGCCCCATATAAAAATCGTTTGGGGCCCCCAAACAAATTTTATGAAGAAAAAAAAGATTTAAAAAATTAGAGATTAAAATAAATATCTATTTATTTACCCTTATTTTCTATCTCACCAACCAATTTAAATATACACTCTGTTTGCCTTCTTGTCGACAATTTTTTATCAAATAATTTATATCTGATGATCTGATTCTAAAGCTTCTGCCTGATCTGTAATTTTCAGAATTAGAATCATAACCTGTTAAAGGTAGATTATAAGATGCTACAATAATCCTTAATTAAATTTATACATCTCTCCAGAATGTAATTCTAACTTCTTGTTACCCATTTTATAAGAACGTAATTAGATTTTTCCTAAACCGTAATTGGGCAGTTTTTTAATAATATTTGCTGGCTCACGTCGCGGTCCCGTGGCCCTGGGGCCATAACTACGTCTGAGACCTAAATTATCGTAACCATCCGTTCCGTTTAGGGTCTATGGTGAACCAAATAACACAATATTGTTTTATCATAACAGACTGTGCTAATTAGCCGAAAGTACGCGGAACTACATGCTGAGTACGCCGAGAAGATCTTCGAGGCTATCCAGGAGGCTGTGGACAATGGAACCCCCGCCAACGGGCCTCTGTGGTGGCTGGACCCCACTGACGAAACGACTTTCGTTATTTGGGACCGTAAGTGCTAAACATGGAATACCGTTGTTAAAATGATAAGACCTCGGAACTAACACGTTTTAGCAAATTGATTTTTTTATACAATATATTTAAAATTCAAATTCGCATCCATTCTTACAAATTTTTTGTTTATAATAATATTAGAGTTATGCGACACTTTAAGAGTTTTTGCAATACTTGTAATTGATATAGACACCTCTTGTAGGTACGAAAACCGATTTGTTCACTGGGCACGTGCTCAGGGCCCCCTGATGTATTATTAAGGCCCCCCTAGTCCCAATGAGGGTTTTCGCGTTCGAAAAATCCACCAGATGGCGATACGTAGGCGTGAGATCCAACTGTTGATTGATTGGTGATATAAATGTCATGGTGACATGTCTGTCAATGTCATGTAAACCATGACCAATCACAACACAGTAGGACCTCACGCCTACGTATCGCCATCTGGTGGACTTTTCGAACGCGAAAACCCCTTATTGGTTTTTAATCCATAACCAATTAATAGGTACTTGTACTTACAATTAATTAATTTTAACACATTCATAAAAAGTACTAGTATCTACTTTTATTTAAACAGATTATGAACAAAATCAAACATACGCAGGTATATTATTTATTACCAATAGTTACTGTAGTAAATTGCGTTCATATTTAGCGAAAAATCAAAGCGTGTAACGCGAAGTTTGAACTTTATTATGATCATAAGGGCTCATTACTCTAATATACCCAGGCCTGTAATGAGAGAAAGACGGCCCTGTATTTACCTATATCTTGACGCGCGGCACATTAATTTCATTTGGACTGTGGGTTTACAAAATATTTGACCAGTCATTTTTATTGACCACTAGTTTTAACCCCACAGACGTTGTCCTGTCTTAATGACTGACTATTGAACTATATATTTTTCTCTTTCATATGAACCTTCTGACAATAACAAACCCAACAAAAAGAAAATTGGTCCTGCTGATCACGCGTTATGGCGTGACCAAACGAAATAGGGACTCATTTTTAAATATTAAGAAGTGTAGCCGTCCCGGCGGACTTCGTAGGATTTTTCCTTTTAAACCTTCCCTGGACCTCCACAATTATTTCAAAACCAACATTAGCCAAATCGGTCTAGCCGTTGTCAAGTTTTAGCTAGACAAACGACAGCGATTCATTTTTATTTATAAGACTAGCTGTCCCGGCGAACTTCGTAACGCCTATTTTTTTAGTTTCTAACCTTTTAAACCTTCCCTGGACCTCTACAATTATTTCAGAACCAAGATTAGCCAAATCGGTCTAGCTGTTCTCGAGTTTTAGCGAGACTAACGAACAGCGATTCATTTTTATATATAAGAAGATTAATTCCTAATTCCAGAATATCTCGTCGGCGAAGACATAATTGTGGCCCCAGTCTTGCAAGAAGGCCAGAGGTCCCGAGACATCTACCTGCCCAAAGGCGTCTGGCTAGAGCAGGGCGACCCATCCTTGGTCCACGAGGGTCCGGTCTGGCTGCACTCGTACCCAGCCCCCCTCGACACCCTACCGTTCTTCGTGAGAGACGGAGAGAGCTCTCCAGATGGCGCCAGTGGTGTTGTCGTGTCAGCTCTGGTGTTGGTGGCTGGACTTGTTGCCAATGCTCTCGTTTTGTTTTAGTGTAGTTTAAGTTATGTCTTGTACAATATAGGGTTGAAATTAAATTAATGATCGCTTGATTCAAAGCTTTTTTTTTAAACATTTGGACTTGGAGAGTAGCAAAATGACATACTTTAATTATGATTAGGTATTCGTTTTTAAAATCATATTGAGATGTTACGAAATATGATGCTCATGATACGGATAATGCCAGCCTTAAAATGAAGAATTTTTATGATCTTAATTATTGCAGTTATAACCTAAATGTTGTATGTACCTAGCTTAGAGAGAAAAATTCAACTTAAAATAGAAACAAAGAATTATTGGACATCATCACATACCTTCATTGCTCTGATTCTGTGGTAAGTAGCTAAAGTACTTGTGTTAATGAAATTAGAAACAACGACGGTAAGTACCACATCACCTAGGCCTGAGACAACTTAAAAAATTAAATTTTCTATGATGACCCGACCGGGAATCAACACATGACCAAAAATGTGACGTAATTTACACGAACGCTATACAGTTACCGTAGAAAAATCTGGTTTCGTATTAATAATTAGGTACTCCGAAAGATGCCTATGGCAAACAACCTTATTTGGTTTCATTTTATTTATTAACTACTTCACTTACTATCCTTGCTAATAGTTATAGAAATAGGTACACGATTTTTCCTGAAATTCCCTATTTTCTCTCATTTCCTTCCTGATCCTCCCAACCTCGACAAGGCCTATTAATTATTCGTAACAATAAACGTAAACACGGTAATTAAAAACAATCAATAATCATGCAAATGTTTTCAACAATAACTAATTAAAAGCAATTTGCTCTTGATTGATAGAACGTATCATTATTACGTAGGTAGGTACTGTTCAGGTAAGTAGGTATATTCAGGTAGTAGGTAGATATAAATCAATCTTATATTAAGAAACCGTAGATTCCGGAATGGCTACTTCATACCGGAAAATAGTACGAAGGCATGTACTACATTGACAGATGTAGGTACAATCAGGAGCTTTAGTTCGTGAACAACTCTGTACCTTGTCACATTAAGTCACTGTCTATCTGACTTGCTTAATTACGCGGATATTTGGTACGACAAGGTACTGAGGTGTATACGAACTAACGATGCTGGCTGTACTACATACACTATTACTTGTAAAGAAGTAGCAAGGCGTACGTTTAACCGAGGCTGAATACAAAATATTTTACGAAACATTTAAAGTTTTAAAAGTTGATTGAAGCCTTGGGGTTCTAAGTTTAGGTAACCGCCACCAAAGACCTATTAAAAGTGATCATATGATGACTGTCTCAATATTTTGCTTAGTAATTAATTATTATAATATGACTAAGTAACTTTGTGCATGAAAGAGTAGCAAACATAGATATATCTAAACATCTATACATTTATAAAAACTTTCGCGTTTATATTTATAGTAGGATTATCATATAAGGGTTTTACAGCCTACCCGCGGCATATATTTATATAAGACGACCGTCGTAAAAGGGACGCGAACGGGTTTAATTTGGCGTCGCACCATCTATGAAGTCCCAGCTTCGATTCCCGGTCAGGTTTCTACATTGAAATTAATAAGAATAAGAAGTTATTTATTAGTACACACTATCAATATATACAGTACACGGACATTAAAGCGACACGAACAAAAGATAAAGTAAAATAACAAAATAATAATAATAAACAGAAAACATTAAGATTGCGCAGCTAATTAGGTCCCAGCCTCAGCATGAGCTGCCACGACATTGGATCCAATGCCGCAGCTGCGCTGGTATTCTGGCGGAACCTTAAATGTTGTATTTTATTTTGATATCGTCTTTGTTTCTTGTAACAAGTGCTAACCAAATTAATGTATTTACATACATTACTCTATTTTTGTGGTATTCAAACCTACAGTCCTGTAGCACTATAGGATTGTAGATACCTATTACCAGCTACAGTTTGCAAACAACACTGGTTCACTTTTAGACATCCTCCGGGCATTTTATACAAGACTAGCTGTGCCCGCGACTTCGTTCGCGTGGACTACATCCTTTTATGGTTGGTTTTACCCCTTTCTCCCCTAATATTCGAAACTTGGATTAAAAAGTAGTCTATATTTTAATCCAAGTTTCTAGCTATATTTGTGCCAAATATCATATCTCTAACTTCAAAAATAAACATTTTTCCATATAAACTTCCAAAGGTGGTATTACCCCCCTCCCCCCCTTATTTTCTAATAAAAAGTAGCCTAAGTCCGTTTTTGAGATTCAACGTATACCTATACCAAATTTCATCAAAATCGGTTGAGAGGTTTAAGCAGGAAAGCGTAACAGACACACAGACAGACAGACAGACAGAGTTACTTTCGCATTTATAATATTATTAGGGATAGTAGGGATGGAGTTTCCATCGCGCTGTGGCTGTTATGGTTTTTACCGTTTACCCATGGCGCTCACCAAAGGCAATTAGAGTGTGGGGAGAGTTTTTAGTTCAAGTAGTCCACTTCAGGGCGGGGGAGACCCACGCACGCCGCTGTCATCCCGACCCGGAAACAGCGGTACAGTGCGGAAATGCATTTTCCCCGCCATAAAAAACAAAGTTAGGGCTTTCGTGGAGCAGTTTTGGTCCGGTTAATGGGCGCGGTATGAATGGCGGGACCCAGTGGATGTTTACAAAGCCACCGGCCCCGGTTTGCAAACTCAATTTCTAGCACTGACACATATCCAAAGTCAAGATCTAGACTGCCACCATTAAAGTCTTATTAGCCACAAAAGCAAATCAGAATACACACTTTGAACTTAGCACCGCCCTTATAACGTCCTTATAAGAATTATATAGACTAGATATTAGAAACAGAAAAATTTTATCTCCCCCTGCAGTGCGGGAGTCGAACCCACGACCTTCACGTATCGCGCGTGCTGCTCTTACCAACCGAAAGGCTAACGGTTGATACAGCAGAAAAATTTCATCGCCTACAATAACTTGCGGTTAGCTCAGTTGGTAAGAGCAGCACACGCGATACGTGAAGGTCGTGGGTTCAATTCCCGCACCGAAGGGGGAGATACAAATTTTCTGTTTCTAATATTTAAAGTTCGCTAGTACGGCGTATAGTACTATAAGAATAATAAAATCGATATATAGACTAGAGTTTAGAGCAAGAGTTTACCTTCACGCGCTGACCGTACCAAGAACGACTGATTTATGTTAAGACCATTTAATACAATTTACATAAACCCCATGTTTTGTGGATAACAAAAGCTGACTTCCGTCTGTGTGCATTATTCAAGGCACTTTGTATGGTAATACATATCCGCCCTAATTATATCTTATTAATCTTACGATTAACATAATGTCGTCGTAGGTGGTCGTCGCAATTACGGGATTGGCGGAGATAACGCTGGAATGCAATTAATAGACGTCAGGAACTAGGTGTGAAACAGAGAGAAGCACTTTATTAAAATTTTTACAAGCTTTAAAGTTTTTAAGAGAGGTAGGGCATAGCAATTTATCGTTCCAACTAGAGCAGCCCGACTGGTGAAACACCTCCACCTTACAGAAGACCGCAGCCAAATAACAAGCACTTCGGTGTTGTTGTGTTCCTGCGTGTGAGTAAGGTTTCAAGAGCTCCTGGAGGTGCTACATTAGTAGCAGAGGGTCAAGTCTTCAAGGTCAGGACGACAAGTTCAGTAATAGCTTTATTATGCTGTACTTGTCGCCCTTAGGTGGGTTGAAGTCAATCTTGAAGTGCAATATAAAAAAAAAGCTGATCGGTAGATCTCTTCAGAAAAAGCGTGAAGAAATATCTTGCTGGCCAGTATGGCGATGCTAACGGACAGGATATTTTGACATCAAATCCGTTGTCATCGATGGGATTAAATCCCCTCTTTTTCCACATTTACCACTGATTCTTCGTTCCTATTGCTTGCAACGTGATGTTATATATCCTTAAGTCTTCCCCGATAAATGGACTGTCTAAGACAAACATATTTTATCCATTCGAACCACTAGTTCATGAGATTGGTGCATTAAAAAAAACTTTTCACCTTTATAATATTAGTAGATATAGATAGGATACGAGTCTAGAAATTACTGAGACCTAACTTCCACTTTGATACATCTCACTCAATGATTATAAATAAATAAGTATTGGAAACATGACATACATTACTCCGATTCTATGGTAAGTAGCTCAAAAACTTGTGTTACAGAAACCAGAAACAACGCGATCACAACACCCAGACTCGAGATAATAAAAAAAAGTCAGTTACCCATTTTGACCCGTCCGGGGATCGAACCCGAGACCTCGGAGATGGCGCGACGCTAAGTCCAGCCCGTTCGCCTCTCGGCTATGGATGTCGTCGAGGATGAGAATAACATACGAGTCTAGAAATTACTGAAACATCCTCCACTCTGAAATACATAATGTGACGTAATAATTATGAGCTATCGATTCGAAGAATGTCATAATAAGCGAAATGAAAGAGATACGTTTGACGTCAACACAATGGTAAATGCGGTCAAGTGCTCGTTAAAGTAATACTTTTTTTATCTTACGTAGTATCTAACCCTTTATTTTTTTTAGTTAAATTATTGCAGAGCATGTGTATTCATCCTCTCATATTTTGTTGATAGAGCCACACCCTACTCGCCCTTTAGTTTTTAGATATAGGGTGACCACTGAAAACCAGTGTCGTTACATTTGGGCTTCCTATCCAAATGTACGGCATAATGCTGAGTGGATAACCTTTTTGGCACGTTGTACACTTAAAACTGTATCTATATAATTACTGTTAAATGTTTTGTGCTAAATCAATTTTTCTTTCTTATCGAATATATATATTTTTAAAAGACTTGTCAACGCTACAGGGGAGCGATACCCAAAAAGCTGGCTGCCACCTCGCCCAGCGTCTCTCAATCGCCATTCAGCGTGGTAATGCCGCTAAACTAAAAAAAAGCTAGACTAATGCGTAGCTAGACTAAAACTAAATATGTAATAAATATGATTAAGGGATGTGCTGTCGTTGTTTTGACCAGGTGGTCTTAATTCGATGTCGTATATCGATAAGAGGCGGCGCTCACTCGCGCCGACGTTATTTACGCGGGTAGGATGAGTCGGAGTCAATTGCGCTGTTTTTGTCACCATTGTCTTACAATTGCCTGTGACTAACTGTGACGTAGAAAATAAGGTCTTTTATACACATCCTTTCAATAACTCTTTTAATCGACGTTTCCACATTACGTAAAATAAAATATTTTCAACCATAGATCGATGTTTAGTATCTCTAACTTTAGTTATATTTAAAACTAAAGTTAGAGATATTGTTTTAAGAGAGGTAGGGCATAGCGATTTATCGCTCGAACTGGAGCAGCCCGACTGGTGAAATACCTCCATCTTACAGAAGACCGCAGTCAAATCAAAACAATCACTTCTGTGTTGTTGTGTTCCTGCGTGTGAGTAAGGTTTCTAGAGCTCCAAGGGGGTGCTACATTAGTAGCAGAGGTCAAGCCTTCAAGGTAAGGGCGACAAGTCCAGGAACAGATTTATTATGCTATACTTGTCACCCTTAAGCTAGCCTCATCACCACTTAACATCAGGTGGGATGAGGGCAATCTTGAAGTGTAATATATATAAAAAGTAGCTTAAGCATTTGTGTTACATAAATCAGGAACAACAACAGTATCACAACACCAATCTTGAAGTGCAATATATAAAAAAACGCACTTACTATTAGTTAAATGAAACACTTTTTCCGAAGGTACTTTATATGAAAAAAAGCTGTGAATAGGCGATAATTAAGTCGACTTTTCTTTCGGTAAAAGAAATAAGAGTTGACCCCTTTTTCGATAACATTCCATTCATGAGGAATATCTATAAATTAAGACACACTAATTTAGTAATTCTCTAACACATTATTGCTTAATTTTTCAAGCAATCTTAATATTTTAGGTAAGTAGGTACATTGTGGGGTACAAATTCTGGGATATCAAACATACCTAATGAACTCTGGTTTTCATAAATCTTTTTTCATAAAGCCTGCTTGAGGAAAATTAAGTTAATCTTTGAGTAACTACCTCTAAAATATGGGTCTTCGAAACTTGACAGGCAAAACCACGGCTAAATTAAATTTACCGAAGTGAAAATAAACTGACCTACCCAGATAATCTGAATGGAATGAACACCTACCTTTATCTCGTGGCCAATTAGCAAGTGTGATAATGCCGGTCGCGGGTAAACACATAACAGCAGAGGTCTAGGGCATCAGAGCAGTCTCCAGCCGTCAGCGAGATGGACCTGTCACTCGCATGTGAGTTCTTTCAAATTTGCACTCTGAGTGACATGGAATAGGTTAGAAATTAAAACGGTGACTTAGGTCTTTTTATTATTGAAAAATAAACCAAGATAAATCCGGAGGATAAAGTTTGCTAGACCAGACAAAACCTAATTATTCTCGTTTGTCTTAAAGTGCTCAATATTTTTGAACGACTTTTTGAGAGCGAATTCAATGCCTTAACAATATGGATGATGAAGCCGGAAACGCTTTGAACGGAGAAGTAAGGAACACATTGTATAAGTAGAACGTGAGGGTTCAAACTAAATTACTACAAGTAACTTGTAAATAAGCGATCTCAAATACTCTTTGATCACTTTAAATTAGTTTTTCATATAGAACTTCAGATATCAATATAATTGTTTACTTTTGCTTTTCTATCTGTCTCTTGTTTTAGTGTAATGACATTGTTATCTTTGTTCACAATTGCGTCCAAGATTTACCTACTTATAATTTTTTTAAATAAATTATCTTTCACCTAGTCTGTGCATTTTCTATAGTAAGTATTATATGTGTTTGAGCATTTCGTAGATTTCATTATGTACCTACCTCTATATAAATATATTTTCGATGTAAATAGATTTCGAACCATTGATAGACTTTTGCTAAGTAGTTAAATGACAATTTGATTGCCTTACTTGCCGATGGCTTTTTACAAAATGACGTAAAGTTTATTAAAAAAAAAAACAAATAGCTGCATTAATTATACCAACATTAATTGTCAACATTTATAAATGATTTGTTGTAATTTTTTAGGCAACATTTCGCTAATCCATTGAATAAGTAGTTCCTGGGCTTTCCGTTTAAACTTAGTTCGTAAATGAAACAGATGCCTGTAAAATCGAGCAGTAAAATCTTAAGCCAATATGTAGTAAAAGAAAAGTCTAACCACAAACATCTATTTCTGAAAATCAGTAGATAAACTTCCACTTAGAATTTCTTGCAAAATCTTTCCTCGTCTTAATTGCTAGGTTGACGAACGAATAACAAGAGCTATATAATGACAATCAGTCCTAAGCTATCATTATGTGCTCTCAAGTGGAATCCTGTTCTCATAGTAAATTGATCACAAAAACTACCCGTTATTAATTGCTACACAAAAGATATTACAAGCAGGCTCTTAATTATGATATTCTCTAATTGCGGCATTAAATTTGTACTTAATTCCGATTTCAGTACTACTAAAGATGCATTTTCTAAGTGCAAGGTAAAATTCTAAGAATAAAAACGTCACAATCGTAGCCGTTATTAGAAAAATGCAAATAGAATAATTATCTCCATTGTTGCAATTGGTTGTTTGGCGGAATAAAGAGAATAAATTGTTGTTATAAGTGTGGTAGTTATGTAGGAAAGTAGGGACTTATTAGAATAAGCAATAATGGTCCATTTAAAGCTACTTTGATTTATACTTAGTAAAATTTATTGGGCAAATGATTTAAGGAAGATAGTTTGCATGGAAGTCATTATTTTAAATACAATAGTACCTAATAAAAATAAGCCCCAGAGGTGTAGACTATTAAATGTAAAAATATGAAATGTTGTAAGTGATTTTTATCAATGGTATGCCTCAAGGAGGCATGTTGGACCCGGTCTTGATGTCTTTATTTATGAATGTTCTACTGTTTCCCTTTTGAAAACCAGAAGAATAGTCATGGTATATGAATACTACATATCATATTAATAATTCGCAAAACTCCACCAACAATTGTAAGTGTTTATTCAGGTATGTAGTAAAATGAATCGAATCCTGCTAATTTCTAAATTATTAACACGAACGTTTTCAAACATGTATGATGTATATTTGTTACTATTTCATGCGAAAACTACTAAATGGATTAAGGTATCATTTGGTAGAGAGATAGATGAGACACGAGATTCACTTAAAGGATATTTTTATCCCGATAAAACGCGAACGAAGTCGCAGACAAAAGCTTGTTAATAATATTTATCCTACTGTTCCGTTTTGTACGAGCTATCGGTGTCCCAACAACACAAAGGTATGGTCATTCTCCAAGCCTGTTTACTTGGTTTACTCTAAAGATTTTAGTAAAATGCAAACAATGTAGTTTTATTCCCAGTGATAGTGACGATTGCGTTAGTTGCGCACGCGCAAGCTGTGGACATCACCGTGCTCGACTCGCCGGGGGTGAAGGCGCGGTTGCAGGACAACCCCTATGGTGGGCTCAATATTGTCCTACAGCGAAGTAAGTGATAAGATTTAATATCGTAACTTGTATCCTCGTAAGGCCGAACGTCCTATAAAAAGCCAGACACAATTGAGTTTCTATTTGGAGGGAGCATTTTCACTATTGTTTAATGAATGTTCCTACAACACCATCGGGCGTAGGAGGAGCTTACGTAGTTGAAAATCTACTTTTGCGTATTTCGTACGAGGTTTTTGCGTTATCTTTTCTCAGACGCATTGTCTAGGAGTGATTCTCGCTCCCTGCGTCTTTATTTTCGGACAAGTATGATGTGGGTATGTACAAATGAAGAGTGAATACGCTACTATTCTATCGTTGGTCAGTCCCACAGAAAAACTGGACAAATCTGAGCGCTAGGGGAGACCGGGGATGCTTGACTATAGGTATAAGTTGATCAACTGTTGATAACCGGTAGACGATTGACACGCGAAAATATTAAATTGACCAATTAATCCATCCCCCGTACTGATAATTGAGAAGAGACCAGGGTTTTTGCATCTGGTTGGTTGACGCAAGGTTGTCGTGTATATTTACTTTTTGTCAATAAGTGAACTCATCATCCGATATGGATCATACCAGTATATATGGATTATTATGAATCCTTCATTGATATTGCTCTCACCTAAAATTTTACAATAAACACACACAAGACACACACACACACACTAATACTAATACGAAATATATAATTTGTCTTTAGTGTATATTTACTTGCTTAATACTATTACTAAATTTAAGGTAGAAAATGCAAATGTAATTTATAAGAGTGAGGATCTCTACTATAGGCATTTATTTGCTTAAAAGAGGGCCTCAACACATACTGTAAAAAAAATATATTTTGTAAACGCTTTTTTTCATTTTTTTTTCATTATAGTCATACCAGTCAACCATCCCGAATCTCCACAACTCCATACTGATAGAACCACATTTATCTCGTCTCCACAGAAGGCGTATCAGATGTGATCACAGTGATAGGGCGTCACGCTGGCGCGATCAAAGACGTGGTGCAGGACGGCGACGTGGTAATCCAGTTCTCCAACGACACGACGGTCCGCATCAGCGCGGAAGACATCGCAGGGGAGAGGAGCGGCCAGGTGCTGACCCTAACCTGGGAGGCGCCGAAGACGGTGAAGCTCGAAGACTGCGTTAATTTGGGTAGGTAGCAATAGCAAGTAGGTATTGTTCCTCTCTTTCTAAAAGAGTTTAAAAGGCTAAATTGCAAATATCCGTTGCAATTACTATCAGAAGTAGACAAAAGTCGATGCTGACAATCAGGCCTAGCATGCGCCACGCGACTAAATTTTATCGCGCTCTTAACAAACGTCAAAATCGATTGAAGTCAGTGCGTCAGCTGCTGATTGGCTGAAAATACGAGTGCGGTGTGCTATTAGCCAATCAACAGTATTGAAAGTTTTGTCGTCCCATGCGATAAATATGACATATTGCGTATGCTAGGCCTGAATGACTTCTTATGAGCTCTCTTTTTTTAGAGGATCAAGTTTTTTCAACAATGCCAATGTGATTCGTGGATGTGGTGGTTTCTCGTTACCTTTAATACATTTATTATTTTCGGGATCCTTATCTTCGAATAGCCAACGGGGGGTCGTGTAGGTACTACACTTTGAATGAATTTGGTGGTTAGGTATCCTTGAATTCTGGTTAAATTTGTTAGTTTTTGATGAAACCGATTATTGGGCTGTTATATAGTTTTTGACAAAAGGCGAAATCAAATAACCTACATTACCTAGTTACCTACATTATCAAACTCATCCATTAAAGAAAGGATATGAAAGATATCTTAAATTAAGTTCTACCTGTATACATCTTAAAGGAACTGTATGTATCGTCTCAACAAAGTCTTGCTCAGTCTTCGTCTTCTACTTCTTTACCCTGATAAAACAAGTACCTTTTGGACTAGTAGCAGTTACTCCCTAGATTTCGTTTTAGGTTCCAACCACTGGTACGGCGGGCCTCAACAAAAGCGGCAGTACTGGCCCATCGAACGACTGATACTCCCAGACTACGCCTACGTCACCAAGGAGGCCGACAACTGTGGAGTCGCCGAGCCCTACTGGCTCAGTTCTACTGGCATCTTCTACTACTTCGACAAGAAGGTGCCTCTGTTTGTGGACCAGAACAACCTGGACAAGAATGCAGCATGCTTCAAGGCTCAGGTCAAACCACCTTATTCGAAGAAAAGGGATAGAAATGACCTGATTTATGCTATCGGTATGTTTTTATTAAATTGAACACGTACCTATATGATGCAGGCATTTTGTGTGATTCCGCCGTTCATATACGGCGACGTCAGTTTAGAGACGACTGCTAGTTTGTAAAAAGCCGTAGACGAAATGTATACGTAGGCATGTACATTTTGATTATGCTTAAAGATTTGATGGAAGATTCACACGTCATATTGATTCAAGCATAGATTTAAAAGTAAAAAATATAGGTATACGGCCGAATTGAGGACCTCCTCCTTTTTTTGAAGTGTTTTATGATATTTAATGTTTCAAATATGAATGACATAATTATGTTAACGTAACCAAATATAACCAATGGAATCACCAAATCTAACCCTCCATGGTTGTTGAATCAATCTCAGGATGTTAAATAAAAGTAATTTGAGTTCCTTGGACATTTTAATATTAATAGAGAACTGAACAGCTTAATTTCTTCAAACTGTAATTTATTCATAGTCACCCCAAAACTACAACCAACGTAGGATGTAACGATTGAACGAGATTTTATTTTGCCTAAGGGATATTACATAACAGCAAGCGTTTTTACGACGACACCGTATGTGAACGGCGGTTTCACTCAAAATATCTGCGACTATGTAATTATTGTATTTGTCTATCAGCAACAATTATTGTTGTCATTAACTGTCTGATCTCTTGCATTACAACGATCTTTATTTAAAGACCTCGGTGGCGCAGGGGCTAAGGTAGGCAGCAAAAGTGCGAAAGGTCCGGGTTCGATTCCCGGTCAGGTCAATGTGGAAAACTAACTTTTCTACATTGACTTGGGTCTGGGTGTGCTGGGGTCATCCCAGCACACCCCCAGCCCCCAGCTAGTATCCGTCGTCTGGTGCTCATAGTACAAGGGGAAACTTTAGTTTGAGACCAGGTGATTGGTGTCTTGTCTGGCGCATTTATTTATTTATTTATAGTCTTTGAAGTAAAACTTCGTAACTAAGCCTTCACTCCCCAGGTATATTCGAAGATGTTCGAAAAGCTCACGAATATGCTGTCGAACGATACCTCGAAAAGCCGACCGGAATACCCGACGAAAGGATGATAAAGTTCCCGATCTGGTCGACCTGGGCGAGATACAAGCGGAACGTGGATCACGGCGTGGTGCTGAAGTTTGCGGACGAGATAACTAAGAACGGATTCTCCAACAGCCAGCTAGAGATCGATGACCTCTGGGAGACGTGCTATGGTTCACAAACCGTTGACGAGGACCGGTTCCCGAATATGAGGAATACTGTGGACCAGCTCAAGGCGAAAGGGTTTAGAGTTACAATTTGGACGCATCCTTTCATCAATAAGGGGTGCGAGCCGTGGTATTCTGAAGCTAAGGCGAAAGGGTGAGTCGATCTCTTCATATAAGTATGTATATTTTTTTAAATATTAAATAACCTCACATACATTGCTCTGATTCTGTGGTAAGTAGCTTAAGCACTTGTGTTACAGAAATCAGAAACAACCACAACACCCAGATCCAAGACAATATAGAAAAGTTCGTTCGCATATTGACCCGTCCGGGGATCGAACCTCAGAGATGGCGCAACGCCAAAGTCCGGCCCGCTCGTCATTAAGCTACGGAGATCGTCAAATTCGGAGGTGGAGAAATTGTTAATTGCATTATACTTTTACAGGGAACATCAAGATAAACACATGTCACACGACGTTGTTTTGGATTTCTGCACTTGCATAAGCTACTTACTACAGAATCAGAGCAATGTATGTGATGTTGTTCTTTAACAATATAATAAAGAAATTCTTCCTTGCAGGTACCTCGTATCCTCGGAATACGGGTCGGTGGAGACGAGCTGGTGGAACGACAACGAGACGACTACCGCGTATATCGACTTCACCAAACCCGACGCTCGCAAGTGGTACACGGAGCGGCTGCAGGCGTTAAAGACAGCCACTGGCATCGACAGCTTCAAGTTTGATGCGGGAGAATCTAGCTGGTCACCTCAGGTTAGAACATATATCTCACTCAAACAGTTCTTTATTGAAGTAATAAAACTATATGTAAACTCATATAGGTAACACTTTTGAATCGTCATTGAATACAATGCAATGTGATTCTACTGCAACTCAACAATAAGTTAGAATAGCTGCTTACACGGCTCCGTCTACTCCCCCCATGGTTGCTGGGCGTAGGCTGGGGATGGCCGGTCCAACGGAACCACCGGCTGATGGTGTGAGATGCCCTCACACCATCAGCCGGCCGGTCCCCACGCGGTAGCTAGGCGCGATCATAACGTCGCCGCGCCCTAAGCCGCCTTCGTCTGCGGCAAGCGGGAGCGGAAGGGTAATTTTCCCGCTCCCTCTCGGCGGCCTCCTTCTGCGGCATAACGTCTTCCCAGAAGGAGGCTACCTCATTCCATCTCTCCTCCTCTATTATGCTCGGGAGTGAGAGATTTGGCCCTACTATCGCAGCCAAACGCGTTCGCTACGCAACCCAAGTGGGGCACACCAGCAATGTGTGCTCCGCCGTATCCTCTGCCGTGCCACAATCGAGGCAGGCACGATGGAGACTCCTCACGACCTCTTCGGTGCAGGTCCCTCCTAAAACTTCGGAACTTCGAAAATCGACCTTTTTTATATATATATTTATTACACTTTAAGATTGATGTTAAGTGGTAGCAGGTAATGAGGTCCTAGGCGACAAGTACAGCATAATAAATCTGTGACTGGACTTGTCGCCCTTGCCTTGAAGGCTTGACCCCTGCTACTAATGTAGCACCCCCTAGGAGTTTTAGAAACCTTACTCACACGCAGGAACACAACAACACAGAAGTGATTGTTATTTGACTGCGGTCTTCTGTAAGGTGGAGGTATTTCACCAGTCACCACTGTTATTTTGTACAGATACCGGTTCTACAAGGCGACATCCGAGACCAGCCGGGTGTCATAACGGCGGACTACGTGAGAGCAGTTTCACAGTTCGGTCCAATGGTGGAAGTCCGATCCGGTTATAGGTAAACACTTTTCCATCAAAATAAAATTCGGTCAGGCCAGTTTTCTTCTGATTTTGTGAGCAATTTGTTTTTCCGTTAATATTCAGATAGTACTGTCAACAGCACGTAGTAACGTCAGCGATTGTAAAGATCCTCGATCGATCACTCCCAGGCAGAGTGACATTTTTTTTAATTTCGGTTAATAATAACTTGAGAGAATTTTTGACTAAACTTTTTATTGAACATTAAAAAAGGATCTTTCAATCCTAATGTACATGATCGTAAATTCCGGTAAAAATAAAATTTCTTACGTTTTAGTTACTTTGTCGTCGGGTAGGTTAACATTTGTAACCTCCCTTTTTTTTGTTGACGGGGTTAATGCCTTGATGCACCGTACCGTCACACGAGCGAGGGTGACGGCGTGTGTTGCCCTAATAGGGCAGGACTACCCACTAAACCACGGTTGGACCTCCATCGCCTTAGTGGCGGTGTTGTGAGAAATCGGCTCAGCCTTACCATCCAAAACACCATCGGCTGAATAGTCGCCTAGGCTACTCCGTCTACTTCCCGCACGGATTTCTAACCTCCTAGTCTAACTCCGGCGAAGACCTAAAATCCATTACCGAGACAGCATCAGCTGAGATTTTTTTCCTTTTGTCTTATTCACAATTATTTATTTATGTGGACTATGGAATTGTTTTATGTTTTGTTTGTAATACATTTTTTCTTTCTTTCTTTCTGCAGAACACAAAACCTGCCAGTATTCGTCCGGATGATCGACAAAGACACGTACTGGACGTTCGAGAATGGCCTCCCGACCCTGGTGACGACTCTCCTGCAGATGAACATGAACGGGTACCCCCTGGTGCTGCCCGACATGATCGGCGGCAACGGCTACAGCGAGGCCCCGCACAAGGAGCTGTTCATCCGGTGGCTGCAGGCCAACGTCTTCATGCCCGCCATGCAGTTCTCATACGTGCCTTGGGACTTTGATAACGAGGTACGAACAAGAGATTTAATTTGGACTTTTAAAACCCTTATATCATCGGCATAAGAACTAATATCGAATTGCAACTGTAGTTAGAGTAGATTAATAAAACATTTTGGTCCAACAGTTAGAATAGGTACCAAAAACTACAAGACACATTTATTCTTTTATTATGGAATGTACCAAAAATGTACTAAGACATTTTGCGTTTAATTTAGCGCGGCGTCACTCCTTCCACTAAACTTTGACGCGATACGTTATCACCAATTTTTATTTATTTGTGAAGCAAAAATACGTTTTCATTGTATTTTGAATGGTGAAGTACTTCAGAGAAGTTTATGTCACATAGCTAACTATGAATAAAAGTGTTGGTGGATGGGAGGGTAAAGGACTACAAAAAAAGATAAGAATGGAGTGTATGAAACATATAATTAATAAAAATGGTGTGCATTAATGCATTGAAGTTAAGAAAGAAGGACAGTATTTAAAAGATAGTTTAAACACAAATAAAAACAATGTGGTGTCAACTCAAATGGTACTTATAGGTAAGGTCTCCGCTCACATTTCGCTCACGCTGTGCGCACCACGACTCTGTTATTATTTGGAAACCTGATGAATACTTATAAACCAACTTAATTCAGCCATTTTTAACAGAATCACTAAGAACAATCTCTATTCCAGACGATAGAAATCAGTCGCAAATTCGTGGAGCTACACACGCAGTACGCACCGCAGATACTAGAAGCGTGCGCACGCGCCCAAGAGACGGGCGCGCCCGTCAACCCGCCTGTGTGGTGGATCGCGCCCAACGATACCACCGCCTTTGACATTTGGGACCGTAAGTATCGACCTACATGTTGCTAGAGATGAATTAAAGTAGGTAGCGCCGCTTAGACAGCAGGAGGAAAGTATGTGTTTTAAGAGGCAATAAACCATTTGACTCCTACTGAATGTCGTTTTGCTATAGCTCGGAAACGCCTACACACATGGGTGTACCCAGGGGCGGCGGGGGAGGGCAGGTGCAACCCCTGGAAATCTCGCAGAATATGTACAAAAAAACAAAAAAACGATACGTGAAGGCGAGTTCAAATCCCACGCCTCAAGTGGATATGATATTGTCTGTTTAAAATATTTAAAGATCGCTAGGGAAAGAAAGAAATGTTTATTTAGTATTTGTAGAACAGCAGCTTAAAAATACAATGATGTCACTAAAAAGGCAAATACACAATTTGTCGAGATATCGGAGTGACACCCCGAAGCTGGTCTTCCGTATATGCTTTTCGAGTGATAAGCAGAATAAAAAATTTAAAAAATCTATTCTTTGTGATATATCAACGTGTTAAGCTATTTGCTTTAGTTCAGCTCAATGTTGTCTTATATTAATTTGTTACCAGAATACCTCCTAGGCGAGACGATCCTTGTGGCCCCGGTGCTTGAGCGCGGCTCCACGGAGCGGGACGTGTACCTGCCGGAGGGACGCTGGTTGGCTCAGGGCGACTCGTCCCGCCCATACGCGGGGGGCGACTGGATCAGAAACTACCCCGCCCCGCTGCTCGAGCTGCCCTACTTTGTGAAGGTTTAAGGGAATCCGCGTCTTCTTATTGAGTGCTAGCTTGACCTCGTAATTACGGGATACAAAGTATTCTTCATGCTGTTCTATTAATCTATCTAGCTACCTATACTAGCTGTTAACTTTGCTATTTCGGGATAAACCGTATTCTATTCTTCCCGTTATTCTAGTAATCTATCTAGCTACCAATTCAAACTGTTAGCCTTGTTATTTCGGGATAAATAGTACCCACCTATTCTTCATGTTGTTCTAGTAATCTATCTAGCTACCAATACTAGCTGTTATCCTCGTTTTTTCGGGATAAACGGTATTCGTTATGTTATCCTTGTATCTAATTTAATCAAGCAACCAAATATCATCCATATCCATTTAATAGTTTTTGACAAGCATCTTCACATAAATCCAAACTTATATGTTTATAAATATTTGTAAGATGGTCATACAACATTTGTCTGATAACATGTGCCGTTGCACAGCATAAAATGCCTTTATCTTACTGAAAATTTAGAGTTTAGAAAAAATACAAGTTTTTTTAAATGTATACAACAAAATTGTATTAACTCAGATTGGCTTGAGTTTGTAATCCCCAATTCATATTTGGTAAGTGTGGTGTAAGCCGTTTTTTTTCATGGCTTGATTTCAATGATGGCGGACTTTTCATTAATAGGCTGATAATTTAATTTTAACCTGCTTGCTTTGATAAACTCTCTTAGACGAGACATTTTAACATTTGTATGTAACTCTATCCATCGAATAAAATGTGAGATACCTATATATTACCACAGTATACCTAATTTAACTAACCATAATTTTAAGTAAAAGTGCTATAGTATAGTGTAGTAATTTGTAATAAACATAGCTTGTGTGATATTAGTGTTTTTAATTTTTATCCAAAACGTCACATTATACGGCCTGGTGCTTTCCTCTCACCTTTTTTAAATCCTATCCGTTAGCATCGCCATACTGGCCCGCAAGATGCTTCTTCATACTCCTTTCGAAGGATATACATATACATTAAAACAAACCACGCTTGTCATAAAGTTTATTTACATTACTTTCCTCAACTTAACAATTAACGTCTAATTATTAACGACGATATCCCTGACGAGTCCCTGGCCCAACGCTCGGAAATCTTCCACAATGGCGTTTGTATTCACTCGGTACTTCTGTTCACCGTTTACAGTGACCGGCTGTCTTGCATTTACGTTCAGTAGCTGAAAATACACATTCAATCAGTCAAACGTTCATTACATATCACATTATAAAATATAAATATTTGACCACATAGCATACTCTCTGCTGCTGTTTTAGCCCCCGACGCAAAAAAGACGAGGTGTTATATGTTTGACGTGTCTGTGTGTGTGTGTGTCTGTCAGTGTGTGTATGCGTCTGTCTGAGGCAACGTAGCTCCCAAATGGATGATCCGATTTTAATGCGTTTTTTTTTGTTTAAATGGTATATACGTCGATAGTGTTCTTGTCCCCCGACGCGACAAAATTTAATCAAAAAATTCACACGTACGGTCACCGGCAGGCTAAGATAACCATTTGCAGTTCAAAATTAGCGGTTATGCCTCCGACATAAAGGTGGCACAAAGTTCCGAGTAGATAGTCTGACACACTTTAGTTGGTACTTGCGAAGTGTTTTTTTTTTTTTTTGCTTTTTATAGGGTTTAGCATTTTTAACCTTTTGTCATAATAATTGCGTACTTTTTTTGGGTCGGGGGTTTTATTAAATGTTTAATTAAATTTTTATGGTAAGTATTTTTTTGTCCTAACTAACTGATGATGGCCTTTTCATCTTTACCGACTTTCGGGGGAGCGGAGGGATCATCCCCTAAAGCGTCTATTCCCAGTTGCCACCACATGCAAATGGGAATGAAAAATCCCAGTTCCCACCGGTGGCGACTGGTAAATGATTTCCCCCACTTTAACAGTAAAAATTTGAGTATGGATTACAACATAATGAATAATAATAAATAGCAATAAATTAAACACCAGAATAGAATATTTATACAAAGGTAGATGGTAAATTAATATAATAATAAAACAAAAAATAATAATATATCTAATAACAACAATATCTAATAATATATATATATATATATATATATGCAAACAAGTGAATACATAAAGAAAATCAAGTTAAGTAAACGAAATTCTATGTAGAGGGGGAAGAACAGAAGAATTCACGGACTCTCATTTTAAAGATACCCTTAGTCAGGGATTGTCGAGTTACGGTGGGCAGAGCGTTCCAAAGCCGGATGCATAAACTAACTTTCGATATGTAGTGAAGATACTTGACTATATTTAAGCAGCAAAACAAACATAGAGAAAATTACAATGGTGCTAACCTAACCTATTGGAACTACTACCAACATACAAAAATTGTTGCGTCAATACTTAACAGAAAGTACCTATCGATTGTTTAAGTATAATGATAGCTACGATACTATTAATATGACATCAAATTGTTAGCCAAACAACGTTACTTACGTGGAATTCTTTAGTTTCCGCAATATCAGGTTTCCACAAGACTGCAATCACTTCTCCGCCATACGAATCGTGGAAGAACAGTGCGAATTCTCCGTAAGCACTCTGAAAGAACATTCAATTAAGATTCAGTTCAAATGTTATTTTCATCCGGTCACCAGAATTTGCAATGGTAGTTGACGTTGTAAAGTTTAATCAAATGTACGCTCGTCACTTATTTAGCTACTGCATTATTTTAAATAAACATTAATAAAATGTCTCCCCTTGCGGTGTGGGAATAGAACCTACGACCTTCACGTATATTTCTGTTTCTTTAAAATATTTAAAGTTAGCTAGTATAGAATAGAATAGAAGAGAAAATATCTTTATTCATGTAAGCTTTACAAAAGCACTTATGAATCGTCAGTACAAATAAAGTAGGTATTCTACCGCCGTGTTCGGAATGTTGATCATGTCGAGAAAAACCGGCAAGAAACTCGACACTACTCTTACTACTCTTTTCAATATAACAATGTGCCCTTAAACTAGGAACTTAAATAAGGTATATAAAGCTAGATTTTAAAGAATTAAGTTAATCTAGACCATTTTGTCATTTAAATAATCATCAATTTTGTAGTAGCCCTTTTTTATTAAACAATTTTTAACATGAGACTTAAATCTAGTCATAGGCAACTGGATAACATTTTCAGGCAACTTGTTAAATATTCTAACGCTTAAACCCACAAAGGAATTACTTAACTTATGTAGTCTTAGATATGGAACGTATGGTAAGTATGTTAATTTATTTAAATAAGTATCTGAGAGAATCCCGTGATTTAAGACCATATATGGCGCGGATAGCCCTCTTTTGTAATACAAAAATTGTTTGAATGTTGTTCCCCACAAAAGAAGGCCATATGACATTACACTATGAAAGTAACTGAAATAAACCAGTCTTGCCGTTCCAATATCAGTCAAATTACGAATTTTTCTTACAGCGTATGCAGCTGAACTAAGCCTTCCTGCCAGGGCAACAATATGGGGTCCCCATTGCAATTAAGAATCTAATGTGATGCCAAGAAAAACTGTAGTATTAATTATTTCAATAGGTTCACCATTCATAGACAATTTGATGTTGACTTTTTTAACATTCGGCATTGTAAATTTGACACATTTCGTTTTCTTTGTGTAAAGTAAGGAAGGTCGTTAATATAAATAAGGAACAACAGAGGTCCCAATATTGAGCCCTGGGGCACTCCCATCGCTAGAGGTGCACCAGAAGAGTTAGTTCCATGCACATTGACCCTTTGAATTTTGTCAGAAAGGTAAGACTGTAGAAGACACAGTGAAGTGCTTATAACACCATAATGCCTCAACTTCATCAACAACGTTTGGTGATCAACGCAATCAAATGCCTCACACACAAAACTCCAATGACGTCCTGTTTTTTCTCACAAGCATCGAAAACATGTTTGATAAGTGCCACACCTGCGTTCGTAGTAGATAGTGATAGTGGTAGTGCGGCGTAAAGCGCTTAAAGAGAGGTAGGGCATAGCGATTTATCGTTCGAACTGGAGCAACCAGTTCTGGTACTGGTGAAATACCTCCACCTTACAGAAGACCGCAGCCAGATAACAATCACTTCTGTGTTCCTGCGTGTGAGTAAGGTTTCCAGAGCTCCTGGGGGGGGGGGGGGGGGGCTACATTAGTAGAAGGGATCAAACCTTCAAGATAAGGACGACACGTCCAATAACAGCTTCTTTATGCTGCACTTGTCGCCCTTAAACTATAACCTCATTACCACTTAACATCATGTGAGATGAGGTCAATCTTGAAGTGCAATATAAAAAAAAGCACGCGCGATACGTGAAGGTCGTGGGTTCGAGTCCAGCACCGCAAGCGGAGATGAAAATTTTCTATTTCTTTAAAATATTCAAAGTTTGCCAGTGCGCCGTAAAGCACCATAAAAATTATTAAAAATCCAAATTCTTAGTACCACAACAACCATACCCGAGACCATACAGGAAAGTTTTCCAAGCTAACTCGTCCAGGAATTGAACCCGAGACCTCAGAGATGACTCGATTCTGGTGATTCGAGTCATCTCTTAGGACCGATCCGCTCGCTTCGGCTACATAACCAACAAAACTCACCCTCAACTCCTCTAAGTAGGTCCTCACTGGATGGAAGTCTACGACGGGTATGACGTCAGCGTCGGTGACGTCACCGACGGGCAGCAGCGGCGCACGCCGGCCCACGCGCTCGGCCGCGAGCGGGGCCAGCGCGGGCTGCAGCTGGATCACCACGTCGTAGCCCGCCAGCGAGGGGACGAACAAGCCCTGGAAGGTATACAATGGGGATGATGATGACTCGGTACAAATAAAAAGACAACGTATTTCGTACTTCAACAAATAAATAAAAAAATATAATGATAGAACGCATCGAAGCTCAGGGCACATTTTTAGTAATCTGCCCTAATATTGAAGATAAGGCTAGTAGATGCCTGCGACTTTGTTCGTGTTATACCGGGAGAAAAATAAGCGCGCTAGCAGCGAACGCCTGCACTCGCGCCAGTACTTACACGCCGGGCGAGTCTGCGTCGTGTGACGTCACACACTCGCCGGTCAGCTGACTCACCAGTATATTGTCCTTCATTTCCGTCAGCAGCGCGTCAGTCATGTACTTGAGCGCGCTAGCAGCAAGCGCCTGCACTCGCGCCAGTACTTGCACGCTCGGTGCAGCCGCACTCCACACGCTCGGCAAATCACCGTCGTATGACGTCACGATGTGGATCTTGGCTGTTTTGGGTTCGCGGGTAGAGAACTGGTTCTCGAGTTCTAGTATTTCTTCTCCTGGGTAACAAATTAAGAGTTTGTGAGGTTTTATTATCATATTGAAGGTATTTATTTATTGTTCAGTAACCAAGATACAAGCATTGCTTAGTTTGGGACTAGATGTTACTTCGGGATATAAAGAATCCATATGTTAATAATCTAGTATGGCGTTTTTCTTCTTTTCATATTCCATCCAAATCCATTTGGTTTTTCTCGATAACATAAACATTTCGAGCATGGCGGAAGAACCCAAGGTTCAGTTTCCGGCTGATTTAAAAAAGTCTATTTTCAAGCCTTTATATAAGAACAACTTACATGAGGAACTATGTAACTACAGGCCAATAACTTTGATTCCTATTTTATAAAAAAAAATTGAAACAGTTATGCATCATAAATTGTATTCCTTTCTGCAAAAGGATTACTTAAAAATGAACAATTTGGATTTCGTAAGAACAATTCTACGGAGCTTGCTTGTTTTGACCTCGTAAAGTAAGTAACCCAAAATGTAGATTTTGGGATGCATACCCTAGCGGTGTTCCTTGACATGAGTAAAGCATTTGATTTCGTATCTCATGAATTACTTCTCGATAAATTGAAACGATACGGAATTAGAGGTACAGCTTTAGCATGGTTTGAGAGCTACCTGAGCAACTGCCAACAATGCGTAGAAATTTTCAATTTCTCTGGCCATGACAAAAGAAGTTATAGGTCACCATATTTACCAAACCGGTCTGGTATACCCAGGGAAGTGTTTTAGGTCCACTATTATTTCTTTTATATATTAATGACCAAACATTACAAATCAAATATGAGTATTTATGTTGTCTTTATAGCTGTATTTATGTTGCACGGCCGTAGAAAATTTCTCGCCTCCTACTATTTCCTCTACCTTAAGTTTGTCTGGAAGAGATCGCTTTCTAGCGATAAGACCGCCTAAATTGTACTATAATCAATCTGTAAAAGCTATTTCTGTAAAGTTTTTGTGCAATAAAGTATATCTATCTATCTATCTATGTGTTATTTTTTGCCTTGAGACGACTAGTGGGCAATACTCACTTGTCATGTCGTCGTTGAAGTCCAGCACGATCATCTCCGCGGCCCAGTCGGTGTGCGCGAGCAGCGCCAGCGTCCTCGCGAAGGCGGGCGCGGGGCTCGCGGGCGCGGCGTGAGGCGGCGGCCGCAGGAAGGCGGCGGCGGCCACCAGCTCGGCCAGCGTCGACGGGAACTGCGCGGGAGACACCAGGTGCGCCGACAGCCAACGCTTCAGCACGCACGCCGTCGGACCGAACGACGGGTGCTTCTGGTGCAGCCTGCGAAGTAAAACATATTCTAAATTGTTTCGTACAGCAGAATGAAAAAACCATACAAGTATATTTCTAATGCCTCCTCTACACGTAGACAGGTTCGTCTGCAGATGGCGTCCGCTGACGTGTAGAGGGGGTGATTTGCTCGTTAGTGGTAGGTATTTGATGTTGGCAGACGAGCAAATCACCCCTTCTACACGTCAGAGGGGTGATTGACTTAACTGGCGATGCCATCTACAGACGAATCTGTCTACGTGTAGAGGAGGCATCAGGCAAAGTAAGGCACGGTGGACGTGGCTTAAAAAAGTGAGCTAGCGCCAGCGCGAATACCGTTTCCACGAACGCCACGAATCATAGGCGCGGACCAATGTGTAAAAATGATTATCCGTTTTTCTACGAGTCCTTAATTCTAATTTCAAACTTACTTTCCATATCAGCTCTCCATTTAGCTTACGGCTCGTATAATTGGTTACTAATTGTAACTAGAACGAATCGTTTTTTCAAATATTGGAACCAGGCATTAAATGATCGGACTATACAATAAGAGAGAGAAGACTTACCCATGTAAGGCTCCCCTTAGCCGCGGCAACAGTACAGTTTCACATTGCAACTTAATACTCTCATCAGTATCTTTGAACTTGGCGACACCATTATGCAACTCCTTCCTAAGCAGCGTGATTTCTTTGGGATGCGCTATCTCTAGTCGGAAGACTAGGCCTTGTTTTAACACATCTATGTGCGTAGGATACGCCTGTGTAGGCAGCGAGTACTGTTTGTTGAGACGGTCGGCTATTTGGAGGTTGAATGCTGCTTTTAGACACCGGAAGGCTTCGATATCACCCGGCCATTTGCCGCTGTGACCTGGAGGTATAAGTTAAATGTTATTATTATCATAAGCAGCTATGTGGCTACTTTCTTTTTTTTGTAGTAAAAATATAAGGCCGAGAATGAAGCCTTGCAGTACTCCTTATTTTAGTTTTGAAAGAACGATCAAGAAAAATTTGTTCTACCGACGCTGCGTTCTGAGACGAATATTGGCAAACGAAATAGTCAAGCATACATTAGTTTAAACGTCTAATTATAAAATAAAAAATACCTACGTAAGTGACGGCAAATTGATCAAATGCTTGGGAGAGATATATAAGAGACACATATAATTGTTGTCTAAAATAAAAAGGATCTTCTTTCTTTAGGAACAAATTTAAAAATTGGTTTATCACAAGCAATAATTCCTAACTTTTTTGCATCATTTATGAGGACGGTACCACAACAACCAGACTCGAGATAAACGGATAAGTTCGTTTTCCTTATTGACCTAAGGAGTCACGCCCGGGTCACGCCAATTTTAAGAAATAATCATTCTCAGAATCGATAGGTAAAATTTAAAAAAATCTACTAATATTCCAAACTTTGTAAAAAGTGTGATGTAAACATTTGAATCGCATTTTTTAAGTGATTCTAAATTAAATATTGTTTTGTTCGACACACTGTTCTCGAAGGATTCGATAACGTGTATTTTTAATCATAAAATAGAAAACAAAACAGGGAATATCTTTTTAAATAATGAGTAAGTGTTATGTCATAGTTATAATAGTTATAAGGGGTGTCCAAGGTTTTGTGCTAGCTGCTAACTGGATAACACGTTTTATAGATTTGGGCCCAGCTATGTCAAAGTCAAAGTCAATATTTTTTATTCATGTAGATTACATTTGTAATACTTATGAATCGTCTCTATACAATGCAAATGAAGCTACCTCCGGTTCGGAATCTATAACTACCGAGAAGATACCGGCAAGAAACTCAGTAGTTTTTTTTACAAATAAAAAGCTAAACTTATTACTAATTTTGCACCAAGCCATACAGTTAGTTTGTCAGTTGGAAAAAAAACACACAAAAAAAGTATATAGTTATTGAAATAAATAAAATAAAAACATTTAAATTAAAATAACTGTAGGACTTCATGTGTGATATTCAAATACATCATTTTTATACATTTTGACCTACATGGTCTGTGTGGTCTTAATCTAACATTGATTGAGAATTCAAATTCAATTCAAATTCAAATTCAATATTCTTTTATTCATGTAAATTACACCAGTAATATTTATGAAACGTCTATATAATGCAAATGACGCTACCTCCGGTTCGGAACCTATAACTTACAGAGAAGATCCCGGCAAGAAACTCTGTCGTTCATATTACAAATATAGCTGAACTTATAACTAGTTTTGCACTAAGACATACAGTGTAGTAATTAGATAAAATAATGTAGTAAATTGTAAAAAATAATTCATTGATTCAAAGTAATAAGAAAAATTAAAAAATATATATATTTAAATTAAACAAACTGTAGGTCCTAATGCACATTCGTGCTTAATAAGAATTTTGCCAACTTGCGAGTTGACAAATACGTAAAGAAATAGGTACCTCTTGCTGAGTTTGTATAAATAGAAATACAATTAGTAAATATAATTAGTGAAATTTTTCATGTGAGGGCGAACAGACTAGTTAGTGGTCCACACTTCTTTGTCATTAATATAGTCTTCTACTCTGTAGTACCCTTTTTTCAAAAGACAACCTTTAACAATTAGCTTAAATTTATTCAATGGTAAATCAACAATAACTTGAGGTAATTTATTAAAAAAAGTTATACTTAAACCAACAAATGAATTACCAATCTTATGAAGTCTACGTTTAGGGACAGCAAGCTTGTGTTTATTTCTAGTGTTGATGCTATGAGTGTCAGATTTTTTAGGAAAAGTATGCAAGTTTTTGTATACATACATTAGACAGTCAAAAATGTATTGAGATGCGACTGTTAGGATGTTGATTTCCTTGAATAATTCTCGCAGCGAGTCACGTGGTGTTAGCTTGTAAATGGCTCGGATGGCCCTCTTTTGTAACACGAAAATAGTCTGTAGGTCAGCCGCAGATCCCCATAAGAGCAGACCATACGACATGACGCTGTGAAAATAGCTAAAATAAACCAATCTTGCCGTCTCCACATCAGTCAGTTGCCTTATCTTCCTAACAGCATATGCCGCCGAACTCAGTCTTCCAGCCAGAGAAGTTATGTGAGGAGACCATTGTAATTTAGAATCTAAGTTTATGCCAAGAAATATAGTAGAGTTAATGAGTTCAATTTGTTCCTCATTAATTTTTATTATAGTGTTGACCTGCTTTACATTCGGCATTGAAAACTTTACGCATTTTGTTTTATTGGCATTAAGTAAAAGGTTGTTAGTTTTAAACCAATTGAGTACCTGGCTGAGAGCTAAATTAATGTTTTCATTTTGTCTATTAATTTTGAACATTAGAGAAGTATCATCGGCAAATAATACTATCTCACATAAATCATTGGTAAAGAATGGCAGGTCATTAATATATATTAAAAATAGCAAAGGTCCCAATATTGAGCCCTGGGGCACTCCCATTAATAATGGAGTACCGGACGAATTAACTCCATTCACACTGACTTTTTGAGTTCGGTCAGACAGATATGACTTAATTAGATCAAGTGAATTGTTAGATACACCACAATGCCGCAATTTCAAAATCAAGGTTTGGTGATTTACGCAATCAAACGCTTTTGATAAATCGCAAAAAACACCCACGATATCTTGCTTATTATCCCATGCATCAAACACATGCTTGATGAGTGCTACTCCTGCATCTGTTGTAGATTTCCCTTTAGTAAAACCATATTGGTTTTTATGTAATAGCTTATTTACAGTGAAATGGCTTAGTATCTGATCAGAAATTATTTTTTCAAAAATTTTACTAAATGTAGGTAAAATTGAAATGGGTCTGAAATTTGACGGGTCATTTTTTTCTCCGCTTTTAAATAAAGGTATGACTTTACTAAATTTCATTAAATTTGGAAAACAACCTTCATCAATACATTTATTAAATATAATTGCCAAGTGAGGAGCTATAATATGTATTATATTTTTTAATACATCTACAGAGAGACCCCATAAATCTTCAGTTCTTTTAATATTAAGTTCCTTGAAGGCATTCAAAACTGTCTTAAAGTTAATGTACTCAAATATAAAGGGAGTTTTGCATTCATCGACATGCGATTTGAGCAGGGAATTAGCTTGATCTGGGTTAGATAATAATCCATTAGTTATTGTGACCGGGATATTTGTAAAGTAGGTCTCAAAAGCGTTGGCAATTTCCCCATCTTTCTCGATAATAGTGTTATCAATTTTGAGGGAGAGCTTGTTTGTTTGTGTTTTGTTTTTACAAGTCTCTTTATTGATAATTTGCCATGTGACTTTGTTTTTATTAGTTGCTTTAACTATTTTTTCTTTAAGAAAGTTAGATTTAGCAACCGCGCAAATCTTTTTAAATATTTTCGAATAATTTTTGACATATTCCACTATTGAGGGATCGTTCGAATTAGCTTTTATATCATATAATTCAAATAATCTACGTCTACTTTTATATATACCTGACGTAGCCCAGTCACTAAATTTTATTTTTGAATTGTCTACTTTTATTATTTTTTTAGTAAATATATTATTAAATTCTGTTTCAACGCTATGGAATAATTTCTTAAACATACTATCGACATTATTGTCTGGCTTAAAGGATATTAACGACATCTTTTCGCAGACATTCGATTTAAATTTTTCAACACGTTTTGTGGTAATAGGCCTGCAAGTAATAGCAGACATTTGAGCGACAAAATGATGTTCGAACACAGCAATCTGACCACTATGGTCAGAATTAATAAAATTAATAATTGATTTATCAACTGTATCACAATTACAAAAAATATTATCAAGACAGGTGGCAGATGTGGAAGTGACTCTGGTTGGTTCATTATATAGTTGAAATAAGTTATAAGATTGAAAAAGATTTAAAAACCTAATGGAATTTTGCGATTTTTCTAGAATATTTACGTTAAAATCACCACAAATAATGATTTTTTTATTAGAAGTGCTCACTTTTTTGAGTGCATCTTCCATGATGGTCTCGAATATTACATAATTAGCAGATGGTGGTCTATAAACACACATAACAATATACTGCTCAAGCTCTACACATGAAAACTATGAGAAAACTTATTAAAATAATATACAACGCGCAAGTACAGGCGAGCAGACTAGTTAGTGATCCACGCGTTCTTATCATTAATATACTCTTCTACTTTGTAATAGCCTTTTTTCAAGAGACAACTTTTAACGTATGTCTTAAATTTATACAAAGGTAACTCAATAATTACTTCCGGAAGTTTATTGAACATTTTTATGCTTAAAGCAACAAATGAATTACCTATTTTATGAAGTCTACGTTTAGGAACAGCAAGCTTGTTTTTATTTCTGGTGTTAATGCTATGAGTGTCTGACTTTTTAGGAAACGTATGCAAGTTTTTGTAAACATGCATTAAACAGTCGAGAATATATTGCGATGCGACTGTTAGGATGTTAATTTCCTTAAATAAATCTTTCAGCGAGTCTCGTGGTCCTAGCTTGTAAATGGCTCGGATGGCCCTTTTTTTTTGCAACGTTAATGTGCAAAATAACGACCACATATTGTTTATTGATAACCTCAAAGGTACTCACCTAACTCAATAACAGCCTTACAGACAGGTATGTACTCAGGCGCGACCCACGTCCCGTCGTCTTTAGTGATTTCCTTGACCAGGGACGCGTTGCCACGGCGCCACGGCTTGTTCCGCGGCGTGAGGGGCAAAGCGGGAACTGGGTCACAGTAACTAAACACTGATGATACACCTACGGGAGACGGAAGGATCAAAATGAGGGTTTTTGCTTCGAATGATACCAAATATTTCGTTGTTCAAGTAGGTTACATGTCACCTTTTCAATTCGTCATTAAATGCAATGCAAACTGATTCTACTGCTGGTTCGGAGCCTATCTACCGAGACGACACCGGCAAGAAACTCAGCAGTAACTTATAGCTCACTTTGGACCAAGTCATATGGTTTTGTTTTTTTTTACTTTCGAGAGGTAAGCTGATCAGACCAGTCCAGATAATCTTACCAGCGACGGTGCTGACGTCGAGAGGTAGTTGCGTCAGCTGCCTCAGGTCTCGGCGCAGCTCGTTGAAAGCTAGCTGGACCTGAAGAGACGCCTCCTCGGTATTCGCCAAGTATTGCTTGCGGCACAGCAGCGGTTCCAACTGGGAGCCCACGTGGAACAGCTCGGTGGGGGGGACGCCTGGAGAAATAATGTTAAAGAACTTCAAAGTAACGTTTGCCCAGATTGGGCTTTATTTGTAATAAAACAACGCAATTTACCACAGCTCTTAATAAAATTACAAAAAGAAAACTTGAATTCTAAAATTATGAAATTTATAGATACGTCATAAGAACTCACCATATTTAAACTGCATCAGGTAGTCTATGATCTGAGCGGTGATACCTCGCCGTTCGGAGAGCGTGTCGGCTTGCCACACACACGTCTCCGTTATCGACCCGTCTTGAAAGCGACGAAGCTCCGACTTATCACCCCAAAACGATCTGGGCAAAAACATATTTACCCATAAGTCAAAGTCAAAGTCAAAGTCAATATTTTTTATTCACATAGATTACATTAGTAATACTTATGAATAGTCTCTATATAAAGCAAATGAAGCTAGCTACCTCCGGTTCATAATTACATCTATACTTTATATTTTTTTACATCTTCTTTTTGTCGGGCTGCTCCAGTTCGACCGATAAATCGCTATGCCCTACCTCTCTTAAATTTAAAAAGTTCTGTACCAAGACATGCATGTTGGTAGATTTAATATAAAGCTGCTTACCGAAATTCTTGTGCCTCAGGCAGGTTTGCTGGTGGACCTTTCTCTACACCGTTCATATGATTCTCAGGATTTAGCACGAAACCAAATGATAGTTCTTGTTTGTATCTGAAATAAATACAGAAACACATTTTAAAAATTTGTAAACACTTCATCTGTAAAAAGTTTTATTACAATACATTCTACGAGTAATTATTTTGTCGCAGGGTGAAACAAGAAAGGATTTCCACATAATAGGCATGGTAAATAAAGAACTTTTTATAAGAAATTTTGTCCCCAGTTAGATTTAAAAAAAACAATGAAAGCGTGTTTTATTCTTCAAGAAATAAATAGAAAGTAGCTATTGCTCGCCACTTTGTTATTTCGGGATAAAAATTATCCTATGTATTATCACTACTATAAAACAATGTCGCTTTTTCTGCAAGTCCCTATGTATGCTTAGATTTTAAAACCATGCAACGGAATTATATACCATTTTTTAAAGATAGAGTTATGTATAAACAAGTATATAAGTGTACATGCATAATCCATACATATTTTATTAATAACTTAGTTTAAGAGTTTCTTATAATTTTCCAATTTTAATTTGTGTTTGATGAATAAATTTGTGCAGATATAGGCAATCATGCCTCAAGATAAAAAAATTGTACAGAAAAGCCGAAAACTTCATTTGCCTTTACTTGCACCTGTGAGGAGCAGGGGCAGGTAGTTCGTTATTTTATGCAAACGATCTAAATACACAAATACATTATTGTAAAGTTTGTGTGTTTATAATATTAGTATGATACATGACGATACAGCATATCACAATTCCATGGAAGTGTGTTTTTGCTTATGTCACTATTTTGTTATCACTGTACGAAGAAGTGACGTCACAATGAACCTTATCTAATTTTTATTTCCATGCTTAAAGTAAACAATTGTGTTTTTCTTATCTTTTTTGATAATCTAACTGATAGAACAAACAGACATTTTTGATAATCTACCCTGTTGCAGTAAAAGTTCTTCAAGACCAAGATTACCCCTACTTACCCGTCCTTGCGCGCTTTATCCAGTCCCGTCTTCACCGGCCATGAAAAGTCAGTCTCAGCCATCGGCAATATCAGGTCTACTCGGTTACCCAGCCCTTTGGACAGCAGTGCGTGAAGAGTGTCCGTAACAAGAGAAAAGTCATCAAGCCCGTAGTTCAACTGAGCCGCTTTAGACACCTTCGCAATCACAGACTCTTTGAGCTTTTGTAGATTTTTGAACCTATAACAAATGACAAGTTTGTTGAAATGCCACTTTTTTTAGTTGCTTATAAGCCATCTTCATTTTTTCTAATTACAATCTTACAGACACCGCACAGTTTCTATCTTCACTATAGTAAGCTGCATTATTGCCTATTTAATAACGTAGGCTACGTTTATTCGAAAATAATTTAAAGTTTAAATTTTCATGTTTTTCTGTTTTTCTGTAGCTCAAAGTTCGTCAAGTTGTGTGTAACATTTATGTATTTGTATGGTGACTGTGTTGTCATGTAATTGGATTTATGTAATCTTTTGTGAAAATAAATCTTTAAACCTTAACCTTAAATCAGGTGTTCTCAAGTTGGTACAAAAAAAGCTAATCATAAAAACAGTAATGTTTAAAAAAAAATCTCTTTACCTTAATATTTGATCAAACTGCATCAAAGGCTTCACGGGCACCATGAAAAGAGGTAGGAAGCTGTTCAGCTTGGTATTGTCCAGCATTTCCACCGCAAGAGAGCACTCTCTTTTGAGAGCATAATATGTCCCCTAGAATGTGCAAACAAAATACCGATGTTTTATCTGCCTAGATTCCTTAAGAGTTTTGTTTTGCAGAGACGCTCTCTGCGCACACACATACAATATCGTCTTGAATTAAACTTAAAGAATTAGCGTACGGTTATCGGTCGTCCAATACCGACATCGAATCAGATAATTTCATTTCATTATATCTGAAACCGACAAAAACTTAAAACGGAATTATACGGGATACAACCATAATTAATTACTGGCCATGGACCATTCAACAAACGCCTATTTTTCATTGGCATCACATATACACCTGTGTACTTATGTTTTTATACATGTCATATTGAAGAAAAAGGAAAGTTAAGCATGATTTAGGTTTGTATGACAAACATGCAAAAATGACGAGGAGCGAAAATTATAAGATGAGAAAATTACTGTTGTTGCAAATGTTATAAATTATAAATTTTATAATATGCTTGAATACCTTGCCCATCTGCCACAAAATGTTGTAGTAGCCAGTTTTGTCCAGGAACACTACAGGGAAGTGCTGATGGAACTCCTCGAGAGCCGGCGTGTTTTCTCCTTTGTACAGAGACACACCTTTCACATCCCATTCTGATGATTCTGCAAATGCAAAAGAAAACTTTTAAAGCTTTGAAGAATATCAAGTAGAAGAAAATATCAACAACTGTTAAAAAAAATGTGACAAATAATTATTCAACTATTATGGTACTAGCTGTGCTTGCAACTTAGTTCACATAAACTACATACTCTCATGATCGGTTTAACCCCTATCTCCCCTAATTAGAAACAAAAAGTAATCCATATTTTATTCCAAGTTTCAAGCTATATTTATGCCAAATTTCATAGCTCTAACATAAAAAAGAAACATTTTCCCATATAAACTTTCATGGGTATTATCAATTTAACATTTGATGTGTGTTTAAATGTGGTTCACTTTAGATTATTTCACTCACAATTGAACTTTACTTACTTTACTGAATAAATCAATACCAAAATTTATAGAATAAATAACACAAAATCCCTACTAATATTATAAATGCGAAAGTAACTCTGTCTGTCTGTCTGTCTGTCACGCTTTCTTGCTTAAACCTCTCAACCGATTTTGATGAAATTTGGTATAGGTATACCTTGAATCTCAAGAACGGACATAGGCTACTTTTTTTAGAAAATAAGGGGGGGATGGGGGGTAATAACACCTTTGAAAGTTTATATCGAAAAATGTTTATTTTTGAAGTTAGAGATATGAAATTTGGCACAAATATAGCTCAAAACTTGGATTAAAATATAGACTACTTTTTGTTTCGAATATTAGGGGAGAAAGGGGTAAAACCGACCATGAAATGATGTAGTCCACGCGAACGAAGTCGCGGGCACAGCTAGTCATAAATAATAACCAATTAATCAAACTGACAAAACTTGTTCTTTCATCTACAATCACCCTCTACAAAATCTCTTACCAAATTCACACCAGATGCAATATAGGAAATATTGATCTTAATTGTATACTAATCACTGCTCAACATTTTAAAACCTCAACTTCAGCAAGAACTTATTTTTATATGCAATTAGATAAATAAAAAATAGACAAAAACATTATTCATGAAAATTTACTTACTCAATGCTATCCAAACATTCCTTACAATCTGATAACTGCTCATTATATTGTTAATCCTTTTAGTTTGAACCAAGTATGAAATAATCATACTGACAATGTACCCTGACACCTTCAAATTTCTCTGCCTGATCCAAATTTTAAGAAGCATGACAGCTTGCTTCAAATTCTCACATTTCGACAGAGTTCCTATTAAATATTCTTCATTCACAGAGGATGTAAGGTCTTGTAAAATACTGCTGTTATAGTACGGTGTGGGAGGACCAATCTCATTGTTTTCCGGGTCATCAGAAAACATCCATGCTTCTCTTAAATTGTTACGTGACGGGCTGAACCGATGAAGTTTATACGCTTCAGCATCACACGATAAATCAATTCGAACAATCATATATTTGCTCAATTTACCCGATGGAGTAATGTCTAGCACCGGCTTGGTTTCACATCCATTAATGTATGCATAATGTAATTCAGTTACACTGTCGTGTTTTCTTAAGTGTGCTGCAATGACTGCCAGATACGCAGCTCGCTTTTTATGGTACCTGTAGTTGACAGAGTCATTTTTCGTGTAAATATCAGATGGCACGGTTATTTGGATGTTGACCCGTAATTTTGAATTGATAGAACATCCCAGAGCGTAAGATCCCACAATTTCCAAGTTGTTGAACTTTTGAAACCTGAACATGCATTTTGTTTTGCTGAGCCTGTTTCCATAGGGTAGTTTAACTTTAAGTTTCTTTGACAGTGTCTGTTCAGTGAGGTCATATTCTGTGTCATCTTCTGGAATGGAAAGCAAATGATTTTTGAAGTCAGTGAACCATTCCTGGAACTTCTTTTCCGTTTTCTCCTTGACTTTAACTTCTTCCAGGATTTCCTCGACTTGTAGACGGAATAAGTTTGAGTTAAACAAGTTGGCGGTCTCTTGAAGTCGGTTAAGTTCATTTGCGGTTGGTTGACGATAAAGACTTTTAGTTTTCAAGCGCTTTTTGGCCTCTTTGATAGGAACCTCTGCTGGTCTTTTTCCGTTATCGTTTATAGCCTGAGAATCCCCATCGTCTTCGGATATAGAATCTTTTGCGACCTGAAAGTAATAGGATCAATCCGTAAAAGTTTTGAAGATTTGAAAACAACTAAATGGTATTGAAATAGTTAAATGCTTACTCTTTTCACCATTTTGAAATGTTATTTGAAGATCATTTAGTATAAATATTTTACAATGATGGGTTTTATGTATGAAAAGTTTGGTTAGAAATTTGTAAACAACATGCACCGATCACACGTGAAAGATAATTGACAGGAGTGCTGTCAAAGGAAAAGTGACATTGCAAGCAGATAAAGGATGTGTCCTTCCGCTCACGACGCCAAAGCTGCAATTAAAAGTAATAAAACATTTAGATTACTATTTCCAAACCTCAACCACGGAAATCAGTTTTTATCTCGATAGATTCATACGATTGACCTGTTTGTTATGAATTTCATTTTAGATGATTAATATTATCGAAATTAACTTAATACTTACTATATATATTTCAGATATTTAAACGTGACAGTGAGAGTTTGTTGCAACATACAAAGGCTGTACGTACTTAATCGAACTTTCTTTAAATAATTTTAAATCCTATTTGACGCCGCAGACCAATCAAATATTAGAAACTTTTGATTATAATATACTTTTTTCTAGTTACTTACATGTGTGCATCATCTGCGTCCGATCGTCTATTTGTCATTATTTAGAACATCCATGTACTTAAAATCCGTTATAAGCTGCAAGTTTAGTATTGAAAATAGTGTTTTTGTAATTTAATTAAGAGCTGTGGATTTTGTGAAAATTTGATAATAAAATTTTATTCGCTGGGTGCGAAGTACTTTAGTACTATAAGACTAAGTTTAAAGTTCATGGGTGGGCGTAACATAATCTATCACAGCGCTCATGGTGGTCTAAAGTAGGAATAATGTAAGCTCTGAGCGAGATCATAATCGATAGTTCATCAAAAGTGGGCTAAGTACTGAGCGGCAACCATATATTATATATATTTACTTTCCTTATTCTAAGGCGGCAACACTGGTATGAGTCAAACTGACTGAGTCAACCAACCAATCTAACAAAAAACAAAAGATTTGCTATTTGCTAAGCGCGGCGTCCGCTAATTCCGATTTTCAATTTGCGATGGCAGATCCCAGAATTCGTCAAATCAAAATTAAGACGGGTGTCGTCAAGCGTATAGCGAAAGAGAAAGTGGTGTACGAAAAAGAAGCAGAGCAGCAGAAGAATAGAATACAGAGGATTAAAGACGAAGGCCAAGATGAACACAACATTCGGAAGCAAGAGGAGGTGCTTCAAGAGTCTTTGATGATGGTTCCAGACTGCCAGAGAAGGTAAATTATTTTTTAGAATGCTATTTAAAACTGCCTCCGTAGTTTTTATCGTCTACCATTGCAGTAACTCATGAATGTTTCGTGTTCTAAAGCAGTAAAGTTACAGATGTTTTGAGGTTATGTCACGATTGGAATGCTATATGTAAGAATTAAACAATAGTGAAGTAAGAAAAATATAATTGTTTACTATTTGACTAAAATTATTGATAAGAAACAGCTACAGGATATCATGTCGCTTCAGCGCCACAAAGGCAGAACTCAGTAAAATTGCAAAAATAAGTATGCAGCCATACCTATGTTTGGAGACACAAAGACAGCCATAAAAGGGCCGGGTGTCGCAAAGGGGGTGCATTAAAAATAACGAAAATTTTTTTTTTTCGCAAAATAACCTGTGGACATAAAATCTTGTCACGTTTTTTTTCAGATTAGTAAAAGCTTATGCTGATCTTAAGAATACACTAGAAACTGAACAAGATCTCAAAGAAAACGAGGATTACCAAACTGCAGAACAAGTCCTTAGAGACGCCGAAAGTCAACTGCCAGATTCGACAGTATCATAATCCTAATAATTATTGTAATTTTATATATCTTCTATATATTTAATGCAATCATGTCTAACAATCAATTTTATAATAATTTTCCCGGTAGTACATTCCACCAGAGCTTTATGCAACCAATTTTTACGCCTCCTCCTCCTCCTTTTCATCCGTCAGAGTTCAATGTTTTACCTATAACACACCCACCCAATTTGGATGAATTAGATAATAACTATGTGAAAGCGTTTGAGGCCAAAGCACTCAACGTTAATGTAAAAGCAAAAGCCAAATCAGAATCAATATCACAGATACGTAACAAACTTAGAGATTTGTTATTGTCTCTAAATGAGTTGAAAAGACAAGAAGAAATTTTAGCAGAGGCAGTTGACACGTGTTCTGAGGAAGAATGGAAACAGGCGATTGATCAAGTGAATCGTTACAAAACATCAATTGGTGATGTATTATCAAATATAAATACTTCTTCCTTGGATACACTTAAAAAGCTCATAGCAAAGAGGACTGCTAAAAGATTGAGATTGAGACGACTAAGAATAGAAAAGAAAAGGGAAAAAGAAGAAAGAATCAAAGAGTGGGAAGAAAGATCTAGGCAAATTGATGAGAACCTGCAGATGATCAAAGATGCTATCACTAAAGCTAAACAGGTATAGTGTAAATATTATTTTGCTATGAAATGTATTAAAGTGCACTATGCTTGCCCGTGTTATTTCGGGATTAAAATGTCCTATACTTTAAATCTCCTCCTCTCTTTTCCTACCAAATTTCATTCAAATCGATATTGTAGTTTTTGCATAACTTACTTACTAACTTTCGCATTTATAATATAAGTAAGACATAAGGGTACGTACAGTCGCCGTCAGATATATCGGAGCAGACAAAGTGACCAAATACTTCTGAACAGTTAAAATGTCAAAAAGGTCCATACACCACAAGTTACCATTAATATCTGAACATTCATTGCTTCAGTAATATCTGAGCAGATGCTAGTCAATAATTTCTATACACACAACTTACCAATAATATCTGAACACTCATCTATACAGGTAGCTAAATGAATCACATGACGTGCGTGACACATATTGACGTTTTGAGTGTTCAGATGTTATTGGCTTCTGCTCAGATATTATTGAAGTAATGAATGTTCAGATATTAATGGTAACTTGTGGTGTATGGAACTGTTACGCGCCACGATCGATGGTGTTCTAGTAAACAGCGCCATCTAGTTTGGAAAGGCGGGACTTCAGAGACTCGAGACGCGTACGCCAGAACTTACTAGAACTATGGCCGTACGCTCGGTCAAGGCCGGACAGCGCGCGAATGTTCCGGATGTTCCTGCGTTGGAAGGTTCGGGAACGGTCGCGGCAATATAAAAGGCCGGGATTCACCGCGACCGGGACAGTATTGAATTAGCGATACAAGTGATTACTTCGAAAGCCATTTTGAAGTGCGACTTGGGAGCGATTGTTGTTTTAATTAGTGCGTTTTAAGGTTGTAATTAGTGGCGTTCAATTAAAGTGTGACTTTTGGTAATTTTTATCGGCTGTTTTTATTGTCACGAACCCGAAGCTCGTAACAGCACTTTTTGACATTTTAACTGTTCAGAAGTATTTGGTCACTTTGTCTGCTCCGATATATCTGACGGCGACTGTACATGCAATTATTGTATTTCGTTTTGTGACAACAGGAGTACTTTTAAATAAACCATTCTTCATCACATACTTTATCACATGCAATATAAATTTTAAATTATAGTTTTGTCTCTATCGACAAATTGCATGCATAGTCCCAATAATCCCATACTATAACAAATATACTTACACAAAAACTTGTCATAAATAAAGTAGAAAGAATTTTCAATATTGGTTGAGGTGTAAGGAAATGAAGATTTGTAAGTTTGCGATTTTTTTATTCTATCAGCATAAGACTTATAGCTGCCCTTGGCAATAGTCACAATACCAGTGTTTAAAGAAAAATCATTGCTGCAGGAAGAAGATTCAAAACTTGAAGCTGACGTCATCCTTAAGGAGGTTTTACGTAAGAAGCACAACGCAAAGAAGTTTGTTTCAAAGCTGGATGCATTGAAGAAACTCCGTAATGCCAGGGTCAATACAGCCAAGGGTAGAGGTGCAAGTGTTTCTGTGAAAGATTGTGAGGAGTTTGATGGTAAAATTGGTATGTTTCAGCATCATTTGAATGTAAATAAGAAATAAATAAACTTCACAAAAATTGCTTTGATTCTAAGTAAGTAGCTAAAGCGCTTGTGTTGCAGAAGTCAGAAATAATGACCACAACCCCCAGACCTAAGACAATATAGAATATTTAGTTTGCTGACCCGACCGGGATTAAACCCGGTCATCGCATATATGAATGCAATCATTGAACCACTGAACCGATTGCGCCAAAATTTGACACCCAGTAATTGTGGTGTCAAGAGTCCTAAGTAAGGATTTTCCATAATATTAGAAGGATTCAAAATTAGTTCGTATTTCGTGATTCCAGACAAATTGAAACTGCTTTGGGCTCAAAAGCTGGTTGTCTATGAGAAAGAAGAGGAAGATCTACGTGCTAAACTGAAGCAAGACAATGAAATGGACGCTGAAGTTAATAAAATGGAAGAGCAGGTCGCCGCCAACTTGAAGGAGTGGAGAAAGGTGTTGTTCGGTGACAGTGGTTGGAGTCCACAAGTGGATTTCAGTGGAGATACGGCAAGATTTGTCGCTGTCAGGTAATTTGAACTGGTTGGTTGGTTGAGATCGACTTTTTTAGTTTTTTTTTTGTCTGTGCTATCAAAAAAATCTAAAAATGGGTATACTATTGTGGGAACATATACGCAAGTCACACTGAGACGATACACGACGCGCGCGCTCTTGTCATGGCATATTGACGTAGGCTATAACAGAGATAGAAGATGGGCCAAAATGCCGTCCTACTCATTCCTCCAGAGCGGGACGGTAATCTTATTTCGCTTAATATTAAATTACCCATGTTTATATTGTAAAATAAAAACCAAATTGTATATAAGTTGCTTAGAATTAAATAATGATCTCTCATTCTGCAATTGACGTTTTACTAGCATAGTAGCACTACCAACCACCTACACTATAAATGGCTATAAAACAGCAAGTTCTGCAACGATATTGTGATTTAGGCTATCATTTAGTGTAAGAAAAAACTTTATGTAAGGTGTTTTTTTTTTCGTTTCTATTTACAATATAGCTAGATAGTTATAATCATGTTTGTTGGATGTTCTTATACATTATGGTTTCTATGTGGTATACTTAAAGCGTAATTTATTAGTATCCATGATTTCTTCCTATCGTCCCTGGCCTAGGATCCTAAGCAGTCCCAACATTGTCCTGAGTATGCAATCGAATAGATTTTATTCTCTATGTATCACTGTTCAATGGTGCATGGGCTGACAAACAAATAAATAAATAAAAATAGTAGATTAATTGTTTGATTTTTTTTTAGCTGTGTTAGAACTCAGTTGTGTATGTAACTGATCATGTGTTTCATTTTTAAATTCTTCTTTTAATTTAATAATTTATTTTCAGATGTGAATGGGACCAGTATGTTAGTGAATGCGGAACAGCTCTCCCTGTTGGCTGGGTTACACCTGCCTCACCATCACAAAAATAAACTTGTATGAAACAAATGCTTGAGGACACATAAGATCTTTTAACTGGTCCTTTTTTGATTTCTTATGCCCTTGAAGGGTTTATAGCCACATTTGATTATTTTTCTTAAGTATTTTTCTAAGTGCTTTGCAAAAAACCAGGATCCCTATTATTTGCGTTTTTAATATTATATATAAAAATATTAATAATCTATGAAAAAAAGACAAGTTGTGTGTATCACTTGGGTAATATTTTTATCACGTTTGTAAATTGGAGATGGTACACTTTATTTTCTATTGTTGGTTGTATAAAAGTATTATTTTTGGTAAAATGTGTTGCATTGCAATTTTATGTAACCGCGGCCTTTTCATAATATTGATGTGATTGAATTGCATTTATAATGCTTGAATTGAATAAATTTATACTAAAAAAGGTTTTCAATATCTTGTTTCACCCAAAATATACAATACATGTAACAATGACCAATATTTTATGCCCTGCCCGTTTATATACGCCACTGTTAATTTTATCCCGCTCTTGACTAATGCCAAAATTGTTAAAATAAAGTGCGTCCAGTGCCGATTGGCTAAAAATACTAGAGCAGCGTGCTGTTGCCAATCAACATTATCAAAATTTTGCCGTTTTATGCTAGGTATATATTTTTAAGAGAAGTAGGGCATAGCGATTCATCGCTCGAACTGGAGCAGCCCGACTGATGAAATACCTCCGCCTAACAGAAGATCGCAGCCAAATAACAATCACTTCTGTGTTGTTGTGTTCCTGCGTGTGAGTAAGGTTTCTAGAGCTCCTGGGGGGTGCTACATCAGTAGCAGGGGTCAAGCCTTCACGGTAAGGGCGACAAGTCCACTAACAGATTTATTATGCTGTATTTGTCACCCTTAAGCCAGGACCTAATTACCACTTAACATCAGGTGGGATGAGGTCAATCTTGAAGTGCAATATAGAAAAAAAAAATCTTCAAAAATTGCGTTTACTTATTACTTGAACGCTCCCCAAGCAAATCGTCCGAAGTGCGCGTCTTAAATCGTTTTGGATCCACGCGTTAAGAATGGGGATATTCAATAAAAGTCCAAAATGTTTGCATTATTCAAGTCTTTTATTCGTCACGTCCAATCGCTGGATATCAGTAAGAAATACACGTAAAAACATCTGCACGCCTCACCGCGACCTAAATTACCGCTTACTTTACAACTAGTCTACGGAGAATTACCTACCTATAAAATGGTTTCACATTATTACTAAGGTTTCGTCGTAGGATCACCTTCGGGGGGCCCAAAGATGATTCCATTACGAAAAGCTAGCCGTCGGAGCGGGATAGCTTGCTTTCATCTCTTCGCTTAAGTTTACATATACCTATAGATAGAATTTTTTGGTCATTTCGGTAAGGTCATGCAAACAAGCTGTTTTGATTTAACTAATGCTCGGTTCAAATATTTAACGTTTCGTAATGTGTCGAAAATGATAATCCGTTTTCTCCAACTGACTAGAAAGTCTGTCTGGAAAGGTTTTAGCTTATGCCTTGTATAATGTATTACTATACGTAACTAACACTTTTCAAATATTGGAAACGGGCATAAGTTGTCGTTGTTTAATTTGAAAAATATAAGAGCTCTTTAAATTAACCTTAACTTGTTTTTTGTACCTTGCTTTAAAGGCGTTAGGTAGGTACAGGCAAAAGCATGTCCGACTACATTCTTTGAACTTTGCACCTTATGTCAGGCCCATAAGAACTTATATCGAAGTACAAGTGTTTACCTTGAGGTACTGTCGACCTTACATAAATAGTGCTATATTTATTATCTTCTTAAATAGCATTAAATAGTTATACATGTTGTAAGTTGGAGTTATAATTATGGCATCTGTATGACCTTTTCCGTGTGAAATGACCGTAATTCGATCCTGCTTCCAGTAAAAGCATCTATCCCTCTCCGTCCGCATATGAGGTAATACGGCATCAACACGCAATTTCACGAATATTGCACATGGCAAGGCGCCGGTGTTACCAGTTACTACCACTTAAAATGGGTAAAATTATATCGTTTACAGAAGGCGTACGTATGAGAACAGAAAATAAAGGCAGAACACAGCCAGCCATTTTGTTCAGTGCACGAATAACAAAATGGCTGGATGTGGAGATAAATAGTAAAATACAAATGTTAGCTTGCAATCGTGCAAATTATTTGAAACATTGCTTTATATAGTAAGCGAGAAAGCGTATCACTTTTTGCTTATGACATTAAATTATATTACAAAATCTCATGGCTGTATGTCAATTAAATTAATCTCAGTACATAAACATACACAGGGTATTCACAATATTTCAAGATCCTTGTTGGATGAATAATATAGAGTGTTCATGCGTTTTTGAAACACAAATTATTTGTCAATATTTCATGGGTGTTTCTTAAAACGTTTTAGGTAATTGTTACATTTCAGAGCAGCTTTATGAAAACAAAGTCTTGCTATGAAACCAAATGTGAGAAATCCTAACACACAGATTAATTGGGATGTTAAGATCATTCAATAATAAAGGTATCAATGGCGTAAAAGATAACTTTATGATACATCAACCATATTGACTTTATGTAAATTAACTTTAAAATGCGATTAAAATACATATAGGTAGAGGAATCGTGTTAAGACAGCTATTAAGAGTACCACGTCAGTGAACGAAAAAAGCATAGAAGCATTTCTAACGCTCGAAAATGACACCACGTAAAGTAAGGAAATGTGGGCGTGGCTTAAAAAAGTGAGCTAGCGCCGGTATGAATGCAGTTTTGACGGACGCCGCGAGTCATAGGCGCGCGCCAATCACAACGTGTGTTGCATCTCATTCTATGACGCAACTTTAGACCCCTTTAACAAGCGTCTTTGTTGACCGAATGCATTAAAGTTTCTTTTCAAGTGTCGACACTTTATAACTATATGCGTATCTATTGGTTGTGTGCTTTACGTTTGTGTGGATTTTGGTGCCAATATTATTAGTTGAAGTTAGTATGACGGGGAATTCTTCCATGTTTTTTTCGTTCACTGATCTCAGTTGATTAGCCGGTCAACATCCCTATTTTGAAACTAGTCGTTAGTTCATGAGTCAATTGAAAAATATGTTTTTTCAGTTAACTTTGCACCCTAGTTCGCTATTTAGCTATTTAGATTCGAATTTCAGAAAGCTCTTCCTTTTAGTAATAGGTACCTACCTACCTACATTGCAAAGACAGGTCAATAAAGTAAATATAAATGAACAATAATAATTCTTATGTTCAATATAAGATTTAACTACATTTCGTAGTTACGAATGAGAAAAAAAAATTTGAACGATAGTTAGGCAAAGTCGTTTTTGCGATTATTGAAATTCCAGACTACATACCTAACCTGGGATTGGTAATTCAAACTCTGACGTATCAATTTGAGATTATACAATTAATACTAAGAACACAAGTAATACTAATGCGTCTAGATGAAAATTAGAACTATCAATACAAACTGTTATTTTATAGTAGGCGATTATTTAATAGTCCATGAAATAAAAATCAAACAAAATATGTACTGGCTTTTTCAATTCGTACGTTCGTTATGACTTGGGACTCTATACGAAGACGAAGACGATAATAACCTTCACCAAGGCCCAATTTTTTTAAATTGCCATATAAGAAGTAAAATACGACTTTTTAAAAATGTTATCACAACAATCAGTAAAGAAATAACGAAATGATCTTCTTAATTTGAATAGGTGTTACTTTTACAGGAAAATTGGAAAATTGCCTTGATACAAATAAATTTGCAGGAAGATCATATTTAAGTGATTTTTAGATATCAGCTGAGACAAGGATTTTAACTAACAAATATTATTGTTGGTTTTAACATTTATTATAATGGATCAAGCCGCACTAGCGACCTTTAAATATAAAAAAGGCAGAAAAATCATCTCCCTTGCAGCGTGGGAATCGAACCCGCAACCTTCACGTATCGTATCACGTGTCGCGCAACTCAGTTGGAACAAAACGCGCGTTACGTAAAGGTCGTGGGTTCGAATCGTTACTGCAATGGTAGACGACATTTTTTTGTTTTCTTTAAAAAAATATTGTTGGTATTCAAAGATCGTTTATGGTGCTGCAAGTGCACTTAAAAACCTAACATTGTTCGCACATTGTACCCCATATAGATTAACCAATAATTTGGTTATTCTATATGTTTGACTAAACATTATGACCCCGGCACCCAGGCTTAGGCTACACTACGGCTAAACCGCCGCGGATTTTAACCGCCTGATTTTGTGCCATAAAGAAACTAAAGAAAGCGGCCGCACTGCTGGTTTTTTTCGCAACTGATTTTAAAACCGCGTATTACAAAATGTTTAGCAAAAAAAAACAAACATTTGTAGTCCTAGAACTTATAGTGGCGTCGCGGTTTTAAACCGTAGTGCGTGCGTTTCGGGCGGCTTCGCGGTTTCACGATTTACCGTAGAGAGGCCTGAGCGTTATGTCGAGCGCATAAGAACTGTAATCGAACTGAAAGTGTTTAACTTGACCTGCTGTCGAAGGTACAAAGCAGAGATACTATACGTCCAATTTGAAAGTCAAGCCTAAACATATAGTTCAATGTGGTGCAATTTATATGTAAAATATTTGCCAGTCAACCAACATTCTTCTATTGTAGGCAAATATGCCGTCAGTGCAAAATTATTATAGAAACAATGTATATGTATAACGTTCCCATCATATTCTGGTCCATTTCAGTATTATTCACAGCTTTGTGACAAAATTCCCTTAAAATTAAGGCCAAAGTGAACAGACATCTTCAATGTTACGCCTCCCTTCAAACTAGATTGATGTCATGTCATAATTCATATAAAAAATCTTATATTTAGTTCCGAGTTGTATTATGTTATCCGCGTATCCCCCATTAGTTTTATTACATTCACACTTTGTACACTAATATTTACATTTTATTTAAACTTTCTGTGCGCATAGATTAAGTTTGATAAAGTTACTAATTTATAAGAATCCGGTGTTTATATTCTTGAATATTGAATTGTAAAACATTACTATTGCCACCATTCCTCCAATAATGTGGTAAATACTTATTTTTCAATCTAATAGAGAGGTTGGCTAAAAATGTTTTAGAAAGTAAAAAATCCATTAACGTTTTTTTAAGAGTAGAAAGTAGTATTTTTAAAATGATTTACGAGGGTACAGCCCAACATAAATATAGTAACCGTAATCATTAAACTCACTATTAATTAATGCCCTATTTCCACAAATGAGACTACCTTTAATTAAGTAGCCAAGAAAAAACCAACCCAAAAAATAAAAAAACGCGCTAAATGCACACAGAAAATATGTTATAATGCCATCGAAATCACCAACTTAAGACGTGTAATACAAAAACCACCAAGTGTGTGCCAGCCTTTAGTTTTGATACCATCATTTTAAAATTACCTAAAATCATGGAAATTGTAGTCACTAGAAGCGAGATTAGCGTAATAAACCTTTAAATATATTTTATTTCACACACTCACAAACACGCACACAATTACAAAATACTTTATTGCACGTTTACGCATAAAGCGACGTCTATGTATGAAAATAAAAGCAGGGCCGAGATACCACATTCGATTCTAGTGATTACAACCTCCACGCTCAAACTCACATTACACCTAGATACCTCGCATAGTTTTTCGCAATTTAGTTAACTAACATATAGTCTAGCGGGTCCTAATTTATTGCAAGTTCATAATAAGTTTCGCACTTAATCAACGCGTTCCGTTGACAGCCGATCGCGGTAAAGATTCTCTACGAAAACATGTTATGGTAACAATCGGTTAAACTAATAAGTATCATTAGTAGATCAAATATTTGTAGATCTACAGTTTCATGCAAAAATCAAACAAATTATTGTTACATAAGTGTCTGCATAACACCATAAGCATTACAAAAAAGGGCTCAAGTCTCATATCGTCGAAGGGCGTGTAAGACCACGAAAGTGCAGTATCATACTGAGTAACTGAAAAGGGCACAAAATATAAATATCGCGCACTCTAAACGAATAAGGCGTACATTTACGTTACTATCTAAAGTAAGTAAGTCACACACCGGAGGTAGCTTCATTTGCTTTATATAGAGACTATTCATAAGTATTACTAATGTAATCTATGTGAATAAAAAAGATTGACTTTGACTTTGACACAAAAGTAACTAGGTATATAGTTCGGCCCGTAAAGTATACTCTAATGACTAAGATATCTACTTTTTTCATCTCCTGTAATATCATACAAAAGCCGATACGTGGTATTTAGGAACTGCTCTTACGCAGTTTTGCACGCGCATCGACGATATAATCTAATCTAATTTAAACCTTATATAACGTAAAATAAAAACGAATACAAATCATTTTCGACGTCATGTCACTCGCGCGGCCACGAAGCGAATGACAGTGAAAGAATGCTTAATACTGATCGAAGCCCTGTTTCGCTGGTTTAATTTTTTAGCTCGCAACTGTTCAGCTACAAAAACATTGATCTAAGAATCAGATCGTAATTTTTAGTAAAATACTTTGTTGTCATAGAGAATCTTTACCTTCCTATTTCCAAATCCAATTTTTGACTCTTCCACGAAATTCAACTTTAGTTGATATGTCGCACTCAAATAAATGAAATAACATAATACAACGTGCAATTTGCAATATACAATATGCACATCGCTAAATATGTTATACCGATTATCCCGGCGAATGTCCACCGCCTATTTTCTTGCAAAGCATACTAATTTCGTGTGAAAACCATAGGATCACCTCTTACATTTCATTCTGAATCCTTGATACCAGATCTAACCGGAAGATAAGACATCTGTTGCATCCTACTATTATCATAAACGTGAAAAAACATCTTTGTTATCTTTTCAAACACTTCTGAATACATTTGGACGAAATTTGATAGTAGATAATAATTAAAAACTTGTTTCCTTATTATGGTACAATTGTCGGGATATCTGCTTTCTCTTTCTAATCCATAAATCCTAGAAATCATAATTTATAACCGTAGCTGTACGGTCATACATACATAAAAATTTGACTTTTGAAGTCGTTTAAAAACAGGCAACGTAAAGAAATGTAATTCCGGTTAGATCTTAGAATTAAGTACAGTCAACACCACAGCTCCAAATATCTCATTCCCGTTGGCAGTTGATAAGGCTATTCGGGCACCATTCTCGCGGCTACAATTACCTGTAAAATAATTGTTTTGAAATTAAAATCATCGCTATTAATTGTTGAAGCATTTTAATCACAAAGAAACAAATGGAGCAGCCCGACTGGTAAAATACCTCCACCTTACAGAAGACCGCTGCCAAATAAAAATCACTTCTGTGTTGTTGTGTTCCTGCGTGTGAGTAAAGTGTCGGGAGCGGTCCCCCGGCGGTGAAGATGCGTATCTAGTAGATAGTGAGTGTGTGTCGGACTCACCGCGGTGTCTACTGCCACAGGCCGGCGTAGTTGCCGACGAGGGGAGCCGGGAGCGGTCCCCCGGCGGTGAAGATGCGTATCTAGTAGATAGTGAGTGTGTGTCGGACTCACCGCGGTGTCTACTGCCACAGGCCGGCGTAGTTGCCGACGAGGGGAGCCGGGAGCGGTCCCCCGGCGGTGAAGATGCGTATCTAGTAGATAGTGAGTGTGTGTCGGACTCACCGCGGTGTCTACTGCCACAGGCCGGCGTAGTTGCCGACGAGGGGAGCCGGGAGCGGTCCCCCGGCGGTGAAGATGCGTATCTAGTAGATAGTGAGTGTGTGTCGGACTCACCGCGGTGTCTACTGCCACAGGCCGGCGTAGTTGCCGACGAGGGGGGCCGGGAGCGGTCCCCCGGCGGTGAAGATGCGTATCTAGTAGATAGTGAGTGTGTGTCGGACTCACCGCGGTGTCTACTGCCACAGGCCGGCGTAGTTGCCGACGAGGGGGGCCGGGAGCGGTCCCCCGGCGGTGAAGATGCGTATCTAGTAGATAGTGAGTGTGTGTCGGACTCACCGCGGTGTCTACTGCCACAGGCCGGCGTAGTTGCCGACGAGGGGGGCCGGGAGCGGTCCCCCGGCGGTGAAGATGCGTGTCCCGGAGTGGTCGTAGCAGTGCGTGTAGATCGCCGGGACGTACTTTACTTGGTTGAATCCGTCCGCTTCTTCGTCAGGAAACTGTGGGTACAGTGGGGGGATACATACACATGTACAACAGTTAGGGGCATTCGTGGGATTAACTATAAAAATACTCAACAAGTTACCGCAATGTATTATTGACTTACCTATGCATAGACTTAAGGTCCATATTAAATAATGTTAAATGCGAAAATGATACTATAAACTTGACGAATATTTAAACGATAAACATATATGGAAATGATTGTCTGCTCGCTCGCACACCATAGTTTTAAGTTCTCGAGCTCTAAATATTGTAAAGATTAGGATAACAACTGAGTTTCTTGCCGGATTCTTCTCGGTAGAATTAGGTTCATTCTGACGATGCATAAGTGTTACTTGTAACCTACATTAATAAATTTATTGACTTTGACTGTGACATTGAAAAAAGGGTGTCAGAATGAGGGTAGATTGCTATTAATTAACAAATAACTGAGCAAAGTGTACAGGTACTCGCGTGCTCGCTGCGATCTCCCTCCGCCGTGGAATCGCACGTGCGAAAGGACTCTAACTGACGGTTTTAAGGGAACCATTATTTTATACCGAGCCATCATATCTATTTTAGTTGAGCTAACAATTATTAGTAACTTACTACATAGCCTCTCGATGCTCGCAGCGTCACAGTCTTCGATGAATGAATGTTGCTCTCAAGGTATTTGCCCGCTCGCAAGTCGTAGAACATGAGAAGACCTGAAAGTAACAATACTTTAAACTAAGCCTAACTAATTATTTTAAAAAGAGTATTGATTATGATTTTTGATATAAGTCTATTCGAAGAAGCAATTGGTTAAACACATTATAATTAAATTTAAATATAAATGTCAAATGTTTTTTTCGACGTTCGACTATCAAAGTGAGCAGACGTGTACATCATTTTTACTCAAATATTGTTAAAGTGTGGTTAAAAGTGTCAAACAAAAGTGTTACTAATTTTTATTGCAACAATACAAAAAATAGCATCATACGGAAATATACTGTCGCTGTTTGTACAAGACCCGGCACTGTACGCAGTTGCGGTAACCGCTCTTCACCACCTCGGGGGAACGAGACGAAACCTTATTTTTTGACGCGCTCACTCGCAGTGACTCTGCGCTTACGCACTACGTCATCATACAAGTTACGCTAAGGATGAACTTACAAAGAACACCTCCTAGCGGATTCGCCACGAGCGGCAGCGGTGGCGGTTCTACCCCTGATCTACGCTTCCTACAAACAACCCAAACGGAGGAAAACATTACCGTACGACCTAAAAGAAAGCAACCTGATCCAGAACTGGGCTTCATGGAGGTACTAGCGGAACTTAAGAGTGATATGACAAAGATGTTCGAAAAATTTTGTGATAAACAGAATGAAAACACTGAAAGGATATGTCAACAAATAACTGAAATAAAAAATGATATTAAATCCCTGAAAAATGTCACGGAAACCCTCGTTTCGGAGCAACAAGAAATAAGGAAAGAAATAAATAACTTAAAAAACCAAAACTGCGAATTCCAAGAAAGAATAAAAATCGTCGAAACTAACTTACATACAGTAAAGGAAAGTTCCCACATCCCGAAACACAATCCGCCAGCTCCTAACTACGAAACCTTAGCCTTAGAGGTACAAGATCGCACAGAGCGGCAGTATAACATAATTGTCGTTGGTATACCCGAAATTACTAATAAAAACTCGCAAATAAGACGAGAACATGACAATCAACAAATAATGATTATTACTAAGAAAATATACGGGGAATGTCCCGCCCCAATAAAATGCATGCGTCTTGGTAAATACTGTGTTGGAAAAAATAGGCTTTTAAAGGTATGTTTCGAACACAAAGACACAGTCATGAGAATCTTGCGTAATAAATCGAAGCTTCAGGATAATGTGCGTATATACTCAGACCAAACACCTATGCAAGTAAAATTTATGAGTGAACTTCGTAATGAATTGGCGCGCCGGCAAGAAAATGGTGAGTCAGATTTAATAATAAAGTATACAAAGGGCATACCAAAAATCACCAACATCAACTCAAAAAACTCCAGTCAAAAGGTACTACCAGTCAACCAATCGATAACTCCGACACAGGAATAGAAAATATCACCTATCAGCATGTAAATACCTATCAAAGCGTATTAACATCCACCTCGTCGTTAAGATTATTCTACGCTAACATCCGAAGTTTAAATAAAGCTGGTAAGCTCGATGAATTAAAATGTATTTTACAGTCCTTCAATAAGCCTATACACATTATTTTACTTACGGAAACTTGGATAAAATCGAAAACGGAAGCATTACTACTTGAAATAACCAACTACACACATATTTATAACATTCGAAGGGATGGTATTGGCGGCGGTGTATCTATGTTTATTCATAAAAGTATTAAGTACGAAATTAAAGAAGAACAATACGAACATCGAAACAATTTTCTGTTCATAAAATTGTTAAATCTCTCGCTTACAATTGGAGTGATTTATAAAGCGCCTGATTCAAACATAAAGCAATTTATTGAAACCTACGCATCGATATTGGGAAAAATAAAACAAAAATCTATTATATTTGGAGACTTTAACATCGATTTACTGCGAAATGAACGTAAAACTACTAACTATCTAAACATAGTCCAGGAGACAGGCTACCACATAATAAACAATTTACATGAAAGTTATTCCACCCGCCAGACTGCACAATCTAGAAGCATAATAGATCATGTTTGTACAAATTTTATGGATACTAACATACATATGGCCCTAATAGAATCGCCCTTATCTGACCACAAACAAATTTACATAGGACTGAAGAAGTATGAGCAGTCATTTAAACAAAAAATACAATACCAAGCAATAGATTATGAGAAATTATATAAAAATACAGAAGACAAAAACTTGCCAAATGAAGAAAATAACTACAACAATTTAGAAACGTTTATAAAACAGCAAATATATGATGCCAAAATAACAAAACAAAAAATTCTAAACTTACCCCAGAAAGAATGGATTACCAAGGAAATAATTAGTAATATAAATGACAGAAACCAATTATGGCATGATTATCTGGCGGATCCTGAAAATGAACTAATAAAAGAAAATCTAACAGCAGCGAAGGAAAAGGTAACAAAAGTCATAAGAACACGAAAAAAGAATTATTACTATGATGCCTTTAATAAATGTGATGGAAAACCAAAGAAGATGTGGAAGTTGATTAATACCTTGGCTAAAAATAAAATTGATAATAGTTGTGCTCCCCCAAAATTAATTGTTGATAATAGGCCTATACTACATGGTAATGATATATGCGATTGTTTTAATGAATACTTTTCCACTATAGGTTCTTTATTAACTCAAAAAATCCAATCAAGCGAACATAACCGAGACACTACTTTAATCACCGAAAACAGACCCAACTCTATATTGTCAGAACTACAACCCTGCACAAGGGACGAAATTGTAAAAATCATAGACAACCTGAGCATCAACACTAGCTGTGGCATAGATGGAATAACTACCAAAGCAATTAAGTGTATTAAAAACCTTATTTCGGATAGTCTCGCAAACAGTATCAATGAATGCCTCAAGAGGGGTGTGTTCCCGGATAGCCTCAAGATTGCTAAGGTAACACCTATACATAAGTCGGGACCTAGGACTGATCCCAACCACTACCGCCCCATTTCAGTTCTACCTGTCATATCTAAGGTATTTGAAAAAGTAATACATAACCGCTTATTTCAACACTTAAAAGATATAGACTTTCTTTACAAACATCAATATGGCTTCCGACCACATTCAAACACATTATCAGCAACTATCGATCTAGTAACTAAAATCAAAGACAACATAGATAAAAAGCAATTAGCTCTAGGAGTTTTTATAGATCTTAAAAAAGCTTTTGATGCAATTAGTCATTCTATCCTTTTGGAAAAGCTGAAAAGTATCAATATCACAGAGAAAGCTTACAAAATATTTGAATCTTACCTTACAAATAGACAACAGATAGTAAAAATAGAAAATTATGAAAGTAAGTCAGCAGGAGTGGTGTGCGGGGTCCCGCAGGGATCGGTTCTGGGCCCGTTACTTTTTCTAATATACATTAACAGCATAAGTAGTCTTGGGCTGACAGGACATATCTCATTATATGCAGATGATACCTGTCTTTTTTACTTTGGACACTCAATCCATAGCATCGTCACTGAAGCTCAACAGGATCTTGTTAAACTAAATATGTGGCTAAAGCAAAACCTTCTTACTATTAACGTCAATAAAACCTCATATGTAATTTTTTCTGCAAAAAATAAAAAGATTCCTGAATTTTGCCCACTTACCGTAGATAACAGAGAAATTATGAAATCAAGCCAAGAGAAATACTTGGGCCTAATCTTAGATAATAGACTAACATTTAGACCACATATTGAAAAAATTAAATCAAAATTACTTTCATTAACTGGAGCTTTGCGAAATATTTCTAGATGCATACCATATAAACTGCGACATACAATATATAATTCATTAGTAAAACCACATCTAGAGTATTTAATACAAGTTTGGGGCCAGGCCGCGCCTACACACATACATGATTTACAAATTACACAAAATAAACTAATCAGGGTGCTATTCAACTTTCCATTTTTAACTTCCACTAAAGAAATTTATAAAAAGACAAAACTCTTAAATATAAATAAACTCTATACCTATCACACCTGCATATTAATGAATAAAATACTAAATGATAACATTCACATACAAATCACATTTAAACAAAAATCACATCACCACTATACTAGAAACAGAAATGATTTAGAACTACCAAAGATCAGAACCATGTACGGAAAGAGAAATATACAATTTGAGGGAGCTCAATTATACAATAAATTACCGAAATTTGTAAAAGACTCTGAATCTATTCATGTTTTTAAAAAGAGATTGATGTTGTACCTAGAATCTGTTTTGTAACTATGATAGATTGAACCCATATTTATACATAATATTAAAATTGTTAAGTTTCTCATATTTAGTGAACTATGTAAAATGTTCTTTTTGAGAAATAAAATTCTTTAAACCGAAATGTCAGTTCAAAAACAAGTTTAAGAATAAATAAGTGCAGCAATTATTTACCGTAATATAAATGTATTTTATTTATTAATTTTCTTTTTGTGTGTTATTCTGTGGTAAATTAAGCATTTGTGTTCAGAGATCAACGACGGTACCAAAACGGCCCAACCCGAGATAATATGAAAAAGTTCGTTTCCCGATTGAAACTGGGATTTCACGACGCCAAAGTCCAGCCCGGTCGCCTCTCGGCTACGGGGACCGTCAAAACGAATGCATGTACTGTTAGTACATTACCAGTCCTTACCGAGTCCAGTCCCGATGGTGAGCATGTTCCCGCGGAAGCTGGCCGAGCGGATGCCGCATCCGTTGTACCGCGACGTGATCTTCTTTACTGACTGCAGCGTGCGGCAGTCTAGCAGCAGCGTGTACGACTTGCAGCCGATCGCGTATACGCCGCTCTCCTGGGGGACGGTGTAACAAATTGTAACAAATAAAAAAAAACAGTTTAATGTTAGCAGTAGCGTGTACTCCTGCACTTGGTCGCTTATACGCCGATCCCCTGGGGTACGGTGTAACGAAATTGTAACGAATGACAAAAGTTCTCCAAATTTTTACCAGGAGCGTGTACGCGTTGCGTGCTCTTGGGGGGCAGTGTAACAAATTTTACCAATCAAAAAATCTTAAAATGTTTAGCAGTACCATGCACGCCTTGCACTATAATAATAAAAATGTGTACAAGGATCTGGCACCTAATATGCAAGTGAACATCTCTATATAAGTGACGGATGGTCTGGTCTTACCTGCGTGGCGAGGCAAACGAGGTCTTGGCAGGATGGAAGCTTGCGCGAGAGCTTCTGCCGGAAGGTCTCTGCGCTGAACACGTGGATGTAGCCGTTTAGGGTTAAAGCAGCTATCTCCCGCCACCTGTTGTTGAAGGTTAACGCTCGAACTTTTTGACCTGGAAGTAATGAGGAAGGTTAATATTTATATGGTGATTAGTGGGCTGCGAAAGATTTCAAACTTTAAGACGATAACGCAATAATGAAACTTATTGTCAGTTTAATTAATTTTGTTTTAAGTTATTTGGTTACCGATACTAATAATATACGGCACTCCTTGATGGCGAGCGGCTGCACGTAGTCGTGGTGCGTCGCACTCACCCGAGCGGCACTCCTTGATGGCGAGCGGCTGCACGTAGTCGTGGTGCGTCGCACTCACCCGAGCGGCACTCCTTGATGGCGAGCGGCTGCACGTAGTCGTGGTGCGTCGCACTCACCCGAGCGGCACTCCTTGATGGCGAGCGGCTGCACGTAGTCGTGGTGCGTCGCACTCACCCGAACGGCACTCCTTGATGGCGAGCGGCTGCACGTAGTCGTGGTGCGTCGCACTCACCCGAGCGGCACTCCTTGATGGCGAGCGGCTGCACGTAGTCGTGGTGCGTCGCACTCACCCGAGCGGCACTCCTTGATGGCGAGCGGCTGCACGTAGTCGTGGTGCGTCGCACTCACCCGAGCGGCACTCCTTGATGGCGAGCGGCTGCACGTAGTCGTGGTGCGTCGCACTCACCCGAGCGGCACTCCTTGATGGCGAGCGGCTGCACGTAGTCGTGGTGCGTCGCACTCACCCGAGCGGCACTCCTTGATGGCGAGCGGCTGCACGTAGTCGTGGTGCGTCGCACTCACCCGAGCGGCACTCCTTGATGGCGAGCGGCTGCACGTAGTCGTGGTGCGTCGCACTCACCCGAGCGGCACTCCTTGATGGCGAGCGGCTGCACGTAGTCGTGGTGCGTCGCACTCACCCGAACGGCACTCCTTGATGGCGAGCGGCTGCACGTAGTCGTGGTGCGTCGCACTCACCCGAGCGGCACTCCTTGATGGCGAGCGGCTGCACGTAGTCGTGGTGCGTCGCACTCACCCGAGCGGCACTCCTTGATGGCGAGCGGCTGCACGTAGTCGTGGTGCGTCGCACTCACCCGAGCGGCACTCCTTGATGGCGAGCGGCTGCACGTAGTCGTGGTGCGTCGCACTCACCCGAGCGGCACTCCTTGATGGCGAGCGGCTGCACGTAGTCGTGGTGCGTCGCACTCACCCGAGCGGCACTCCTTGATGGCGAGCGGCTGCACGTAGTCGTGGTGCGTCGCACTCACCCGAGCGGCACTCCTTGATGGCGAGCGGCTGCACGTAGTCGTGGTGCGTCGCACTCACCCGAGCGGCACTCCTTGATGGCGAGCGGCTGCACGTAGTCGTGGTGCGTCGCACTCACCCGAGCGGCACTCCTTGATGGCGAGCGGCTGCACGTAGTCGTGGTGCGTCGCACTCACCCGAGCGGCACTCCTTGATGGCGAGCGGCTGCACGTAGTCGTGGTGCGTCGCACTCACCCGAGCGGCACTCCTTGATGGCGAGCGGCTGCACGTAGTCGTGGTGCGTCGCACTCACCCGAGCGGCACTCCTTGATGGCGAGCGGCTGCACGTAGTCGTGGTGCGTCGCACTCACCCGAGCGGCACTCCTTGATGGCGAGCGGCTGCACGTAGTCGTGGTGCGTCGCACTCACCCGAGCGGCACTCCTTGATGGCGAGCGGCTGCACGTAGTCGTGGTGCGTCGCACTCACCCGAGCGGCACTCCTTGATGGCGAGCGGCTGCACGTAGTCGTGGTGCGTCGCACTCACCCGAGCGGCACTCCTTGATGGCGAGCGGCTGCACGTAGTCGTGGTGCGTCGCACTCACCCGAGCGGCACTCCTTGATGGCGAGCGGCTGCACGTAGTCGTGGTGCGTCGCACTCACCCGAGCGGCACTCCTTGATGGCGAGCGGCTGCACGTAGTCGTGGTGCGTCGCACTCACCCGAGCGGCACTCCTTGATGGCGAGCGGCTGCACGTAGTCGTGGTGCGTCGCACTCACCCGAGCGGCACTCCTTGATGGCGAGCGGCTGCACGTAGTCGTGGTGCGTCGCACTCACCCGAGCGGCACTCCTTGATGGCGAGCGGCTGCACGTAGTCGTGGTGCGTCGCACTCACCCGAGCGGCACTCCTTGATGGCGAGCGGCTGCACGTAGTCGTGGTGCGTCGCACTCACCCGAGCGGCACTCCTTGATGGCGAGCGGCTGCACGTAGTCGTGGTGCGTCGCACTCACCCGAGCGGCACTCCTTGATGGCGAGCGGCTGCACGTAGTCGTGGTGCGTCGCACTCACCCGAGCGGCACTCCTTGATGGCGAGCGGCTGCACGTAGTCGTGGTGCGTCGCACTCACCCGAGCGGCACTCCTTGATGGCGAGCGGCTGCACGTAGTCGTGGTGCGTCGCACTCACCCGAGCGGCACTCCTTGATGGCGAGCGGCTGCACGTAGTCGTGGTGCGTCGCACTCACCCGAGCGGCACTCCTTGATGGCGAGCGGCTGCACGTAGTCGTGGTGCGTCGCACTCACCCGAGCGGCACTCCTTGATGGCGAGCGGCTGCACGTAGTCGTGGTGCGTCGCACTCACCCGAGCGGCACTCCTTGATGGCGAGCGGCTGCACGTAGTCGTGGTGCGTCGCACTCACCCGAGCGGCACTCCTTGATGGCGAGCGGCTGCACGTAGTCATGGTGAGGCGCGTCGGCTGCGGCGCCGCTTGTGTCGGGCGCGCGCCATAGCGCCAGCTTGGAGTCCCTCGAGCCCGTCACCAGGAACTCGTCATCCAGCCAGCACATGTCCAGGATCTGACGAAAGAAGTGCACAATTTGTAAAATAAATGCACCCCAGACGCAAGAATTGCATTGATACTACACACTACTGATGCTTGGAAAAATAAAAAGGACGCATTAGATATCTTTAGTGATTTTTCTAAGACATTCGATTGCGTCGACCATTCAATATTTCTTATTAAGTTGAAACATTGTGGCGTTGCATGTAATTCATTAAATTTGATAGAATCATACCTAACTAAGCGAATACAAATAGTAAATATCAACGGCACTAACTCTTCTGGCGCCTCACTACTTATGGGAGTGCCTCAGGGAGCCATATTGGGTCCAATGTTGTTTTTGATCTGTATAAATGATCTCCCACATTATGTCAAAGACCAGTGTAAGATGGTATAATTTGCCGATGATACTTTGTCAATATTTAAAATTGACAACAAAGTTACAATTTTAAATAATTATATTTCCCAAGTCGTTTACTGGTTTATCATCTAAGATTAAAGTTCCTATTAAGTCGAATCACAAGAGCTCAAACTCGATGCAGTTATGTCGTATTAATCCGAAGATTCTGTTGCCATCTTCCAGCTCCATCATCAGATCAGCTCCACGTCATCATAATATTTGATAGTCACGCTATTTGCAATTTGTGCAAAATTTCAACTCCATCGGAAAATGGGTCAAATTTAACATGCAAAATTCGATTACAGATAATGGAACAAGTGAAAGTAAGTAAAAGCTTGTCCAAAAATTTAAGTTAGCTAATATTTTTTAAAAACCTCTCAAAGAAAATTTAATGACAAAATAATGTTTGATAAAGTTTTGTAGATATTAGTATAACATCTGATCAATTCACCTTATAAAGAGGTCTTACTCAGTCTTTATAATTAAATTAAAAAAAAAACTATTAGATCTTACCAACTATTTGACCAATGCACAAACCCGCGCAGAGCTAAGAAAAAACCCAGAGTTTGTAATAAAAAAAACAATATGAGGCTTACTTATTAAAGAGGTTACTCACCCAGTCTTTATGCGCCTCTCCAACGCAGACGGGGTCGAGCGTGGGCAGGCTGTAGATGGCCAGTTCGCACGAGTTCCGCGCGCCCGTTGCTAGTAACGTTCTAAAAAAAATATTTGGAATTTGTCAAATCGAATAGGTAGAGGACTTATCCTTTTATTTGATATCTATATTGAAAGGGAAATGTCAAAACTTGTAATGCGACATTTTGTGTCGGCCGTCATCTTGGACCTATTTCTATCAAGTTTAAAACTTAATAAAACAGTAACTGTAAATCAAAAAACATGCTCTACATTTCATTTGTGACATTTTTTTCGCAACTTACTATTTTACTCTCTCTTTTTAACTTATTTTGATAGGCACTTTTTTTTCTCTTTAGCGAAAAGAGAAATCAATCAAGTATATTTATAAAAGCGAAAATTTCTAAGAATGCACATGCATTCTTGAAAGGGTAACGTAAATCCATATGTTCGTTACTCTTTCACCCAAAATATTTAATATAAATAATATAAATCAAAATAATTAAGAGAGGTAGGGCATAGCGATTTATCGCTTGAACTGGAGCAGCCCGACTGATGAAATGAATGAATGAATGAATGAATGCGCCAGACAATCACACCAATCACCTGGTCTCAAACTAAGGTTTTCCCTTGTACTATGAGTACCAGACGACGGATACTAACTGGGGGCGTCATCCCAGCACACCCAGACCCATGTTAATTGAGAAAAGTAATACCGCCACCGTACAGAAACCCGCAGCCAAAAAACAATCACTCCGGTGTTGTTATGTTCTTGCGTAAAAATCTTCATTTGTTCTATAAGAAATCCGACACACATAATTTTAACACAAGAAATAAACATAAGCTCGCTATTTCAAACCATAGGCTTCGTAAAACCAGTAGAACATTCGTGGGATTAAGTATAAAAATATTCAACAAGTTACCGCAATGTATTGTTGATTTACCTATGCATAGATTTAAGATCCATATTAAATCATGTTTAATGCGAAAAGGATACTATAAACTTGATGAATATTTAAACGATAAACATATATGGACATGATTGTCTGTTCGCTCGCACACCATAGTTTTAAGTTCTCTAGCTCTAAACATTGTAAAGATTAGGATAACTACTGAGTTTCTTGCCGGATTCTTCTCGGTAGGATTAGGTTCCGAACCGGCTATAGCTTCAATTTTGGTTTGTATTCATTCTGACGATGCATAAGTGTTACTTGTAACCTACATGAATAAATGAATTGACTTTGACTTTGACTTTGCGTGTGAGTAAGGTTTCCAGACCTCCTGAGAGACCACATTAGTCGCAGGGGTCCAGTCTCCAAGGTAAGGACGACACGTCCAGTAACAGCTATTATTATGCTGTACTTGTCGTCCTTACGCTAGGAGATCATTACCACTTAACATCAGGTAGGATAAGTATGTAGTTCTTAACATATTCGACAAAGGGCACTAACCGTAGGCTAACGGGTTGATACAGCAGAAAAATTTCATCGCCTATGATAACTTGCGGTTAGCTCAGTTGGAAGAGCAGCACGCGCCGTAAGTGAAGGTCGTGGGTTCGATTCTCACACCGCAAGGGGAGATGAAATTTTTCTGTTTCTTTAAAATATTTGGGATGAGGTAAATTTCGAAGTGCAATTTGTAAAAAAAAGTACATAGGATACTTTTTATCCCGAAACAACGCTACAACTACCGTAATAATAGTTGCTTTACCTTGAAGGGTTGATCTGCAGCGCGTGTATACCGGTCTGGTGGTCGGGGCCGGCCCAGGGCGCGCGCGGCCGTAGTGTAGGGATGGCGTCTAGGGACCGCGTGCGTACATCGTACACCATGAGCTGGAAACACACATCAATAGAATATAATAGAAAATATCTTTTTTCATGTAAGCCTTACAAAAGCACTTATGAATCGTCAGTACAAATAAAGTATTCTACCGCCGTGTTCGGCATGGTGATCATCAAATTGTAAGACCGCCGAAATAGGGTTTAATGACACCAGTCTTAAATAATGGTATGGCATCTAATTTTTGGCACTGGTGTTGCCGTGCAATCGATTATTAATCAATAAATCGATTGGGCTATTGATATATTCGATTCTTACTTCTTCTACTTCAATAAAATATAATCGATATCGAGTAATATTATGTATGTAAAGAAAATGTATTTCTTTAATTCTTGATTTTAACCTCTTTTATAATATGTAAAGCCTTATAGTTTTTATGAGGACATTTCAACTTGACACGTTGCTAAGGTAACCAAAGATTGTTGATGTCAAATGGAGATGTTACTCGTAAATTAAACTAAAATTATTTTATTAACACTTATTATATAAAATGAATTGGCATATTGGAAAATATACTTTGAATGTCGTTTATCTGATTTTCAGGTATGTTATTGTGTTCAAAGTTGTAATGATAGTTTTGTGTTAATTGTATTTAACTAATGAAATAAAAATCTGATTTTCAGAACAACACAACATAGTTTGTTTTTATTTGACAATGAATGACTGGATAAAATATCCTTCTTATATATTTTTTTTTTCATTCATTAGAACTGTCTCCTGACAATAACGAACACAACAAAAAAAGTGAAATTGGTACACCCATTCACGCGTGATGGCATGACGAAGGGAAATAGGGATCCATTTTTATATATTAAGATAAGAAGATAACAAACGACAAATTGTTAAAAAGAAATCGTACGGGACACGATTAAAATACGCCTAAACACGTGCTTCAAGTGGGAATGGCGTGATGTCAAGTAAATTTAGGACAAACACAGAAAATACTGTTTTATGGTTGAAAATTAGGCAGACGTAAGCCTTTACTATCAGTTAAATAAACAGTATTTTAGTTGTTTATTACGGCACAATTAGAGTGAAAGTAAAAACAGACTTAATAGGGTACATGATAAAGTTTCAGTTTAGTCCATCAGTTAAAATAACTAAAAAGATGTATCAGTTTTCGCATATTACCTTATTATGGAACAGATATTTACATACATTTACGAATTAGTGACGTAAACACATCCCTCTACTAAACTTGAATGTGTTAAATCGTAATAAATTTTTATTTCTTTGTCGAAGCAACAAATTAGTTTTAATTTTATTTGAAAAATCTAACTGACTAATAAAAAATAATTGTTTTTTACTATAATAATACTTAATATGTCAATGTGTGTGTATCTTTACTATATACACTTTTTACTCTTTCATATACAGAATTCGTGATGGGTTCATTTCCAATAAAACCCGAACCTTATATGGTTTTCTAGCTAATGATGCATTGAATGAATCGCGATAAAACGCGCTGTGAATCAGTTCGTGTGAAAATTCGGTTATTAAACATATAAAGGATACAAGGGAAAAACAAGCTATAAATAAAATAAATAAATATTGGACAACATCACATACATTGCTCTGATTCTGTGATAAGTAGCTTAAACACTTGTGTTACAGAAATCAGAAACAACGACGGTACCACAACACCCAGACCCGAGACAATATGGAAAAGTTCTAGGTTCCGAACCGGAGGTAGCGTCATTGCATTATATAGACGTTTCATAAATATTACTGGTGTAATTTATATGGATAAAAGAATTTTGAATTTGAATTTTCGTTTCCCATATTGACCCGACCGGGGATCGAACCCGGAACCTCAGAGATGGCGCTCGCCAAAGTCAGGCCCGCTCGCCTCTCGGCTACGGAGGTCGTCCACTATGGAGCTATGTCACATAAAACCAAAAAATGAGGTTATGACACCAAGAGTTACATTTAGATCTATCATAGGCCTACCTAATAATAACGTATTGTCCATGACTATCATGGATAATCCGTCAAATTTTTCGCATGACACGTCTAAGTTTATTTATTTATTTATTTAAAAACTTTATTGCACAAATAGGTACAACAGGTGGACTTAATGCTAGGGGCATTCTCTACCAGTCAACCCTTGGGTCATGCAGATAGTTTGTATATGGGTGCGGTAACATGGGAGAAAAAAAAAAAGAAATCATTTTAAACAACAATAAATTAAGCATTAAAAATAACATTACGGTATCTTTTAAATATACGATAATAATACACATACTTTATAAATTAATTAGAATATAATATATAAAATATGAAGGTATACTTAGATTTACATAATATTAATAATTTATAGATAAAAACAAATATCTACATAACTATAAATTCAGAAGATAAATAAATTGGTTCAGCAATTGACAAATTCATGACTATCATTACCTACTTGTTAGCGAGAGAGAAGAAGTATTCACGAACTTTATTTTTAAAAATTCCCTTAGTCAGGGATTGTCGGATATCAGCGGGCAGAGCGTTCCAAAGCCGAGCGGCTTGCACAGTGAAAGACTTAGAGAAGAAGTTTCGATACGGTTGATTGGCTAATAGCACACCGCACTCGTAATTTCAGCCAATCAGCAGCTGACGTTTGTTAAGGGCGCGATAAAATTTAGTCGCGTGGCGCATGCTAGGCCTGATAAACTCCTGTAGGTATTAAACAATCTACATCACCGAAAAATATAAACTTTTCAAAAGTCATGCGCAGTCACATAACATACCTTAGAGGAGGAGAATACCTTGGACCTTGGTGTAATAGATAAGATTATATTTTCAAATGCGCAATTCTCGATTTTTTTATTAATGACTAGCGGTCTCGGCGAACTTCGTTTCGCCTTAGAGGAATTTCCCGCTGTTCTGTTGAAAATTTTCCTGAATTTTCTTTGCTATAAACCTCACAGAGCCCGAGACCTTTCCAACGAATGCAAAACCGTGGATATCAGTTCGTGCGTTCTGGAGTTATAGCGTCAGGGAGGAAACCCCGACTTATTTTTATATAGTAGATATCGCTTATTATTGCCCTTATTCACCTTATTACACTTGGTGCCGAATACAACTTGTCTGTCCGAGAGCCACTGCGAGCAGAACACCTTGTTCATGTTGCCGAGGTTGACCGGAGTCTCGCGGAACATGTCGTGGGTAAGCATATGCCGGGTCGCGTACGACGGGTCCACCGAGCGCGGCTGCGAAAAAAACGATGAGTCTTCTAAAATAACTATATGAACAGTGGCGGATTTACCCTAAGTCCGGGTAGGCCCGGGCCTAGGTCGGCAAGTTTTAGGGGCGGCCCCAATCGTGACAAAAAACTTATATGGCGTATTAGACCTTTCGCCACAATAGACGTTTGTATTGAAAAATAAAAAAAAGTTATTTCATTATGAAGTCTATATTATGGATGCTGAATAGGGGCGGCTTATAGGTTGGGGCCTAGGGCTGCCGAGACTGCAAATCCGCCATTACACATATTCAAAACAAAAAGTAGTCCATATTATAATCCAAGTTTCGAGCTTTATTTGAGCCAAATTTCAAACCTCTAACTTAAAAAAGTAAATATTTTCCCATGTTTTTTTTTTATATTGCACTTCAAGATTGACCTCATCCCACCTGATGCTAAGTGGTAATGAGGTCCTAGCTTAAGGGTGATAAGTACAGCATAATTATTATGTTACTGGACTAATCAATCTGGAATCTCTATGCCCTACCTCTCTTTAACTTTTAAGGGCTATTTAAGCCCCATCTCTCCCTATTTTCAAAAAGAATGTTCACAATCAAAATCGGTTCAGTGGTTTAACCATGAAAGCCACAGACAGAAAGCAGAGTTACTTTCGCATTTATAGGACATGCGTTCCTTTGTCTGAATATTTTTGTAAGGATTTTGTGGAAGCAAATCTACTTGTATATGATTCTTCGAGTCATGTCCACAACAAGTTGTCTGTAAAACAGATTCCCTACCTCTTGATTTAATATCCGAAATTATGCATGCAATGCAAGCCTTATAATACTTATCCTTGAAAGTTTTTAATTTTTTATTAAAATTAAAATTCTAGAGTAATTATTTTAATTTCCAATTAACAATTATCAAAGTTGTTTTTATCTAATTTCTATTAAGCTAATTAAGTCAAAGTAATTATTTGCAAGATTAAATTCAGATGATTCATAATTAAGATGTCTTATGTAAGCTAGTGCATCTATTTCATAGTGTTATCAGTGTCAAATTAAAGGCATCGGAAAGTGTAACAGATAAGATAGAATTCACAACATTGTAGACGTGCCATTGCCTTATCTCAATACGAAATGTAAATGGGTTACTATTAATAACCTGCCAACATTAAAAGTGTTTGTAATGTAGCGTAAACATATAAATAATTATGTTTTGTATACAGAGTGTGTAAACAAAGAAAATTTTTAATCTGTTTAAGTATATTAGTGCCAACGTTTCATTTACTTTTTTTTTCTAACTTTACTTTACTTTACTTTGAGTCGTTTCAAATTAGTATGTTATATGTCAGTTCAGCTCTATTAGGAAGTATATTTATTCCAATTCCGGGTGATAATAACTCTTACAATAGAGCATAATATGTGTACCTAACCCACATGCTTTATAACTTTTTAAGGATTCCCTGGAGGGCATTATTTAATTGAAGCTTATTTCAAGGTATGGTCGGAAAGCATCACAGAACAAAGTAAAATCCCTCTTATTCTTTAATTTTAAGTTTATTCTGCCCAAGTCAGTTGTGTATCACTATGTGATAACTTGATAATTTTGTTGACTATGTTTAAAACAAGCCATTTTTAAATTAAAATATTTCACTTTAGTTAAAAGTAGAGTGAGGTCATCTCAAATTCAGAACATTAAACAATCACACACATGTGTGTGATTGTTTAATGTTTGTAGTAACTTCAGGGCTGAATTGTATACTGTGTATGTACACAGTAAACAATTTAGCCCTGAAGTTACTGCTTCATGATAGTTTCATGAAAAAACAAATAATGTGAATTACTTTTATCTAGTGAACTGTATAGATCTTCTTATTTACTTAAATTGAACCTCGTAAGACTGAACATCCAATGGCTTTTAGCCAGAGAAGATTAATATTCAAATGCCCCGGGTTTTCTGGCTAATGTTGCATCAAATGTAATTATGTACAGATTACAATCATTTACCTCTGGAGCGAGTATTTCTCTAGACCGGACATAGTCTACAAAGTTGTATGATGTGCACAGTGTCCGATGCTGCTGAGCTGGTGTTTCTTCTTCACTGTCACTGTCAGAGTAGCATACAAAATCTTCTGGCTTATCTGGTTTTCTTTGTTGTTCTAATCTGTGAAATCAGATATTGTTTGATCTATGAATAAAAAAGAATTACTAATTTGTATGTATCATGTAAAACTTCAGGAATACTGAACTAAAATGGGTTATAATTTGTTAAGTTCATAATTGAAAAGACCTAAGGTTTTGAAAAAAAAATGCTTTGTCTATACACATGCAATGCTACTGTTAGCTGCTAGTTTAAAAAATCTATCTATAAATGAATTTTTGTCAACACTAAATGGAGCTATAATTCTGAAAGTTAAGCAATGAGCCGATAAGACCTGTATAAGAATAAAATTAAAAATGTGATTATTCATGTTAACTTTTACAAAAGCATTTATGAATTTGTCAGATTAAGTTAAACTACCATGTTTGGGATGTTGATGCTATGGACAAGAAACTTGATAAACATACAAACAGTAAAAATAATGCTATCAAGTCTTAATATTTTCGTCACATATTATAAAGTAATCTATTTTTACCCATTTTTCATGAGATAACTTTACATTCAAGGTGGATAAGGATAACTATTGAGTTTCTTGCCCAATTCTTCTCGGTAGGATTAGGTTATGAACTGGCTGTAGCTTTAATTTTGGTTTAAAGTCATTTTGATGATGTATAAGTGTTACTTGTAACCAACATGAATAAATGAATTGATTATGATAATTTGAGACAATTTTGATTAATTTATGTAACAATGACTTCATTTCAATAATGGGCCTTTATCAAACAGTAACATTATATGCAATACAATTCTAATATATGTTATTAGATAGAAGCATTGCCTAATTTATTATGTTAGATATCAAATTGAGTCATCATAGGCAGCTGGCTACTACTCATTTTCTGGTTAGAGATACCAATTATAAAAGGAGGCACAAGTTAAGAATCAGTACACAATCTGACTAACTTTAGACAGACCTTGGTTAGAAGATAAGTTAGATAATTAAAAGCTTTATCTAGGAACCATGAATTTCTTTAAGGTCTGGCGTAGTATATTTGTTAACAAATCTCTTATGTATAAACTTAGTTATTTCAGAAGTAAACACACATCAATTTTATATAGGTGTTCAATTTTGAAAATACTCATTATTTACAAATAACATCCGTAGGTACTAAACATTTAACCTATTATCAAAAGTAATCTAGGACAAATGATTCTAGGAAGAACATTTAACTTTAAATGCAAGTTTAAAGTTGTTAACACAAAATCAATCAACAAAAACAAAATAAAACTCAGTGTTTTAATCAAATAAAAACTTTTATACAACTAAAATTAAACGCCAATTTCTCTTTCAAACTCGCAAAAGGCATGCTAAAAGCAGACAAACCTTTTGTTACGCGTTTAATGAATAACACATCACAGAAAAATAGGACACAAAATCTTTGTTCTTGAAGAAAAGTAGCACAGTTGCATAAACACGGCTCTACACACGTAAAGACTTAAAAAAATAACACGATAATTGGTTCAGTATAACTTATACGCACCTCAATGCCCTGGCTTTTGCACGTCTTTCTTTCAATCTACTAGGTATATAACATGAAGGGTATCTGCCCTCAATGGCGCGCCTCACAGTCTGCGCCATTTTAAGCAGGATTCAGGTCTAAGAACGAGAATAATCACCCAGTAACACGGTCAACTAGTCACTTTCGTTTTGTCCTGTTGTATGTAGCTCCGTATAGAGAAGACATCTTTCATTACAATGGTGGTGTTCGAACAAATGCACTTCTCCCCTGACAACTTCATTAACTAATTGCACATTATTGTCACTTTAAAAGATGAAGTTATTCCCTAGATAGTTTATTTTCATTAATTTAGTGATAAATTCAGATTTTTACTTGTTGAAATAAATATTTCGCTTTGCTGCTGACGGCTAGCTGGCTGTCATTTAATGTTGCCATGCAAAAAATATTTGACATAACATTAAAACCGGTTTTTTCCGAAAAATCAATAAGATTGATACCCATTCGGAATATCAATTTTTCATGAAAAACTTGTACCTTATACTGAAGAAATTAATAAAATGCACAAATCGGAGCTCACAGTATTTTATTTATTTTCAAAGAAAGAATAAGAACTTCTCATCATTAAGGTTCTAAATCATAATAAAAGATGGCAGTTAAAATGAATATTGTGAGTATTCGTAGATTAGGGAAGATAATCTACGTGAGTATTATCATCTCTCTGATTTTTATCTGATTAAGGAAGTGAGTCAAAAAAAAAGAAACATTGTTGTCCATTATTCAAAATTCAAACATCCTGTTCTATCATTTTTTAAATTTAACCCTTCACATGCCCTAATAATATGAGCTGTAGTCCTGAGACGTTTAAGTAAAATATTCGTGAATCATAAAATATCACTCTAATCTATTCCTATATACCGAAGCTGCGAATCCTGGCTCATGGTCGGGTTGAATATTCGCAAAAGTTTCTGACTGCCAAAAAAATCTTTCAAGCCAGATTTATTTAGGCCGTTCGAAATTTAAAAGACGGTCTAAGGTTAGGTTAGGTCCCTAGATATATCTGAAAATGATAAAGTTCAGTTGCAACATTGATTTCCTAGTGCAGTCAAGGGCTGGATAGATTAAAACTGTATTTTGGATTGACTTTAAGCCGCCTTTCCATCGTGGGCATAAGAACTAGTTTCGAACATAATATCAACTATTTGCTGCTGATCGTAAATCGGGATTATGCCAATGTGTTGATAAGGCAAGTTGATACTACGACGCCATTTTGAAATGGCTTTTAGGTAGTTACTTCTGTCTTACGGAGATCTCATTAAAGGATACTTCCTGGGATTCGAATAGGTTATTACCTATTTTCTGCTGCAAAGAAGAACTAACCACAGACTAAGCAATACATAGGTATTATTTCCACCAAAGGAGTTCAAGGGAGTTGGCTCATTCCCAAATTGCCTTATTTGATGGCACGTCCAGTGTCCTTGACCACTTCTATTGTGATAAAACCTCTAGTTTATTACCATTGCTTTCAGACCAATTTTAAAGTCTTTATATACTGGTGAAATGGGTACTTTAAATGATAGAATTACCGTTTTATTCGAGTATTCTGTGCAACGGTTAGTTTTATGTGTCTTTAATAAAGTGCCTAAAGTCCGAGCAGTATTTCAAGGCCCGAGGGGCGCCCCCCGATTATGAATTTTATTTTGCTTTTTTTAGGACAACCAATAAGAAGAACGCTGACAATTTAGGAACAAACTTAAATTTAAAGCTAAGCATTATCTTAATAATAGTTTGCCACGGCATGCAATATGATGGCAAGATAATAATATGGCTTCGCAACCATTATCGATAGTCAGTTAAAGAAAAAGTCAAGTAAGGCGCGTTTGTATACAGATGATAAGAACATTAAAGTTCCGATCGGGTGTGCAGTGCCGGTTCCAGCATTACAGGGGCCCTGGACGAATTTCCGCCAGCGCCCCTGTAAAAGCGTATACCAATACATCTATTTAGGGGAATATATCTGGGTACCTCAGGGTAGCTTTCTAGCGCCCGTTCAAGTCCGAGCGCCCTGGGCTGTTGCCCAACCGCGCGCCACCCTAACGCCGGCCCTGCGGGTGTGCTTGTGAGTGGTTAATTTAATTTGACAGGGCGATGATGTCCAACCGGGGAGTTTTAGTGGGTAGGCCTGCCCTTTTAGGCCTTTTAGGGACACACGCCACCACTCTAAAAAAAAAGGTACTGACTAAAGGTGCTGATCTATTCGGAACGTAGGCCACATTTCCATCTTTTAAGTCGCTTAGCCCTAAATCAACAACTTTTAAGACTTACGTTTATAAACCACTCGCAAGCGATTTTGAGTGGCCATTTTCAACTACACGGGTCCAGAGTAGGCAGGAGTGTTTAAGTAAAGCAAATCACAAACCTTGATGTACGATGTTTTGAGATAACAAGTGAACCAAGAGACAAAGGTAGGTTCGGAATGGTCACCCATCCAGTGCCGGACCACGATAAGCGAAGCTCGACTTTATAAATTCTTGCAAATGTAGCTTCGTGCGGACGCATCATAATGGCAACATTAATTTATTAAAACAACTCCGTTTGGTGCAAGCGAGTGCACCGCATAGCGCGTGTCAACGGCCTCGCTGAGCGCAGTTGTAGCAATGAACTTTGCTGGCTTACATTTAACCAGTTTTAGGGATTGAATTCGAATCTCAAATTGTAATTTTTTAATTTATAAATTAAAATTTCTCATTTATAAATGCGAAAGCTCTGTCTGCTCGGATTTCACGCCTAAACCACTGAACCGATTTTGATGAAATGTAACAACAAAAATAGCCTATGATCGTTCTAAAGATTTAACGTATTCCTATACTTTAAATCTCTAGATCATAAAAATATAACTAACTAGCTGTGCCTGCGACTTCATGTCCCTATCTCCCCTAATATTCAAAACATAAAGTAGTCCATATTTTAATCCAAGTTTCGAGATATATTTGTGCCAAATAATACATCTGTAACTTGAAAAATAAACATTTTCCCATATAAACTTTCAAGTCAAACTCAAATATTTCTTTATTAGGTTACATATAACACTTTTGAATCGTCATTGAATACAATGCAAAGTGATTCTACTTCCGGTTCGAAACATATATCTATAGAGAAGACACCGGTAAGAAACTCAGCAGATCATTTACAGTATCAGTATCTAACTTATTGCTATGTGTAGCTCACTTTGGACCAAGTCATATAGTTTTGGTTTTGATGAGTGATGAAACAAATAAGTACTCAAGTAAGTTTTTACTTTCGAGAGGTAAGCTGGAGCAGACCAGTCCCCAAAGGTGGCACCTGTTCACAAGCATGACGTATGTGCCAGCCATCGCTTCACTCAACCATATTGTAGGGAATGTAACGACCCGCCACATAGCGCCACCACCCCAGTGACATTTTAGTGAGCATGACTACTCCAGGGCGGTATTACCCTCATCCCCCCTTATTTCCTGAACAAAAAATAGTTTAAGTCCGTTCTGAAGCTTTAAAATATAGCTATACATACTAAATTTCATAAAAAATCGTTTCAGTAGTTTAGGCGTGAAAGCCGGACAGACAAACAGACAGAAAGACAGAGTTACTTTCGCATTTACTATAATAAGTAGGTATGGATTATAATATTAGTTTGGATTCCTGTTTTATCATATATTTGAGATGAGCCCCATGCTCATTATGTCACGGGATGTCCTTCAGGGCCCCATAGTTTTCTTGGTCAATTCGCACTTGCCCATTTTTTCATTAGTATAAAAGAAAATCTTGCTGCAACGCTGCACCACACCACTTAGTGCGGTTTATGGCCGTTGCCAGAGAATGCTGTTTCAACGACTTGAAATCGGCAATGTCATCATTGAATTAGTAGTTGGCTGTTGTATGTAAGTAGTTAAATTATATTGAGACATTAGAACATATACTTAAGTACCTAAGTTAACGGGTCAAACGATAAAACAGTTTAAGTATTAATACGAAATATTTACCTATGTATGCATATTATATTCTTTGAAAACTAGTTTTTAGTTTATAGCTAGATACTTATATATCATTATTTATTCTGTTGTAATCCATATACACATTCTTACCGTTACTGCACCCATAAACTAACTATCTGCATGATTTATGGGTTGAATAAGAAAAGGCAGAGAATGTTTCTAGCATTAAGTAAAACTTTTGTACTTATTTTTTGTGTAATAAAGTTTATACATAAATAAATCGCCCATTAAATGGAAAACAGACGCAATTCCAAATACCTTTATTTAACAGGACGACAAAAAAGAAGAAAAAAAACAAATTGAGGTATTTTTTGCAATTTTTTTAAAGCTTATCTATTTGTGTTAAACATCATTGAACTGGAACGATCATAAAAAAAATTAAAAATATCTCAATTCGTTTTATTTGTATTTTTTTGTTTTCACATCGCTTTCTAGCGATAAGACCGCCTAAATTGTACTATAATCAATCTGTAAAACCTATTTCTTTAAAGTTTTGTGCAATAAAGTGAATCTATCTATCACACCCTGTAAAATAAAGGTATCTGGGATTGACTCTGTTTTGAATCGCATGGCCTGCAAGTAAATTTACTAGTTGTACTTGTAATTAAAAATTAAACCTGCCCCTTTATCCACAAACTTCTTAATTTAAGATTCGGTGGACGGTATTTCGCTCATTAAATTCAAAATAGACTCAATCCCAAATACCTTTATTTTACATGACGTGAAAACAAAAAAATAAAAATAAAACGAATTGGGGTATTTTTTATTATTTTTATGATAGGTCCAGTTCAATGGTGTTTAACAAAAATAGATTACCTTTAAAAAAATTGTAAATAATACCTCAGTTTGTTTTATGTTTTTTTTTTCGTTTTTGCCGTACTGTTAAATAAAGGTAATTGGGATTGCGTCTGTTTTGGATTTAAAGAGCGAAATGTTTATACAAATCCGTTCAATTCAGTACTTTTTGCGTGAACAAGAAAGATATATTACATTCAACTTGTAAGTTTGATTGTCTGCTCGCTCGCACACCATAGTTCATAGATATATATTATAGAGAGAGTTAGTCAGAGTTACTTTCGCATTTATAATATTAGTAGGGATTGGTAATATGCGTAGAATGAGTCCCCAATAAAAAGATATGTTTTTTATGAGCTAAGTAGAGAGAATCCTAAAATTATGCACAGAATAGACGTGGGTTGAAAGCTACCCCTACATTAGCTTAATGCCGCAATAGCCCTAATGTATTCGCCTGAATGTTTTAACCATATGTTTAGCATATTGATTGCATTATCATAGATTTGCTTAGGATTGAGATTCAAACTATTGTATTAAATAAATAGCTTAGGTAATCAAAAAATGAATCGGTACAATGTACTCGTATGTAACTTAAGTGTAGGTCTACTTCAAAAAACGAAACGAATAAATGAAAGATTTCGTTTTTAAAGATTAATAAATAATTTAACGGTTCAAAACGCGACACCATTTTTATTTAGTAGTTAATACAAAGTACTTACTGCCCGACGTTTCGGTTAGGTTGCACCAACCGTGCTCTCGAGCTGACTGACCCGTTAAATTATTTTAAATGTTTAAAATCAGAGCTCCTGGGTGGTGCTACATTAGTAGCAGGGGTCCAGCCTTCAAGGTAAGGGTGACAAGTCCAGTAACAGATTTATTATGCTGTACTTGTCACCCTTAAGCTAGGACCTCATTACCACTTAACATCAGGTGGGATGAGGTCAATCTTGAAGTGCAATATAAAAAAAAAAAAAATGGAACGCGAAAGTCTTAAAGTTTATATTGGTAAATAATTCGGAATTAAATAGTGACTTTAGATTTGCACAAATATTATTTTGTTTCATGAAAGTCTAAGTCAATTCATTTATTCATTTAGGTTACAAGTAACACTTATGCATCGTCAGAATGAACACAAACCAAAATTGAAGCTATAGCTGTTTCGTTACCTAATCCTACCGAGAAGAATCCGGCAAGAAACTCAGTAGTTATCCTAATATTTGCAATGTTTAGAGCTAAAGAACTATGGTGTGCGAGCGAGCAGACAATCATGTCCATATATGTTTATCGTTTAAATATTCATCAAGAAAACGTTTAATTCGCATTCGAGGGGAGTTTGGTTTCGGCTATGCAAATTTAAAATTGGTATCCGTCATCGTAACCGACATCGTAACCGACATTTTTGAGAGTAGACAATATAAGTAGACCTTTTATCGACAGTTCTGGACCAAAAATGATATAAATTCATTCGATTCATACATTCGAATTTAATTGGTTACGATTACTTTATTCACATACTATCTACCCGCCCGGCTTCGCATCGGTGTAAGTATAAACGAATGAAGTTTTCTGCTTTTCTGTACATTAATATGTATGGATTATACATATAAACCTTCCTCATACATCACTCTATCTATTAAAAAAAATCGTTGCGTAGTTTTAAAGATCTAAGCATACATAGGGACATACGGAAAAAGCGACTTTGCTTGATACTATGTAGTGATTAGAATCCATCATGGTTGTCTCTAAAACTCGATAATGGTCAGACCGACTTATCTAACTTTGGTTTTGGTATGTGGAGGTCCAGAGAAGGTTTTGAAGGTTAGAAATGTTGCTAAAAAAATAGGCAGCAATATGTTCGCCGGGACTGCCAGCGAGAATAAAAAACTTGCTATCCGTCATCGTATATCGTATAGCATCGTATAACATATTTCCTTTTTAGGAGTTGGCCTTATATCCTCATTCTACCAAATCACTATGTTAAGCGTATGGCAAATATTAGGTACGTCATACTTAGGTACGAAATAAATAATGCATTTTATGGCAAACTTTATATAGCATTCGATTAAATACCAGAATGAGTAGTGACTGCATTTGGCGTCCCTAATTGTGGTCGACACGCGACCAGTGTTCTTGGAAATGACTTTTCCAGGAAGTAAAATGAGTTTCAGGATTGACAAAAGTTAATTTGTAACTTGTGTTAGTTGTAATTTTAATCAAAGGCCAACAGAAAAACGAATCATTTACACTCTAGTTGTAATCTTTTTTTATTTATCTAAGCTTTCTGAATTTATACATTGTTTCTTTTTGTAGGTATTGCTATTAATATAGCTTACCTACTAGTGGCCCGCGCCGCGTATACCTTATCCCTTTCTTTATACATTTTACACTGATTCTTTACTCTGCAGCATAATGCTATATAGCCTAAAGCCTTCCTTAATAAATGGACTATCCAACACAAAAATAATTGTTCAATTCGAGCCATCAGTCTCAAAGATTAGCGCGTTCAAACAAACAAACTCTTCAGCTTTAACAAAATTAGTATAGATGTACGACGACCTCCGTAGCCGAGAGGCAAGCGTGCCGGAATTTGGCGTCGCGCCATCTCTGAGGTTCCGGGTTCGATCCCCGGTCGGGTCAATATGGGAAACGAACTTTTCTATATTGTCTCTGGGTGTTGTGGTACGTTCGTTGTTTCTGATTTCTGTAACACAAGTGCTTTAGCTACTTACAACAGAATCAGAACAATGTATGTGATGTTGTCCAATATTTATTTATTTATTTATATTTATTTATGTAAGAAATGTAAGAATTTAGTTAAAATTAAGTAGTAGCCTCTTAAGCAGCTTTGCCTTTCCAGGTCGTCACATATAAGTAATGTGACATGCAATAAACTAATTTAATCGAATTGAACATTGCATAAGAGATACTCCTCTCAACAGTTACATTTTTTTCATTCTTCACTTGAACTTTTTAAAAGAGGTAGGGCATAGCGATTTATCGCTCGAACTGGGGCAGCCCGACTGGTGATATACCTCCACCTTACAGAAAACCGTAGCCAAATAACAATCACTTCTGTGTTGTTGTGTTTCTGCGTGTGAGTAAGGTTTCTAGAGCTCCTGGGGGGAGCTACATTAGTAGCAGGGGTCAAGCCTTCAAGGTAAGGGCGACAAGTCCAATAACAGCTTTGTTATGCTGTACCTACTTGTCGCCCTTAAGCTAGTACCTCATTACTACTTATCATCAGGTGGGATGAGGTCAATCTTGAAGTGCAATAAAAAACGACTTGACATGAGCGGCAATGACTACAAAACTCTTGGTGTCTACTACATTGGGATACAAAATAGTGTTAGAACATTGACGAATAGGTGTCACAATCGCTAGAACATTCTCCAAACGCCAAGAGTCACTCGTGGCCGGCATGCGCAGTAGAGGCATTCAATAAGTTAGATTTTCTATTGCTAGTGGGGTGATGTGGCTCTAGACTAGGTGAGATTAATACTCGCCCCAAAGACAGATTTTACTTACCCCAATCAAGAATCAAAATGCTCAATCCTAGCCCTTGGGGTCTACTCTCATAAACGAAATATGTCGGATCCGACAACGGATGGCAATTTTTAATCCTCATAACCATAAAGAAATCACTTAGAATGCAACTAAAGCGTTTTCAAAAAACAAATTATTATTTATGCAAATCAAAAACCACGTCTTAATTCCCAAACTTTTGAATGATCTTCAAAAACGAAACCTTTCGTTTGTTTTCGAGAGTACCCCTCCTTATTACATGACAATAAAAATTATCAACAAATAACTAACCACGATGCGAACCGAACATAAACCAAACTTAATAATGAACGATTAAAAGCTTTTTTGTTAGACCTTTTTATTCAGTTAACGAAGAATTATAAGTGGGTGTACGTTAATTAAACATAGGATGAATGGTTTTAATCTTCCATTTTCAATTCTTGTGAAAGGGAACTAAGTTTTGAGTGCTACATTAAAGTAAACCTTAAGTTTACAAATAAATGTTTGAAGTTTCAGACTCTAGCTATATTGTTTGTTTTAACGTAGAATAAAGTTCAAGGTAGGTATAAGTTTTAGTCAACAAACCTCATTGAATCACTGGAACTTGAACAGAAATCTAAAAAAATATTAAACTTGTCTGTGATTTTTTCAACTCATGGCTCAAAAAAAGTGTCAGGAAGATCAATAATGGAAAAACTGGAAATGTTTGCTCTATTTGTGGTGTAAACTAATTTTATTTCCTAACACCACCAATAGATGGCACTAGTAGTATTAGTATGGAACTAGTAGTATCATACAGAATTATCTGAGCCAGGGGGTCTACTCCCAAAAACGAAACGAACAAACGAAATGTTACCTTTTTGAATATTTATCAAAAGTTCGGGAGTTAATTCGTGGTTTTTGATGATAAATAAATAATATTTTGTTTAATGTAAACTCTTAATTCGCATTCAAAGTGAATTGGTTGCGATTATAAGAATTAAATTCGTTTTTGGGAGTAGACCCTCGGTTCCCTGAAACCAATGAATATGTATTAATTGAAAAGCCATTAGTGACCCCAAATAGACCTGGCGTGTGTGGCTCAATTGGTCGAAATAAAATGTAGGATGAGATTAATTGACGAAACCCGACAGCGCTCTCCGCTTTTTCTAGAAATTGTAGGTAATAGGTACTTAGGTAATTTGTTAGTTGGGCCAGTGGAAATCTCCAAGATGTTTTTTCAGACAAATATTTTTTTTATATATTTATACAAATATTTGGAGATAGACATCATGAATTATATTATTTGGTCAATTAATTAGATAACCAAAAATATAAGACACTTATTTTTATGTATATGTCCGGTTCCAATATTTAACGATTCGTTGTGTCAAAAATGATAATCCGTTTTTCTACGAGTCGTTAATGCTTATTTCCAATTTATTTTCCATATCAGCTATCATCAGTCGTCTGTCGCTCGTTTTTAGCTTACGCCTCGTAAAATTTATTTACTATCCGTACTATAACTCGTTTTTCAAATATGGGAACCCGGCATTAGTCGTAGCCTTCGACACACCTACAAAGATAAGAAAAATCCAATTTTCAGGCCAAACTCGGAATCAATAAATTTGAATACAATTTCGTTGTCTCTCTGTAGTCAAAGTAAGATAAAATCAAACCGAAGCCGAAAACGCCTAGTTGGAGATTTCAATCGTTTTGAATTTCAACTCTGTTTTCTGTCTGCAGAGTGCTGGCACCCATCGAATGTAGGGATCGTAAACTTTTTACGTTACTACGAGTATTTTCAATATCAAAAACGTTTATCTTTAACTACTTAGATAGGTACAGTCGCTCGCCGTCAGATATATTGGAGCAGACAAAGTGACCAAATACTTCTAAACAGCTTAAAATGTCAATAAGTTCCTTACACTACATGTTACCAGTAATATCGGAACATTCATTACCAGATGCTAGTCTTAATTTCTATACACACAAATAACCAACAATATTTGAACACTCAAAATAACGTCAATATGTGTCACGCACGTAATTTAGCTACCTGTGTAGATGTGTGTTCAGATATTATTGGTTTGTTGTGTGTATAGAGTTATTGACTAGCATCTGCTCAGATATTACTGAAGTAAAGAATGTTCCGATATTACTGGTAACTTATAGTGTATGGAACTTATTGACATTTTTAACTGTTCAGAAGTGTTTGGTCACTTTGTCTGCGCCCATATATCTGACGGCAACTGTACGGGGTATTTTATGGTCAAGTGGTGTATTAGCCATTTTAATGTCTCATTGTTGAGAAAATAATCATCATTGAATTAAAGATATAAGTATTGGACAACATCACATACATTGTTCCGATTCTGTAGTAAGAAGCTTAAGCATAGCATAAATAACAACACGCAGATTAACTTAAAACTTCATTTCTCACATTATATTGCGAATTGAACGTATTTTTTAGTAATATCTTTTACGCCTAATTAAAATGAGAGTATAGATTTTAAACGATATCAAAGTTGGACAAATGCTTCTTGGCCAGGCCGCCAAGATTTCCACGTAACACTTACGTTACCTACGTTGACCGGGCGAGCGTAGTGTTCCACATTTTAAATTATGGTATAGCAAGGCAGAAAACCAACAAAAAAGGTTGAGTGTGACATCCTAGCGAACCGGGACACTCATTGGCTGAAAGCCAGACTTATCGAACAGTGTATATTTCTGCTGACTAGCCACGTAGGTTGGCCGTCCCTGCAGACTTTGCATTGGTCAAGTTGTGTCGGTAAACACCGGTTTTTGTTTAACTTTACAACGTTGTATGTCATAGGAACTGAGAGAGTCTAGTATCTACTCCCAAAAACGAAATACGTCGAATCCGATGGCAAGTATATTTCAAAATAATATTAAATTATAAAATCTTAATAAATTCCACCATCTATTTTCGGATATTTTCCAAATTCCGCTTCCTAATTTTCTTCCCGTTTTGATCCTTTTACACGTATTGTAACCTTTTTTGTATTTTTTATATTAGGTACACTTCAAGATTGACCTCATCGCACCCAATGTTAAGTTACCACTTAGGTATTAGCTTTAGGGCGACAAGTACAGCATAATAAAGTTGTTACTGGACTTGTCGCCCTTACCTTGAAGGCTTGACCCCTACTACTAATGACACTCCTCCAAGAGCTCTGGAAACCTTACTTACACGCAGGAACACAACAACACAGAAGTGATTATTATGCCTAAGTAGGTTTTTACAATTAACGCTTAATACCGGTTTCTCTACCAACCTGAGTTTGTAATCAACCCAATGTCAAGGGAATTGCAAAAACAATCCCTAAACTTTTACCTACACAATTAAAAAGACAATAAAAAGTTCCAGTTACAAACAGAAGGACGAAAGATAAACCCGCCCTAGGGGTAACACATAAATATGCATAAAACCAGTACCCTCTTTTGCACAATCGCGTAAAAAGGTCAGTCGTTTTGTTCTAAAGTGATTCGGACTTGGATATTATTTACACGCGGCGTGTTTCATCTGTTTCAGGCGCGATTAAGCACGATTGTTACAGTTATAAACAAAAAATGTGGTAGAAAAATGGGAGTCCTTTCGAGGTTAACACAAGCCATGAAAGAAGTATAAGGATCTTCAAAATTGGTTTCTAGACTTAGCACTACTAGATGGGTCGCTCAACAGTTGGCTACTTGAAATTGTTAACAATAAAATAATAAAAAGTGTTGACAATGTTAGCTTGATAGATAAGTAATAAATATACTTTTTTATTTTTTAATTAAAAGCATACTTAGTACTTTATTTTTGCAAGATTATTCTTTCTTTTTTATCTGTGGAATAAAAGAACCGAAAAGGAAATTACGATTTGAGTGATGTCACTAAACACCATGGACTTAATATATAAACTAAACACTGCAATTCGCAAATGACACTGCTGTCGGCGAATTTTATTTACTTTAATGTGGCAAAACGATAAGGTTTTTATTCATTCAATTGGATTATGTGTCCCTAAGGATTCCATACTAAGTTGAAATTTAAATTATCCATCCATATTAAGGATTTAACAGAAACATTTGCTATTTATTTAAAAATTCTATATTTTCATAAAAATTTGGTGGTTCCGACTCGTATCGGTTTTATGTATAGAACGTTGATGTCACAACTTCCAGTCACATTATTTGGCGTTTTCACGCGCTTTTTTACTATTTTATTTTTATTTTTTATTTTTATTTTTATTTATTTAAGAAACCAACAGCGTTACAATACTTAATACACAAAACATGGTTACACTACTAGTAAGGCCAATAATAGGTTTCCCTAAATTTACATTAATGACTAGCGGCCGCCCGCGACTTCGTCCGCGTGGATTTCGGTTTCCATACAAACTTTCACCCCCCTTTTCACATTTTCCATTATGTCTTCGCACCTAATAGTTGCAGCGTGATGTTATATAGCCTAAAGCCTTCCTCGATAAATGGTCTATTCAACACAAAAATAATTTTTCAATTCGAACCAGTCGTTCCTGAGATTAGCGCGTTCAAACAAACAAACAAACAAACTCTTCAACTTTATAATATTAGTATAGATGAAGTACTCTTAACCAACAACATATTTATATTTATATTTGAATAAAGATTAATATTATTATGTTGATACAACTTAAACAAATTATTTCGACCAAATTTGGTACCATAATAACGGTCATTGTGACTAAACCTTAAAAGATAGACATATGCCGTCGCGGACTTTTTTTAGATCATGTATAGAGGAATAATTCTTTCATACATATTTTTTGTGTATCTTGAACCGTTTTCGCAGCGCACGCAAAGAAAGCCTTCAAAAATGAATAATTTTCCCCGTTTTTTACACATTTATCGCTCTGTCTTTGCTCCTATTGGTCATAGCGTAATGTTATTTAGCCTATAGCCTTCCTCGATAAATGGACTATCCAACAAAAAAAGAATTATTCAAATCGCACCAGTAGTTTCGGAGATTAGCGCGTTCAAACAAACAAACAAACAAACTCTTCAGCTTTATATATTAGTATAGATATAGATACAAGAATAGAAATATATATAGAAATTCTTACAAATATGACATATTTAAATATACATAGACATACGAGTACAGGGTATCGAGCCAACCATAAAAAAAACAACAAATATGACATAACGAAGCAAATTACAGTTGAATTCAATTATTTTTAATCAAAAAAAATTTTTCAAAAAAAAATGACAAGTCCTCTCCGTCTGACATAGGCATCGCAACAACACACTAACCCCACCACCGAGCAACAAAGTAAATAACAACATACAGTGACAATTCCCTTCGCATCATGTACAGCTACTACGAAGTACGGTCCACAGCATGCCAAGGCAGCAAACCTACGGTTCGATATAAGATCTTATGCCAACAACATAAGGATCTTATGGTAACAACATATTTGTTATCAAAATCTTATTTTTCTGTGGTAATTTACATTTTTTCCAGATAAATTAGGCGGTGCGGTAGGCATTTCCCCAACGACATAAATAAAAGTTTACCTCTCTGTCAAAAAAAATCTGAAGGCTGATTCACAAACATCAGAACAGATTCTGATTCGAAAAGTCTATATTTTGTCTCTGTCCAATCGTTTATAATAAGAAAGAGACAAGTTGTAGGTACGTCGATAACTTTCGATATTTTGTTGTCTTGTTTAAATTGCAGTAAGGACTGTCCTTCTTATTTTTACCTTTATTCTTTACTAGCGGTCCCGGCGAACTTCGTTTCGCCTTAGATAATTTTTCCCGCTTTTCTGTTGATTTTTTTCAAATTTTACCAAGGATTCCTAATTTTGTAGCCTATGTCAAATTGGAAGAATGTAGCATTCTATTGGTGAAAGATTTTTTTAAATCGGCCCAGTACTTTTTGAGCCTATCCATTACAAACATACAAAAATACAAATATTTCCTCTTTATAATATTAGTATAGATATATATTTTTATTTTTATACATGACCACTTCTAGCTATATCTAATATAGCGACCCGCCCCGGCTTCGCACGGGTGCAATAGGTACTAAAATATGTACGTATAAATATTGCAATTTATTTTATTACATTGACTCCTCCCTTACCCCAGTGACGCTTGGAGCCTACATCGCATGCTGGCTAGCTGAGCGCGGTGAGCGGCAACCAAGCGACTTTTTTCTAATACTTGCATTATTAAACTCATGATATCTTTCGAATTAAATGTCCGAATTGAATAATTCAAAAAAAGTTATGTAAAGGTATTGAAGCTATCTTGAATATAAAGTAATTTATTTTGATAAGGATTAATACCAAGGTACAAATAAAGAGCCTTTAAAAGAGGCGGCATATTAATATTTTTTTTTAGATTAAAAAAACCGCTTATTGTGACATAACTATAATATTTAGTCATATGCTATCCCGACACTTTTTGTAGATAATGATGAGTTCTGCAAAGTCGTAGTGCATGACTTTGTTCTATCATCAATAGTTTTCGCAGCGCACGCGATGTAAGGAATTTTTCAGGTCACCTTTAATTACATTATTGAAGTTTTAGTAAGGATCCCTAATTTTTTTGAAAATATAATATAGCCTATGTCACCCATAGATAGTGTAGCTTCCCACCGGTGAAAGAATTTTTCAAATCTGCCAAGTAGTTTCGGAGCCTATTCAATTCATACAAACAAACAAACAAACAAAAAATCAAACCTTTCCTCTTTATAATATTTGTATAGATGTATGTTTGCATCGGAAATACTATAACCTGCCAAAAAATACGGCTTTCAGTTGCCGAATACTATGATAAAGTAATTGGTTCTACGTCTGTGAGCACTGCGGTCCTGGCAAGTGTCCAGAAATACATCCTTCAGGACACCATTGAGAATGGACGAAAAATGGGATGGAATTTGTCGCAGTGATTGTTAATTGATTGAGTATTTTGTTATTTTAAAGAAGCATATTTTTTTTATCTAACGACCTCCGCAGCAGACAGGCGTGCGGGCCGGACTTTGATGCTGTGCCATCTCCGAGGTCCCGGGTTTGATTCCGCCCCGACCGGATATATAGAAAACGAACTTTTCTATATTGTCTTTGGTTTGATACCATTTGTCCTTGATTTCTGTAACACAAGTGCTTAATACTTACCACAGAATCAGGGCCACGTGTGTGATATTGTCCAATTTATTATTATGCATTTATTTATACTATTTTTATTTATTTATTATTTATATATTACCTTGTACTGTAGGAATCGAACTCACGACCATCACGTATCACACGAGCTGCTCTTCAAACTGAGCTAACTGCAAGTTAATGAAGGCGACGGATTCATCTGTTGTAATAATCTCTAGCATTTCGTTTGGTTTCCTCTGCCAGATAAGTTTCGAACTCTAACAACTAACTCTAACTAACTCTACTAATTGGCCCTTAGTACCTTCACTGCAGAATTATTTGGAAATCATAGAAAAAATTAAACCTTAACATCTGACTAGATTTTAAAAATTATTTAAAGTGCATCACAGCTGCAAACACTAGCGAACTTTGAATATTTTAAAGAAACAGAAAACCTTGATTTCTCTTTATGTTGAGTTTGGGATTAGATTCCCACGACCCCTATGTAAATTTTTCTGATACTTTAAATGCAGTGTGATGCACTATTACGCATTAACTGTGCCCCACGTTGGGCGCCAGTTATGGGACTACACGCTTATAGAAACTTAAACTCAAACAGCAAAGAGGGGGAGGGCTATGATAGAACTTTCTATATCTTTTATTGAAGTGCAACTGTTCACTGTAATATGATTTTATTTGACTGTACCTACGTAGTACCTACATACAGTCAACGTCGAATCAAAACATCCTTGACCTGCGACCAGCTTTTTCATGCTATTTCGGCATAGTAAGTATCCAATATGCTAAGCCAGTGTCCAACATAAGCTCATTTCATAAAACATACTTATTTTTAATTTGAATCTGGAATTGGTTTATTGTCATTAATTGCATTGGTTTCATTTTAAGATACTATTAAATCTACACTAATAATTATAATGATGAAGAGTTTGTTTGTTTGTAACAAACGGATCAAATCGAAAATATCATTTTGGTTGGAGAGTTTATTATAAAGGAAGGATATAGGCTGTATAACATAGCGCTGCAACGACTAGGAGCGTGAATGTATCTTGAAATTCAATCTAATGCTTTTTAAGGCAGTAAACCAATTCCGGATTCAAGAATTTCGTTACCGCCAATTGATTTTTATTATATTAAGAATTTAATTAAGAAGTTACTGGATAGTTAAGCTTGTTTGGGCATATTTAAGACTGAAGCAAGTTGCTTATGTAAACTAGTAGTTTGTTACTCGATGCAAGTTTGAATAGGTTGATAAGACTAATTTTCTATAAAGCTCTAATAACTATCTATAGCCTTAAAGAAATAAAATAACATAAAGCTGTCTACTATAAACTCTAGTTACAAGGTAAGATAAACGTAGTAAATTAAATTTTACAGCAGCTTACAGAAAATAATGTTCAGCATTATACGGCGACCTCTACAGCAGTTCTTTGGGTATAAAAGCGATAAAAAGCGCTGCTAACTATGTACTTAGTAATATTCTAAATATAAATCTATACTTTAATGCATACTTAAAACATTTACAGAAATTGGTATTAAAGACATATTAAAGTACAATTGGGTCGATCCCATAGCTGGAAAGCAATATCTTTCAGACAACTTTCTGGTAGATGATACAGTAAATAACGAGAAACGGATACGGTTGTACAAAAATATAAATATTAAGATGCAAATATATAAGTTCCATAACACAATAACTTAAATATCAAATGAAATTTTGATTAACTTATCCTGTAGGCATTTTGCCAAAAACATACCTTTGAAACATAATCATCCTAATAATCCATACTAATATTATAAATGCGAAAGTAACTCTGTCTGTCTGTCTGTCTGTCCGTCTGTTACTCTTTAACGCCTAAACGGCTGAACGGATTTTGATGAAATTTGGTATAGGTATACGTTGAATCTCAAGAACGGACATAGGCTACTTTTTATTAGAAAATGAGGGGGGATGGGGGTAACACCACCTTTGAAAGTTTATATGGAAAAATGTTTATTTTTGAAGTAAGAGATATGAAATTTGGCACAAATATAGCTCAAAACTTAGATTAAAATATAGACTACTTTTTGTTTCAAATATTAGGGGAGAAAGGGGTAAAACCGACCATGAAAGGATGTAGTCCACGCGAACGAAGTCGCGGGCACAGCTAGTAATATTATATTCTAGTACCTTCCAACAAAACAATGTTCTAGCAAGGTTCAAAAATTACCTATAAGATTGAAATTTCACTTATAAAAGTCACGTGATCAATACCATATTTATTTATTTATTTATTTATCTTCTGAATTTATAGTTATGTAGATATTTGTTTTTATATATAAATTATCAATATTATGTAAATCTGAGTATACCTTCATATTTTATATATTATATTCTAATTAATTTATATAGTATGTGTATTATTATCGTATATTTAAAAGATACCGTAATGTTATTTTTAATGCCAAATTTATTGTTGTTTAAAATGATTTCTTCTTTTTCTCCCCTGTTACCGCACCCATATACAAACTATCTGCATGACCCAAGGGTTGACTGGTAGAGAATGCCCCTAGCATTAAGTCCACCTGTTGTACCTATTTGTGCAATAAAGTTTTTAAATAAATAAATAAAATACCATTTAATATAAACTTACTGAAACGATGTCGAGTCTGAGAAGCGTGCTTTTAATCGTTTAATCTTCACGTCGATTCTAACTCGAATTTAACTTCTGACTCTTCTTCTGATCGTTATGGTATTTATATTTTCTGTTAGTATTTTTCTCAATAAACATTTTGCACGACCGTACCCTTTTCTCGATATCTTCTATTTCCTCTACCTAAAGGTTGTCTGGAAGAGATTTCTCTCTAGCAATAAGACCGCCTATATTGTACTTGATTATGTATGTAAAACCAATTTCTGTAAATTTTCTGTGCAATAAAGTGTATCTATCTATCTATTAATGGAACCAAGACTCTAACTATTACTCACTGTTTCTGCCAAAGCCAGCACTATTTCAATGTTGCCTAATTGAATTTTGTAACCACAGAGTACATTGTTTGTACATACCTCTACCCCGACTGAGATACCACTCGTAAAATTTTAGAGGTTACCCAAAACATCGACGAACACGGAAGAACAAATTTCTTTGTCGTAAGTGTTCTTCCTAGATATTATATGGAAATTAGAGGGAGTGTACCTAAATTATTCAACCTAACTTCCTTCTGGCTTTACGAATAGAGTTCATTATCGGACCGAGCAATTTCGGGAAGTGCGTAATGTCAAAGGGATACAAGCAGGGCCGTTATGCGAGGCCTAAACGGTAAATAACCATTTTTATCGACTCCTCCACCGTTACGAGCCTAAAGGTGTTTACAAACAGTTCGATTTATTATTATTGACGTCATTACGTCATATTGATCTTCTTGGGCCATAATTTGAGCTTTTCAACAGGTCTAGCATGCGCCACGCGACTAAATTTTATCGCGCTCTTATGAAACGTCAAAATCGATTGAAGTCATTGCGTCAGCTGAAAGTACGAATGCGGTGTGCTATCAGCCAATCAACAGTATTGAAACTTTTGTCGTCTCATGCAATAAATTTGACGTATTGCGCATGCTAGGCCTGTAAGTGTCTTCTTTTTTCTGTCGCTTTCTTCTCGTGGAATATCAAACGTTATTTCATGGTACGTAGATATGTACAGATAAAGTCACGTCAGATTGCACACTTTGGACTTTAAACCGCCCTTGTGTCGTGCGCATAAGGCCTATTATCGAACTGAAAGGATCTACATTGACGTGCAGTCAACCGCACCTAAACTGAAAGTATTTAGTAATTGTTGAATAAAATAACTTGTATTGTATTCAATGAGGATTCAAAAGTGTTTTGATACTATATATACATTTGAATTAAAGCGTTTTGTTTTTTTGTACTGGATGCACTGAGCGACTTTTTTTTTATTTGCACTTCAAGATTGACCTCATCCCACATGATGTTAAGCAGTAATGACGTCATAGCTTAAGGACGACAAGCACAGCATAATAAATCTGTTATTTGACTTGTTGCCCTTGCCTTGAAGGCTTGACCCCTGCTACTTATGTACTCCCCAGGAGTTCTGCAAACCTTACTCACACGCAGGAACACAACAACACAGAAGTGATTGTTATTTGGCTGCGGTCTTCTGTAAGGTGGAGGTATTTCACCAGTCGGGCTGCTGCAGTTCGAGCGATAAATCACTATGCTCTACCTGTCTTAATCTAGGTTCACTGAACACAAGTTGTGACTAGACTGTCAAGCACAGAAATTAAGGATTTCAGACGTGCCCTCGAGCATTCTAGCAGTCTACAGTTTGATCAAAAGGGAACAATTCTGTGACATTTTCAAGATGAAAAATATAAAGTTGGATGAACTATTCTCGTTTTATTATGCTAGACAATACCTAAGCCTACTACCAAAAATGAGAGATTTCGTTTTTGAAGAATATTCGAAAATTTGGAAGAAACGTAGTTTTTCATTTGCATAAATTATGTTTTGTTCTTTTAAAACGCAGAATTTACAATTGCTATGTCGTCATCGCATCCGACAAATTTCATTTTCACGTGCCTAGAACCTGTTCAGCGCCATCTCTCGGTCAAGTTCAAAACTAAAATGAGAAACGGTAACTCACAATGGCGGTCATGGGAAACCCTCCGAAGGGTGTACATAGATGCATAGCTAGCACCCTCGCTCGACCTCACCCTTCGCACCGTGCCCTCGGGTCATTGACCGCAAGGTCGTCAGCTGATCGATTGCGTCAGCCGGTAACCGATCGATGATGATGTCAGCTGTTGGCCTGACACGGTCTTGATTCTTCGTGAACTTGATGTAAAAAGTATTATAAACTCAAACTCAAATATTTTGTTAAAGTAGGTTACATACTTATTACACTTTTGAATCGTCATTGAATACAATGCAAAGTGATTCGAATTCCGGTTCGGAACCTATATCTACCGAGAAGACACCGGTAAGATACTCAGCAGATCAGTTATAGTAGCAGTATCTAACTTTGTGCTATGTGTAGCTCAAGGTATAAAAGAAACTTATCTCTCATCCATCCCAGTCGGTGCGTACTTTGTTTGACTTGTCTGTCGGCCTGTCAGTGGATATGTCTGACTGTGGTCTCGTAGCTCCCGAAAAGATGACCCAATTTTGATTATGTTTTTTTTGTAAAGCAAATTTGTCGAAAAGGCTTTCTAACTATGTTTGATGAAAAAAGGTCAAATATGGCCACCGCGATAAGATGTCGGATTTCACATTTTGATATAACTAAATAAATAAAGATTTGGGTAGTAAACACTTTGACAAACTTGAAATACCATGGCCACCATTCCAAAATGTCGATTTTATGTAACAGTTAGACGTAACAGTTTGTACTTAGGCTGCACTTAAACTCTGACTTTCAAATACATACACACCCAGACACAGAAGTTAAGCTAGCGAAGTAGGCACTTATTTATATTTTTCTGCCATTGTTGCCGATATAAGATAATAGTTGTTTTTTTGGGTTGAACTGGATGTAAGCCTCAGACATAGTAAATTTGTGCCAACATTCGGAATAACGATAAAGTCGTGTCAATAAAATATGAGCTAGACTCTGTAGACTCAGACAGTAATTCATTGTACCGAGGAGTTTGTGCCAGATATTCTGGGGCAAATTGTTTTTAATGTCTCTTTTGTGGCTTCTTGTTACGATAAACGGCAATAAAGGTCCTTGACTTCTGAATTAGGTATTCTAATTATGAAAGGTAACGGTTACCAAGAGCTAAGGCAAATGCTTATATTCACAGATTATAATAATATTTTTTAACAAGAAAAAAGACTTCACTCGATTTCTCTGGTTTGCCACCATCAGATCTTGGTCTCGGTATCATGGTACTGACGTCCTGTCTTGCTTTTAATAAATCAATCAATAAAATCAGTTCATTAACGAGGAAGATATTGGGGGACAGATACATAAAAATTACGTATGTTAGAATTGAGAAACTTCCATATAGAAGTCGGTATAAAACAAAGAATGAGGTAAATGTTTCCACACTTGCAAAACATTGAAGCTGTTCTAAGAACCAGAAGGCCAAACAAAAACTAGATATACTGTCCGCAGACAAATAGCAATTTTTAATTCTCATAATCGCAACCAACTTCGAATGCGATTAAAGCGTTTTCAAAAAACAAATTATTATTTATGCAAATCATAAACCACGTTTTGATCCTCGAAATTTCGATTAACCTTTGAAACGAAATCTTTCGTTTGTTCATTTCGTTTTTGATAGTCAGCCTACAATAGACGACCTCCATAGCCGAGAGGCGAGCTGGCCGCGCTATCTCTGAGGTTTCGGGTTCGACCCCCGGTCGGGTCAATATAAGAAACGAACTTTTTGACGAGCGAACGAAATCTTGGGTCTGGGTGTTGTGGTACAGTCGTTGCTTCGGATTTCTGTAACAAAAGTGTTTAAGCTACTAACCACAGAATTAAAACAATGTACTTATGTAATGTTGTCCAATATTTATTATTCTGAAAATTTTCTGAAAAATCGTCGTTGAATGTACAAGGACCATTTACATTTATGTATATGGTAGAAAACACTTTGGACTATGTTTTCAACGTTATATGGTGGGCATAAGAACTTAAATTGAGCTATAAGTGTTAACCTGGATTTGCTACTCACTGTACATTACACCAAGGGAGTATCACAAAAGACTTGAATGGCGCCAGTGCTAAAGACCACCAAAGGTCGGCATCGATTGATCCCACGACCACAGTGAATGTTTACACAGTGAGGAATCTTCTCACAATATTCAAACTTTAAGAGAAGTAAGGTAAAGCAATTTATCGCTTGAACTGGTGCAACCTGACTGGTGAAACACCTCCACCTTATAGAAGACCGCAGCCAAATAAAAATCACTTCGGTGTTGTTGTGTTCCTGCGTGTGAGTAAGTTTCTAGAGCTCCTGGGTACTACATTAGTAGCAGGGGTAAAGCAGGTATGGGTGACAAGTCTAATAACAGCTTTATTATGCTGTACTTGTATATAGACTGACTGGTGTGCTAACTAACAACACTCAACCTCCCCAGCGCTAAGAAGGCGCAGAAGAGCCAGGGCGCGGCGGCGCTACGACCGCGCCGGTCTTCCGCACGGAGACCAGTTGGCGGGTGGTGTGAGGGCACCCCAGTCGGCATTGCACTCACGGTCTCCAGTGCGAGGCGGGGATGGTTTAGTGGATTGACCACCCCCGCTTACTCCCCCTACCACCCAGGGGGGAAGTGTCGGGGCTGCGAAAGCGGCCATTCCGCCGGCGGTGCTGTGGATGGAAAGGCTAAGCTAATCTCCCACAACGCCGCCACTAAGGCGATGAGGTCCACCGGGGAGTTTTAGTTAGGGTAGTCCTGCCCTTTTCAGGGCAGGGAGTCCCACACACGCCGTCACCCCCCTCAGGGTGGCAGTACGGTGCGTCAATGCATTTCTCCCCGTCAAAAAAAAAAAAAAAAGGACCTCACTACCACTTAACATCAGGTGGGATGAGGTTGACCTCTTGAAGCGCGATATAAATATGTGGGGGTGCGTGGATGTGGTCGATGTGTGTGAGTGTCGGAAGGTATTCGAATAAAAAGTACAACTCACAGTTCACTCGAAGGTATATTGTTCACACGCACAAATACACAAAAAGTACAGAAGGAGAAAGTACAGCAGAGTTTACAAGCACAGAGAAAGAAAGTCACAGGAAGGTTTAGAAGGCAAGCACAGTAAAACAATAAAAGCAACTAGCTAAGTGCCGTGCGCGACCGTTACGTATACGAATCGGGAGGTTAAGCAGCGTGCGCTTCGCGTCGTGATAGGATCTCGACTGGAGCGTCCGGCTCAGGTAAAGAGAAACGGCCCGTGCGTTGAAGGTCACCTGCGCCGGCGCAGTGCTTCCGAAAGTCGATAATCGATAACTATATCGACAAACTGATACGCTGTGAAATGTAAATGCTGATACTAATTATTGTAAACAGTGTTGTGTGAATAAATGTAAAAGTGTTATATTGTATATGATGTATTTAGTTTTAATATTAGTGTAGTTTAAAATAGCTAATGTAAATATATAGATGTAAGTTAATTATAAGTTTTCTATATACATATAATTTAAATATAAGTAATAAGAGTAGGATAGTTGCCTACATCACCCCCTTCCAGAGGCCGTCAAGGTCGATAATAATCTGGAAACCTTACCCGGCGCCCGGAACGGGTTACAAGTTGTTGTGCTGGTTGTGGTGGTTCTGTTTCTTTGTTGGTTAAAATAAAAGTCGGTTTTATCCTATTGACCGAAACAGTTACTTCCTTACCATTGAGAAGGATTTTAAAAACCTTGTCCCCTCTTGTTAGGACCTTGTGTGGACCAGAGTATGCAGGAGTAAGGGAACCACGCGATTTATCTTCGCGAAGAAAGATGTGATCGCTGGTAGCAAGCTCCTTATACACAAATACTTTTTGCGTACCGTGGCGTGTAGCAGGTACGGGACGTAGCTTGTCAGCAAAATGACGTATCCGAGCGGTGAACTCTGATAAGTCAGTAGTTACGGGTATTGAAGGCTCGAAAAATTCGCCAGGTAGTCTTAAAGGCTCCCCGTAGACGAGTTCTGCTGAGGAAGACTGTAAGTCTTCTTTAAACGCCGATCTCACGCCAAGTAAAACCCACGGCAACGATTCAGTCCAGCTACTGTCAGCGTGACAGACTATGGCCGCTTTAAGTTGTCTGTGAAAACGTTCTACAAGACCGTTGCAAGCGGGATGGTATGCTGTCGTACGTTTGTGCTCAAATCCAGCCATCCGTGACAGACAGTTAAATAAGGCTGATTCAAACTGTCGGCCTCTATCTGTTGTGATATCTGTCGGACAGCCGAATCTGGAAATCCAGGACGACAGCAGGGTTTTTGCAACGGTCTCCGCAGTTATATCGACTATCGGTATTGCTTCTGGCCATCGTGTAAAACGATCAATGGCAGTTAGGCAATACCGATAACCTTGTGAGACAGGAAGTGGTCCAACCAGATCGATGTGGATCTGTTTGAATCTTGCACGTGGTAAATGGTACGTGCCCAGGGGTGCATTGACGTGACGGGTGACTTTTGCCCGTTGGCAGGACAAACAAGCACGTGCCCAATCTCGACAGTCTTTTCTGATGCCAGGCCAAACAAAACGGTCAGCAACCAGTTTGGCAGAACCGTTGGCACCAGGATGACTAAGGGAGTGGAGGCTGTCAAATAGTTGTTTCCTGAAAAACGACGTGACAAAAGGCCTGGGAGTCGGTGTACTTACGTCGCAGTACAGTTCAATACGACTTCCAGGTAACTGTCGCTTTTCCAGACGGAGCGATGTGCTTCCATCCATGAGTCTGCGAAGTTCAGGATCTGAGGCTTGTGATTGGGCTAATGACTCAAGACTGACTGGTTCGCTCAGTTCTTCAATTCGTGACAGTGCATCCGCCACGACATTATCCTTACCGGAGATGTGACGTATGTCTGTCGTGAACTGAGCGATGAAGTCTAAATGCCTATACTGCCTTGGCGAACAGTTTGCTTTCCGTTCGTGGAATGCGAAACTGATCGGCTTGTGGTCAGTATAGACAATGAAATGTCTAGCCTCAAGCATGTGCCTGAAATATTTGATTGCCTCGTAGATGGCCAACAGCTCCCGGTCGTAAGGAGAGTACTTAGCCTGGGCTGGACTGAGCTTACGAGAGAAGAATGCCAAGGGCTCCCATACACCTTCGTTCTGCTGCTGAAGTACAGCTCCTAGTGCACTGTCGGATGCATCAGTTACCACCGCAAGCTTGGCTGAGCAGCTGGGATGGGCTAACAGAGCTGCGGTTGATAGGCTGTCTTTGCAGGCCTTGAACGCAGCAAGAGTGTCTCCTACCAGGGTGACGGGGTGTGATCCTTTGACCGAGCCTGTCAAAAGGGCATGCAAGGGGGCTTGGACTTGGGCTGCTTGTGGGAGAAATCGCCTGTAAAAATTGAGCATACCAAGAAATCGTCTGAGTTGACGTACGTTGGTCGGGGCAGGAAACTCTCTAATAGCCTGTACCTTTGAGTCTAGTGGTCTGGTGCCGTCTTTGGAGATCTGGTAACCTAAAAAAGTTACTTTTTCGACTCCAAAAACACATTTAGACGTGTTCAACAGCATGCCATAATCCCGTAGCCTGGAAAAGATCGTGCGGAGATGACTTTCGTGCTCTGTTTCTGATCTAGAAAATACTAAAAAATCATCTAGATAGCAGTACACGAAATCGAGTCCGCGTGTCATCTCGTCCACAAACCTTTGGAATGTTTGACCAGCGTTCCTCAACCCGAAGGTCATGAATGGAAATTCAAACAGTCCAAAGGGTGTGGTGATTGCGGTCTTGGGTATGTCATCTGGGCTAACGGGGATCTGGTTGTAAGCCTTGACGAGGTCTAGGGTGCTGAAGATCGTACAACCTGCTATGCTGTGGGAGAAATCCTGTATGTGCCTGATTGGGTAACTATCAGGAACTGTACGGGCGTTCAGCATTCTGTAATCGCCGCAGGGACGCCAACCACTATCTTTTTTTGGTGCCAGGTGAAGGGGCGAAGACCAAGGGCTCTCCGAAGGTCGGGCAGTACCGTTGGTTAACATGTCCTGAAATTCCTGGCGGGCAATTTTTAATTTGTCTGGCGCTAGGCGGCGAGGTGCGAAAGAAACTGGAGGACCTGGTGTCGTGCGAATATGGTGGAGTGTATTGTGTCGTGTAGTGTGATGCGTACCAGCTGGTCGTGTGATTTCAGGAAATTCGTTTAATATTTTATGAAATCGAGACTCTCCAGATGAGACCTTCACTGAATGCACATTTTTACAATTTGCAAAAGCGGCAACAGCTGAGATAGAAGTTACGTTGTCAATCAAGCGCTTATTGCGACAATCTACAATAAGGTGATAGTAATTTAAAAAATCAACTCCTATAATGGGTTTAGAGACATCAGCCACTACAAAACGCCAATTAAAAGCTCTACGTAAGCCAAAATCTAAATTAAAATTAATAAAACCATACGTTGCGATGTCCGAACCATTCGCAGCACACAAGTTGAAGTTCGACTTGCCACGACGATCTCGAAGAGCCGACCGGGGGAAAACGCAGAGGTCGCTGCCTGTGTCGACCAGGAATTGCGTCTTCGTGGACCGATCGGTGACGAACAAGCGGCCAGAAGGAGATGGGCAGTCCTCAGCCGCCATTATCGACTGCCCCCGGCGTTTCCCGCGTAGTCACAGGGGCGAACACATTTCTTCGCTCGGTCTCCAAACTTGCTATGGAACCAGCACAAGGGAAATTTACGGTAGCTTGAATTTGAGCGCTGGTGAGACGAAGATCTGCTACTAGGGCGTCGCGATGATCGGTGGTTGGATCTGCCATTTCTTCCACTGGTAGCCATGTTCTGCAACTGCCGTCTTAATTCCGCGACTTCATTTTTCAAGTCCAGAAGCATGGAACTGGGTACTGCGTCACTCACGGCGGCAACTCTGGGCGTCGAAGCTGCAAGATCATTAACCCGATCTGCAAGGTCAGCCAAATCGTCGGTGAGGGCCGATGATGGTTGTCCGGCTAGCACCGTCTGAATTCCATGTGGAAGTCTGCTAATCCAGATGGTCCGCAAAAAATCATCCGGCACGTCGATTCCCGCAAGGCTCTTCAAATGCCGAAGAAATTGGGATGGTTTGCGATCGCCTAACTCCTCATGCATGAGTAACTGTTTCAGCTTCTTTTCATTAGAAGCAGTCAGCCGTTTGATCAGCTCCGTCTTCAATTTCCCATATTTGTCCGTCTTTGGGGGACTAATAATGATGTCTTTGACTTCGCGAGAAAACTTATTGTCAAGCTGGCTAATGACGTGGTTAAACTTCGTTGTATCACTAGTTATCCCGGCTATGGCAAATTGACCCTCTACTTGGGCGAACCAAATTTCCGGCTCTTCTGGCCAAAATGGGGGTACTCGTGCACCGACTCCATATACCTCGGTCCGTTCGCGCGCCAACGGCGGTTGGGCGTCCTGTTCAAAGTCCGACCCGTGTGCGTCTCGGTATTCTCTTGCCATTTTAGTGTTCCAAGGGGTCACCAGAAATGTGGGGGTGCGTGGATGTGGTCGATGTGTGTGAGTGTCGGAAGGTATTCGAATAAAAAGTACAACTCACAGTTCACTCGAAGGTATATTGTTCACACGCACAAATACACAAAAAGTACAGAAGGAGAAAGTACAGCAGAGTTTACAAGCACAGAGAAAGAAAGTCACAGGAAGGTTTAGAAGGCAAGCACAGTAAAACAATAAAAGCAACTAGCTAAGTGCCGTGCGCGACCGTTACGTATACGAATCGGGAGGTTAAGCAGCGTGCGCTTCGCGTCGTGATAGGATCTCGACTGGAGCGTCCGGCTCAGGTAAAGAGAAACGGCCCGTGCGTTGAAGGTCACCTGCGCCGGCGCAGTGCTTCCGAAAGTCGATAATCGATAACTATATCGACAAACTGATACGCTGTGAAATGTAAATGCTGATACTAATTATTGTAAACAGTGTTGTGTGAATAAATGTAAAAGTGTTATATTGTATATGATGTATTTAGTTTTAATATTAGTGTAGTTTAAAATAGCTAATGTAAATATATAGATGTAAGTTAATTATAAGTTTTCTATATACATATAATTTAAATATAAGTAATAAGAGTAGGATAGTTGCCTACAAATATATATATATAGACTGACTGGTGTGCTAACTAACAACACTGATGAATGGTGGTACTTGTTTCTCGTTGTAATGAAATGATGTACTTACTAATGATTTTATTAATACCTTTAGCTTTAGATCTTACAGATTAAAATTCAATGGCATGATAAAGTTAAATCCAAAACGTCTCCTAGCCTATAGGCTAGGAAACTAAGCATATATGCTTAGTTTCATGATCCTACTTAAATGTATAAAAGCGACAACGTTACCTACTGATGACGTCATGTGACAATTCAATTAAATATATCGCTAAATGTGCTACATAAGTGGAATAGAATAAAATATAATATCGTTTATTTCTTGAAAATATGGTACACAGAAACAGGTGTTACAGAGAAAAGAAACTAAAAGTGTAGAGTGTAAAATGCTAAAATACGTGCCTCATATGTTTGTATAATCAAACAGACTCACTTAAAACCCAGATTTAGTCCTTAAAGAAAGCTATTTGCTGAAATTACTTCTTATCTTGACTGTGGCTATGGTGAAGTAGAGACCCTTGCCTTGTTAAATATAGACGGGTATTTTTATGGCTAGGCAAAGTACGTCATGGTATAAGCTCTAAGTTTTGCAGTTTTACGTAACTTCCTGATATATTTTACATGTTTTAATACGTTTTATTCTCAATATATAACTATTTACACCATTATTTATTGTACTTAAACTTTATGTTACGCATGCAAAACTGAATTTAAAGTGTATGCTAAATTTAGTGTTTTTAATCAAAATTTGTGTAATTGTTATTCATTATGGTAATTTTTGATTGATAATTGTTGGTTTTAATAATTAAATAAAATAAACGAATTATCTGCATCACCGAGGGGATGACTGGCAGATAATGTACCTAGCGCTAAGTCCACCTTTGTTATAATTTGTGTAATAAAGTTTATAAATAAATAATAATTAGTAGTATTCGGTTTATACTTTTGAACTCTTGTGTAAGGATGTAAGGCCACTCTTATTGGACAATGAAAACCCAACCAAACTGGGAAAACCATAAACAATGATAATTGTCCCTGCGGGATTCGAACCCATGACCTCCGGTGTTTGCAGATCAACGCTCTATTAGCTCTCGGAAGCAATAATAACTGTAACTACAAAAACGATGCTCAGAAGAAACACTGTTAAACAATTTAAATATTTATTTTTCGAGGACAATTATCGCGCACAAATTGAAGTTAGAGATGTATACTTTTTAGAACACAATATTGTATTTATTTATAAAACAAAACGAACGCGACACTGAGTCAGCTCGTGACCACGGTTGGTGCAACCTAACCGAAACGTCGGGCAGTAAGTAGTTCGTATTAACTACTAAATAAAAATGGTGTTGCGTTTTGTTAAATTATTTTAAATGTTTAAAATGGAACGCGAAAGTCTTAAAGTTTATAAAACAAAACAAAACAAATAAGTTTAAAAAATAGGTAGAGGCAACTGTACACTGTATGGTAGGAGCCCCGAGCTCTAGCATAAAAATTACGTTCTAAAATGCCTAACACTACTTTATTGGCGAAACTGTCCTTGAAAGGCCTAAATAGTAAGTAAGTAATGAACCTCGAGCACAGTTTCCTAATTAAGTCGCCGGTCATACATCGCCGGGCACGGAGGGTCCCTCAATGGAGCCCATTGGCCTCCTCCCAAGTTCCAAATGTTCTTTAACCACTGAAAGGAGATTGTTCTGCCAAAAATTAACCTATTTCGTAACTTGTACCTGTTAAGTTTGCGATTTGAAGGGTTTACTTGAGTTGCGGTGATCAAAACATAAATAAAATTATAGTTTAAGAAACCGCCATTAAGAATCAATTTAACGCAAGCCTTAGGTACGCATCAATTATCCCTTAAGCTAGGACCTCATTACCACTTAACATCAGGTGGGATGAGATCAATCTTGAAGTGTAATATATAAAAAAAAATGGAAATATTTGATAATATTATAATGCTGAATAGATATTAACCAAAGATACCTCTAAATATTGGGACCAATACAAAGAAACTGCCTTCCAAATGAAAACTGAACACGCCGAAAAAGAGTGTTTGTTTCCTAAATTTAAAGTTTTGTTTAATCCTCTTATTATAGATATAAAAGTACATCAGGCCATAATACACTTTGGACATTGTACCGGCCTTTAAGTCGTCGACATAAGAACTAAAATCGAACTACAAGTCTTTACCTTGATGTGCTGTTGACTGTAATTTCAGCAGAAACTGTGTTTTTTTCAATAGAGATATAACGTGTACCATGCTTTATTCCCTTTTCTTTGAGAAAAACCATGATAGCTTTTGTTTCAGCCTGCAGTCAAGCCCAAATTCGAATCCTGAGTCCGCCACCGTAGCACACCGAATACCAGGCAACCATGGGTAGAAGGGAGTTACCAAATGAAACAAAATTTTTCGCCTTCTTGAAGAACCTATAGACTTGGCTGAAATATCGGTGCAGATTGTAAATTGCTCCACTTTACTTTTATCGCCGTCTTAAGAACTAATCTGGCTGTCCAGGGATACGCTCTGCTGGTTCACTTCGGAGTTTTAAAAATATTTTTAATGCTACGAAAATTTCGAGTCTTAAGTCGGGATGTTCGAATTTAGTTACTGTACGTGGCTACTGAATTTTAACGCATTCGGATGCAATGTAAATACGAATTCTATTCCACAGAATCGAGTTTTAGTACAGGTATATATTTAGGTAACTATGACTATGGTTTAAAAATCGATTTTGATAAATATCTTTGTGGTTCGTTAGTCATGCTCGAGAACGACGAGCTAGACTGATTAAGCTGATTTTGGTTATCATATATTTGTGGAGGTCTTAGGAAAATTTAAAAGGTAAGAAAATTTGGACGACGTTCGCCGGGACTTGTGATTGGCGTGCATTCCGATAAACACCAGGATAAATAAATGACAAGCTGTTGCCTGCGAAATCGCCCTCTTTATTCCAGGATAGATAGTATCCTATACATTAATCTAGGGATGTAGGGCGGCTGATGTGTGCCCAAGTGTGGTGTTGGGCAATACACATCTACCGTCAAGTGTCCTTCCTGCGTCCACGTCGCACATCCTGGTAATGCTCGGGTCCTCAACAGGCACCACACATTATTATCAACCCTGGGGTCCGAGTAGCTGTAGGGAATTGACGCTATCTCGTCAGTGCACTCCAACACGACGGGTATCCCCTTACCCAATCCTGTGATCCCCACCTCCTAACACCCTATAAAATCCTATACCCGTAAATCCAGTCTAAAATCCTTCCCCCACCTAACCCAATCCAAGGTGTCAATCGAACCGTGCCGAGGGATGCGTGGCCAAGGGGTTGCTTGGTCTCGAACGGTGTCTCTCCAGAAATGGCGATCCTGGGGCAGTAAATAGCCTTACTCGGGTAAGCGGGGCAATGCCCGAGTGGACCTTATATTTCCCTAGCTGCTCGTGGGACCTGCATGGAACCTGATAAAAAAGAAAAAATAATAAACACACTTCTGGGCGACATCGAACGACCAGAACCACTAAAACCTTCCGCTTCGTTGCCTGACTTAGCGGAAATAGTTCTTGACTCCGAGGCCGACCTTAACGACTTGGACCCATCTTCTCACTCCACTCAACCGGCCCTTGGCAGAGACGGCGAGAGTCAGGCTAAAGCTGACTCGAATCGACCGTCGATCGCCAAGAAAAGGGAGAGAAAGGAGAAGAACCTTTCCGGAGCTCTCCGGAAACGCCTTCGTCGGCTTAAGGCAGAGGGAGTGGGCCATGAAGAGGCCTACAAACTCTGTCTTGAGCACAGAGCGAAGGCAAAAGAGCATGGGACTACGGTTGATTCAGCCACGGAGAGGGGCACGTGCAAACGAACCCGATCCGAGGATGAATCACCAAAGGACCATGCCAAAAAGACAACCCGGCTAAGCGAGGATTTGACCAAAGGGACGCATAAAACGACCTTAATCAAACCACCCGTGACCCGGATTCCCGAGGCTGGTCCATCGACCCTGCCAAATGAGTCTGGTGCCAGGGTTTCTTGTAGAGAAGCTCTCACTGCTGTTCGTGTGGGTGTCTGCAATCAGACACCTATGTCCAATGAACAGATGGGAGCAGTAAAGTATGGCATTCTCCAGGCCATTATGAATGATACTGGGAATGACAGCTGTCCAATACTGAAGAGTTGCACCTTCAGATCCGGCTGGCTGCTGATCACCCTTGGGGATGAAGGCAGTATAAAATGGCTAGAGAAGAGGGTGGGGAACATCAAGCCCTGGCCAGAGGCAGAGCTATCTCTCATGAGAGAGAGCGAGATGCCCAAGGCTAAGGTTGGTGTATTTTACTTCCCAAACTCCGAAGTAAAAACTCCAAAAGAGGCACTGCGTCTTTTGGAGAAACAGAACGGACTGAGGACCAGCCTGTGGAGGATACTGAACGTCGTCGTCGAGAAAGACGGATCGACAGTGGCCGTCTCGATCGACGACGAATCGGTCGGGATCCTGCAGAGGCTGGACTTCAGGCCACAACTGGGCTTCAAGAAGATTCTCGTGCGCATCCGGGGGAAAAATACTTCCCCGGATACACACGAGAAACAAAAGGCAGAGTCTAGTTCCTCTGGAATAAAGAATCTGCCTAAGCAGTTGATCCCTACAGGTGGGCCTAAACAGCCCGGCTCGGGTACTTATGCGGGGCGCAAAAACGTTCCGCAAAGGACTAAAGGCCGGGTGGTAAAGGACCACCCTAAGGGAAAGGGAAATAAGGTGGCAGGACCTACCAAGGCATCTAGGGGCGTTCACGACGAACCTAAGCCTAGCACGTCCACCAGTGCCCCTTAGGACCCTTCGCTACACTCTACACCGCACCACACACTAATACAAACACACATTAACACAAATGACACAAACCACATCAACACAAATGACACAAAACACAAATAAAAAAAAAACAAAAAACACTAAAGTGGTACAGATCAACTTGCACCACGCTAGGGCTGCCACAGCAGTCCTGGAAAACCTCTTCAAAGAGAAGAACCTTCACATCGCTCTGATTCAAGAACCGTGGCTGAGTAACAACAACACGGTATCTGGACTTGGATCCGCAGGCAAGGTAATATATAACGCCGACGGAAACAAGCCAAGAGCATGTATCCTATTCAATAATAATGTTGATTTTTTATGCATACCAGGGCTCTGCAGTGACGACCTGATTGCAGCTTTTGTAAATGTCAAGAATGGAAGTGGACGCCTTATAGTCTGCTCCGCATACCTAGACGGTGGGATAGGCGATCCAACCCGTGAACTGGCGAAGGTGGTCGAATATGCAAACGAGCACAACGCTGAACTCGTAATCGGATGCGATGCCAACGCACACCACACCTACTGGGGAAGCACTGACATCAATAAAAGGGGTGAGTTATTGTACGATTTCATCTTGTCCAATTGCCTGAATGTGGTCAATAGAGGGTGCAAACCAACCTTTGTAACCAGATCCAGGCAAGAAGTTCTCGACGTGACTCTCTCCACAAATCACACGGCCAGGCTAATAACAGACTGGCATGTTAGCAACGAACCCTCTATGTCCGATCATAGATTTATCAAATTCGCGTTAGACACAACTAACACATGCGATACGACTACGTTTAGGGATGCCAAAGCCACAGATTGGAGTCTATATAAATCAAAGCTCCGAGAAAAGCTCAGGGACATCCCCAAGACGATACGTACTCTTGAAACTTTAGAATACGCTGTAGATCAAACCACCGAAGCTGTTACAAGCTCCTATGAAGAGAGCTGCCCTCCTAAAACCGTGAGGAACAATAGCGTGCCATGGTGGAATGAACGGCTTTCTAAACTAAGAGAGGAAACACGCAGGTTGTTCAATAAGGCTAAATTGACTAAAGACTGGAGTCGATATACCAAAGCCCTAACTACCTATAACAAAGAAATTAGGAAAGCGCGCAGGCTATCGTGGAGAAGGTTCTGTGAAAGCATCGTAAAGACTCCACAAGGAGCCAGAATCCACAAAGTCCTTGCGAAATCGCCCTCCAACCAATTGGGACTATTAAAAAAGCCCGATGGAACCTTCACTGAAACAGCGGAAGAGACACTAGAAATTCTGGCGTCGACCGGAAGAGACACTAGACTTCCCGGGATCAGTATTAGATGATCAAACACTGAATACTCTACAAAACAGCCTCTCCAGGCCGCGCAACGATGACTGGAACAGAGCTGCGTGGATCTTCAGGCCAACAAAGATCAAATAGGCAATAGACTCATTTAAGCCGTTCAAATCGGCGGGTGAAGATGACATATTCCCCATGCTCTTTTAGCAAGGGATGGACATCCTAACCCCCACACTGGTAAAAATATTCAGAGCAAGTTATGCCTGGGGCTACATACCAGAAAAATGGACTAAAGTTAAAGTCCGTTTCATTCCAAAGGCTGGTAAAAAGGATTTCTCTCAACCAAAATCCTTTAGACCTATTAGCCTCACCTCATTCCTACTCAAAAGTATGGAAAAACTCATTGATGAATGCATTCGGGATGGGCCTCTGCGCGAACAACCACTGTATTCAAAACAACATGCCTACTGCAAAGGAAAGTCTACAGAATCTGCCCTACTTGAACTGACGGACAGAATTGAAAGGGCTCTAGAAGACAAACAAATAGCCCTCTGTGCCTTCCTTGACATCGAAGGAACATTCGACAATGTCACTATCGATACCCTTTCCAAGGGGATGTGTGCCAAAAATATAGACAGCACCACTGTTCGCTGGATACAAAATATGCTCCTTAACAGAACTGTAAGCATAAGCTTGCATGGGACCAAAAGAGGTTTCAAGACAACAAGAGGCTGCCCTCAAGGGGGAGTACTATCGCCTCTGCTGTGGTCACTTGTGGTCGACCAACTCTTAAATGAAGCCTCAACAAAAGGCTTAGATATACAGGGCTATGCGGATGATGTGGTGGCCTGCGTAATAGGCCCCTGTCAAAGTACCGTGTCCTCTATACTTCAAAGATCGCTCAATGTCATCACAAACTGGTGCACTGAGAACAATCTATCGGTTAATCCGAACAAAACAACTGTAGTGCCCTTCACCAGGAAACGTAAGTTGGATAAACTTATAGCGCCTACTACAAAGGGCACTACAATACCGTTTTCTACAGAAACCAAGTATTTGGGAGTCACAATCGACCAAAAGCTAACGTGGAACTCACATATAGACAATACAATCCAAAAGGCCAAAATAGCCTTAGGAATATGCTCTCGTCTAGCAGGTACGAAATGGGGTCTGAAACCTAGCATAGCCCTATGGATGTACACTGCCATAGTCAGGCCGATGGTAACGTATGCCTGCGTCACATGGTGGAGAAAAACCTCCCAAATGACAATAATCAAAAAACTTGCCAGCCTACAAAGGGTGGCATGCCTTATAGCAACTGGTGCTGTTTCGACTACACCAGGAGCCGCTCTTGATGCTCTTCTCAATCTGCCACCACTACACCTCTTTGTAGCAAAGGAGGCTGAAGCGAGTATCTACAGAGCAACCATCACGGGAAAAGTAACATGGCACTCTCAAGCACTGAGAGCATCACATGCAGCAGTGCTCACACTTAAACCCTTAGCAATGACATCTGATGCCATGCTTCCACACTATAATTTTAATAAAAATTACACTGTGGAATTTCCCTGCAGAGAAAATTGGGCAACGAACCAAAACTCTCTAAAAGCAGGGAGCCTCGTCTGGTACACGGACGGCTCCAAAATGGGACTAGATGTAGGATGTGGAATATATGGTGTGAGTCCAAGAGTCAAACACAGTGTGAATCTTGGTAAAAACGCCACGATATTCCAGGCTGAGGTATACGCCATCATAGAATGTGCAGAAGCCAATCGTCAACGAAACTACAAAAATCAAACCATAATCATCTATTCAGATAGCCAAGCAGCTCTGAATGCCATAAATTCGATTACACTAAAATCGAAGCTGGTGAAAGACTGCGTCGATAAACTGAATGAACTGGGACAACAGAACAAAGTGCTTCTAAAATGGGTACCAGGACATTCAGGAATCATCAGGAACGAGAAAGCTGATGAACTTGCTAAAGCTGGGGCGCAAAGCCAACAGTTTGGACCAGAACCATTCTGTGGCATTTCAAAGAACCAAGCTATGCAACTACTAAAAGAAAAACTAAAAGTCGAGTCGGAAAAATACTGGATAAATCAACCAGGCTTAGAACACTCAAAAACACTCATAGTTGGCTACTCGCGCAAATGGACCGAAGAACTGCTACAACTTAGCAGGTCTAGGGCCAGTGCGCTAGTTAGAGCCTTGACTGGACACTGTAAACTAAAAAGACACCAGTTTCATATGAATCTGAGTAACTCTGATGAATGCAGATTCTGCAAGGAGGAAAAGGAAACACCTCTTCACCTCCTATGCGACTGTGAATCTCTGATCCACAAACGAAGCATCCACCTGGGACGACATATAGCCCAACCGGATGAATTAAAAACCCTGAAAGCTAGGAAAATACTAGACTTCCTAGAATCGACCCGGCTAAAGGAGTTACTCTAACTGGGGGCGAGTCACAATAGATCTAACAGGTCGCAGTGACCACAGTTCGCTGAACTGCATAGCCCCAAGTACCCCTAATAATAACCTAATACATTAATCTAGCATATCTAGTCTTTCTAGGTAGAAAGAGAAACGATATACAGTAGTTTTTGCGTGAAAGAGTGACAAATGTAATCCAGACATCCATGACATTCCCGTTTATAATATAAGTAGGGTAGAATATACAGTTCACTGCAGCTATCAATTTTCATGACTATGCAGGGAAATCATAGTTGTGTATAATCATGATGTACCTGTATCAGGCACTGTCACGGGACCAGTGTCAAATCAAGAAGTCCCTCATGATGAAGTTTCTCCACGTTAACAAGCGTTGAATTGGTTGCCAATCCAAACTGTGCTAAGAAGCCGCCACGAAGGCGCCACAGTTCAATACATTGCAGTGAGATAACTGTCACTTTATTATACTTTAAAAATTGCATAAGGCACAATTGGTTTCGTAGCATTCTCTACCAGTAAATCTCACAGATTTGAGCCCAAAATATCGTGGCGTTGTAAATATTTTCAAAGATAAAAAATAAACATACTATAATAGTAACAATATGTATCTACGAGAAAAATCGATGTAAAGTTTCAGAAAGCTTTTGAAAATTTTATAAAAATAGCCTACAACTAAAGTGGGTAAAATGTCTTACCACTTCCTGGTACTTTAGAAATAGAAAGAGAAGGGTAAAGTAGGGGATGACAAGGTGGGGAGATGATCTAGAACCGACGGCTGGACATCAATGGAGTAGGGTAGTATAAAACAGAACCCATTAAATACTAGAGGACTATGCAATGAGAGAAACTGAGCTATATAAAATATTAGTATCAATACGTAGTAAACGTAGTCTTACAAACATACACAAACATATTGTAGCAACACAATAATTGCTGCATGATAATTTTTTTTTTAAATATTATTAAAATTTCGGCAATAAAATTAATGTCTTTAATTTTTCTTAAAACATTTCTGTTTAAACATTTCTCTAACTCATTTTTTGTAATTCAATCTAGCAAAGCTTTTTTGTTATTTTTAACTGTGGTTTACTGTTCAACCGTACGCTATGGTGACGCTAACAAGTAATCATGTAATATGTCGCCGAATTTATTACCGGGACTTTCGTGGAACCGAGCCAAGCTTGGCATTTAACTTGCATTAGCCAACCTCTTGCATAATAATATAGATTTAATCCCGAGTTCAAAGTTCAATGCTTGCTTACTCGTAACAGAAAAATAAATTAAGTAAGCGTCTGGTACTGGGAAGACTGTATTACATTGTATTTCTTTCTGTACTAATATTATGAAGAGAAAAGATTTGATTGTTTGTATTTTTGGCAAAGGATAGGAATTAAAGCTGAACTGAGCTGATTTGATAACGTGACGTCAAGGTTTTGTAGCTCGCCTCTCGGCTACGAAGGTCTTTAAAAATCTTACTATAATGGAAAATGGTAGATCTATACTATAGATAGTATTTACTACTATCATATAGTTGTAACAGTACCTGTAATTTTTTTGAGATCTATTTAAAATAAACATAAAATCTCCCTTTGCGGTGTGGGAATCGAACCCACGACCTACACGTATCGCGCGTGCTGCTCTTCCAACTGAGCTAACTAAAAGAGTTAGCTAGTGCCGCGCGAAGCACTATTAATGTTGTAAAAATCTATTGTTTTGAGATCTATGTATGTGGGATAGCGGATGTATCCGAACGTAGTGCATGTGCGATGCCTGTACGTTTGAATATCCGAATGATGAGAATGACAGAGAGTTAGATTTGAACGACGAACGACGACGATGTAGAAGACGTGTGTGTGGTGCATTTAATTTATTTGGCTAATATATTATTTCGAATATTTACAATTTGCTTGTTTCATTTCCCATTCCACTACATGTATCTACATCCATACTAATATTATAAATGCGAAAGTAACTCTGTCTGTCTGTCTGTCCGTCTGTTACTCTTTCACGCCTAAACAGCTGAACGAATTTTGATGAAATTTGGTATAGGTATACATTAGAAAATAAGGGGGGGATGGGGGTAATACCACCTTTGAAAGTTTATATGGATTTTTTTTTATTTTTGAAGTTAGAGATATGAAATTTGGCACAAATATAGCTCGAAACTTGGATTAAAATATAGACTATTTTTTGTTTCGAATATTAGGGGAGAAAGGGGTAAAACCGACCATGAAAGGAATAATAAAAAATAGATTGACATCTATCAACACTATTTCATAACAGTTACAATATATCTACTGTCCACTTAGATGGTGTTGGCAATAGTAAATGTCATATATAACGACCAATACTATTTGTTCTCAAGTTACAAGCTGTTCTCACGCGACATACGATTGTTCTCATTTACACGCCTTTTGTAGTGGAAGTAATAAAACGAGGGTGGATTTTCCAAAAGGTTCTTGAGCTTAAAGTGTATTATTATTTTATTTTATTTTTGTTTTGCACAATATCCACGGCTCTTACTAAATTATTGACATGGATCTTAATGCTAATCTTAAAGGTAATTACGGATTTTAATTACATTTGTGTTACATTTTTGTGACAAAGCGACGAACGGAAATAAGATGAAACTATTTCTTATGATTTTTTTGTGGTTCATAAGAACACTAGATTTTTATTTACTTACCTACACAAATATTGTAAAGCTGAAGATTTATTCTGTTTTAATGCGTCTATTTCAAAAGCTACTGGGTTGAGTTCAAAAAACATTTTTGTGTTGGATAATCAATTTAACGAGCAAGGCCATAGGCTTTATAATGACGCCTTGAGGAATAGGCGCGAATCATCAGTGGAAAATATGGGAAAAACAGAGATAGCGAGCCGCTAGTTTCTTTAATAAATTGCGCAAGTAATGATAATTAAGTAATTAAAGTTAAGAAATACAAAAACATGGACCCTGAAGGATGTAGCAATATAACAGATGTGACTTTTTATATTATTTTTCAAGGGCACAAATATCCTCAGAGAGAGTAGATAGAGTCTTTTTTTTAGTTTAAAATAATTAGTAAATATATAAATAATAATATTTATTATTATTTTTACTAATTATTATTATTATTTTTTGTATATTTATTTGATTTATTATGCTGTACTTGTGGCCCTTAAGCTAGGACCTCATTACCACTTAACATCAGGTGGGATGAGGTCAATCTTGAAGTGCAATATAAAAATCAAAAAATAAAAAATACAACAGGCGGCGTAAAGCACTAGGTAGGTATATAAAAAATCGATTACTATGAAGAAGTAAAAACACAATGAAAACGTATTTTTTTATTTCAACAGACAAATAAAATTTGGTGATGATTCAGCGCATCAAGGTTCGGTAAAAGGGTATGTTTACGTCACTATTTCGTAAGAACTGTACCAAGACCTGACTTCTTTTTTGAAAATGATTTAAAGGTAAATTTTAATACTTTCGCGTTCCGTTTTAAACATTTAAAATAATTTAACGGGGCAAAACGCGACACCATTTTTATTTAGTAGTTAATACGAACTATTTACTCTGACTCTGAGTCAGCTCGTGACCACGGTTGGTGCAACCTAACCAAAACGTCGGGCAGTAAGTTCGTATTAACTACTAAATAAATATGGTGTCGTGTTTTGACCCGATAAATTATTTTAAATGTTTGATTTAAAGGCGATATCGGTAGATGGTCTTTTCATCTTCACCGAGCTTGCGAGCGGAAGGTAAAATATTAAAAATTTTAACAACGAAGTAACGTTGCGTTGAAATTTATCGCTGTATGTCTAATACCCGGTTACAATATTTTAAAAACGATCTTTTAGTTACGGATAGTAATCAATTATACGAGGTTTATGCTAAAAACGACCGACAGACGGCTGATGACAGCTGATATGGACAAATTGTTACACCCATCAGGGTTCATATGTACTATATCTGAATGTAACACCTACTTACACCATATGATTGACAATAAATGAATTGAGTATTGAATATTGAATTGGAAAGTAAATTTGAAATTAGAATTAACCACTCGTAGTCGGGTTGAGAACGGATTGCCATTTTTGACACAAAACGAATCGTAAAATGTTGTTACCAGGCATAAGTGAATTTTATATTTTTTGGTAGTCTTGGACCAAATATACATTTTTACACTTTTTGTTTCCTAACTGACTATTTAAGAGAGGTAGGGCATAGCGCTCGAACTGGAGCAGCCCGACTGGTAAAACACCTCCACCTTACAGAAGGCCGCAGCCAAATAACAATCACTTCTGTGTTGTTGTGTTCCTGCGTGTGAGTAAGGTTTCCAGAGCTCCTAAGGGGTGGTACATTAGTAGCGACAAGTCCAGTAACAGATTTATTATGCTCTACTTGTCGCTCTTAAGCTAGGACCTCATTTCCACTTAACATCAGGTGGGATGAGGTCAATCTTGAAGTGTAATATAAAAAAAAGACGATGGCCGCAGTTTTCCTTTTCCTAAATGAAGGACGTCTCACCCCAATTTTTAAAGCTTTTGTGTGACCAGACCTCAAGTCACCGTTGCAAGATAATGCGTCCCATCGCTCGCTGGTCACGCGCGCGTAATTAAAGGTAAACAAAGGAACACTTCTTGTTTGTCGCTCACTTAGAACTTTAGCTTCCTACCAGATTACCTAGATGATATATTGGTTAAAACCATGTGCCTAAAATATTCGTAAGTTGAAGTGTCCATGTGGCATGTAAGAAATCTAAGAGAGGAGAAATCTAATCTTGTCAGGAACAAAAAACCCCGGCCAAATAAGAATTGATACATTTAATTCTTATTTGGCCTATTATACGAAACAAAAAGTAGACGCTATTTTAATCCAAGTTTGGTGCAAATATAGCATTTGCACCAAATTTCTATAACTATCTTAAAAATTAATATTTTCTCACATAAACATTCAAAGGCGGTATTACCTCCATCCTTCCTTCCCAAAACAAAAAAATGGCCTGTGTCCATTTTTGAGCATTCACGTGTATCTTTACAAAATTTCATCAAAATCGATTCAGTGGTTTAGACGAAAAAGTCGGACAGACAAACCGACAAACAGATAAGAGTTACTTTCGCATTTATATATTAGTATGGATTCACATTTCGCTAAAACATTACCCAGTTACTCAAAAAAGTGGAGTAAATTGACATATTTGCGAACAGCGAAAGCCAAGGTGTGACCCAACACCTAATAACCCAAAAAATATATCGGCAATGGCGGCCGTGCTGGTCGCGTGAGTCGCGGCTGTATGACGGGCGTGGGTCGGGCCACGAACTCGGCGGGCTGGTATGAGCAATAGTCTCTAGCGGTTATCCTGGCGGTACATCCATTAGGGAGCCCGGGGTTCGTTGTCTCTACAATGTTGATTTGGCGACATTGGAACGATTCCATCTGGCCGCCGCAGCTCTGACAAGGGGAACCAGACCTATTTGGATCATATCCTTTTTTTTAAGGGGGAGAAAAGTCATTAGCACACCGTACCGCTGCCGTGGGGACGACAGCGACGTGTGTGGGACTTCCAAATTTTGCCGCCCTAGAAAATTTGCCGCCCTGGGCACTAGCCCCGACTGCCCCTAGTGTAAATCCATCACTGGGTATGTGACTGAGAATTAATGATTTTTGACATAATGTCATGCGCGCAGTCACGACGCGAATAAAACGGAAATAAGAAATACAGGCCGCCGACACATTAATTCATTCACTTGAATTTTTAATTATAAACCTAAGTCAAATTTTTAGTGGCCCTACACCATCGTCCGTCCACGAAGCGGACCAAAACCCGTGCCCGCGTGAACTTTGGCCTCATTCCCAAAAAAGTGGTAATTTAACGCACCCCCCTCCCCACGTAATGGGCGCTTGTTCTCAAATAGTTTTACCGCTTCACCTCATTACGGGGTAATGTTACGTAAGAAATGTAATGAAGGCTTGTGGCGCGATTGAGTACGGTACAATCTCCGTCTATATGTATATTTGAGCAGACAAAGTGACCAATACTTCTGAACAGTTTAAAATGTCAATAAGTTCTATCATTAATATCTGAACATTCATTATCTGAGCAGATGATAGTCAATAACTTCTAAACACACAATTAACTTATAATATCTGAACATTTTGCGACCTCGGTGGCGTAGTGGCTTAGGTAGTCGGCCAAAGCGCGAAAGGTCCCGGGTTCAATTTGGAAAACGAACTTTTCTAAATTTACTTGGGCCTGGGTGTGGTGGAATGACGCCCCCAGTTAGTATGCGTCGTCTGGTGGTCATAGTACAAGGGCAAACCTTAGTTTGAGACCAGGTGATTGGTGTGATTGTCTGGCGCATTTATTTATTTATTCATCTCATACCAGTATTTTCCTATTTTAATGAACTTTGATGATATGAAATTATTGGTTTGTTGTGCGTTTAGATGTTATTGACTATTTGTTTAGTGAAATAATGAATGTTCAGATATTTATGGTAGCTTGTAGTGTATGTAACTTATTGACATTTGAATTTGTTCAGAAGCATTTGGTCACTTTGCCTGCTCCAATATATTTGAAGGCGACTGTACAATGCGGTACAATCGTTGATGTGTCGTAAAGGTTTTAGAATGAGTCCTAGTATGTGGTATGTAGGCTGTTGTTTACTGTTTGTTGTTCAGAGAAAGCTTGCGGTTGTGGAATCAGTCCTTCAGCAACTTTGGTGGCGTAGGTGCTAATTTCGGCTAACACAAAAGGTGCCGCGTTCGATTCTCGGTAGGTCAGGTTTAGACTACGAACCTTCTAACTTTTTTCTGGGATCTGTGTAATCGAGCATCAAAAAAATACTTAACTAACCTAACCTTAATAATATGTTGCGCACAAATTTCATAAGTGAGCTACTTGGGGACTACTTGTGGCTCAGTCAGTATTTCTTGATAAATTGATAAAAACGAGCATGTCATTTTTTTAGGTATTATTCGTTGGAGTTATAAACAAGTCCCACGCCATCTTAATAAAAAAAAATATCAACACGACATTAAGTTGACCTCATCCCAAAGGAAGGAAGTAGTTTTAGCTTTACCATTGTAAAATCCCTGCTGTGGTACCATAATATAACATAAACACTGAGACATAGAGCAACTACAAATAGCAGCAGGTTGAAATGTTTAATCCTTAATGAAGCTGGCAGTATCATACATTTTTATTAGTTTTTGCCGGTAAGTCAAGGTTAAAAGGTTTAATTTGAGATGGTAACTATTTGCCCTTTGTTTTATATATTACACTTCAAGATTGACCTCATCCCCCCAGATGTTAAGTGGTAATGTGGTCCTAGCTTAAGGGCAATAAGTGCATCATAATAAATCTAGCTACTGGACTTGTCGCCCTTACCTTGAAGGTTTGACCCCTGCTACAAATGTAGCACGCGCCAGGAGCTCTGGAGTAAGTAAGGTTACTTACACGCAGGAACATAACAACACTGATGGGATTTTTATTTGGCTGCAGTTTCCCGTAGTTCCCAGTTGGTGGTATTTCACTTGTCGGACTGCTTCAGTTCGAGCGATAAATTGCTGTGCCCTACCTCTCTTGCTTCGTGGGCCAAATCTGAGTTAGTATCCTTGACATTGGAGTCGTTCTCAATTTACTCGCGAGTACTTGCTATCTTCACGTTTCGATAAACTCAAGTGTCGGTTAGGTCGTTAAAGCCATTAATAAATATTTTTTTATTAGCTTCTCCATCGAATGGAGCTTACCGCCTCATTTGCTAAAATGATCGCCTGATATTGGAAAGCCATTTGTGTCCAAAACACCGATTCGGCGGGCGTAATGTTTGGAGGCGACAATTTATGCGAAATAACGAGCGGAGTAACAATACACACTTGAAGCAAGGCTGTTATAGAGTTTAAAATGGACTTGGAGACCTTTCGAACTCAAAGGAAGAAACTTCTCGAAACAGTCTTATCGACTTCATACCAAATCTGGCCTCAGAATTTAAATGTTAATACAGTTCTGGTGCTGCGACGAAAGCCTACGCTCCATAATGTTCTACTTTGTGAAGGAACCGTCAAACAATATAAGTACATATGGCTGGGCGAGTGAACTTATTCGGCCATCTTTTTATGAATCGGACTGGCTGACCCAACAGACGTTTGTCTGTCTTAATAACTACTATTTTTTTTCTTTCATAAGAACCTTCTCGTGACGGTAACAATCACAACAGAAAAAGTGAAATTGGCCCAGCTGTTCACGCGTGATGGCGTGTCTAAGGAAAAATTAAGATTCATTTTTATATATTTTGTCTTCTAACACGAATTAATTTGACGACCTCGGTGGCGCAGTGGCTAAGGTAGGCGCCCAAAGCGCGTAAGGTCCCGGGTTCGATTCCCGGTCAGGTCAATTTGGAAAACGAACTTTTCTCAATTGACTTGGGTCTGGGTGTACTGGGATGACGCCCCCAGTTAGTATCCGTCGTCTGGTACTCATAGTACAAGGGAAAACCTTAGTTTGAGACCAGGTGATTGGTGTGATTGTCTGGCGCATTTATTTATGTCTGGCGTATTTAATATATTTAGGACAACAAACAAAATAACAAACAAACATGGCGAATGCCGGGGCGGCGGGGGGCACATAACGTTTAACCAATCAGTGCGCAAGATGCATGCCGTTCTACGTCAGTTCACAATGTGACCGATTATCATCGATAGATTATAATAAAGCGAAAAACAATGCTTTAAATTACAATCATATCTCACGGTCAAATCATGGTCTATCTTTCGACAGTTTACAATCTCACGAGATAGATTGTAATCTAACGATGTTCATTACGGTGACATATACACAGATTATGAGTTTGTACCTATTCATAAGTTGAGTTAACTTACCTACCACTTTCATTATTGTCCTTTCGGAGCTATTCCCATTACATTTTAATGCAAACGTAATGTAGTACATAAATAAAGCGGTTGCGTATTAAAATGAGCCATTAATGGCTCCATGTTGAGAGGCACGAAATTGTTGGCGGGCCTGCAGCCGTTTATTAGGAGATGGGCAAAAATGTCGGGGATATTTGCTGCTTAAAATTTTAATACACAGTGTTTAACTGATGAGCAATATACAACGATTAAGAGTCTATTATCATGATTTGTAATGGCTGAAAAGTATTCTAATATTGCTTAAGCTAATGTTTTAGAAAACAAAACAAATGGATAGTTTTATAATATAACTAGCGACCCACCCCGGCTTCCCACGGATGTAATGTAAATCCTTAGAAATATTGGCTTTTTTATTCTTTATTGCAAGAAAAAACCTTGTTCTTGAATCACTCTAACTATTTAAAAAAACCGCATTAAAATCCGTTGCGTACTTTTAAAGAATTAAGCGTACGTAGGGATATAGGGACTGAAAAAGCGACTTTGTTTTATACTATGTAGTGAAGTAATGAAGAACTATGAAAACACACTTGTTTCATTTGTTAGTACTCTCAAATGAAATACGATGTAAGTTTAATTACTTTTTTAACATTTAATTAATATAAAGTGATTAAAAATTACGAGTTGTAACTTGTAATACATCAATGCACTTTTTTACTCTGAATTTAATTGTTCTGTTTTCAGTTCGATTTCCTATAAAAGCGTGTATTTTTAGTTTTTTTTAAAGATATAGGACATTTTATTTTTATTTTTTTATTATAAACCAGTTGTGCCCGCGACTTCATTCGCGTGGACTACAGAATTTCGAATTTTTTGTGAAATTAATTGATTTTTCTAAAATAAAAGTAGCCTAAGTTACTTCTTATTACATCAGCTACCTACCAGTAACAGTCCCGTCAATATAAGCCGGAATAAACAGACAGACAGAAGATGTAAAAAAATATTTTGTTATATATTCCGTATGTATATTCTTATCATCATATGTATACAGTATAAAGCGGTTATTTTAATATTACAAACAGACACTCATATTTTATTAACATGTATTATTAATGGCAGCGTTATGCTTTATGACACTCCAATTTTATTTATATGTATATGTGAGGTCGAGGTAGAAAATCAAAAAGGTTTCCAGTAGCAATGTCGTTTATGTTTCAAAAACATGACTGTCGTCCTTAAATGCGTCGTTTGATCTCCCGTTCCTAACAACTACTCGAACTCGAACTGGAGCAGCCCGACTGGTGAAATACCTCCACCTTACAGAAGACCGCAGTTAAATAACAATCACTTCTGTGTTGTTGTGTTTCCGCGTATGAGTAAGGTTTACAGATCTTCTGAGGGTGCTACACTAGTAGCAGGGGTCAAGCCTTCAAGGTAAGGGCGACAAGTCCAATAACAGCTTTATTATGCTGTACTTGTCACCCTTAAGCTAGAACCTAATTACCACTTAACATCAGGTGGGATGAGGTCAATCTTGAAGTGCAATATAAAAAAAACCTAACATTCCTAACCGATTCAAATTCAAAATCTCTGTCATACTTAATCTATCTCACTCGTTACTCGTTCAGAAATTATCATCATTCCACATATATATTTTATACTTTCACAAACTGTCGTCAATAGCTGTCTGTTCCGGGATATATAAGCTAAAAGCCGGCCTATTAAGAAACCATCACTATCTCGTGCTTCCCTGAAGATTGCGCTCAATTGGGCAGAAGCCGGGAAATTGCCTTTCTATTATGGGAACAGCGAACGACGAATTTATCGATGCAAAATACGACGCGCTCCGCCGGTATTCTTGAGCTGAGGATTTGCGTCGGAAACTGATAAATGAACATCATAGTCCAGCTATTAATGGTAAAACATATGGTTTTATTAAGCTAAAGTAATGACTCGGCCTGGATTCGTATGTGTGTTATGTACTTAGATGTCCATACTAATATTATAAATGCAAAAGAAACTTTATTTTTATATTGCATTTTAAGATTGACCTCATCCCACCTGATGTTAAGTGGTAATGAGGTCCTACCGTCAAGGCGACAAGTATAGCATAATAATAGCAATTACTGGACTTATCGTCCTTACCTTGAAGGTTTGACTCCTGCTACTAATGTAGCACATCCAGGGGCATTGGAAACCTTACTCACGCGCAGGAACATAACAACACCGAAGTGATTGTTATTTGGCTGCGGTCTTCTGTAAGGTGGCGGTATTTCACCAGTCGAGCTGCTCCAGTTTGAGTGATAAAATTATTTTTTAATAAAACACTATCAATTTTCATGGAAAGTATACCTTTTCCATCATTTTTTTAAATCCTCCAGTAATTTGTGAACACAAAGGGTAGACGACTAAATGTTTTCTTTTCGATCCAACAGTTAGATTGCCAAAAACATACTCGTAACACACGTATTTATTATTTTAGCATGTAAACAAACATTTAGTATGATGCATAGCGTTTAAATGGAAAGCAAAGTCACTTTTATTAAACTTTTTATGAAATAATGCCGTAAACACCTCTCTACTAAACTGAAAATCACTATGATTTCCTATTTACTTTGAAGCATAAAGTACTTTTTCATTGTATTTTGGAAATCTTACTGATGAAATAGAATGATTATTGTTTTACTGAGCCGTCATCCCTTTTTTACCTTTTTTTAAATATTAAAACCGGCCTTATTTTTTTGAACTCGGTTAAACATGTGGCAACGACATGCGTTATTTTTTGCCATATTATCCGCTACGATTGTTCCAGCTAGTTTGTAGCGCTACGATTCTCTCGTAGGTGGTTGACGTACACATACAATGTAGTAGTGATGTATGCCCTTTTGTGCTACGACGTAGCATCTACGTGGTATTCGTTATTAGCGACACGCCACGGCTTTTCTCGAATACTGTCCCCGTTTTTTCTACATTTATCCTCTGATTCTTCGCGGCGTAAAATGTTATATAGCCTAAAGCTTTCTTCGATAATTGGAATATCTAAAACAAAAATAGTATTACAAGCTGAAGTTCTTTCTAAGAATAACGTGTTCATACAAACATATAAATAGTGTAGATGAACTTATTTGCTCGAATATAATAGAAATTATCTTACTTCATATAAGTTTTACAAAAGCATTTATGAATCGTCAGAACAAGTTCTGAGGGTCTACTCCCAACAACGAAATATGTCGGATCCGACAACGGATAGCAATTTTTAATTCTCATATTTGCAACCAATTCACTTCGAATGCGAATAAAGCGTTTTCTTAATACAAAGTATTATTTATGCAAATGAAAAACCACGTTTTAACTCCCGATATTTTGATAAATCTACAAAAACGAAACCTTTCGTTTGTTCGTTTCGTTTTCGAGAGTAGACCCCCAGTATTCAATCCCCGTGTTCGGGCCAACAAGTGATGTCGACAAGAAAGGGCAAGAAATTCGACACTTACTATTTTCTGATGAGATGGCTGGCACATACGTCATGCTTGTGAACAGGTGCCACCTTTAGGGACTGGTCTGCTCCAGCTTACCTCTTAAAATAAAATAATACTTCATGCTTTTTTCACTCATCAAAATAAAACTATATGACTTGGTCCAAAGTGTTCTACACATAGCTATAAGTTAGATACTGCTACTGTAACTTATCTGCTGAGTTTCTTACCGGTGTTTTCTCGGTAGATATAGGTTCCGAACCGGAAGTAGAATCACTTTGCATTGTATTCAATGACGATTCAAAAATGTTACATGTAACCTACTTGAATAAAGAAATATTTGAGTTTGAGTTTGAGTTAGAGTTTTCAAAATAACAATGATTCACTATACTATGTACTTAAAGTTATAATACAATGTTATATTTATATAAAAAAAATCAATTAGATATTTTTGATCCATACATTTTTATTATTCAAGTGAAAAAAGCCAAACATTGTAAAATTCTGACATCTTCAGAGAAATAAAATGTATATTTATTTAGATCATCACAGTTTATCATAATTAGTACTAGGTAAAGGTATAAAAATCTTTCACGTTACTAATAAACTTAAAAGTAAAAAAATAGTTTAATTTTGATACATTCAAAGGCTAGTAGAAAGCATACCTATTGATGAAGTTACGTGAAAATAATCGGGTGTACCAAATAAATATATATCGAAATTGGCTGTGACTTGAATTAAACCTCCAAACAGTTTCCACCCCCGGCCCTAAATCGTAGGGCGCTTTTCTCCACCTAACTAAAGACATTGTTTCAAAGGTCAGAGATCAATGGCGCACAACCTTTGTATACGAACTAAAAGAAATATTACACCCCCGAACTTTGTACAGGGCAGATTGTTTTGAAAACAAAACATTGTTTTGTGTTTCTAGTCAGGAGTCTAGAATCAGGGCGTATTGCTGGTTTGACCACAGTGTAGTTTCATAATTTTAATAGTCTACGGCGAAGGGGAACAGGATCTTTTTTTTTTGTATATTCTTTAGTGGTGATGACAACTTATCGCCTTTAATCTAGGACCTGATTAATCGATTTTATTATTTTTATAGTACTATACGCCGTACTAGCGAACTTTAAATATTAGAAACAGAATTTTTTTATCTCCCCTTGCGGTGCGGGAATAGAACCCACGACCTTCACGTATTGCGCGTGCTGCTCTTACCAACTGAGCTAACCGCAAGTTATTGTAGGCGATGAAAGTTTTCTGCTGTATCAACCGTTAGCCTTCCAGTAAGTGCCCTCTGCCGAATATGTTTAGAACTACATACTTATCGAATACAATATTTAGAATAACATATTTATTATACAAGGGGAGATAAAATTTTTCTGTTTCTAATATTTAGGACCTGATTAGGTCCTTTTTTTTGTTGACGGGGAGAAATGCCATGATGCGCCGTACCGTCACCCGAGAAAGGGTGATAGCGTGTGTGGGACCTGAAAAGGGCATGGATATTTTCTAAAACACCCGGTTGGACGCGGCTCCGTCCCCACGATGTTCGGGGGGAGACTGGCGATGGCCGGTCCAACGGAACTATTCCCACCTTGTAGAGGCGCCTGGTGCAATGGACTTGTCACCCTTACCTTGAAAGCTTCACCTTTGCTACTAATGTAGCACCCCCAGGAGCTCTGGAAACCTTACCCAAACGCAGAAACAGAACAACACCGAAGTGATTGTTATTTGGCTGCGGTCTTCTGTTAGGTGGAGGTGTTTCACCAGTCGGGCTGCTCCATTTCGAGGTATAAATCGCTATGCCCTACCTCTCTTAAGTCTTTAAATAATTATTTCATCGGATTGTATGTTAATATTATAAACGCGACAATTTCAAAGAATGGTTGGTTATCTGGATGAGTGGATTTATGTTTGTTATTATTTCACACAAAAACTACTGAACTGAATTAAATCTGAAAAAGGACATAAGCTACTCATTAAAGTCCTTTGAAAATATTTTTTCCTTTAAAAATGTTGTTTAAGCTGTTAATTAGATATGAAGAAATATGTATGACATTAAAAAAAAATAACAAATTTACTCCTGAGGGGTTAAAAATAAAAAAGGGCAATGGTAGTTTCGCAAGAAATTCGTTTTAGCAGAAGAATGAGTTTTGTTAGATTTGACTAATAATAAATTAAAAATTCCTACCTAAAACGGATATTGGTATAGAATACGATATTCCAGTGACAATAGTTACAATACAACCTAAACCAGGCAGAAGTAACACTGTCACATTTTTAACGGTATTCCGAACCTATCAGCATCTCGATATAGCCAGCCTTTTTTTTATATATTGCACTTCAAGATTGACCTCATCCCACCTGATGTTAAGTGGTAATGAGGTCCTAGCTTAAGGGTGACAAGTACAGCATAATAAATATGTTACTGAACTTGTCGCCCTTACCTTGAAGGTTTGACCCCTGCTTCTAATGTAGCACCCCCCAGGAGCTCTGGAAACCTTACTCACACGCAGGAACACAACAACACAGAAGTGATAGTTATTTGGCTGCGGTGTTCTGTAAGCCTTTATCTGTATTGTTCGCAGTAATCTCACTTACAGTATTTGTACTATGGTTGTATGAAGGAAACGAACTAAAAATGTCTTCCGGGCCAGGGCTACGTGCGTGGGATTAGAATGTATAGACAAAAGTACATCAGATTTCACACTTTGGACCGCCTTTATGCCGTGGGAATAAGATGTAAAATCGAACTATACGTGTTTACCTTCACAACTACCGTACTAGTACTTACTAAACGACTACTGAGGCGCGTGAGTGGACGACGTGACACGTGCTTGTAGAGTGAAAAGCACGTAACACACTTTGCTTAGCTCTTATGCTGTAAGCTTAAGAACTAATATCGAACTGAAAGTGGGCCTTGCTGTTCTGTTGACCGTACATACTATGACCTCGTAGGTTAGTTTCCAATAGGTAGTGTTGAAAAAAAATATAGGTAAAGAGTTGCAACTTAAAAATGGTTCCGGTAAAACAATACTCCAAACCAATATGTAAAAAATGTAGGTATATTTTTTTTTAAATGATGCATACATAATGTTGCAGATTATCTGTCCGGCTTTCACGCCTAAATCACTGAACTGATTTTGATGAAATTTGGTATAGATGTACGTTAAAACTCTAGAACGGCCATTGGCTACTTTTTGTTTTGAAAATAAGGGGGTATGGGGGGGGGGTAATTTCGCCCTTGAAAGTTTATATAGAAAAATGTTTAATTTTTAAGTGTGAGATATGAAATTTGACACAAATATAGCTTGAAACTTGGATTTCGTTTCGAGTATAAGGAGAGATAGGGGTAAAACCGACCTAGAAAGTATATAATAAATACTAGGGGACCCGACAGGCTTCGTCCTGTCAAAAAGATTTTGTATGAGGCTTGACTCTTAATTTTAGTTGGAAAACGTTTGTATTGGAAAAAGAAAAGAGCTGTCTTTGTGTTGTTCCCGGCAATTATTCGAATTTTTCTTCATCAAAACATCATCCTTGGACTTTAACAAACATGTTTAAAAAAATATTGTCTAAATTGGTCCAAGCGTTGTCGAGTTCTGCGCTTATCAACGCATTTTGCGATTCATTTTTACATAATAGATATAGAAATGGAATAAACCTGTAGTCCACGCGAATAAAGTCGCGGGCACAGCTAGTCTCTTATAATTCTTAAAAGTTTCTGCAAACAGTGCTCTTGCAAATAAAACTGTATGTATCCTGTAAATAACAGTGCATTTCATAAATGCAACCGCATTATGCACAGACATGCAGTTAGTAACATTGTGTCCTAGAATTTTTACTAGAAAATATTTGATGCGAATCAATATGGCGTTTCAATGCAGACTTTTGAATGCAATGCGGTAACGACAAATAATATTAAGTTACCCACTACTGAGAATCTACGTAAGTACTAGTACTTTGTATTACAAAAAATAAATCCTTTTTGTTAATGTCGATGTTTATAGACCTGTTTGGAAAGTAACTGTTGGGAAGTTGCAAAAATAAGTTAATGCGATTTATTGCTTTTATTTATCACTAGCTGTGCCCGCGACTTCGTTCGCGTGGACTACATCCTTTCATGGTCGGTTTTACCCCTTTCTCCCCTAATATTCGAAACAAAAAGTAGTCTATATTATAATCCAAGTTTCGAGCTATATTTGTGCCAAATTTCATATCTCTAACTTCAAAATAAACATTTTTCCATATAAACTTTCAAAGATGGTATTACCCCCATCTATTTTCTAATAAAAAGTAGCCTATGTCCGTTCTTGAGATTCAACGTATACCTATACCAAATTCCATCAAAATCCGTTCAGCCGTTTAGGCGTGAAAGAGTATAAGACGGACAGACAGGCAGAGTTACTTTCGCATTTATAATATTAGTATGGATTTTGTAAATTTTATTCTAAGTAGTAATGTTCTGTAGAAAGTGATAAATAAGTCTATGCTAATATTATAAAGCTGAAGAGTTTGTTTATTTGTATGTATGTTTGAACGCGCACATCTCAGGAACAACTGGTTTGAATTAAAAAAATATTTTTGTGTTTTATAGTACATTTATCGAGAAAGGCTATAGGCTATTTAAAATTACGCTGCAACCAATACGAGCGAAGAATCAGTGGGATATGTGGAAAAAGGCGAGACAGTACGCGTGTGGAGCCGCGGTGGGATGCTAATCCCTACTAATATTATAAATGCGAAAGTAACTCTGTCTGTCTGTCTGTTACGCTTTCCTGCTTAAACCTCTTAACCGATTTTGATGAAATTTGGTATAGGTATACGTTGAATCTTAAGAACGGACATAGGCTACTTTTTATTAGAAAATAAGGGGGGGATGGGGGACCTTTGAAAGTTTATATGGAAAAATGTTTATTCTTGAAGTTAGAGATATGAAATTTGGCACATATATAGCTCCAAACTTGGATTAAAATATAGACTACTTTTTGTTTCGAATATTAGGGGAGAAAGGGGTAAAACTGACCTTGAAAGGATGTAGTCCACGCGAACGAAGTCGCGGGCACAGCTAGTTATCTATAAACCGCATTCATATGCGCATCTGGTATCAAGTGAGACAAGCGACTAGTCGACGTGGATAACTTACTTTAGATATTTCAGTTTAAGCTCGTTTGAAGGAACAATCGGGTCAAAATAAGGTTCCTTGAAACCAGCTTAAACTGTATCTCTGGCCAGTACAAAATCCTGGGAAATCTATGGTACACCTGACACTCATATTATAAAGTGAAACCATGTCATTTTTAAAAATGCAATAATACTTGTCCCATATTATTACATGATCGAACAGACGGACTATATAACAATTTTTTTAATTCGCTTCCCTATTAAAATAATACTCATGCGAATTTATGCCATTCCCACCTTTATAACACACATACTTTTCGTTACAGGTATACTTCGCAGTTCACAACAATCGCACAGCTCAAAATCGCATGAAGGAACGCAGCTTTTAACCTACTTACAGCGCGTTTGATTTTGCCATTTTGCATTTTTTATGCAAAAACGGCGGTGTGTGGTTGTAATTCGTGTTTTAGTCTCTTTGCACGAAACTTTCATAAAGCGGTGTGCTTAATTTTGTTTAGAATTGCCCTGCACGTAGCTGATATTAAAACGCTAACGAAAAAAATGCTAAAGAGTTTTCAAAATGTAAAAAGCAATAAAATGGTCGGTTATGTTGGTTTTAAGTACAGAAAACACTAAAATAGAAAATAAAATATCTTTTGTAAGCTTTACATAGCCACTAATGAATCGTCAGTACCTAGAAATTCAGTATTCTAACGCCGTGTTCAGCATGTTGAAGATGTAGGTATAAGATGAAGAACTGACTAACAAATTTGACACTTACTCTTTGCAAATATAACAATGTTTGCTGTATACTACGGCTTTGGGAGCTAAGAAAACACTGACAGACATACACACAGAAAAACAGACAATCGGGCACGTCCCACGACATGTTTTTGCAGAAAGGGCTAAGAACCAATATAGGTTGTAAACATTTCAGATGTTTCCATTAAATCTTGACCTCTACTTGTCAGAATAAAGACACCTTGACGCACGTAAGTCCTACAGTTAATTTAATTTACCTAATGTTATTTTTTTTTACTTCATTGATATTTAATCTTGTTTTACAATTGACACACTAATTGTTTGTCTTAGTGCAAAATTAGTAAAAAGTTTAGCATCCTTTTATTAAAAAAAACTACAAAGTTTCTTGCCAGTATCTTTTCTGTAGTTATAGGTTCCGAACCGGAGGTAGCTTCTTTGTTTTGTATAGAGTAATAAGTATTACCAATGTAATCAATATGAATAAAAAATATTGACTTTGACTTTGAATTAGTAACTGGTATAAAAATCAACGGCTGGAGTAAAAATCGAAGCATACATAACGTTAAATAAGGTTTAAACTGCCAAGTTCACGGCCCCAATTACTGTGGTAAGCTTAATGACCTCTAATGACGGAAAAGGTAGGCAAACGCACACGAAATGTAACCTGTAGAATAGAACTACCAGGCACACATAACTTGCGAATGGTTACATAAGTATGCGACCTCAAAAGGACCTTCAGTACCTTGAAAAAAAATAGCGGACTTGCGGACGAATAATAGGTTAGTCTACATTTTAACCTTTTTAAAGAATGCGTTGATATACAAATTAAAAAACGATACTGTCGTCTCCTCGTTTTGTATCTATTCTCCATGCGATTATCAGATCCTGATTTTCTCATATACTCTTGGGATTTTACTGAAAAAAAATATCAAAAGTTCAAAAACGACGAAGTTATCCGCGAACACATATAAAATAAACATTGATTCGGTTAAATTGAGAAACCTCCTAATTTTTTTGGAGTTGGTTAAAATTAAATGTCAAAGTTCGCTTGGTGCTAAGAAATATTTCAGATGCTAAGCCAAAGCAATGTTGGTGTCACAACACCCAGACCCGAGACAACATACAAAAGTTTGTTTCCATATCGACCCGAACGGAAATCGAACCCGGAACCTCAAAGCCGGCAGCCAATGTCTGCTACCCTGCTTCGGAGGTCGTTAAATAGTCCTATGTCCAGCAATGGACTTCCTTCGGTCAAAATGAAAATGAAAAACCCATAGGTAGAATACAGACTGCACCACCAATCTACCAGGCGCACATAACAAGCGAATGGTTACATAAAGCGGCGACGGCGAGTCGCGGCCGCCGCGGCAGCGAGCCAACACTCGCTCTTCATAAGGGATGCATCAGGGTATCGGTAAAAACCGCTAAAGTAACCCCCTTAGGCGGGGTTCGTTTTTAATAATAGTAATAATAATATTGGACAACATCACATACATTGCTCTGATTAAGGGGTAAGTAGCTAAAGCATTTGTGTTACAGAAATCAGAAACAACAACGGTACCACAACACCCATATTGACCCGACCGGGGATCCAACTCGGGACTTCAGAAATGGCGCGTCGCCAAAGTCCAGCACACTCGGCTCTCGGTTACGGAGGTCGTCAAATGTTCCTATAAGGTTGATAGAAATTCTTTGTTGCACAGAATATTTTACAGAATTATTAAAATAAAGTACAATTTCCGTGGTTTGTCGACAGAGACCAACTTCAGGTGTAGGCGGAATATTAAATAAATTAAAAAACAATAACAAATATTTCGTTGGTAACTGGTTGTTTAGATCTGTGGTCCACAAACTGTTGTGGTCAAAAGCACGCCAAGGTAAAGACTTGTACGAGTAGATTTATTTTAGTTCTTATTAAGATGGTGCAAAAACCAAAGTGTAAGTCTGACGTGTGTTTTTATTTATTTATTTATTTGGAAAACAAAACAGATTACAATCAAAACAAATGTTAGATACAAGGACAAATAGATTTTACATCTAGATTATAATCCTAATATTGTTAACACATCATTATGAACTTTTGAGAATTAAGTTAAAAAACAAAAGCAAAGTGAGTACTTAGATAAAAAAAAATCATATTTTAATAGAGACGCATGACAGACTTTTTGAACATATGTAGTCGGGGATCGAATATATCCAAATGTGAGTGTTGACTTACTAACTCGTTAAAGTTACGACACATTCTTGCTAATGGATTATAGTAGGAAGTATTATTCTTATATATTTGCAAGTAAAATGTTTTGTGGTATCTTCAGCTCGTACATCTAGGAAAACACTATGCAGGTACATCATACATTATTCATAACATTTATTTTAACAAACGAAACTATTATTTATTTTAATTCCGTCATTAATGAGTATCCAAAAGAAATGCTCTTGGTGAATGGATAAGTTTTATAAGATATTTTTAGACATTTAGACTTTAGACTATTGATTACAAATTATATTTGGGGCAATCCTATTTAAAAAAATATTTTTTCATGCCTCAAAAGTGTCGAAAGAAAACCCCATGATACTAGGTTCAACAGCTAGCCACGCTAATTGATACACTGAGCCAGTCAAAAAACGTATATTTTTTAAACCATTTCAATATTAGTTCTATAAACTAATCGATTATTGGAAACAGTAAACCGGTAGTTCTCCCAACACTGTTCAAACGCCGACTCGCCGGCTCGGCCGTGCGTCCTTCGCGAGGTGACGGAATGAAATTACGCTTCAGCCCCCGAAATATTGTAATTAAATTCGTTAGCGACTGTCGCAGGACTAATCGGCTCTTAACTTCTTTTAGGATTCCGTACACATCTTGAATTTTTATTCAGACTTGAAACGAGCGGCGGCACTGGTTTGATTTGAAAACAATTAGGTGATTAGTGCAAACAACAAAACACGTCAGGTTTTAAAGAAAAGTTGTTAATAATTATTTATTAAATTCAAATTCAAATTATTTATTGCACAATATCGCATTACATTGATTGACATTAATAAGACTTAAAAAAAAAACTACAATATGCCAGGCTAAACAAAAGGAACATATAGAATTAAACACTTAAATACCTAGAGATACCTTATACGATCACCATTTTTTTACGGGGGAAATGCATAGATGCAGCGTACCGTTACCGGAGGGAGGGTCCTGAAAAGGGCAGGGCTACCCACTAAATACGCCCGGTTGGACCTTCATTGCCTTAGCGGCGGTGTTGTGGTAAATCGGCTCATCCTCACCTACCAAACATCACCGGCAGCTTATACGATCACCAACGTTCAGGTCAGGCCGCCTACCTAACCTAATTACAAAAGCGACTATCGCTGAAGGCGCTATACAAGATTAATAAATATTTACATATACAAGACAACATTACATACATTGACTTGATCTTTAAATATCTCAATATTTATTGATCAATATTCTACTAACAAAATCTACACTATCTGTAGGTACAACAGTAACCCGTTAACATTTTCTGAAACTAACGTGTTTCAAAGGCGGCATAATTCAATTCGTTTGTCCGTCTGTCCTTTGAGTCGGTCCTGCCCGATTGAGTTTAGATCAGGCATTTTAGATTTCACAGAATCGTTTCGATCCTTGAAAGGAGGCGAAGAAGGTATTTGACACGTTTTGAATGAATTCCTGTCACAAGTAACACTTATGTAGAGGATGGGAAATGAAGAGAAAGCAATTACCTATATAATAAGAGAGGTAGGGCATAGCGATTTATAGCTCGAACTGGAGCAGCCCGACTGGTGAAATACCTCCACCTTACAGAAGACCGCAGCCAAATAACAATCACTTTGGTGTTGTTGTGTTTCTGCGGGTGAGTAAGGTTTGCAGAGCTCCTGGAGGGTGCTACATTAGTAGCAGGGGTCAAGCCTTCAAGGTGAAGGCGGCAAGTCCAGTAACAGATTTATTATGATGTACTTGTCGCCTTTAAGCCAGGACCTCATTACTACCTTATATCAGGTGGGATGAGGACAATCTTGAAGTGTAATATAAAAAAAAATCCCAATATGTTTTTAGCTAAAGAAAACTAAATTATAAAATAGCGATAATTTCAATATAACACAGAGACACGACAATTTAATTTATATGTATAGATAAGATAACGATAACTGTTACACCCCTCCCCTCCCCCTGTTCTATAAATTACTTTATGTAATCGCTTTCCTAAATCTATGTTGGATGTAGAACACATGGGTTTATTCTCATGGCCCAAAAGTTGCTCATTTACACAACATACTGTGTAAATAACTTTGTTTACTTGACTGTTCCACTGCTAGTCATAATAATAGAATAGAAAATGTCTTTATTCATGTAAACTTTTACAAAAGCATTTATGAATCGTCAAATTAAGTATACTACCGCCGTGTTCGGAATGTAGTTTCTATTGAGAAGAACTGGCAAGAAACTCGATAGTTACCTACTCTTTTCAAAACCGATACATAAATGGTAAACATCATGCAAAAAAAATGTATTAACAATTTAGCATAAGTCTAATGTACGTATATCTAATGTATGTATATATTTAATGCTATCAAGTCCAAACATCTTTGTTATATTTTGCCAACATTAAGGAACGTTGTAAGTAAGTAATTAAGGCATGTTGATGTCCGAAAATATTGTGAAATTATTTATGGCTAATTAACTAAGCCGCTTAGAACGCGTAAAACGTCAAATTTCTCGCATGAGACGACAAAAGTTTCGACAATGTTGATTAGCTGATAGCTCATCGCACTTGTAATTTCAGCCAGTTAGCCGCTGACACACTGAATTTTATCGATTTTGACATTTGTTAAGAGCGCGATAAAATATACCCGAATGGAGCATCGTATGGGGCTGTGTGCCGGATATACGATTAAAACTTTTACAAGAGATTTTTTTGGAACGGATTGAAAATTATCCCACTAGAAACCATGATATAAAGTAATATTAAAACGGCAATCAGAAGGTTATAAAACAATAATCAAAGCACATTTTATTTAAAGGAATATTTCTTTATTATAAAAGAAAACTACATGTACTTTTTATACTTTTTGTCGAGTTTCTTGCCGGTTCTTCTCGACATGATCAACATTCCGAAGACGGCGGTAGAAGAATACTTTATTTGTACTGACGATTCATAAGTGCTTTTGTGAAGCTCACATGAATAAAGATATTTTCTATACTATTCTATTCTTTTATAAATAGTATATTGGTAATATAGTACACTACAGTCAAAAAAAAGTATGATATACCAAATAATATCTTACGCGAAAATTAATAAAATGTTAAGATGTCTGGATGAATGTATGCCTGGATATGTCGATGTATGTATGTCTTAATGATTAAGAGATACATACATTAAGACTAAATGTATGGATATCTAAAATTATGTTTGTTACTCTTTCACGCAAAAACATATTTACTTGGAAGAGAGTGACATATTAGATGAACATATACGGAAATGTTTCTAATTAATTAAAATAAAAACTGTATTTATGTTGCACGGCCGCACCCATTTCTCTACTATTTCCTCTACTTTAAGGTTGTCTGGAAAAGATCGCTTCCTAGCGATAACACCGCCTAAATAGTACTATAAGTAATCTGTAAAACCTATTTCTGTAAAGCTTTTTTGCATTAAATATATCTATCCGAATAATGCGAGCAAATACGCGGTCAACAGCTAGTTATTATTTGTAGTATTCAACAACAGATCAAATATGAGGATTGCCTGATGTTCTGGAAAGTTTCGGCGCAGCGAGTGTTCCGTACATAGGTCGGCGACGAAGTTTGGCCTTTGTAATACCGAATACGGCCCTTGTCGGGTATAGGTTTACTGTTTTAGGAATTTCGTATTGCTTGCAAAGTTTAGACGAATGCTGTCGTCTGTATACTTATGTATATTGACATACAAGCGTTTACGAGAAATGCGATCAATGTATGGAATAATTGATTGATATTTCGGTGGACTTTTTAACGTTTTATGATTCAAGTCGTATTTACCTTGAAGGCTTGACCCCTGCTACTAATGTAGCTCCCCCCCGAAGCTCTGGAAACTTACTCAAGCGCAGGAACACAACAACACCGAAGTGATTGTTATTTGGCTGCGGTCTTCTGTAAGGTGGAGGTATTTCACCAGTCGGGCTGCTCCAGTTCGAGCGATAAGTCGCTATGCCCTACCGCTCTTAAATATGTATCTGTAGTATGCACAGATTTAATAAAGAATGGACCGATTTAAACTTTTATTTTTTTTTATTTGTAAGCTAAAATCCACTGTAAGTAACAGTGGATTTTAGCAATTTCTGGTGAAAGTCGGTCCAAGAAGCCGGTTATGCCTGGCTCCAATATTTGAGAAACGATGCGTTCTAGTAACGGGTGGTAATCAATTATACGAGGCGTAAGCTAAAAACGACTGATGACAGCTGATATGGAAAGTAAATTATGGAACGGTATTAACAACTCGTACCTATTCCGTTGGGCAAACGGATAGTAATATTTGTCACATTACGAATCCTATAATATTGGAACCGGACAATAGACTACCAATATTTTTTCGAAAATTATGGAAGTCATTTTAGGCATTATACTTATACGATAATTAAGTAAAATATTTTTTTACGTTGGTTTGTTTATTTTAAATTTAATTTTTATTATTTGTATTCCCTATCACTTTATTGACACATAACTTTACTAAATCAGCCAAGTTTTTAAATAAATACAGAACTATCTGCTTTCAGAGAGATTAAATGCCATAACCTTTAATAAACTCGAACTATCTGCCATTATCGTGCGGAATCTAATAAAAACGTACAGTTAAAAGAATAAAAGCTGTGGACCTAAAACCGTCCTTACGTCCTAGGCATAAGAACCAAGTTCTCGTAAAGTATTGTCGACCATCCTGCAGCTCGACTTGTATAGTTATTTAATATCCTCAGCTGGGAATCTTTAACGCAAGCTCCCCAATGTATAGGTCGTATAAAACCTACTTTTTGGTATACTGCTAAAGAAATAACAGTAAACGAGACAAATCATTTTCAAGATTAGTATCTTTTACGCAAAGGATTTGGGGTAGGTCCTTTGTTTCAGAGCTAATCTAATCACTATGGGACGCAATTTTTGAAGATTGTCGACCGGGGGGGACCTGAAACGCACCTTTTTTCTGTACTCCCCCTCTCCCCTTTTTAACACGTTAAGTGCGAAGCGAGGCCTAAATCACCCCTGATGCAACTTCCCTGTGGTGCGGCAAGCAAAAACGTGAGTTTCTCTGTCGTGCGAATGGCATAGCTTTGGTTTGGTCCAGTGTAGGAAAGAGATAAATATATATTTGAGATGCGCTAATGGTTCCGGACTCGGTGGTGTACCTACCTTGGTACCGGATGTCTTAGGCCTCGTGCCGCACTGAATTAATATAATTTTAATGCAGTGCGGAACGAGGCTAAAACGTCCCATATCCCCCCTGACCTCGTACCGCACTCAACGCGAGCTTCCCGCGACCAGTGTTGTGCATAACGTCGATTGGAGAGCACGTCCTTTTACAGCGCCGAACATGTCTAAACGATGTCGGAAGAAGTTAATTTTAAAAAACTCAGAAACAGAGCCAAAGCAGGTAAGTTTTTAATGAAAAAATCTTCAGTAAATACCTAGTTTTTTCTTATCATGGTAGCTATGTACCTAAAGTAAGTGTAAGATATTATTACTTAAGTATATTATACCTAAAGATGTTATTGGTAATAACGATTATTGACGTACCTAATACTTTGCAATATATCTAGAATTACCTATTATTCTATATCGTGGTAATGTAATGCTTAGATATATTTCTTGACAGTCAACGTGTTGAAGCTTTCATAAACTAAGCTTGACATTTGGTCATTATTAAGTTATTTATTATTGTTTCCTTTTAATTATTCTGAATTTAAGCTACTTTACCTACCTACTCTTTCAACATTTTAAGTATAAAACAAACACATTCATTTGATGCAGTTATACCTACATTATCATTGTTATTCTCATCTACGATCTAACCTAAGTAACAATGTCAGTTTTATTACGTTATCTATACATTTTTGTTATTTTTCAGCACCTGAAAGCGCACGCCATTGCCTCGAAAAGGGTGAAAAAAGGAGAAGATGTGTTGGTTGTTACCAACAACTACGCACATTTTTACCATCTCGTGAAGCTGATAAAAAATCCAAAAAGATTTTGACTCAGTGCACTCAGTGCAAAAAATCTTATTGTCTACCCTGTTTCAATGAAAAACACTCATAAATAAGAACAACATATATATTGAGATTTTTATAAAAAAAAGTATATTGATACTGATTTTTTAATGTTAATTCAAGTTCTAATAAGTGTATTTTTAAAGCCCGAGGCAGAATAAATAGGACAGTTTCTTTTCTACTTCTGGTTGCCTTTTTTTTCTATTCTGTGAACCGCATTAAGATTTTCATATACAAATAGATAGATAAACCTTATGCATAAACCGTGATCCATTATTTTCCAATAATAAGTCTGTAATAGGTGCCTCTTAATGGTATAGAATGGAACGCTTCGTGCGCGAGTCCGACTCGCACTTGGCTGGTTTTTTTTTCTTTATGGCGCCTTCAAGCACAATTCAGATTATTAAAAAAAAAATGTATCTTTTGATAGCTTTGTGTTGTTTTGCCAGGTTTTGCCCTTAAAACGATCTAATGAGATATAATTGATCAAAATCGGTCAAGTCGTTGCGTAGTTAAGACAGTTTAAAAACGTCGATATTATTTTTCCCATCACTAATCTCAGCGAAAATTTGCCCTATTTCAGTGCGTTACGAGGTGTATAAGATCCCATATTTTGTTTTGCTAATAATTCCTAAACTAGCCATCAGATCCCGGGGCGACGGTGAATTAGGGTTCATCAATTCACTGTCCATATTCATAAGGACCAAAATTCTCATTTATCTTTGATTTCGCGCCAGAAAATGGATTTTAGTCTGTAAAAGGAGGTGGGGTCTAATAGACCGCGTGTCGCCCTAACGTCTGGTCACGGTACGGGCCGATTATACCTTGTGCCGCAGGAACGGAAAGTATGCAAAAATTGGTGCCGCAGCTAACGTGTTAAAAAAAAGAGGATTACACAAAAACAGTAGAGGTATTCCCCGGAAATCGTAGGGAAACTAAAAAGGTTGCCAATACGGGAGTTTCATTTCTTAATTCTTTATTGAAACTCATCGTAAAGTTTTAGAAATTTTAAACCAGCTTTTATTGCATACAGGCCACATAAAGACTTTTTTTGAATATGAATGTAACCTTTGGTTCCTATTTAATAAACGGAAAAACTATTCAAATCGATCTTCATTCAATGTTTCTTTTGTCAGCGTAATATTAACTTTAAATAGACAAAGTCTATATCTTTGGGTGACTTTAAGAATGCCTTATAAACCAGTGACTTCATTTTCAGCAGGTTCTCGATTTCCTTAATATAATATAAATACTAAACTGTTTCTATATACAGGACATTTATCAAGGTACATTGAGTATGCTGTGTCGGTCCGACAATTTGCTCGTACTAACAGACTCTTGGCTCTCCAGCTACCCGTGTGAAAACCACACCATATATGTTAATGCAGTCCGGAAGTATAAAAGCAACAATTAAGACAACTGACTTACTATCATAATACCCCACCCTGAACTAGGTGAAGCCTTGGTCCATTGTATAAGCTTGCTTATTGAACTCAATTGTCAGTTACATATATTTTATATGTGTTGTAACGATGTTGAAGTTTGATAACTGCTACTTTGGTACTCCCCTTTTTTTTTTTTTTTTTGAGCGGGGGGAAATGCTTTGACGCACCGTACCGTCACCTGAGGGAGGTGACGCCGTCGCGTGTGTGGGACTCCCTGCCCCTATACGGGCAAGAATACCCACTAAAACCACCCGGTGGACCTCATCGCCTTTATGGTGATGCCATGGGAACAGAAGACCTACCACAGCATCACCGGAACTTTAGTACTCCCCTGGGTCGGCTATATTTTGTGAACAACCTTTTACCTATGGGGTAAACGGTTTCTTGCGTGGAGACCTCTGGCTAGGTGGGATGACGACCTGCGAAAGATTGCTGGCAGAGGCTAGATGTGAAGATAGGACGCCATTGCGCTGATTAAGGCCTATGCGGTGGACTAGTATATGCTGATGATAATGAAGTATCACTGTTCACATGTAGCGATTGTGATCTATGATAGTCAAATTCAGTCACCTTTGCCTTTGTTTATCAATCTACTTATTGAAGACGGTGCATTATACACTGATAAATAATAAATAAATAAATATTGGACAATATCACATACAATGCTCTGATTCTATGGTACTTAGCTAAAGCACTTGTGCTACAGAAATCAGAAACAACGACGGTTCCACAACCCAGACCCGAGGCAATATAGAAAAGTTCGTTTCCCATATTGACCCGACCGGGGATCGAACCCGGAACCTCAGAGATGGCGCGACGCCAAAGTCCGGCACGCTTGCCTCTCGGCTACGGAGGTCGTCTGACTGATATTATATGACTGATATACGGCTACGTATTCAAATAGTTAATCATAGATACATATTACAGGATTATTTTTTTAGTTTAGGGATGTTATTTCTAAGGTTTATTCATGTGAAATTATTTGCAATTCCAGGTTTTTCGATTGCGGTTTTGCAATAAAAATTTTTGGTGGTGAAAGTGCAGCGCGGCTCGATGGCTGGAATGTTCGAAGACTCGTCAATAAATCTATGATTATTTGGATAATTTCTTCCGACTTCCATACTGTAACATTATTTAAGTAGTGTCATAACCGTCCCTTGTTTTTGCCGGCATACCGCCCACAGAGCTAATATTTCACAAGTAGTTCATCCTGGATTTATAGCCCAGACCTTCACAAGTGGGCTTCGTAGAACGGTACGGAGATTTGCCAAGTTTCGGAGATCACTGATTAAAACTGTGTTGTATTTATTTTTTTAGTTTATTGAACTCAAACAACAGTGTCATTGCCAGGGGAAATACCTTGGTGCATCTTTCCGTTACCTGAGACGGCGTGTGCAGGACTCCTACCCTGAAAAAGGCACATGAACACTCCGGGCGATCTTATCTCCCTAATTGTGTTGCTGAGAGAAAATAGGCCACTGCCAGCGCCACTACACCACCACACCACCACTTGCAGAATGACCACTGTTTAAGCAGCTCTGTCAGTACCTTCCTTATGGTTAGGGAGGAAATACGAGATTTTCCTTGGGTCATCCTCGCCTCGAGAATCGTGATTGCAATGCGTGATTGTGTTGTCCTCATACGCATAGCCTACTAGGCTACTAGTATGCGCTATACGTAAATTTTCCCGCAAGGGGAAAATAATATTTTCTTCTTTTTTTATTGGCTTGTATTGGATAGTATAGCGCACTAAATTTTATCAATTTTTACATTTTTTAAGAGCGCGATAAAATTTACTCACGTGGCGTATTCTAAGAGTCACCGTCAGCTGAATGAACAAGCGCGGTTTTCTATCAGCCAATAAATAGTTTCGAAAAATAGTCTTTTCATGTGATGTTTTAGCCGTGCTGAGCGGCTTGGTCCTAGGAACGTTGACCCATGGTGTCACTGCGCATATGTACTCATGCGCTGTCAATGTAACATGCGGATGGAAATAATAAGATTCACTAACGTCCGGCTTCGACTTTTCGCGCGTACGATCCAAGTAAATGTCCAAAGTTTTGTTCTCTTAAAAAACTTGTCCTCTACCTTTAGTAACAATCACTTCGAATACAAGGTATAACGTATTGAGAAAAAGTATGGAAATTGTAGTAAATTCGCACCTGGGTGTCACTACGTAAAACTTGTCGATTATCGATTTGTTCGTGTTTAGAGTACAGACAATCACGAATATAAAACAATAGAATTATCCAATACTCATTATTGCAAATTTTGCATAAATAACAGTCTTGCAACGGGTGCGACGCGTCAATCCATATAGAGTGGTTCCAATGTGATCAACTATTTAAGAACTTGGCTTCCTCTTAACCGAACCATGTACTTAGGTAGAAAATAGCTCGCTAGATGGAGTACCGTCGCCGTTAGACACAGGACACTTGTGACCTGCCCATTAACCTTCCAGTAAGGGCCTGTTGTCTTGTGTTCCCGATGCCTTACTTGTTCATGATGTATAACACATCTATGAGAGCCTAGGAGGACAAAATCTACGACACACTTATTCATAACCACATTGAAATTGACAAAAAGTATTCGAGAAAAATTCTTTGAATACTAGTTTTGTCCCTGTTCTGTCCCTTAATCACAAAATGTTAGAAATGGATGTAAACCATCAATAAATAATATCTTAATGAAATTTTAAACAGCCAATCTTAGTTTCAGAAAACACCATAAGTGTTTATTTTTAATATTTTAATACTTAGTACCTGGTGGATCGAAGTTGGCTCGGTATTTTTTTAAAACCGTGTGATAATTATATTAAGATGAAAAAAAATACATTCTGATGAAATATCAGCCTTTAGAATCAGCTATTGTTTTACCAAATTTATATGGAAAATTTCAATTTAATTTAAATTTATTTATAAAATACATAAATTTAAAATCTCGATCAAAACGGGGCAGAGCAAAGATATTGCTCCAGTTTTTTAATGAATGAAAACACTGACAAAACATCGTTTTTTGGATTGAATCATAGCTAGATCAATTTTTTGCCTTAAAAACCTCCTACATACCAAATTTCATGTTATTAGTTAGTGCCGATGCCGAGGTTCCTATCCCGGCCAGTCGCGGCATCGTTGCACGCGTACTATCCATTTCTTTTCATTTTCCATGTATGCACGGCTCCTATTGCTCGTACCGTGATGGTACATTTCTTCGACAAATGAACTATTCAACACAAAAATAATTGTTCAATTCGAACCAGTACCACCTGAGGTAAGCACGTTTAAACAAATAAACAAGCAAGCTTTTTAGCGTTATAGTCGACAACCTCGGTGGCGCAGTGGCTAAGGTTAAAGCGCGAAAGGTCCCGGGTTCGATTCCCGGTTGGGTCAATTTGGAAAACGAACTTTTCTAAATTGACTTGAGTCCGGGTGTGCTGGGATGACCCAGTTAGTATCCGTCGTCTGGTACTCATAGTACAAGAGAAAACCTTAGTTTGAGACCAGGTGATTGGTGTGATTGTCTGGTGCATTTATTATTTACTAGCTGTGCCCGCGAGTTCGTTCGCGTGGACTACATCCTTTCATGGTCGTACCCCTATCTCCCCTAATATTCGAAACCAAAAGTAGTCTATATTTTATTAGAGCTATATTTGTGCCAACTTTCATATCTCTAACTTAAAAAATAAACATTTTCCCATATAAACTATTAAAGGTGCCATTAACCCCACCCCCCCTTACTTTCTAACAAAAAGTAGCCTATGTCCGTTCTTGAGGTTCAACGTATACCTATGCCAAATTTCATCAAAATCGGTTGAGAGGTTTAAGCGGGAAAGCGTAACAGACAGACAGACAGACAGACAGAGTTACTTTCGCATTTATAATATTAGTAGGGATTTATTTATTTATAATATTAGTAAAGATATGCTCGTTAAAAGATATAAGAATCTTGAGAAAAGTAATTCCACACCGCGTTGACGTCAAACTCATTTAAAATAATTTCTACAAGAGGCATTTTCACGCATGGCCTAACGATTTAGATTGGCTTCCTAAAAGGAAAACCTCTCCGTCGCCTCGAGACAGAATATTGTGGAGTGTTAATGCGAAATCCTGTGTCGTGTCAGAATGTCATAGTAATTCCTTCGTGTGCCTCTCTGATTGTCTCGGAATGTTATGTGGGATGAGTACAGCGAATTTGTATGAAGTAGGTACTTACGAATAAGCGCTAAAACGAGGCACGCAATTAGTGCTTGCTTGATATTTAGAAGCGTATCGAGGTAGAAAAATAATGTTTTAAATCAATTAAACGTTATGTTATGGGTTTCGTTGTAGGAGTTTTTATAATTATTTGTACTACTTTTAATCTGAGATTTTCTATTGCTGTTTGCTGCATGTCAGAATGTTCCTCTCGTTTAGGTTGCAATTTTAATTATTTTCTTTTATTTTCTATATTTTTAGACCTTTCTGAGTTTCTTTTATTTCCTCTCGCTTCGAACGTTTATAGCAGTTGATTTCAGACAAATACCCTAAAGCAAACTTTTACAGAAAATAAATATAATAATAAATAATAAAATAACAACAAATGTTTTACGACACATGCCGCCAAATTCGTTTCATCATGAATGGTGAGTCTACGTCCAGATACAATACGTAGACTGTCATTAACACGGCCAAAACTCCCAGTAACACGGCCAAAGCATTAATTCTGTTCTTTAAAAATGGAATTAAGACGTTTTTTTTAATCTACGTCCATACTTTTCAATCTATGGAATTCGACTTCGACCCAATAAAATTTAATACCCTGCACACAGTCCCACACATACACGCCACTACATTTCCTCTCCTTAAAAAACAGGATCAATTTGCCAAGGAAAAACCCCTCAAAAATACCGCAAAATTGCGGCCTACCTCCCAATCTTAAGTAGCTTCTTAATTCTAAAAGGAATCTCCAGAGCTCAAAAGAGGCCATAACTGCAGGAGAAATGTTTTTAACCTCACAAATTGATACAGAACACGAAAAAGGGTAAAATGGGGCGCCTTCGCTGCTTGTTATGCTAACGAGTTGATGTTGAAGAGGTAACGACGGCAAAACATACGAGTTAACGCGTTTATATAGTCATGTAATATGAATGTGTGTCTTAGTGCAAAATTAGTAATAAGTGTAGCTTTCATTTGTAAAAAAACTACTGAGTTTCTTGCCGGTATCTTCTCTTTAGTTATAGGTTCCGAACCGGAGGTAGCTTCATTTGCTTTATATAGAGACTATTCATAAGTATTACTAATGTAATCTATGTGAATAAAAAAATATTGACTTTGACTTTGAATGGTCTCTGCTACACTATGAAAACTACAGAGTTTCTGGCCGGTATCTACATCATAGTTACAGTAGATATAGGTTCAGAAACGGAGGTAGCTTCATCTTGTTTCATTAAACGATTCATAAAACTTTACTGAGCTAATTTACATGAATGAAATGATTAGTGTATGTATCATTGGTAACCTGTACCACCGTGGTGTTATTATTAAAGTACTTGGGGCAATGCAGTTCTAGTGAACTGTGGTCACTGGGAACTATCAGATCGAAGTATTTCCTTTAGCCGGGTTGATTCTAGAAAGTTTAGCATCTTTCTGGCGTTTAGAGTTTTTAATTCCTCCGGTTGGGCGTCGTGTGTCGTCCCAAATGGATGCTTAGTTTGTGGATCAAGGTGATGGGGTGTTTCCTTTCCTCGCAATATCTACATACGTCAGAGTCACTCAGTGTCATGTGAAATTGGTAAATTTTTAGTTTGCAGTGTCCGGGTAGAGCTCTAACCACCGCACTGGCTCTAGGTTTGCTAAGCTGTAATAGTTTTTTGGTCCATTTGCGCGAGAAGCAAACCATAAGTTTTGAGTACCATCGCGGTAACAAAAAGAGCTACACAAGCTAACATAATAACTCCTGGAAGCTTTCAGAGCCATTCCGCTATAGTACTGCCTACAAATAAAAGTGCTTTCTCGGTAAATATGTTATCTGCAAGTGGCGATATTAATATTTAACGTGTGACGTGGCTGTTTGCCCACGGTACGGCCCTCTTAGCCTTCTTGAGTGCTAAATTTTCCTCAGGCTATGATGTGGTCTAAGTTAGAAGAGTCGTTGGAATTATGATTAGTTCAATTTTATTTCGCTTGCCTTTTTTTTAGGTAATATGAAATTATTTCTTTTTGGTTATGAAAGTGTTGGGGGCATCTCGCCTACGAGTATGTTCAGCAGTGAAGGGCCTTCGGTTGAAATGATAATATTTTTGGAATTATTTTTACAACATTTCCGTTTGTAATTTCTATTGGGAATGCTTTACAATAATTGCGAGCATACGATAAATACTATTATCTATAAATCAGAAACTACTTCACCGTGTCGTTTAGCAACGGTAAAAATTAATTACTTACAGCTAATAACATAGTTTTTTAAGAAACTAATGTTACTAAATAAATAAGTTGTAATAAAAGCGATTAAGATGCCAGGTGTCTTCGATTCCGTGGTTTTCAAACATTTCTGCAACGAATGTACCATGGGCCGATAAGTATGTAAAAATAAACATATTCGGCAGAGGGCACTTACCGAAAGGCTAACGGTTGATACAGCAGAAAAATTTCATCGCCTGCAATAACTTGCGGTTAGCTCAGTTGGTAAGAGCAGCACGCGCGATACGTGAAGGTCGTGGGTTCAATTCCCGCACCGCAAGGGGAGATAAAAATTTTCTGTTTCTAATATTTCTTTCTTTTTTTGCATGGGCGCTCCTATGAATATAAAAATAGGTGTTTTTCTTAGGTGTCAGCACTGGACAAGCTCAGTTTACCACAAGAAACGTAGTAAACCTCGTGACCTTGTCCTTTCATTTAAAATTATAAAACGTCTCCTTCTCTCTTGGACCACTGAGAGAGATTCAGGCCCGCTCTGTAATTCGCAAAGAGAGATGTCGACGGAATTAAAACGGAATTACGTGTGGTTAATTATAATCTGAGGCGTTAAGTTTAGAGGGTCGCAGAACAGGCGTTAAATAGATTGAAGAGCTTGTAAAGACGTTTTGTTGTAAAAGAGATTGTAATTTAGATAAAATTGTGACGGAAACATGAAGCTGACCTCTTTTGTTCATACCTACAACGTATATTTTGTCAAATAAATAGTAGAATTATATTAATTTACAAGTTGATGACCTCCGTAGTCGAGAGACGGGCGGGCTGTAGCATCTGTGAGGTCCTAGTTTCGATTCCCGGTCGAGTCAATATAGAAACGAACTTTTCTATATTGTCTCGGGTTTGGATATTGTAGTTTCTGTAACACAAGTGCTTCAGCTACTTATCATTGAAACAGAGCAATGTACGTGATGTGATCAAATATTTAGTGTTTAATAAGACTTGAATTATTTACAATAATATTATGAAGAGAAAATATCTGTATGTGTCTGTGTTTGTTATGCATACACTCAAAAACGACTATGTTTCACCAAAATTCTATTACCTTTGGAAAGCTACACTTCACCCTGAGTAAAATAAGCTATGTTCATTATTACACAAAAATAACTTCACTTGTACGAAGATGCAGCCGGCCGCTAATAACAGTATACATAAATAAATAAAATAAATAAATATTGGACAACATCACATACATTGCTCTGATTCTGTGGTAAGTAGCTTAAGCACTTGTGTTACAGAAATCAGAAACAACGACGGTACCACAACACTCAGACCCGAGACAATACAAAAAAGTTCGTTTCCCATATTGACCCGACCGGGGATCGAAACCGGAAACTCAGAGATGACGCGACGCCAAAGTTCGGCACGCTCGTCTCGGCTACGGAGGTCGTCGAAAGTATAAAAATATGTGATACAAAAAAGAAAATGATCAGCCCGTTCAATGTCTCACTTCGGGTTAAGGCTTACCTATATTATTCATAACAAGTCATTCTTTTATTAATGGATGGATGGTCTAGTCAAGTAACTATAACTTACAAGTGTCTTTGACTAATTTAAGATTTTCGCGTTCCACTTTATGTAAGTGATCACAAACCCGAGTTTTTACCTGAAAATCCGAAACATACGTAGGTACTTACTTTGCCACGGCCAGGAATATAATCCGGACTCCAAGAAATTGATCCAGTACAAGCCACCTGGCCATCAAGGCGGTACATTTAAGTTTTAATATTATTGTAAAGAAAATCTATTGACTTTACTGTCGGATTCTTCTCGGTAGTTCCAGTGCTAAATTCTTATTGTATCACGATACGAAAATGCTTTGTAACCCACACGAATGTGTGTTTATTTGTGCAAGAGTTAAATAACTCCTTTCAAACTTTTTAAAAGGTACACTAGTGATGCAACAAGCAAAGGAATACATCAGATACAGCCTTAAATCAGTTCAGCTATATTTATACGCAAGCGGCGTCCGTAGCCTGAAGACCGAGCAAACTTCTTGCAAGTTGAATTCTTTACAGTCTGAAATATGGCGGAAGAGTCGCTTATTAGAGAGATTTGCTAGTGTATGAGAGTTTGAAAAACGAACCCGCTGTATAGGAGGGAACTCAGATGATAGTTTAACTAGGCTTGATAAAGTAACTCGGTCTGTTTATTTTCACGCAAAATGTTCGTTTCGGTGTAAAAAGTTGTGGGTGTGGAGTTTGGTGACTAGAAAGGATATTTCGGATTGTTTTATCCCGAAATATTTTCTACGATTAAAAATATTTTCTGCAATAAAGATCTTTGGGTCGGGTCCAAACGCGACAACATTTTTAGTAGTTAATAGGAACTACTTACTGCTCGACGTTTCGGTTAGGTTGCACCAACCGTCTTCACGACTGACTGGTCTGGCTTGCTTTCGTCTGTTCGGGGGAGCTTGCAAATCTTCATCTACCCCTTACACTCCCGCATAAGAAATGTTATTTAACTTCGACACACTACACTGACTTTATTGGAATTGTTTTTGATCGATAAAAAGATGTTAATTTTTTTTCAGTGTCTTAATTCAGTGTTATCGTTCATCACGACTCCATTATGAGAATAAAAAATCCACATTATTGAAACAAAAAGGACTTTGTTACTTTATTTGTTACCTCAACAAAGAATTGTTTTGTATGTATGGGTATTTGGATGTATGTTCGTAAGTCATACAACCATAAAATGATGATATTAATAAAAATAAAATAAAAATAAAAATATGGACGAGCTTTGGTATTAATGTCGCAGGCATTTTGAATAAATCCGCCGTTTACATACGGCGTCGTCAATTTAAAAACGCTCGCTGATATGTAATATGCCGAATGCAAAATCAGGCAAAATGACAACAGCTTGTTGTATTTTTGGGGTGACCATGAATAAAACACTGTTTGGACAAATTAGACCTACTTTATTAAAATATTCAAGTAACAAAAAGGACTTTTATTGAATATCAATTACTTAACCTAAAGTTAATTGAAGTAATTAATGATTCCATTGGTTAGGTTAGGTTAGGTTAGTGAATAAAGTGAAGCGCAAGCCGAGCGAGCGTAGCGAGCGTGCCGGGCAGCGGCCGGCGAAGCGCCATTTCTAGCTCATTTGTAATAATATTATAATCATTAAAAAATAAAACAGTAGGAAAGTCATTTACTAGTGATTTCATATATATTTGAAACATTACTTATTTTTAACACTATTAAATTTACAGTTCTTTAGTTTTATAAATTTCAATAATACTGTCTTTTGCTAACCAAATTGTGCCCATAATGACCTTTTGTCCTCGGCATTTTACAAACCAGCATTCGTTTTTTAACTGACGACGCCGTATGTAAACGGCGGATTTATTCAAAATGCCTGCGACATTAATACCACATTGACATCGCGTATACATTAGAGTATAGGATATTATTATTCTGCAATAACACGGATAAAGTCATGCGTAGAAAAAGTCATACATAATGTAGTGTAATCGAATAAAAAAGTTCTGCGTAGATAATAAGAACCCAAAAATGATAAATCGCGTTAATTCACAGTAATTATAAATTTAAAAATGTCTTCCTAATTGAGTGTCTTAATTACAAATTCCTTTCTTCTCGATTGCGTTGGGACAAAGGAGAAATTTGACGATCATATCGACAATTTTAAAATCATATTATTAATATTTAAACTATAACAGACAAACTATGTAAATAGCTTTGTGGGACTACTGTCAACTTTTGTAAGTTTAATAAATAATAAATAAACGTGAAAATTTGAACAAATGTGTGTTCCGTTATCTTTTTATACAAAAACTACTGAACTTATTTGCATGAAATTTGTTAGGAACAGAGATGACATATTGCATTAACTAGGATATTATTTTATGCTGAAGTAACTTGGGTGAAGTCGCGGGCGCTAAATAGTTTTCTATATTTGTTTTAATTAGACTGCAAGATATTCATTTGCTGCTACATAACTGTTTATTTGAAACAATTGTTTATTTCATTTAAATGAGTTACTGAGATTTTAGGTGATAGGGTCCTGCTGTCCTGCAGTCAATAATGGAAACTATTTATATATATTTTAAATTGAAATGTGAATTAATGTATTTTAAGTAGATTCTCAAGGTAAACTAGTCGATTGTTCTAAAAAAGTCTAAATTTCGTTAAAAACTATATTTAGTACAGTTGCAGAACCCTATTCTCGTAGCATCTATATAAAGTACTTACTGTTTCCCGCGACTTGACATGCGTTTTTTGGAGGTAAAAAATATCCTTTATGTTATGTAGAATGTCATCTCTCTAGCTACTAAATTTCATCTACATACATCTATTTAGTCGTTTTTGAGTAAAAGAGTTACAAATATGCCAGTGGCCGTCACTTGATAACAATAAATATATATGTGGAATAGCGGATGCATCCGAACATTGTGCATGTGCGATGCCTATACGTTTGAATATCCGAATGGTGAGAATGTCAGAGTTAGATTTAAACGACGAACGATGTGGAAGACGTGTGAATTGTGTATTTAAATTTATTTGGCTTAAATATATTTCGATTATTTACAATTTGCTTATTTTATTTCCCATTCCACTACATACTTATCAATATAAGCGTTGTTTTATTGCGGCCACATTGGTATAGGGTTGCTTGCAAAAAAACTTTGTTTTAGGTAATTTGGGTGTGTGAAAAAATACATTAACAAAACCTACTTATAGATTTACATACTTTCCAGAATGTTTTTAGATTATACCCATTCTCTGCACATTTTCTTATATACTCAATTTGTTTTCAAACATGTTTCATTAAATTATTAATTAATTAATGATTTAGCTTCGAATCTTCTAATAGTCTGACGCGCTGTTGATTATACTTTAGACTATAAAATTTAGAATCGTTCAAAGACATATTAACGATATCGATCCGACTGTGTCCCATCACTATCCCCAAACAAGTAAAAGGTCTCGCTAAACGCCTTCGATTAAGGGAAGTTCGGAACAAATAAACGGCTGTTCTATCGCCCGGGGCGATGAGGATAATCGCCCTTTGTGAAAGTATCCACTTGATAATGAGCTGGATGTGAGTTGCTTAAGATTTAACGCAATTGATTGAGTTTGGGTGGGTCTGGTTTACTTCTGCGATCACGGGACAAATGAAGCAGACATAATGAAAGAAAAAACATTTATTTCAAAACGTTTATAAGCTTTGGTAAAGCTACCACCTAGTCCTACCGAGAAAAAAGAATACGGCAAGAGCTTTTTTAAACAGTTAATTTATTCTTTTTTATTTCATATAAATTTATTTTATGAGCGAGGTTCATTACTGAATTCGGTTAGAAGGTTCAGCCATCCAAAACTGGATCGCGGGTGTAAAGCTTAACTCCAGGTAGCGTATCCCAACCGCTGTCGCCATTGCGCTACCAGAACCTAAGTACCAGGTGGACTAAAAGATTTCGTAGTACTGCTGAACGGCTACGTGAAATATAACCTTTTTCGTATCTAGTGGCGTGACATGGTCATATCTGGCCATTGCACTAAAACCCTTTAAACCTACATTGCTTTTTCATTTAAAACAAAAAATAGGGGTGCTTGTGTCTGGAGGTTTTAGTGGTTAGTCTCTGCCTTTCGCGTAGTAGAGGAGTTCCACACACCGCGTCATCTTCCCTCAGATTACGGTTCGTCAAAGAATTTCCCCCGAAAAAAAGGTCTAATAGTGTGTAATTCAACCAAAGAGAAAGACGCAAAAAGATTTACTTCACATTGAATTTATAAAGTCCACTGTTAAGTGTCAGGGGTCTATAATATTGCAGCATTTTTTACATGTAAAGCTGCTCAAATTGTTTACTTAGGCGTAGACTTTAAATAGCTGTAATTTAGTGGTACTATTATCTTGCTGAGACAAACAAACCTTTAGGTGGTCAGTAATTTTTTATTAGGCACTTTTTTTATACGAGTTTTGTTCAGTCTGCAACTGTACTATTATTATTATTTATTTATTTCAAGTAACAAGACTCATTTTAGTTAGTTATTAAAGACTTAACCTATGTTAGTACATACATTTATAAAACATAATGATTAATGCACAACTCCAGCAGAACTATAAGACGATGATTAAGATTAAAATAGTTTTAATGATGGGCACTGCAACGTTGAGATAGGATTCAAATATGGCTTGACTTGACTTTTAATATGGTAAGACCCTAATAGTCTTAAAAAATTAGTAAAAAATCTTAGGAAGTTTTTAAGGGTTTCATTTATTTATTAAGAATTCCTCTTCGTAGAAAATATAGTTGTATCATGTAAGTATGAATAATATTTTAAAAGCAAAACGAGTGATTTTATTTTAAATAAGAAACGTAGGCAATCGTCGTAAACCGCAAAGCCGCCATCTTCGAATTTTAAAAAGCGAATTATGTCATAAAACAAAACGCGACCGGTGTGTCAGGAAATCAGCTGTTAGCCGCGTGGCGCATTGCGACGGTCGATACGGCCGCGAGCGCTCGCACGCACCGGCTATCGGCCGCCTTCAGCGGGCAGGCCTCCCGCTTGGGTCGGGTTATATCTGAATTTGAATTTCGAACGCGTTTGCGGGGACACGAAAGAGGTTCTGTTTTGATTCACGTTTTGTTTTTTTTTAAGGTTGAGTATTTGATTTATCTAAAAGGATTCGAATTTCATTGTGGATGTTTTTGCAACAATGTAATAAAACAGTTTTATTTTGTTTGTTTTATCCAATATGTACTTATTAAAAGAGTTGTCGAATCAGAGTGGAGCCTTTTTTAGAAAAAGCAGTGAACGCTATTTTAGATAAAAAAATAAACGATTCTCATAGACAGAGTTTTAAACACTTAAACGATTTTGACCGTATTACATAAAACTCTTTTTTTTTCAAGGTTGGTATTATTGCCTTGGTTCTTCTCGACATCATCAACATTTTGAATACGGCAGTAGAATGGTGAACTTGTACTGACGATTCAAAAGTGCTCTGGTTAAGATTACATGCATTTATAATATTTTCTATTCTGTTCTTGCCTCAATCCAGATAAAATAAAGTCTAGTACAGAAAGTCCGTTTCCAACCAAAAGAAAGGAGGGAAAGATTCAAGACTCATAAGAGGCAAAGAAAAATTCTAAATCCTTAGCATTGCGCGGCAAATGCTGAGGCTGTCGGGGGCTGAATTTAAAGTATTCGTTTGTCTTTGATGTGAATGCGACAGAAAAAGTTACCATTCCGTCTCTCAATTGTTTTAGGTTTTGGTAAGAAGTTTTATTCGAAACTGCGATGGACTAATACAAGGTTTACCAACCTTTCAATCAATCAAATATTTCTTTATTCAAGTAGGTTACATTTAATAGCACTTTCGAATCGTCATTGAATACAATGCAAAGTGATTCTACAGCCGGTTCGGAACCTATATCTACCGAGAAGACACCGGTAAGAAACTCAGCAGATCAGTTACAGTAGCAGTATCTAACTTATAGCTATGTGTAAACCACTTTGGACCAAGTCATATAGTTTTATTTTTACCTACTATGTATAAAATCTTATATAATTTGATAGTAGGTATATAATTTTGAGAGGTAAGCTGGAGCAGACTAGTCCCTAAAGGTAGCATCTGATTTGTTAAGGCTCCAAAGAATATTAAAAATGTTTCATGGCCCCCTCGCTTTACATTTTAAATAAATACAAAAATGGTTTAATATTGTGACTTGTCGAAACTTGTACATTCCATAAACTGCGATTGACGATGGGTTTTAAAACAGTGGTTGACAGAAAAAGTGAATAGGTATGATTTTTAATTTCATTACCGACTTGTTGTCGTGGGTTCGATTCCCGCACCGCAAGAGGAGATAAACAATTTCTGTTTCTAATATATTTTTTATTTTATATTATTTCAAGATTGACCTCATCCCACCTGATGTTAAGTGGTAATGAGGTCCTAGCTTAAGGGCGAAAAGTACAGGATAATAAATATGTTACTGGACTTGTCGCCTACCTTGAAGACTTGACCCGTGCTACTAGCACAAGAGCTCTGGAAACCTTGCTCACACGCAAGAACACAACAACACATAAGTGATGGTTATTTGGCTGCGGTCTTCTGTAAGGTGGAGGTATTTCACCAGTCGGGCTTCTCCAGTTCGAGCGATAAATCGCTATGCCCTACCTCTCTTCAACATATTTGTTTACAGTTTATTATACCTATGCTTTCGTTAAGAAACTCTACCAAGAGCTTACGGACCTATATTCTTGAATTCCAATGAGCGTTAACGTTATTGCATGCGGTAAGGTGGATGCGATTTAAGCGGTGCAGTGAATGCATAGCTTCACTTCATTATTGCTACATGCCTTAGACTATGTGCATTTGAATAAAATCTGCCAAGTGCGAGTTGCACTGCACAAAGGTTCCGTATCTATAATTATGTATACAAACGATAATAATAAGAAAGAAAGAAAGAAAAGACATTTATTGACCTCTCATACACAGATACATACAGATAAAACAGAAAACAAAAAATAGAAAAGGTTATAATTACAGACAAAGTGAAAATGTACAGAGTGGTCAATAGGTGCCTGCCTCAGCATAATATTAAGCCACAGTAGTATGGTATTACATATATACCTACGATACCACTGCAGCGCTGGTCATCCGGCAGTACCTTGATGAGTGACGAGTGAGTATAACATATATTATTCCAAAAACTTACTTTAGGCAAATAATATAATAAAATAAAAATACAAAAGCAAAACAAAAACACAACTTATAAACAAAAAACAATAAACATAAACAACGTTGTCTTAAGGAGCAATATCCAATTCCCTGACAGTATGCAGAGAAAAAAAAAGAAAAAGAATAGGTTAATAAAATAAAATTAAAACATCTGTGACACGTTTATGGTTACTACGTCAAAGGGCATTGGGAAATAACCTCACACTCACAGCGTCGAAACCCAAGTGATTGTGTTCCTACTAACTTTTATGTTGTTGTTTTTTGTATTATACTTAAATTGTACTTAATTATGTCCGTAAAACCAATTTCTGTAAATTTTTCAGTGCAATAAAGTGTATCTATCTATCTATTATTGGTAGTGAAATGTTTATCTTCGACCATGGAAAACGACAAAAACGTTGTCCAAGCAGTGGTGGTGTTGGACACCTTCAATAATAACTTTAATCAAAGGGTTGGTCAGTGTCGACGAAAACAAAATGATATTACAGTTTCCTGCGTTACGAGTTTGTTTATTGTAGCATGTGTGTTTATAAAATGGTCAAAATTATTATCTGCGACTTAGAAGCGGCCCTGCCAAGTCCCCCGCGCGACGTGAATTACCAGAAGGTGGGTGGTTTACGTTCATTCCATGTAACATATGCTTTTTTAGTTCCTTTCTAAATATTTTTATGGTTTAATAATCACGTTTGTCGTATAGGAGCTCTTAAGTAGTTGCTTTATTTTATTTAACTTGTTTATTTTATAATGATGTCATTTTATATGATACCCATGTTGTAGGAGTTGTGTTAAAACATGCAATCCATAATTTTGTGACGGCGGCCATCTTGTATCGATTTTTATCAAACATACCTAAGAACACTCCAGATTTATTCATATTTCAAACAAAAAAATCAAAATCGGTTCATTTATTCGGAAGCTGCGATGCCTTATTAGACAAATACACACCGGCACGTCAAACTTATAACACGTCGTCGTTTTTGCGTCGGGGGTTAAAAAAGATTATTTAGATAGCAATATCATGAAGGTATGAAAAAGCCTAAAGCATACGCAGGAAATGAAGGAAAATATAACATAATAGTTCTTAGAATGTTATTAAGAAACAAATAGAACGATACTTCAGTCTACAGAACAATATTTTGAACTAAAAGCTTAAGTTCACAACAACAAAGGCGAAACTTTTGCCATAATTCAATGGCATAATGCTTTGAAAGGAATCTCATTACGAGTCTGTATGATATTGCTAACTCCGGTCCTTTTCACCCAAGTTCATCGTAATAAATAACTCTATCTGATCATTGGAAACTTAGATCGTGGATCTTTGCTAGATAGGCTTCAATAAGGCCTCCCCTTTTTTAATCAACTGCAAAAAATTAGGTTATTTTAATTCCCCGAACGTGCGAATCGTCCCCTTTCAATAAAAATATTTTTTTGGTAGGGGTTTCGCACGCATGTATTTTAAACGCGCGCGAATCGACTCCTTCAGGAACTAAACGCATACCACTAGTTAGTACCAAAAAAAAAATATTCAAAGGGGACGATTCGCACGTTCGGTCGAATTAATTTCGTGCCAGTCGACTACTAACCCATTTATTTGACCGTATGCTGCATTTATGATCAGATTTTGATGTTTTTTTTGTTGGAAAGGAGACATTGGGCGGTGGTATTGATATGGAAACCAGGATTTGATCCTCCTAGAGAATCCATGATGACATCCTAGATAAATCGAAGGGAAGTCTTTTTTATAAAATCAAGGGTTTTTCTTTACGCCCTTGGAAATTTGGAATATTTGGCCCGAGGCAAAAATACTAGTATAGGTAAAGTAAAGAGACTTCAGGATGTTGGAAGCACAGTTAGAAAAACCCTGTACTGTAATTTAATACAAAAATAAGGCGTGTATTTCCAACTGCTCACATAAAGGCCTCATCTCAAGTTCAAAGCAGCCAAATCGGCCTTTGACTAGGCATAACGATAATGGCGGTAGGCAGCGGAGTCACAGCAGATCCACTTCTGGGACCGGAGACGCCAGGCGGGGGATAAGCGTGGATCCGTTACCTCGGTCCCGAGTAGTGGGGCGTGTCACGCTTCCTGGTGGCGGGGAAATGCATTAACGCATTGCCTGGAAAAGGACAGCGACGTGTGTTCCCAGTCTGTGTCCTGTTCATAAAACTGCGGAAACTACGAAGGCCTACTTATAATGTGTAAGACATCAATTACTTCCCCATAACTGCGCAAGGCCGCCGAGAACATTTTAGTCGGCACGAGCCCGTCACACCACTCTTTGATCCCCGCTGAGTTACGGCGAAGTTGGCATTACCACCTCGAGAAAAAAAGGGCTTAACAGCTAATATCGAGATATCAGTTAGGATCAATTAGGTAAAAACTATACAATCTACTAATAATGTTGTTGTATAATGCGTACTAGCTAATAATGACCAAAATACATCAGACATAGCCACACAAAGTACTGCGGCTAACTTGTAATGAAATGGACGCAAATCTATCTAAAATTGAAGACTAAAATATTCTAATTCCAGCTCAGTCTTGGGAGGCTAATCCTACCGGGGATACGTCAAGAAACTCGATAGTTGGATACACTTTTCAACGACAGGATTTACTACTTTAAACCAAGTTGCAAAGTTTTAGTTTTGTGAATAAAATACGGGGAAACTAAGATGAATGGGTGTGGTCGTATTTACATTTTGTGTGTGAGAATAGGTTAACATCACAGGCAAATGACGTTATCAATACAACTACGCTGTAAACTTATATTATCTGGTTTTATTTTGATATTGATTCGTTTCGAGACGAGTTGCAAAAAAATATCTTTAGATGTACAACATAAGCAATCTTTTTCTCGAGACAATTTTGTCAAACGTTTTTATTCGGGCACAAACAATCCTGTCAAATGTTATAGACAGCTTCGAGAACAAAAAACGTTACTTACCTATATCATATCTGATAGAAGTTGTTATTAAAAACGTCACTGGGTTGGTGGCGCTATGTAGCGGGTTCCCTTTAATATGGTTAAGTGAAACGATGTTGTGAACAGGTGCCACCTTTGGGGACTGGTCTGCTCCAGCCTACCTCTTATAATAAAACCTTATTTTTTTATCACTCATCTAAACAAAACTATATGAATTGGTCTAAAGTGATATACCTATACATAGCAATAAGTTAGATATTGCTACTGTAACAAATACACTGAGTTCCTTACCGGTATCTTCTCGGTAGATATAGGTTCCGAGCCGTAAGGAGAAACACTTTGCATTGTATTCAAAGACGATTCGAAAGCGTTATAACTTACTTGAATAAAGAAATATTTGGCCTTTTTAATTGACATACATGATTTTTTACATAATTTACACTGACAACTAAAGTAAAAAAAGATGTAAAAATTAAAAGATAAAACACGAAATTTTATTAAAAAAAAAATTATCACACTGATGATTTACCAAAAAAAAAGAAAAAACAAAGCACAGATAATCCAGGTATTAATACGACAAGGCAAAGTGGGAATCGATTTTTTTTCTAAGTCTTCAATTCTATTGAACTGATTTAATGATTTTTTAAATCGATTTCTTTACCACTCATAGTAACCCTAAGCGTAAACTCTCATTTGCTCCCAAGAATACCCCTACTGACCAAGTTTTAACACAGATTACGTTCGAAAGCACGCCAGACTTTGGATTGTGTACCGCCCTTATGTCGCAGACATAAGAACTAAAATCGAATTCAAAGTGATATAATTATATAGATAGATAGAATTCCTTGACGTGCCGTTCACTGAACCCGTTTTGGCGAAAATATAACTTATCAAAGTCATATGAGAATATGTCACTGCTAGCGATTTAGGCCGCAAGTTTGTTGACCGAATCGACATTTTGGGGTCGGACATGAATTAAGTTGGAATAGTTGAGACAACATTTAGCGAAGCAATCATCATTAGCGGTTCCTGTTGGTGCAAAAGGCTTTTTATCAATGGACTGCGAAACTACCTTGGCAAGTGGCGCAGTGTATAAGGTAGGCAAGTACGAGTATGTATGTGTATTTGAAGGGTCCACTGCAATAATGATAAACGTCCTTTGTTTTTGTTTCGAGATATTTGGGTGTTAAGTTTATAGACGTTGTTCAAAATTCAGCCTTATTGCCGTTAATACCTGGGACACTGAGCGTTCTAGACGTGTAGACAAATATCAGAAACGGTTTTATCTCAGGACTGGAAGCGATATTGCCTTGTTAGTAAACGAAATCACTAGCTGCATGTATGAAGTGACCGAATGACGTTGATCACATAGATTTTAATATTTTGGACATTCATCATTATTGCCGTGTAGGGTACACGGTAAGAATTTTACGATCACACTCAATTTTGTATGAATGTTGTATATATTATGCTGTTGGTGTACCTATTTAGATATATAACATAAATAAATAGGCTAAATCACAAAACGTCTCTGTTTCATTTCCGGCTGGACCATTTGGGATCTGGATTTGCTGGGACCCTAATTAGTATGTGGTTATCATTTTATTTGTATATTGCAAAAAAAGTACAAAAGGGGAATTAAACGCTAGGAGCATTCTCTACAAGAAACCTTTGGCTCATGCAAATTGTTTGTGTGTAGGAATATCACAACAATTATATTTATTATTTTTAACTATTTACCAAACACTTACTCTAGTAGACACACATAGTACAAGATGAAACCAAAGTTAGAGAGATATATTACTTTTTTATTATATTCACTAGCGGACCCGACAGACTTCGTTTTGACAAAAAGATTTGGAATGTAATTAAAATAAACTTTATTGAATAGCAATAAAGTTTAAATTAACTCTACATTTACTTATAAACGTTTGTATGGGAAAAAGAAAAGGGTTGTCTTTAGGGTTTTCCCGGCATTCATTAATTTTTTTCTCGTCATAAAAATCCTACCTAGACTTCAACAAACGTTTAAAAAAAGACTTGTCAAAATTGGTCCAAACGTTGTCGAGTTATGCGCTTACCAATACGCATTTTGCGATTTATTTTTATATAATAGATTATTTAAAATCTTTTCAAAATTTCCTCATGGAACAGGAAAAGTTACGTTACTATTATGTATTTACTTTGTTTTTGTTGATGTTAAGTGGAAATGAGGTCCTAGCTTAAGGGCCACAAGTACAGAATAATAATAGATGTTACTGGACTTGTCGCCCTTACCTTGAAGGCTTGACCCCTGCTACTATAATCGCATCCCCCAAGAGCTCTGTAAACCTTACTCACACACAGGAACACAACAACACCGAAGTGATTGTTATTTGGCTGCGGTCTTCAGTAAGGAGGAGGTATTTCACCAGTCGGGCTGCTCCAGTTCGAGTGACAAACAACTATGCCCAACCTCTCTCAAAACTTTTTTGAATTGATTTCAAAATATTTTTTAAGAAAAGTAGATTTCAAAGTAAATCGTCATAGTGAATCTCTATTCACATGATAAAATAAAAAAAGTGTCTGACATTTTTTGGTAATCTAACTGATGGACCAATTTTTACTATATTGTTAAACTGAACCAGTGTTTGTATATGAAAGTGACATGAATTATATCTTATCAGCTCAAATTTTCCTTATCTCGTTGTATCAAGTGTATTATTATGTCACGATGCAGAATTACGGTTATCAAGTGTTAGTCGATGATGCATTAACATAGTTATATATTCCGCAAACAGGTTTTAATCATTCGACCTCTAGCAGTGGTTAAACGCAATACAATTTTGAAGCTGGAGGGGTACTCTCAAAAACGAAACGAACAAACGAAAGATTGAAGCTTTTTGAAGATTATTTAAAAGTTTAGGAATGAAGACGTGGTTTTTGATTTGCATAAATAATATTTTGTTTTTTGAAAACGCTTAATTTGCATTCGTAGTGATATCTTTATGATTATGAGGATTAAAAATTGCCATCCGTTGTCGGATACGACATATTTCGTTTATGAGAGTAGACCCCCTGGACAGTTTAATATTTAAAAAAAAAACTGTAAAGTTTCATCTGCGGTGTGGGGTTCGAACCCACGATCTTCACGTATCGCGAAAGTAGTTCGATAGTGCAACGTGAAGCACTAGAAAATTTTTTTAAAATCAATATTGTATAGAAATGTCAGACATTTTGGTATTAGCTCATATTTAATTTGAAATTAGTTATGATTATAGACTTTATATTTGAAACCGATTTCGAGGGAGTAGTGGTAAAATAATATGTTTTCCAAAATTCTGTGTCGGCGGCCATTTTGGATTTAATGACAGACCCTAATCCCGTAGACAAACTGTGTGAACAGTTTGGTGGGACCCTGCCTATTTTATACACTAACTTGTTCTGTTTACTTTATAGAAATAGAAACAAATCATCTCCCCTTGCGATACGGGAATCGAACCCACGACCGTCACGTATCGCACGGACTGCTCTTCTAACTGACCTAACCGCAAGTTATCGTAGGCGATGAAGGTTTTCTGCTGTATCAACCCCTACGGTAAGTACCCTCTACCAAATATGTTTAGAATATATACATACTTATAAATTTTCGTTTTTATTTTATTTAATTAATAAATAATGGAAACTCCGTCAAACATAGATATGAACATTCCCGATAAACTCGCTTTCAAAGGAAATAAAATAGGATCTCGGTTTGGTCGTCCATTTAGGAGCTACGTCGACATAGTCAAACACACAAACAGACAGACAAACACGCCATAAACACACAATACGTCTCGGTTTCTGTAGAATCAAAGGCATAGTAGGCTATTTTGTTCCTTGGATTTATCAGGGCCAGAATAAGTTATCGCGCAAGGTCACGTCAAGGTTTTCTTACTCGACCTTTTCTTTTATAACAATCGATTTAGATAAGTGCTGTTAGAAAATCTTAATATCTACAGACAACTAAATTCTAACTAACGCTGTAATCAACGTTTTACCAATACAAATAATTTATTTGTAAAACATAGGTGGTATTACAGATGTTGTTGAAGATTATTGTGTCACTATGCCTTGTCTTTCACGGACGTACAAATTATAAATTCCAAGATTACATTAAATGTCGTAGGAAAGTATAGTAATTGATATCATAGTAAGGTAGTTCATAATAATTAAATGCATAATGTCCAAATTAATTAATTACAATAATACAAATGTCAATAATAATTAAATAATATTACAATGATCGAAATGCACATTAAATAAATATAATAATTTAATAGGTAATAGTTTTGACAAATAAAATAAATTGAAATATAGTAGGAACCCAAGTTTAACTAATCAAAACATAGATTATAAACACCGATAAATTACCATCTATCTCGTGAGATTTTGATCTAACGATGTTTATAATCTTACAGTGACATATACAACAATTATAACAACATAGAAATAAAAAAAATATTTGAAAAAGGATGTTTGTATCTAAAATATCTAATTTAAATTTTAATGTTAATGTAACGTTGTATAGGTATTTACTTCAAGTACCTAGTATAGTGAATCATTGTTACTTTGGAAATAGTAGTAAGTGTTGAGTTTCTAGTCGGTTCTTATCGATATCATCAACAATCACTCGTAGTTCGTTAGTAACGCTAAAACTTGAATTAGATATATTAGCAGGGGTCCAAAGAAGGTTTAAAAGGTATGAAGAAAATAATAATTGGACAACATCACATACATTCCTCAGATTCCGTGGTAAGTAACTTAATCACTTGTGTTACAGAAATTAGAAACAACGACAGTACCACAACACCCAGACCCGAGATACTACAGAAAAGTTCGTTTCCCATAGTGGCCCGATCGGGGATCGAACCCGGGACCTCAGAGATGGCGCGACGCCAAAGTCCGGCCCGCTCGCGTCTCGGCTACGGAGGTCGTCAAAAATAAAAATAATGGAGGCACGACGTTCGCCGACACAGCTAGTAAAAAATGTTTTGAATAAAAGTATACGAATGTAAATTTGGACTCGGTTCACATCATTCACGGAAATAAAGTAAAGGACTGCGTCAACTACATGATGTCACTATAACGTCTATTTCAAGTCGAAACTCACACACCTAGGCCACGCATTTACCTACAAAATTTAAAGATTAAACCAAATCTCTCATTGTTTATTATTAAAACGGCGATAAATACCAATGTAAAATAAAAACTATCTTTTTTTATATAGTAGCGCAGTATATTGGCTCCTCTCAGCCTGATAGTAAGCAAGAGAGGAACACACATCGCGATGACAACGGATTTGATACCGAAATATCCTATCCGTTAGCATCGCCATACTGGCCCGCAAGATGTTTCTTCACGCTCCTTTTGAAGGAATCCATAAAATAGGTGGACTTCATGCTATGACCACTCTCTATTTTTCCACCCTTGGTCCTGCAGATAGATAGATAGATAGATACACTTCATTGCACAGAAAAATTTACAGAAATTGGTTTTATAGACATAATTAAGTACAATTTAGACGGTCTTATTGCTAGAAAGCAATCTCTTCCAGGCGACCTTTAGGTAGAGGAAATAGTAGATATTGATTTTTTCCCGCTTTTCTGTTGAAATTTTTCAAATTTTACCAAGGATCCCTAATTTTGCCTATGTCAAATTGGAAGAATGTAGCATTCTATTGGTGAAAGAATTTTTTAAATCGGCCCAGTTCTTTTTGAGCCTATTCATTACAAACATACAAACATAAAAAAATAGGTACAAATCTTTCCTCTTTATAATATTAGTGTAGATAATAAAAATAAACACACAATGTTATTGCTAAAACATATATGTATGACTACACCTATATACCGTATTAAATGCCATCACACATTCAAGAAAAAAAGGCATTGTCAAGACATTTAGACATTTCGGAATTTCATTGATAATAATTAGCTGCTTCAAAACTAATTTAATTTTTAACCTTGTACTACTGTAATTGTTTTCAGCGTAATTTGCATTTTAAAATAAGTGTTTATGCATTTCTTATTTGTAAGTTAGAATAATAATAATTGTCGGGCTAATAATAAAAATTAACTGTCTTATTTAGATATTTGTTTAATTATTGTATGTAAATGGTGACTGACCCGTTGGAATAATGGTTATCGCTCTGAACCGTTGAACTCAGGGTCGTGGGTTTGATTCCCGCCCGGGGCAAACATCGTGCGGTAATAATTTGTCTTTGTTCCATGTCTGGGTGTTTATGGACATTTAAGTATATATTGTGGTGTCATCTTTAGTTCTGGTTACAGTATGACCTATCGGCTTACTGGTAGAGAATACTCCTACCGGTATTTCAACCACTATGTACATAACGAAAATGTTCGGACTTGACAGCATTGGTTACTTTTTTTTATAAAACACTTTAAGATTGATCTCATCCCACCTGATGTTAAGTGGTAATGAGGTCCTAGTTTAAGGGCGACAAGTACAGTATAATAAAGCTGTTACTGTACTTGTCGCCCTTACCTTGAAGGCTTGACCCTTGCTACTAATGTAGCACCCCCCCGGAGCTCTGGAAACCTTACTTACTCTAAGTAAGTAAGTAGGTAAATTATTTATATGTTTATTTTTGCATGTTTCCATATTTGTAAGTTTTGAAAAGAGTAACTATTGAGTTTATTGCCGGTTCTTCTCAGTAACTGTAACCTATTTTTTATATTTAGTGTTAATTGATATCTTTACCTACCTTTCTAAACACAGTAATACCTACATACACACTTATATTATAACAAAATTAATTACCTCACATTCGCAAGTCGTGGCAGCCTGTAAATGAATCTGCACTTAGACTTTATTTTAAGTTTGTATGTAATGTTATTTTTAGTGTAACATTTGTTGGTTGTCCTATATAAATAAATAAATGAAATAAATAACATCAACATTCCGAACACGGCGGTAGTTTACCTAATTTGACGATTCATAAATGCTTTTGTAAAATTTTACATGAATGCAAATATTTTCTATTCTATTATATTCTACCAACCTGTCGTACTATTTTTTGTGCAAAAAACAACCTTACCCTTCCTTTCATTGACCTTATCCAAAAGATACTTACATTTGTATAAAGTCAATGAAAGTGATGCTGTCTGAAGCCTATTTATTAATTATTTATAATTCTCAAATAAATAGTTACATTTTTAAACGTAACACAAACTGTTTAGATACAAGTTTAATAACATAATCCTTCAGAAATTCTTAGGACTAAGTAATCTTATCAGTTGCCGAGTAGGTACTTTCTTTACCTACAAATTAAAACGGTGTTTTCTGTACATTCATCAATGAAACATCGCCTAAAATTTCTTCGACAATCGACAAGGTACGAAGATAACGCGACTGAATCAATTCTGGAATCGAACATTAATCTATACTAATATTTAAAAAAAGTAAAGTTTGTGTGCTTGTATCTTTGTTAAATTGTAATATCTAATGTAATATCTCTATCTCAATAACCGTGATAGCCAGAGAGTTGAAATTTTAACAGAATATGTATTTTTGTTGCCTTTAACGTTCCTTGAAAACCGTTTACTACACCAATATCTATGTACATTTTGTAACTAGATGTGTATTATAGGTCACATACACATACACACTCACACACACATGGTCGGCTAATCAATACATGAACTAGGTATTTTCATGGCTAAGATGTTCATGAAATTCTTACTTTGGCAATTAAACCTAAAATCATACAGACATGGCTGTCATTTACAATTTCAGTCTTGAAGGGCCGCTAGTCACTTCATAGTATATTCTTTTGTATGTGCCTATATATAAAAATAAATTAAAAATTATTTATTTCGAGCAGCGAGTGGCTCATATAAAGGGGTTAGTATTACAAAGATCTTAAATGCTGTGTTAGTAAGTATAAAATAAAGTTGAGAGTGGACACAATATGAGAGTGAGTCTACCAAACACCGCCAGATAGGTGATGTGTATCTGTCAGTCACCGTCCTCAGAAGGCTGTTCTGACTGCTACGCTACCTACCAATCAGAGATACCGTTTTTTTGCGCATCACTGCATGGAAACCATCAGTATATATACCACAACACCCCGACCCGAGACAATATGGAAAAAATCGTTTCCCATATTGACCCGACCGGGGATCGAACCCGGAACCTCAGAGATGGCGCTCGCTAAAGTCAGGCCCGCTCGCCTCTCGGCTACGGAGGTCGTCATATATGCTTGGATCTTACTATCTACGCAACGGATTTTTAATGTGATTATTTTTGATAGATAGAGTGATGTATCAGGAAGGTTTATATGTATAATCCATATACATACAATAATGTACATACAACTTTAAATGTTTTTAATTGCACCTGTGCGAAGCCAGGGGAGGGTACCTAGTATTTATATAAGATCAAAATTTAAAAAACCAGGATTTAAGAAGTAAGACATTTCGGCAATACATTTCATTATTTTGGTACAAATATGTCCGTATGAATTTTATTGTGATCATTTTATTAAGTGCCTAACCACTATATAAATGCCCCAGCCAATCACGCTTATAGACTGGTTGAGTTCAAACTAAAATTTTATAATAAGCACCTGACGATAGATACTAATGATGATCTAACCATCTTTTTTATATGGGGTGTCCCCCCGGATACTCTTAAGGCGCGAATGCCGGTTATGTCCGACTTGCACGGACTAAACCCCATGTCATTGCACAGCAGCTCTCGAACGAAGTACGACGGGAACCCCCCTCGGCCATCAAATAAGGACCTAACCAGCACAGTCAGCAAGCTATTTCTAAAAGAACGATTCTCAAACTAAACAGACCGACCTAAACATAGAGTTAAACCCGGGGCCGTTCACACGTTGAGAGCCTTTTCAAGCCACTGCACCACCATAGTTATTGTTATCCATATTCACATTTTTACTGTTACCACACCCATAAACGACCTATCTGCGTGGCCAAACGGTTGACTGGTAGAGAATGCTCCTAGCATTAAGTCCGCCTTTTGTACTTTTTATTCTGTGCAATAAAGTTTTTAAATAAATAAATAGTTGACGACGGCTAAAGTTACGTTTTTGGTAATTAAAATATACTTCAAATAAATAAATCAAATATTGGACAACATCACATACATTGCTCTGATTCTGTGGTAAGTAGCTTAAGCACTTGTGTTACAGAAATCAGAAACAACGACGGTACCACAACACCTAGACCCGAGACAATATGGAAAAGTTCGTTTCCCATATTGACCCGACCGGGGATCGAACCCGGAACCTCAGAGATGGCGCTCGCTAAAGTCAGGCCCGCTCGCCTCTCGGCTACGGAGGTCGTCAAATAATACTTATTAGGAAAGATGTTTCACAAACAAAATTACATATTATTAAGAAAGCATCACATATCTAATGGTTACATGAGCTGGTGAGATTATATTTGGGGGGTTGGTCTCATACGTAACTGTGTCCAGGAGTAAGGGTCACTAGTTTTTAAGTCTTCGTTCAACCTTCAATGGGCCAACGTGTTGCAACATGACCTGCATCAACGCCCTGATAAGGTATTACGAAGTCGAAAAGGACATAATTCGGTGAATTTATTCTTTGTTAATTTAGGATATTGAGAACCTTTATAGTGTACACCTATATATTCTTTAAATAAATTCAATTGTAAGAAAGTTACTACTGCCTGGTTAAAAACACTTGATTATAACGAAACATCTAGGCTCCACATACGCACATTCCACATACACACACAACACACACACAGAACAATACTCACACTCCAATTTACACACACAACACACTTTAGTTTTAGTCAACTTATTCCTATTTTTTTTTTCTTTCCAAGTTTACTTCCTAACTTTAAGACTCGCCGTCACAATACAATATTACTAATGTAAATACATAGTTCGGTTTGTGGAGAGGCTGGTAATCTGTCATACAGGTCTCCTAGTACAGATACCAGTCTCTTACATAGACTATATGTTAATAGATGTAAATGATATTGTTTTGTGTCTATTTTGTCTATGTAAGAGGAAAATAAATAAATATTATTATTATTATAAAGTAAAATATTATTATTATTATTATTATATATTAATGCACGGTTCCAATATTTTACGATTCGTAATGTGTCAAAAATGACAATCCGTTTTTCTCTAACTGACTCTGGAAAGATTTAAGCTTACGCCTCGTATAATTTATTACTATCCGTAACTAAAACGGATCGTTTTCAAATATTGGAACCAAGCATTAATTTATTTATTAAAATGGTCGACCAACAGTTTTTATAATGTTACATAATTTAGTTATAACATGCTTTAAAACTAACATAAAAGTTAAATATAAAAACCAATTACTGGTGAACACCACATGACAAAAAGGGACAAAAATAAATACTACTTATACACTTATTAACTTAATCTAGGATGAAGATAGGTACCACAAATATAGGTTCGATAATAAATCAATCGTCATTGAATACAATGCCAAGTGACTCTAATACCGGTTCGGAGCCTTTATCTACTGTGAAAACACCGGTAAGAAATTCAAATTAAGTAAATATGTATGTTCAAGTGACAGTATCTAAGCTATGTGTCACTTATGATCAAGTCCTATAGTTGTAGTTAAGAGTAAAAAATCAATTAAGTAGGTATCTAAGTGAGTATTTATTTTGGACAGGTAAGCTGCTGAGCAGATCAGTCCTGAAAAGCTACACCTGTTCACAAGTATGACTTATGTGTCAGCTATCGCTTCACTCAATGATATTGAAGGGAATGTAACTATTTTCCCATTATCAATAGAATAACTTTTGAATGACAGACGTACCTACTTATTGAAAACGTCAACCTTCGGTATCAACATGGCCCGATGTCATCGACTCCAAATCGTTCCGGACAAAAACGCGTCCGAAACGTCAAGTCATTCGCATTATATCATTATCGATTGTGACAGCCCTAAACAGCTGAGGCGCGAGGTTATCCTGCCGGGTTGTTTAGACGCAATGCAGATCACGTGTGCGGGACAGCCTACAACACCATCTGTATACGCCCTAAACCGGCTATCTCGCTCCCTCGCGTGGGGGGTCCAGTTTGGGGGAGGAAGGCGCCAGTTTAGGGTAGTGTCGCGTCGCCGGCGCGTCGGTAGTTCCGCGCATCGGCGTCGGTCGATCGCGGACTTTGCGCGCGCAGCGGCTGGCGGGCCGGGCGCTTCAAGTCATTCCGAGCTCAGTACTCGCACAGCGCGGTCGGCTCGGCACGAACCCTGGGCGAACCGTCGGCAGTCGCGCCGGCGCCGCCGTCGGCGATGGACCACGACGAGGACCGGTCCTTGTCCCTCGGCACGGAGGTATCCGCCTCCGTGCCCCCCCCGAGCCCTCTCACGGGATGCTACCTGCTCGCCGTCGTTGGGGAGCCCCACACGCACGAGCACAAGGAGATCATACTGCAGCGGCTTGTCAAAGGTAATTAAATGTCACCGTGACAGCTGTCAGAATCCGGAAACCCGGTTCTCCTAAATCCGGCTTTCTCGATCGATTCAACCGTTGAATGGGAAAGCAGACCGATTAGTGTTTGCCGTAGTTTTTTCCATTTCATTTGCATAACCGTATTCCATAGTTCTGTGTTGAATGCAGTGGAAATTACGCCGTAAGACTGATAATTAGATTATTTTTTCGGTGACCGGTCTGTTTTCCTGTTACGTCATCCGTGACCGCCGTCGGAACACTTTTTTGTTCAGTCGGCTAAGTAATTGAGCTATTGGAACAGCAGATTCTATACATGGATAGTTGCAATGAAGAGAGCGTGATGGATTCATTAGCTATTCCGTTTTAGTACAAGAAGCCGGTCGGTTTTTTGCTCAGTGTTATCAGTTGTTAATTGAAGAAGTAATTAGAATATTTGTAACAGGATTTTTACGGTTTGTGGTATTCGAGCGCTTTTGTGGTGATTTAAAAAAGGACAGTGGCCTGTTACCCGTTTGCGTGTGAATCTTTACGAAAACAATAGGCTTCTAAGAACAGTCTAGTAATTACATGATGCTGTTAATTACGGTTTTAATTAGTGAAATATGTCGTTTAGTGAAATGTACAAATGCGTAAATATTGTGCAAATTGTTAAAGGCGACTTCAAAGCGCATTGTCTCTGCCAATTTCTCTCTCCAAATCTGTTCAGTCGTGAAAACTTGAAACACAAAGGTTTTCTTTGGTAAATCTGATGTCGAAAGGATGAAAGAGGATCAGATTATTACGTAACTCTGAAAAAATAAAGTTTTCTGTTAGTGCGTGTTCCTAAATGTAGATGTTATTTTTCTTAGCGACACTTTTCTTTTTTCATATGTTATTGGCACTCGTAGAGACGAAATTAAACTTCCTCCTCATAAAATAATCTACTCACCATAAAAAGTAATTTTAAACTTTTTTCGATTTAATCTTTACATTTTAAAACTAATATTTCATATCGGCTAATATCGATATGACTTATATAAAACGGATCATTATTTTTATATATTTTTTTATAAGGGCAAACATTAATGAACGTAGGTACAGTTGGCAACACATCTAGGTAAACACTTGTAGTTCAATATTAGTTCTTGTGTCCGCGATATAAAGCCGGTACAAACTCTTTCGTCTGTACGTACAGTGTTTACTGGTCATTATTTTTTGACTGCCCATAAATTGAGTTTGCTATCTTCATAGATACTAAACATGAACTGACTATAAAAGGTTTTGTAAAGATTACATTGATGAAGAATCAAGATCAAATCAATCGTGTTTTGTTAAGTATTCTAAAAAATTTAGTAGACAAGGTGTTGATACGTACAATTGTCACGTCACAGATTGCTATCTGCAAAAAATCTATGAAGGAATCGTGTTTTAACAAGTATTTAAAAGTACCTCAGTTGATTAGCGAGTGAACCCTGTTGACCAGCTAAAGCACTGTTCGGCCTATTCCTTAATCTTATTGGAAAAATTATACAATAGACTGGCGACAAAAAGCCACACGAACTTGTTGGTGATGTAAAAAAGGTTTTATACCTTTTGTAAAAAGGTTTAAAGTAACTTTAATTTGTTATTATTACACGTTGGAGTCAGCGCGCTACACAAAAGGGTCATGTTTTTTATCTAGGCCGCATTATGTATTATTAAATGGTTCATTGAGCTAATGGGTTTATTAAAGTGTTGATAGAGGATCCGGTGAGCAGTTTATGATTTACATTTTCTAGAACATCTTACTTATTAAAGGGTGAAATATTGCGTATAATTAGAAAGTAAGTAAATTTGTACTATTTCGTTCAATTTCAAGGTTTAAATGAGAAATTAGAGAGGGTCTGGGTGTTGTCCTACCTGCGTTTTAAGCTACTTACCACAGAATCAGAGCAATGTATGAGATGTTGTCTAATATTTTTTTATTTTTATCTAAATAACTTGGAGTTAACTAAAAGTTTAAATTCATTTCAAAAGCAATAACCGGTTTTTAAACGCATATCACCAACGAGCAGCCAGATAATTGATCTAATATTATAAAAAGGAAAGATTTGCATTTTTATGTATGTGTAAATGTTTGCGCTGAAAATACTCAAAAACTACAGTGCCAATTTCAAAAATTCTTTTACTACTGAAAACCTACGTTCACCCTGAATAGTACAGGCTTTATTGATTGATAGAAAAGATTAGGGGTACTTATTAAAACTTATGTAACGTAACCCAAGGTGTAGAATATTAACTCCAAGCGTAATGCAGATGGAGGTTAATTCCAGTTAAAAGTGTTCATAATTCCAGTGACAGTTTTTTGGAACCCAATGCTTGAAGTATATGTCAGTACATTGAATACGTAATGCTTTTCGATTATTTTGTACAGTTATATATAGTGATAGAGATTATATAAGTTCAAAGACAAGAGCCCGATATATATTTTTTTATATTGTACTTCAAGATTGACTTCATCCCACCTGATGTTAAATGGTAATGAGGTCCTAGCTTAAGGGCGACAAGTACAGCATTATGAAGCTGATACTGGACTTGTCACCCTTACCTTGAAGGCTTGACCCCTGCTACTAATGTAGCACCCCCCAGGAGCTCTGGTAACCTTACTCACACGCAGGAACACAACAACACAGAAATGATTGTTATTTGGCTGCGGTCTTCTGTAAGGTGGAGGTATTTCACCAGTCGGGCTGCTCCAGTTCGAGCGATAAATCGCTATATATTTCGATAGTCTAACTACTTTAAATAAATTAGTGAAACGATAATCATCATCTATTAATTTATTTATGTTAGCTACAAATAACACTTATGCATCGTCAATATGAATATAAACCAAGCTACAAATTAAGCTACAGCCGTTTTGGAACCTTATCCTACTGAGAAAAATCCGGAATCCATAACAAAATGCCTTTTGGACTTTCGCGTTACAAAAAATGATAAAAGGTTATCTCAAGCTCTTTTCGAAGATATACAACTTCCTTTAAGGCTTAAAGTAGGCTTAAAATTAACGATGCCTTATAATAACGTTTCTTATTAATCCTATCTCACTAATTACAAACGTGTAAGTTTGGATGGATGAATGAATATAGAATAGAATAGAAATGATCTTTATTCATGTTAGTTTTACAAAAGCACTTAGGAATCTATATTTTTAACACAGTCACGGTAAATACAGAATTGATTTGGATCACTTAGCTTAATAGATTAGATACTCCAATAACTTATAGGTTATTAAGAATTTAAGGCTTTCGCGGTCCATGATAAACATTTAAAGTAAGTTAAGTTAACATCGGGCAGTAAGTAGTTTGCTTTAACTACTAAAAATGTTATCGCGTTTTGACCCGTTAAGTTATTTTTGATACTGGACATATAGGCTAGTATTTATTTAGTTGTGACTCCGGAAAACTACCAGTTAATCCTTAAGCAGACAATAGAAAAATAGTTACCACCCCAAATTTAATCTTATGACGCTACCGGAGAAAACTAATCACCAATTTTGATACTCCAGGCCTGATTATGGGTTAAATAGGCTTTATGTATCTTGAGTTTAGTCAACTCTCAATCTTAGAGCAGACATTAATTCCTATCAGCGCGTACAGTTCTCGGAACCAGACTAATATTAGGCTTTAAGAGATTGCATCGCAAATTTCGCATAAACCGTCTTCGTAAACAAACAGCCGGCTGTTTACATTACCATTGCGTAATCGCATCGTACACGATCTGGTGCCTAATATTTCAGCAATTCATGATTTGAAGCAAAACATTATGTATTCAATATGTTGGGTTTTTGATATCCTGATTTTTTTTTTAATTCAATTATGAAATTCAGCGTTCCATGGGGATAAAAAACAGATTACTTCATAAAATAAAAAAAATACACTTATTAGTACAAAAATCGCATGTTCCTAAAAATTACAATCATTGGTTAAGTTACAGCGGTAGTTGCATAAGTATTACGAACGATAACTGGGTAATAAAACAATGATACAGTGAAGTCCCACATTTAGATTTTCAAAATACCTAGGTAGGTACTATAAAACATTTGTTGCTTGAACAAAAATATTTAAAAATGAATGAACATATACAGAGCATTGAAGCCCAAATATAAATGTTTATTCATCTGTCATATTGCACACTAAATTTCACAAAATCTGTATGTTTGAATGCGCTTATCTCAGAAAATACTGATGCGAATTAAAAAAAATCTTTCCAATATTTCAGTCCATTTATTGAGGAAGGTTTAAAGCTATTTCACAACATGCTACAACAAATAGGAGCAAAGAACCGGTGGAAAATGTTCCGATAGTGATAAATAGTACCCGGCAAATTAGATCGGCCATTCTTTTCTTTCTACTGTTTCCACCGAATCCTGCATTATTTTTGGTCGGCTAAATCTGATATACAATCGGTAGTTACACCTTCTATGTATTAGATAATAAACTGTCAGGAATGCAGCATGCTTGTTCAAGCACCGCGCCGTTACAATTTTTATGACTCGTTAAACACTTTCACGTCCACTTCAAAATAGGTCAATAAACCCAGTTAGCGTTTTGAATGAAAATACTTATTTTTTTCTGCTACTAATGTAGCACCCTCCAGGAGCTCTAGAAACCTTACTCACACGCAGGAACACAACAACACAGAAGTGATTGTTATTTGGCTGCGGTCTTCTGTAAGGTAAATAAATCGCTATGCTCTACCCCTCTAGTATATGTTTTTCTGCTCTAATTCTTGCAGCCAACCTTAGGCATGTCACAGTATCTATATGTACTAATATTATAAAGCTATACAATTTGTTTGTCTGTTTGAATGCGTTAATCTCAGGAACTATTTTTTGTGTTGAATAGTCCATTGATCTAGGAAGGCTATATAACATCAACCTGTGACCAATAGGAAATAATAAGTAGAAAGTAAACGGGAATAAACGGGAATACTGTGCGAATCTGCTGTGAGCCGCTACTATAAATAATTTGGGTTAAAAAAGAATCTGCAAAATTTAAAACTCGTAAAGTAATTGTTAACTTGAAATCATTTTACGACTTGTACGGTGCTTGATATAAATAGTAGGTGTTTAAATTGATGTTCCAATAATTGTCTTATTTTGTTAATTGCTGAATTTCGTTATTAATGCGTAGTATCTAAAAGAGTACAAACGATATTGAATATTATTTTTTATTTCGGTAAAGATTGCCGCGGAATGAGCAACGAAAGTTATCCAATCAACATTAGTAAGACGAAACGTTTTTTTTGTGTGCATTCTCACGAACTAATGCGGACATTTGTATTTCTTCGCCTTACGTACATATCGGTAAAAATTGGTCTTAAATTTTTGAGCGGCAAGTAAACATGACAGCTGTCACTCAAATATGACAGTTCCCGCTGAAAGGAGGTGGCTCACCTCTTTGTAAAATGCAATGCCAAATATTTACTTTTGACGATAAAAATGGCATTAATACATTCATAGTTTGAAACCATTATTTGATGTGTACCTAAGAGTATTCATAGTTACAATACTTTCTAAATGGTATAATATGTTGAGATATGATTAAATCTTATTGTGGACTAGCGACCCGCGGTGGCTTAACACGACTATCCCCGTTTTTTCTAGATTTTGAACTGACAAAATAAAGATTTATCTACATTTCGGTGATTCACTTTTATTTATACTGCCAATTATAGTTTTTGAATTTGGTATCTATTGATTTGTACCCTACTAATGCCCAATAGTCAGTGTTCTTTAATTAATCTATAATGTGGACCATATTTAACCCCGGCTGATTTTTATTCATGTCAAGTGGTGGATCGTCCGGCTTGTCTCCAAGTAGATTACAAGGATAACCCAACAGTCCGGCCTGCCGGGATTATTTTACTGAACGTTACTCGGTAATCTTGTATTAGGGCGCTGGCAGCTGACAATCGCTTGCGGGGCTTCGCCGCCATTGTGGAAAACTGTTAAATAACTTTTTTTTTAAGTTTAATGGTAACCAAACTTTTTAGTTAACACTAAGACTAAATTTGAAAATTTTGGAATTTGATATTTTTTTCCTATTAACGAGATTTGTTACTAAAAATTTGACAAATATTTTTTATCTATTAGTGACGTAACGAGCCCCAACCCCGCAACTTAGCATCTTTTTATCTAAGTATACCTTGATTTATTTCGCCAATGAAAAATACGTGTAGGTCTAATATTTTTTAAAACTAATTACTGAACAAAAATAATCTGGTATTTTGACCAAGTCCGCGTCCCTATTATAACAATATCATTTGGTAATCCAACATCAATTAGTCATACAATTTTCTCAATAGTCTCAAGATTTAATACAATACTGGATGTTCTTTGAGAAAAATCCATCGCCAATAACACACGTGCTCAATATTTGCACATCTATCCCCCCTCCTCCTCTCCCCTCCTTGTAAGACGTGAGCGATGCAAAAAGAAAGTACTTGTGCATGCGGCCACAATTATCCGATGCGCTAGCGAGCCATCTGTGACCAATCGATGTCCTGACTCCATTGTCAAACGACAAACGGGAAATGAGTGAAAAAAATCTACTCAAAAACTACTTGTAGTTCAAAAAGTTAAAAATAATTGACCTTTCTCAATCACCAGCAGGCATATTCATTTGTTACAAAAATGTGATAAATGAAGAATCGCTTGACCGATTTTTTACAAACTTTTCATGAACCATTAACGAAATAGTCCGAACAAAGTCAACATATTTGGTTTGGATAGGTGAGCCCGCTCTTGAATTAAAATTTACAAGAAAAAGTGGCATTCATTTTCATAAATATTGATTGATTAGAAACCAAATACTCAGTTAAACGTTATTTGTGTTTCAACATTACAAATTTGCAAGCTTAGTTAGTATTATAGTTAGTCGTTTAAACTAAGTATATTACATTAAAATTAAGCATTAGTCAAGTAAAATCGCCCTTTTTTACTCATTTACATTCATCATTTAGAGAATATCTTAAAATACTCTAAATAGAGGCTTTTGTGGTATCTGGTATATTTTTCAAAAATGTAAATTAATATAATTGTACATTAATGTTGACTAATAGTAATGCATTTAAAACGTTAAAGGCGTACGTTAATATATTAAAACAAACAGCTTCAGTTTACAAACATTATACAAATGGGAATTTATCTAAAAAGGTTCACAAATATAATTATTTAAGACCCGTTCAACCCAATATATCAGCGAAAACGAAGATTTATTTTCCAATACTCGCTGTTGAAGTAAATTATGGTTTTCCACCGCAACGCTTCAAAGATGTTATCGTCACACTGAGACCTATCACGAAGCGTTTAGGCCTGTAAGCATGTGAGAGGGTCAAGGTCATCTCTCCAAGGTCAGTAGTCCAAGGTCATTGCTGATCTTGACCTTTATCGAATTTGGAGGGATGCAAACTGTGGCTGTATCTCACCCATACCGCAGCTGATGTATAACGTGGTAGAGACAAACTAATAAAAATAAAAAAAAGATTTATAAGACGAACCTTATTTAAAATTTGTTGGATTTATATTTGGGAAATCAAGCATTTGTTTTGAGGAAGTTTCATTTACTTCCAGTGGTGCTCAACCACTAAATCTTAATATGAAAAATATAAAAACCCTACAGTTCAATATTAGCGCTCATGCTTAAGAGATAACAGCGATTATAGTCCAAATATTATGTCTGACATGACGTTGAATGTACTTTTAAAATACTTGGGATGGCGGCCATTTTGAATTCTAAATTTGTAAGGTTCATTCATACGCAAGCCATTTTATTTGAAACCTTTATTTGAAAATATTTAATTCGACTATTTTGAGGCGGAGGTCCTCTTAACCGATTGTCATCGAACAAAGCTAAGAACAAATTCTTTGTATTGGATAGAAATTCAATATAAATTTATCATGAATGAATGAAAGACAGGCGCGGCTATATCTTATTTGTTAAAACTCTAAATAATAGCGGTAAAATTAAGTGCCACATTGATTAGTCGGATCGGATACAGATAATGGAAACGTGTACGAGATTGCAATTTACCACTAATTTGTACAAGTTTATTATGCTTACTGTACAATTAAATTTGATTGTTGGTTGTAAATGAAACAACATGTAATAAATTATTAATAGCGATTAATTCATGTGAATTGTTTTATTGCCGTTTTTCAAACTTACTTGCTTAATGAGAAAATCATATTATTTTATTTTGCAATTTTTATATTTTAATTTAGAAAATTTTATTGTGGCTAAGGTAGGCGGCCAAAGCGCGAAAGGTCTCGGGTTCGATTCCCGGTCGGATCAATTTGGAAAACCTTCCTCTCCCCATTCTTCGGGGCACTCCACTTTGCCTGCGTAACAGCCTAAGCATGCTCGGCATGGATATGTGCTGCAATTTTAATTAATGGATATCTGCTGCAATTTTAATCAAGGTCAGTACATCGAGAGTCTCATCTCATTAGCATCCAAAAAACTGGGGATTCTGAACAGAGTGCGTCGGTTTTTCACGCCAGACCAGCTTTGTCTTTTATATAAGACTCAAGTCCGGTCTTGCCTGGAATATTGCTCGCATCTCTGGGACGGTTCCTCCAAATACCTCATGGATGCCCTTGATAGGTTGCAGCGACGGGCTGTGCGCATAATTAACGATGAAGAGATTACTGGGAACCTTGAACCTCTTCAACTACGTAGAGACATTGGTTCATTAAGTGTCTTTTATCGGCTTTATCATGGGGAGTGTTCCGAGGAACTATTTTCCCTTATCCCACCCTCTCCTTTCCTACACAGAACTACAAGAGCCGGCCAACGATGTCATCGCTTCACCGTGGAAAATATTCCATCACGAACCAAAAAGTTTGGTAACTCTTATCTTTGCCGGACCATAAAGAAGTGGAACTCGTTGCCGGCTCATGTGTTTCCTCCTTCCTTTGACATGGATTCCTTCAAAAGGAGCGTGAAGAAACATCTTGCGGGCCAGTATGGCGATGCTAACGAATAGGATATTTTGATATCAAATCCGTTGTCATCGCGATGTGGGTTCCTCTCTTGCTTACCATCAGGCTGGGAGGAGCCAATATACTGCGCTACTATAAAAAAAAAACGAACTTTTCTAAATTGACTTAAGTCTGGGTGTGCTGGGATGACGCCTCCAGTTAGTATCTGTCGTCTGGTGCTCATAGTACAAGGGAAAACCTTAGTTTAAGACGAGGTGAATGGTGTGATTGTCTGGCGCATTAATTTATTATTTATTTATAGAAAGTATAAAATCGTGTAACTCTGTTTATTATTTCAATAATAAAATTAACATTTAAAATCTAAACATATGTGACATTTTGTTTCCTAAATTTCAGGCATCACTACATAATATAAATCAAAGTCGCTTCCGCTGTCTGTTTATCCTTTTGTATGCTTTATGCCCCGTTCCAATATTATACAATTTGTAATGTTTAAAAAATTACTATCCGTTTTTCTACGAGTCGTTAATTCTAATTTCAAATTTACTTTCTATACGAGCTGTCATCCGTCGGTCGTTTTTAGCCTACGCCTCGTGTAATTTTTTACTATCCGTAACGAGAACGGATCGTTTTTCAAATATTGGAACCGGGCATGAATCTTTTGTATAATACAAACATATCATAGTACAGATAAGCCGGGAGATTCAATGGTATCTACATTGCAATTACACACACAGACGGGGCGAGTCGTTAGTATAAATATACTGTTTATTATGCCCCTTATTTTTTTTAAAGTAAGGATTATTTCACACGCTATGAAGTTTTTTAACTGACTTTAATGTTCTGGATTTCAATCAAATCTGTTCCTTAGATTTGCATGATTGAGCATTTTAAACAATCATGCAGTCATAAGTGGTTATATTGGTTTGTATTTCACGTGTTCTATTTCTCAAATTGACGTTAATAACATTATAAAATGCATTAAAAGCGCTAATGCATAAAAACTAACATTCTAAATAAATTAACTTCATAACTACGACCATCTTAATGGTCTACTTGAATAGCTTCATAACTGTGATTTATTTCCAAAAAGTCTTACGACATTATCTAGCCAATAGATCATAATTACTTTTTTATTTATTTAATTAAATGTTCATTGAATTCTATTGGGTTCCGTACTTATCTTATTTTTAACAAAAAAAACAGTGGCTCGATTTCATTAGGTGCTGAGAGGTGCATGGAGTTTTATTGGGTAGTTTTCGCCCTAATCAGAGCGGGAAAGTCCCTTATTTATAAAAATACCCTTCATTAACTTTATACGAGAACGTTTTTTTTTAACTTGACCTGTTTTGACGACTTTTTTTAAGTTTATATGAAACCTGAAAACTGTTTAGGAAAAACCAGTAATAGAACTTTAAATATAGAAATATTTAATCTCACCTCGCAGATTGCGATTCAAACCCACGACCTTTACGTATGGCGTGCTAGTCTTCCAACTACGCTAATCGTAAGTAGGCGACGAATTTTTTCTGTTTTACCTCCAAGCCTTCGGTAAGTGCCCTCTGCCGTCTGTGTTTAGAAATACAAACTGATAGAAAAGCACTTATGAATCGTCAGTACAAATATTCTACCGCCGTGTTCGGAATGTTGATCATGTCGAGAAGAACCGGCAAGAAACTAGATACTTATTCTTTTGAATATAACAATGTTTCCTTAAACTAGGCATTTAAAAAAAGTATACAAAGCTAGATTTCAAAGAATTAAGTTATTCTAGACCCATACATTTTTGTCATTTAAATAATCACCAATTTTGTAGTAGCCCATTTTTATTAAACAATTTTTAACATGGGACTTAAATCTATTCATAGGCAACTGGATAACATTTTCAGGCAACTTGTTAAATATTTAAAACGCTTAAACCCACAAAGGAATTACTTATCTCATGTAGTCTTAGATATGGAACAGCAAGTTTGTTTTTATTTCTAGTGTTAAAGTTGTGGCAGTCACATTTTTTAAAAAGTAAAGTAAGATAAAGTTAGCCCGTGACAAATTCTTTGCTGAAATACAGTACTACTATTTGCTTTTTGGTTGCGACTAGTTATTAAAATACCCTTAGTATTACTTACTATTTGGCGTTAGCTAAAGTGCAATGAAAAGCACGTTAGATTACACTTTTGACTTTGCACCGCCCTTATGTCCAGCATATAAGGTAGAATATCGAACAGCAAGTGTTTACCTTGACTGTTGACGGTACATGCAAACAAGGTGCACGGATTGCGTTTTCCTTTTACGAGTAGCGATCTCTAAACGTTATTAACTTCAAGCAGTTACGGTAATTGTTTATGCAATATTATGCGCCTGTATAACGTCCATTATTAACTGTGGTGGGCGCAATATGAAGCGCCATAAAACTCTATTATTTTTTTCATTGACGACCTCCGTGGTTGAATGGCGAGCGGGCTGGACTTTGGCGTTGCGCCATCTCTGAGGTCCTGGGTTCGGTCCCCGGTCGGGTTAATATGGGAAACGAACTTTTCTAAATTGTCTTGTATTTAAGTTTGACTTTGTAATGATTTGTGCAATTAAGTATGTATATCTATCTATGTATCTCACCTTTGGTAGAACAAGTTCTTAATTCTTGTAAAGCACATGTCTATCAAGAATATACGATATAGTTTATATCTTGCAGGAGAACAACTCTAGAGTAATGATAACAGAGCTAGACCACATTAAATACAAAAAATATCTTAAAATGTCACTCCTCTAAAATTGCAAAAACTGCAATTGTGCCCTTGTTTTACTAAATGTGCAGTATGTGACGAACAAACAAAAAAACCAATTGCGCATGAGTCAACGCGCATCGTGCCTGCGCGCGCGCACGGCGGAAGCGCTTCCTTGAGGGGGGCACGGGTTAGCTGACCCGCTATAAATACCCGAACAGTTATGTCACGATCAGGTCAAAGTCATAAGTGGGCTTAGCACGTTTGAAAATCGTAATCGAGCTGCAGTTGTGCTAATTTCGTTTGAGTTCCGGTTCGATTTCGGTAGTCAATGTGAAAAACTTATAAAAAGTAAAGCTTTTATTGTATTATTGTAAAAAAAAACTAAGTTTCTTGCCGGTCGATATCTTCTCGGTAGTCTATCACTACCGAGTTCCGAACGGGAAGTAGGACCATTTGATTAATATATTAATGTCTCTATAGAGACGATTAAAGATTTTGACTTGACTTGACTTAAAAACATCTCAGTGGATCACATCCTGTCGGACGTAGTTTACGGTATGTAGATCTCGGCTTCCGAGATAGCAAGCAAAAAGCCAATTAGCCGGCGCGCCGGTCCGGTGCGTCGGCGCTGTATTTAAATCTATGGGATCGAGCGGATAACAGATTTGCTTGTTACTTCAATCACTCATCAGACAAGGTTCGAGTGCCTTTTATTTTTATATTGCACTTCAAGATTGACCTCGTCCCAACTGATGTTAAGTGGTAATGAGGTCCTAGCTTAAGGGTGACAAGTACAGCATAATAAATCTGTTACTGGACTTGTCGCCCTTACCTTGAAGGCTTGACCCCTGCTACTAACGTAGCACCCCCCAGGAGCTCTGGAAACCTTACTCACATGTAGGAACACAACAATACAAAAGTGATTGTTATTTGGCTACGGTCTTCTGTAAGGTGGAGGTATTTCACCAGTTGGGCTGCTCCAGTTCGAGCGATAAATCGCTATGCCCTACTCTCTTGAAGTTAGGACGTTAGTTCGTTAGGACGTCCTTCGGTTGTTGTTCAAACAATATGGCGACATACTAGGTGACTATAATCATAATCAATTCATGTTGGCTACAGCCCTCGTCAAAATTAATATAAAACAAAATTGAAGCTACAGTCGGTCCGAAACGTAATCTTATCTCCACTTCGCGGGACCGCAGAGACGTACCAAAGTCCGGCTCGCTTGCCTCTTGGCTACCTATGGAGGTCGTCAAAAGGATCAAAAAGTCCTTTCTTTCTGATGTCAATTAGAACGGAAACAATTCAAATAATAAAATTATTAAAATCGTGCTGTAAAACAACTCAGAAGAAATCAGAAAATAAGGGACTGAGATCTTTGATGACAGCTTAATAATATATTTAATGTCTTTTTAGTCATCTGTGAGGTGCCGGATTCTATTTAAGGCGGAGCAAATTAAAAAACGGACTTTTTGCTACTGTCGTTGTTTCTGATATCCGTAACACAATTAATTGCTTTAGCTTCATACCACTGACTGAGAACAATGTATGTGATGTTGCCTAATATTTATTTATTTTAATATAACAATAATTGTTAGCCTTTGTCTATTTGTAAAACCCAGAATTGTATCTTAAACCAGGTTAGATTATTAAGCAAATGGCAGGTAATTAAATACTTAAGATGTTTATGGGACAGTAAATACCACTCCAATTACAAACACAGGTAGCAGTTAGTACAAAAGGTCAAGTAGGTAAGTACTTAAGTAGATTTAACAAATGTAGACTTTATTCTTACATGCTAACTAGTGTTGCCGATAGGTAGGTGACGTCATATCGATAGAATTGTTAGTGAAGAAAAATAAACTATTGATAGAAAGTATAGACTTATCGTTAACAAATCAATAGTATCGAATCCGTTGGAAATTGGAAAAGTATTGGTTGTTTAAAACAATTAATAATGCCGATAGTATTGTACGAAATTGTTTCATACTATTTTCAATGAATTTTAAATTATTTTTTTTGCAAATATTGAAAATTTCTATCTGTTCGCTTACTAAAGCCGAGAAGATAACGTGTTTGGTGAATGGTAGACTAATTAAATATTTATCGTAAAGTGTTTGAGTGTTCATTGTTCTAAGAAAAATATCATACATATATAACTAATATAATTCAAGAGATACAGCCTGTTGATAGACCGATAGTCGGACAGCGGAGTCTTTGGGATTAGATGATTTTATGCAAATGTTTTATGAAATTTATTTGCTGTTTTTAAGCAGACTTGTTGCGTTAAAGATCAAGCAAACTTTAATCTAAATAAGAATAAGGATTAAGTACTAGAAAGATAAAGACGCCGATAAATACTTGTTTGTTTATTTCTGTTGTTTTTCTATTTTATTGTTATTTATCTGAATGAGCAATTGATAAAGAAAATAATGATTCAATTTTACCTAAGCATGCGTTTAATCTCCCGAGTAAAGTAAAATAAATAAATTCTATACTGACTGGCCGTTTTCCGCGATTTATCCACGTTATTTCAGTATAAAAAAACTATGCTACATTTACAGTCACATCCATTTTGTAGTTTAAGTGTGAAAGAATAACAAATATTCATGCATTCTTACAAACTTAGTATCATTAATGTAGATTGTAAGGTAGGATGTAATCTATACTATTATTCTAAAACTGAAGAGTTTGTTTGAAGGCACTAATCTCAGGAATAACTTTTCAAATTAAAAAAATACTATATGTTGAATAGTCAATTTATCGAGGAAGGTTTTAGGCTTTAAACACCACATTACGACCAATATAAGCGAAGAATTCGTAGAAAATGTGCGAAAAACGGATATAGTTCGCGAAGCAGCTGCGGGCCGCTAATCAGTATGAATATAATTTTGAATTTTGAGTTCGATATATAGATCTTTAACATTATCCCGGCTCGCCACACGTAACCATTGAATCTACCTCGGAATCCAACCAATAACCCGTACATGGTTGTAATATTAATCCCGTTTGCGATCTAACTCGCAGCGACTGATCCAATTAGGTACGCGAGGGGTTTCCTGAATTTCGGCCGATGCCGGGCTTAATTGTAAATTTAGATCATGATGTAAAGGCCCTTTGCCTGCGTCATTGTGGCTTTTTCTATTTTAGCATGGTTTTGTTACAAAAGAAGGTCATGTATGTCTGGTGACCTCTGTGGCCAAGAGGCGAGTGGCCTGGATTCGCCGTTGAAGAGTCATAATGTTCCGGCTTCAATTTACAGTCGGGTCGATAAGGAAAAACGATCGTGATATTGTTTCGGGTCTTGTATTGTGGTACCGTCGGTGTTTTTGATTTCTGTAACACAAGTTCTTTAGCGTCCACAGAATCAGAGCAATGTGTACCTACGTATGTCATATTTTAAGAACTATGTCTTTTTTTAAATACTAGGTGCTGCTCTCGACGTTGTCTGCATTAATGTATCTCGCAATTATAAGAATTGTAGGATATGTGAATATACGTGATAAGACTTAAAATTGTAATTCGTGCATAATGACATTGAAATTAGAATTATACAAGAAATACGACAGAACTATATGCAGGAACAAAATTATACATAAAAATATAAAAAAGAGAATATTTATATACAAAATATTAACAAAAGATAGTCTGCTCCAGCGTTTAGGGTGCCCAGAATGCTGGTTACATTGCCTCTTTGAATGGCCAGACTTATTCGTTGGCCGAGGTATTTGCTAGCATTCAGGCCACCAGAAATCTCTACGAGGCGAGCAGACAATCTACTATATAAAAATAAGTCGGATTTTCCTTCCTGACGCTATAACTCCAGAACGCACGAACCGATTTCCACGGTTTTGCATTCATTGGAAAGGTCTCGGGCTCCGTGAGGTTTATAGTTAAGAAAATTCAAGAAAAATTCAACAGAAAAGCGGGAAAATCCTCTAAGGCGAAACGAAGTTCGCCGGGACCGCTAGTTCTTTATACAAAATTCGGGCTTCTGGATCCCACGGTCCCAAATAATGACGATATTCTTAGCAGAATTGAAGTTTCCTAAATAACTCTAAGAATTCATTGGTATGGCTCTAGCATTAAATTCACCGGTTGGACTTTTTTTGCATTTAGAGTCTTAAATGAATCAAAAACGTAGGTACTGTTTTTTTGCGAAAATTCTGATGATTCGATATACCGATCTGCATTTTTATCAATTTTATTGTAATGTTGAAATTTCGTGAAGTATTCCACCCGCATGGATATGTTTTGTCAAGATATCAAAATGAAAAACGACTTCTCCAAATTCAAACTTTAAAATAGTTGCTTTAAAACCTTCCTCTTCCTCTTAAAATAGCTTATTGCAAATGACGCGAATGATTCAGTGCAGAATATAATTGCATTTAGTTGAATTTAACCTACAGAACATTGTCTTTCCACAAGCGTATATTCGGGATGTTCATTCATTATGAAGCTGTAGCTGATTTGACGGGCTTATTGGAGCGATTTCCATCTGAACTGTCTTACATGGGATATCATTATCAGGACCAACAGCTTACGTACCTTGCAAACCATGGATTTCTTTTGAACCTGTTAAAGGATTCAACGACCTTCTGGATTCAGAGATCAATAATCTCTATCAGCCACTACAGTACAGAAGTAGTGATTAAATCTGAACCGGAGGTAGTATAATTTGATTTCTATAGAGAAGATTCGTAAATGATACTGATGTAATCTACTCTTACCTCCTATTATATTAATGAAGATTTGTTAACTGAGCTAAAAGGAGGGCTTGCTGGATAGTTCAGCAATTGATTGGCCCTCGAAGAAAAACCATTAAATATAACCAGGACATGTAGTTCCAACCAAATAAGTGGCTTATTGTTTTAGAACAGATTGCCATAGAGCAGAGAAGAAAGGAAAAATATATATATATATTAAATGAAGAGTTTGAGTATTTGTTTGAATGCGCTAACCTCAGGAACTACTGCTTCGAAAATAAGAAAATCTTTTTGTGTTGGTTAGTTCATTTATCGAGTAAGGTTTTAGTTATATAAAATTACGCTACGATCAAAAGAAGCCTAGACTCAGTGAAAAATGTGAAAAAAAAGCGTAGTTAGTGCGCGTGCGAAGCAGCGGGTCGTTAATCCCTACTATATAATATTATAAATGCGAAAGTAACTCTGTCTGTCTGTCTGTCTGTTACGCTATCCCGCTTAAACCTCTCCACCAATTTTGATGAAATTTGGCATAGGTATACGTTGAACCTCAAGAACGGACATAGACTACTTTTTGTTAGAAAGTAAGGGGGGTAATGCCACCTTTGAAAGTTTATATGGGAAAATGTTTATTTTTTAAGTTACTCTATTAAAATATAGACTACTTTTTGTTTCGAATATTAGGGGAGATAGGGGTAAAACCAACCATGAAAGGATGTAGTCCAAGCGAACGAAGTTGCGGGCACAGCTAGTTATGAATAAAAAGATTATTCACTACAGAATATTCCATCAAAATTTTAAGCAACTCTTAAAACATTTTTCGGTCCAAAACCGTCACGAGAAACAATGTTGTTTGTAAGTCTTGAGTTCGCATAGACATTCAAATGAGTCAGTTTATTAGTCTGCCGTCATCTGCACATGCAATTCGTATGTGAGAACACTCACGTACGTACATGCAACTTCGCACCTCCTTGCAGAAGAGCTGTGAAATGAGCTAAGTGATATTTCGAGGCTTGATGTTGGAATGAATCAGGGACAGTAGGAAGCCTGCGTAGAATCAACAAGGATCCCGACTCTCCCACAACTGCGGAGCGTTGGCCACCGAGGGGGTTTGAGACAATGCGAGCCCACCACACCACTCTCTGTTCCCTGTTCCCCGCGAGAGTGACGGTGCGGTAGGCATTTCTCCCAAAGATATGCATGATTAGTGATATTGAGGGCATGATATTCGCGCGTGCTGCTCTTCTAACTCAGCTAAACATAAGTTATTGTAGGTCCGAATACCACCAAGGTGAAATTAATTCTATGTCTTTAAAATATTTAAAGTTAGCCACTTCGTAAGCCACTTTAAAAAATGATTAAATATATGTAATTCCAATATTTAGTTGAACATTATGTATTGTTCGATCTATTTTTATTCAAAAATCTGGACTCAGGATCATAAAGAAACAATAAGTGAAATGCTAATTTAATTAATTTAATATAACAGCCCACACAACGTAGGCTGATTTGGCTTCAATAACATTTAAATTTATAACTTATCAAATTGTTTTATATTTCTAGCTGTAATCGCGATTGCATAGCTTTGTATTAATTATTTATATAATTAATGGAAATGTTTTTTTGACGTAGCGTAACGTAAGGAGCCTAAGCTATTCCTCACCACATCAGCTAGCTTTCAGAAAAGTCCCATCAAAGTTGGTACAGCCGTTTCAAAGATTAGTTGGAACAAACAGACAGACAGAACAAAATTGTAACTTGTACCCATTCATGTTAATTTTGTAAAAACCCTTTATTTTATAAACAGTCAGACAGACAAATCGGAATTATGTGAATTTGTAAAGATATAAATAAGATTCTTAAGTTGTTCATAATGCTCTTAAGAATTTATCTTACCTTAGTCATAAGTACCAAGACCATAAATCAATTAGCTTAAATCCGTCCTTAATCGGAATATTAATTTATCCAAATAGCAATTCCACAAGTCGGGTAGCCGGAATTTGTTCCGGCAACTTGGACGGAAACCAATCCGAGTCCAGATAAAGTGGGCTGAGGTTATTAATTTCCTTTTTGCTCAAACAAACTGTAATAATAACCGTAAAAGATAATAGCTGGGTAAAACGGTTTAGGCATTCGATCCACTGAGTTGCGATACGAAAATGCATTGAAAAGGCCGCAAAATGTTACGAAAAGGGTTTAAATGACTTACCCATACATCGATTTATGGTTTTATTAAGTCATGTTTAATGCAAAAAGGATACTACAAACTTGATGATTAGTTAATCGATAATATATACGGACATTGTCTGCTCGCTCGCACATCATATTTTGATAAATGAATTCATTATGATTTTTTGTATAATTTGAAAAATACAATAAAACATTTAAGTTGGTAATAATTTGTTTTCTTTTCAGTTTCTATTCAGTTCTATTTCTATTCAGTTGTCGAAACACTCGGAATTAAAAATAAGTTACTTGTCACGCGTCCTCTCTCTTTTACTTTTAGTAATCAGTATAAGAAACTAAATACTTTAAATAAAGAAACCTTTATGCATGTCTGTATAAAACATAACAAAAATGTAAAAAAAAACCTATTATCTCTACATTCTCCTTTGCGTTTTTTTGATAACATATTTTTATTTTTAATCACCTAAGTCCTAATCAAGTCATCAAATTCAACTCTATAATTATAACACGCAAAAGTTTGTAAGCATATAATATTTAATTTGTTACGCTTCCATACAAAAAATACTGAATAGATTTAGAGTTAAGACAGTAGTAACACTAAATTCATAGAAAACACACTTTTTATACCAAACGCGAACAAAGTTACGGGCTACTAAAACAACAATAAACAAAAACCTTATGTTTCTACCTAAGTAAGCAAACAAATATTTGTATTTGAATTGCAAAACGCATTAAACCAAAAGCTCCATCCATTTACTTTATGATACAAACCACGCCAGTCGCAACTAACGATATGCAATCCCACAGCAATATAAATCAAAACTATAGTAAATGTCTCACCATCGCACAGGTTTTGTAGCTTGCAGTGTGTCTCCCGCTTTACATAAATGTACCGTCGTGGCAATAAATTTTACAGGAATTAAGGGGTGCGGGAATAAACGAAGGTCTTATTACAGGGAGGCTTATAATTTCCACCTGAATATTCTAGGGCTTATTTTGACAGTTTGAGCTAACGGCTGTGACAGATTGTATGGAGATGTAGACCGGATATCTAGGCAGAGAAATTTCAAAGGTCGTAAGAGGTAGGTATAATTTACAATGTCTTTTAAAAAATCTAGAAAAAAATAAAAGGCACACTTACAAAATAAAGTCTCAACGGTCCAGTGGTAAAAAACATGTTCGAATGTAGTTCGAATCCCAGTTCGAGCAAAGCTTGTTTCCGATTTCTCGTAACTCAAGTTGAAGATTGACAACAGTATCCATTGTAAACATGACTTCAGCGATGTATGGCTAATATTTTAGTTAGAAATTCTCAAGTGAAAAGACCAGGAACTAGATAAATCATGATAATAACCCAACAACTCAACGGAAGATAAGATAAACACTGAAACGTTACCTAGAAGGCGTCCACGAATCGGCATCAGACGAAAGGGGCGCACTAAACGTCTGCAGCGATCGTCCTGAGTCGAACCCGGAACTCAACGCTGGCAAGCCGCCAACCACTGAGCGGATTTATTGCTGAGCCATGTTTGGGCGTGCCTTTAACACTTCTGTTTAGTTTTTCGGATGATAGGGATGTTGACTCGCAATTGTAATTGACAACCAACAAAAGCAGGTGGTTAAATCCATACTAATGTTATAAATGCGAAAGTAAGTCTGTCTGTCTGTTTGTCGCCGCCTCAACCCATAAATTTTCACTACGTTCAATCTCTAGAACGGACAAAGGCTACTTTTTGTTTTGAAAATAAGGGGCAATACCGCTCATGAAAGTGTATATGGGAAAAAGTTTAAATTTAAATTAGAGATATAAAATGTAACATAAATATAGCTCGAAACTTGAATTAAAATATGGAAATAGGAGTAAAACTGACCATAAAAGTATGTAGTCCACGCGAACTAAGTCGCGGGCTCCGCTTGTATTTAATAATTCAGAAAATGCAATTCTATGAAGAAGAGTAAAAACGAGGGAGCTTGCAGGCTTGCACAGTAAAAGACTTGGAGAAGAAGTCACTATGATAATCAAGGAATGTTTAGCTTAGGTTGTCTGAGGAGCGAAGAGACCGGTAGATATTGAGATTGAGAAAGGTACTGAAATTATTATAGGATACTATCCATCCAGGAAAAACGCGGATAAAGTTGCATGCAACAGCTATTACACCTTAATACCTTACAGAAGACCGCAGCCAAATGACAATCACTTCGGTGTTGTTGTGTTCCTGCGTGTGAGGTCAAGCCTACAAGGTAAAGGCGATAAGTTCAGTAACAGAAGAAGAAGAAAGAAAGAAAAAACATTTATTGGCTCACACAAACTTTTTACATACAGTAGGTTCAAAATTATTTAAATGATAATGTGCCAATAAGGTCTCAGCCTCAGCATGAGCTGCTGCAGCACAGTGCCACATCAGCGCTGGTTTTCAGGCGAGACCTTGTGGTCAGTGGCGTATATAAAAGTTACGTTAAGTTGGTTTTATTACATGACCATACAAAGAAAAACAGCAAATATAAGTAAAATATATATAAAAACAATACAAACAGTAAACATAATTTCATAAAGTTTTATAAACAGGACACGAAATTTGAAAATTTAGAAATGTACAATAATTTACATGAAAAGGATACACAGCATCAGTCGAGTGAGAAAAAGAAGAAGAAGCTAGGTGGTAGCAGCTTTATTATGCTGTACTAGTCACCCTTAAGCTAGGACCTCATTACCACATAACATCAGGTAGGATGAGGGTCTTGAAGTGCAATATATAAAAAATATCGTACTTAAATCTTAGGGCTCCTCGTTAGGTATCATCTTAGAATAAAAATAGAAACGTTTAGGCTTTTTACGCAAACTACCAGCGGTGTGCACAAAAAGTGTCACGCTCAAATCGACTGCGCCGGAGTGTATCACTTTGCTTGAAGGCCATCTGACACATTAGCTGGAACTTAGTTTCAGTCTGTATCAAGACAGTCGTTTTTAACGTTTCTCGGAAAGTGACTATAATTTTAGTCCGCTATTAAGATATATAGATACGCTCTATTGCACAGAAATTTAGAAATTCTATATATTTTATGTGATCACGGATAAATTAATCGCATTTATTTAACTAACCTAAAGTATCAATTTTAAATAAATCTTCCCTTATCTTTGGCGTGCCCAGAATCCAGAACTTGTAGTTTTATTTTCATAAGAAACTTCATGTAACCCCTAACTAGCTGTTGTCCGCTACTTTGCTCGCGTTTATTCGGGATAAAAAGTATCCCATATGTTAATTTAGTATGTCATCTTTCTTCCTACAAAATTTCAAAATTTGTTTTGTAGTTAGTGCGTGAAAAAGCAACAAACATCCAAATAGTTAGTACAAACTTTCACATTTATAATGTTAGTAAAATGGAGTAAATAATGATGTGTAATCCAAATATGAGTTCAAAAATTGCCGCTAGACTAAGTCCCAAGTTGAAGTAGTCTTCATTCCTAATGCTGAATTTTATGGTAGCATCTTAAAATTCACCAGCCATGTGCAATAATATTTGCAGTGCGGCAGCAAGCGGCCTTCGGAGATAGCAAACAAGTGCTATGAGATCATACTCCAGTGGAACGGTGTCACAGTTTTGTGAAGATTAAATTTGATCAAAACTGAGCACGTATGGTAGAGATTCACGTTTTGTCTTAGGCGTTACTGGTTCATATAAACAAGAATGATTTTTTTTTGCTTTTCAGGGTACATAAAGAAAGTCATGTAAGTTGGTCTTTTTTACAAGATCTTCACTACACTTCCACTTTCTTCTTCAAAAAAAAATCATGGAAGACGGCTACAGCAGTCGATTTTTTTTCTACTCCATTTTTATTTAATGCTATTAGAACTTTTTCTAGTCTAATTTTGGAGTCAGTAACACGTTGGTGTGACTGACTATCTATCTTGATTGACTGATTGACTATATTTATTGGTAGCAGACCATTTGACAGCTGTCAAAAGTGTCATGTCCTTTGTGCAATTTGACAACCGTTCAAATAGTATTTTATGTACCGCCTTTTTCTTTAAGGCTAATAACAGACATAATTTAAGTAAAAAAAATAATAGCCCATATTATTTAATTTTACTACCAATGTCCAATTTTTTAACTGTCAGACAAGAAATAGCCTTAATGTAAATTAACAATACGACTTTTTTGAATTGTTCATGAAACTCCTGAACAAAAGTGCTTAATGATGCTCTTAATTCAAACGGCTTATATATTTTTTTGTTAATTATTTTCTGTCGATAGAAAAAAGGAATTCTTATAAGCTAAATACGTGACAAGTCATTCGTAACCCGTAGATTGTCAATAATCTCGTCGACATTGCTCATCGGATGATTACACAAGATGATGATCACTCGAAAGGGTATTGTCCTCTAGTTCAGTAACAGGTGCTTTGAGCTATTATAGCTGGTTTTTATAAACAGAAATGCGGTTACTAGTCTTTGAAACGATGCACTTTTTAAGCTCTTAGTTTGTTTCTGTACTGCTTCCATGGTTCGGTTAGAGAAACCAGCTCTGCAATTTTATCAATAGTCTTTTACGTTATTATTTGAAATTTCGGATGAGTTTCGGACAATTTCATTGCTTTTTGTACTTTATTATATTGATATCTAGATAATTATTATGTTTATCAAAAGTCTTTGATACCATCAGGTTTTCGGTGTGTGATTTGAAATTCTATTCCGCGTGAGAAATTAACATATAACGTTGTTTTTCACTACAAAGATTAAAACAAAGTCGCGTACCGCTGTTTGTCCTTAAATATTTTTAAACTAGGTACCTACGTAAATGGATTATGGTGTGTTTTTTAGTGCTTCAAGGTTTATAAGTATGGTCATAATTTCTACATTGCACCCATTTGAAGCAAGGATGGGGTGCTAGTTGTCTGATGAAATATTACTACGATAGATAGATAAATAGATAGATATACTTTATTGCACAAAATCTTTACAGAAATAGGTTTTACCGAATGATTATAGTACAATTTAGGCGGTCTTATCCCTAGAAAGCGATCTCTTCTAGACAACCTTAAGGTAGAGGAAATAGTAGATTGCGAGAAATGAAAATACGATCTGTTTTTTGAAAAAAAAAATTAATTAATTCGTTCACTACGTGGTTTGATTCAGTAACAAATAAGACAATAAACTGTATTCGTACAAAAGAACTTTTAACTTCGTAATTCAGACTACAATAAGAAATTACAACCCAGCTTTCACTTTTGTTCTGCGAGAGACACGCCTTCGGTTTTTATTATAAATATTGGTCAACCATATGAAAGACCTTGGGAGAGATAAATGCTTGTATTATACGTGATTCATTGTGATGTGGTATAAGTTATAAGTGAATGGCGTATTATATTTTAATAATGTTCATATAAAAATATTCCATAATTTCTCTTGGAAAATTTAAGGGATTATAAATTGTTGGGAAGCACTTTAATTCGTTCGAGAAAAATTTAAATAAGATTCCTTAATAACACGAGAAAACTGCAGTAGAAAAATAGGCAGCAGTTCAATACATATTATGTAAGTAGGCATAACTTACATTATTTTACTTGTTTGTTACCTTTTTTTTTGTTGAAACTTAACAGGGGCTGGAAATTGTTGATACACACATTTCATTGAATATTTGAATTGCCATATTGTTACTATCTATTGATATGGAGCAAAAAAGACAAAAAATCGCGTTTGTTGTATGGCCCCCCTTCTGAACTATTTATTGTAAATAATTTTATTTATAAAAAAACATAAAACTTAATATTCCCTGAACAGTTACAGCGTTTACCTGTCGGCCTATTGAGCAAGAAACGGTAAAAAACACGTTTCTGAGCCCCCCTTAAATATTTATTTTATTTTATTTTAAGATTTTTTTAAGCGGTAATACAATATAACATCTGTGAATATTTTGAATAGTTTAGCTATCACTGTTCTTGAGATAAACCTTTGTGACAGAAAGACGCACAGACGGACTGCTAAGTCTCACTAAGAGGGTCCTGTTTTTACCCTTTGGGTACGCAATCCTAAAAATGAAGAAAAATACCTATTGGAAAATATTGTTGTATCATACGAAAATAAATTTTATACATGTCATAAACTTAGATTCGTGGTTCAGCTGTATTTTTATCGCTAGATACGATTGCATCAATATTTACCGCTGCCGATCGTGGCTCGAGCCACTCCGCAGTGACGCAAGCGCTGATTTTTGCACGTTTACGAGTCAGACAAATTGCTAGACGCTCGGTGGAATTGTTGCGGCTACATTACCACAGTAAAAATTAAATCGTAGTTCGGAAGGTAACAGCCGTACTCTTAGGCTGACTCCACATCGGGCGTGTGTCTTCAAGCGTTTGTTATAGACCTGGCATAAAAAGAACAAGAGAAAATAAATTATTCGTCATAAAATAAAAACGTGATTCCTTGGACCTTGGGATATCTGCAACATGTATTGTCATAGACACCAGGCGTACGTTGAGATAACTATTAAAGCACTCTAGTAAAACGCGTCGCGCACGCAGCGTTCAGGTCGGTCGCCCGCGCGAAAACCGCGCACGCTCAATGTATGGTGAGCCGTATCAATCGAATCTTAAAATTTGACCTAGAATTACTAAAATTATGTCAGACTTGAGGCAAGTTCGACCACGCATCACTTAGAGATTTCTGGTCTATACCCTTTCTTTGTTGACTTTCATGATCAAGTATTAATACCAAAATCCATATGCCTTAAAATGCATTTTCAAGGCATATTGTGTAAGGGCCTCTATTGTTCAAGACCACCACTGTAAGTTCTATGATTGCCTGATAATTAACAAAATTAATTTAAAATGATAATAATATATTTTAATATATCCATTCTTATTTGGAATGACAAAGCTTTAAAGTGTTGTTTATATTATTGAAACAAAGTGTAGGGTAGTGCGAACTTCCATACTGTATTAATATTTACTTTGCGATACAAAATAAGTGTGGAGTCTGTGGTAGCTAGAATACGGCGTGTGTCACGGCAGGCTGAAAATTTCCGTAAAATTGGAATGGAGTCATTGATTACCAGATGGATGCAGTCATTTAACTTGATTTAAAGGTTTCTAGATCGTTATTATTTTTCTTTGTTTAGTTAGTACGTAGACTATTAAATAAACTCCGATGGCTTCAAATGCTAACAATGGTCAGTTGAAATGTCGGCATCCGGATCACAAAAATTGTCTGCTAAACTAAACTATGCTTTGTAAGTCTTTTGCTTAACTTACGACTATGCTTACTATTAAACAGTGACTGAGCTTAGAGTCAGTTTCACCAACTAAACTTTGACGGTATCGAACGTTTTGTCAGTTGTCAAATTGAACAAAGTGTATGACAGGTAACAGTTTGACAGCTATCAAATTGTCCGTCACCGTTAAAGTTAAGTTAATGGAACTGGCTTTGTCACTGTCCAACCGTTTATAACCTAAATCATTGGATCGCTCAAAATTTTTTTTTGATAATAGTTTTCATCCTTAATTCATTTACGAAACCTAGAAGCCAGCGGTTGATTTTATAAATAGGTTAGTGAGTAGGTATGCTTTGAAACATTCGGGCCAGGAAACGTGACTAGCATAATAAGTCTGTCTACAATACTGTCACTTTCATTCAAACGTTTACTCGAAAATGACATCATGCCTACTAATATGCGTACTACGTCAAATTTCTCGGTAAAGATTTTCTTAATTTTTACTTTTTAAAAGAGATCGATACAATTTAGTCACTTTGTTATCTCAGACGCCCTAGCATGCACAATTTGTCGAATTTTCGCATGTCACGACAATACTGTTAATTGGGCACTCCTATTTCCAACCAATCAGCAGCTGACGCACTGAACTTTATTGATTTTGATATTTGGTAAGAATGCGACAAAATTAACTTGCATGGCGCATACTATGCTGCAATGTTTTGTAAACTTGCCGCATTTTGTAATTCAACCATACACAGTTTTAGATTATGTAAATTATTTAACAAAAACTAAATTCAAAAGCAGTACATAGTGTATTCTCGTCTCAAACTTTAGCCATAAAATCTGGTATGCTGTTACCAGCAAATCATATTCATAGAAGCTAGACAGTGTTTTGAGCGAAACCACTCAAGTTTATTGAACTGAAACTGATTTATATTGGTTTTTATATTGGATTCCTAAAGTTAATATTATTTGTGTTGAATAGGTCCTCAATTAACATGTAATTGGTTCTGAATTTCGCAGTAATTTTGTGTTCAAACATTAATTCTCTTTTACAAATTCCCTCCCATGTTTGACCATTCATATTAGAAGTTAATTCTCAACGGTTTTCAATTCAAACAGACAATTACTTGTCTGTTAATATGTGTTTTAACTTAACAGCGGTTAAAATAGATTAGAGAAATGTAGCAATTACATGTGGGAACTATGTTAGGTCATAAAAAAAAATCTTAGTATTTATCTACAAGTCTGAATTATATTTATGCCGGAGTTTAATAGAGACTTCGGGGAATGACGACCACTATAGAGTGGGACCCCTCTTTTGTTGAAGCCCAGGTACTGTAGCCTCGGTTGCCCTCCCCTAAATTAGAATAGAATAGAATAGAAAATGTATTCATTCATGTAAACTTTTACAAAAGCATTTATGAATTGTCAAATGAAGTAAACTACCGCCCTGTTCAGAATGTTGATTCTATCGAGAAGAACCGGCAAGACACTCGATAGCTACTCTTTTCAAATTAGGCTCTGACTGAATAAAGACTTTGAAGTCTTTGAACACGAAAAATCCTCAGCCACGCGAACCTTCATTAAGCAACAATAAAATTCCCAATAAAGTATTAATGAACGCCGATCCTGCGTGTCGTGACCTAAGAGTCACATATCCCTGTTTATGGCGGGAATGCCCCGGATGGGTAATCAGCTGTTTTATGGGGCCATCTCGACTTTGTGCTGCCATTACTGGGGCTATCACCGCATATGGATATGTAAACGTCATTCGGGTATGTGTTAATCTGTTTTGGAACTATTATTTTCATTTGGCAGATGTTTATAATTCCCTGAGCTAGACGATTTAAGGACATTTGAAAATTCGAAACTTAAGTTCGTTTCTTAGGAAAACTGACCTAAATTAGGGAAAACGAAGGCAAAACGGACCACTTTACAAATATTTAGTTTAAAATTGACAGCAATTAGTGTGTTTTTTGCTACGAAACGTATATGTATTTAAGGTGTTGCATTTAATTTGAGCACAGAAGGGAATTGAGATGACGCTTGAGAAGCGCAATGAGATATATAACGGCAGACTAATCTGGGGACAAAATGTTAAAGTCTGTCGTAAATTTTGTAAATATGTATTTTCGCCAAGGTGAGGTGACTATTGCTTCCGTACTTTACATATAGATGACGAGCTTGAACAGCTCGATCTAACGTTTCGTGTAATAGTTCCAATGAATCCAACTCTATCAAACGATGAATGTTCACCGATGACGCAACTAGCGAATCCTGAACCAAATGAAAACAGTCCGGAGATATCCTAGATAGCTGTCTACCTAGTATGGGGCAGCGTCTGGGGCGTCTCGATCGATTTGGCTGATTCTGCGTAAAGGGAATGGAGGAGGATTGTCGCGTTTCTCCAGAGCTTCGGACACTCTTCATTGTATTGAATGGACGGTGAGATTTGCGAGTAGGTGGGCATCATAGCAGAGTCCTTTAAGGAGGAAATAAATACTAAGCTTGTTATAAAAGCGATTGTCGTACCGCTGTTATCTTTTAGCAATCGTTTGAAAACCTTGCCCAGAATATCCGGTTTAGTGCACTCGTTCGGAAATCATGCTTTTATTATCACTTTAGTGATTAGTTTGAATTTTCAACTAGCTGTTGCCTGGTTTCGACCGCGTTACTTTGAGATTAAAATCTTAAGTAAGTTATCTCTTTCCAGATTTCATTCAAATCCGTTCAGTAGTATTAGCGTGATAAAATAACAAGCATCCGTACATACATCCAGACATACATACATTCTCAAAAACTTTCTCGTTTTTAATAAAGTTCCATTTATGTACAGTAATGCATGACTGTATGACTGTACTTTTAATCACTCAGGTGGAGCATGAGGAATTCGTTTTCCTCGTGCTCCTGGGTAGGTAAGGGGAAAGGCTTTGCACAGATACAATGAAGATACTATGTCTAGAAATTAATATTTGGCTTTCTGTTCTATAACCATACACGTAAACTTTTTTCTTGAATCACTTTACTTATTAAAATAAATTGCATTAGAATCCGTTACGTTTTAAAGATCAAAGTAGATAGAGGGAAGTGACTAACTTCTCTCTTATCTTACTTTCTAAGGCCCTCCTTAGTAAATAAGATTTGTGATTAATCACAACGGTAACTCAATAAAAGTCATGTCATCATATATATGTAACATTCAAATTATGAACCTAAATAAATAAATCAACCTCATTAAATATAATTTTAGACTTAAAAAGCTTGTTTTCGGTATCTTTACCGAGCTCATTTAATCGTTTGTTTAGAAATCGAATGTCATAGTTACATTTTTTTCTAATAAGATTATAAATTGTAAACTTTTTTGTTTCACAGGTATGTATCATACGAAACGCTTCTGAAATATTGCAGACATTGTAAGTACTAGACGTAAAGCACTTATAAGTATGTTGTAATGGCGGATTGATGATGAGACTGGCCTTCATTAAGAGCAAATGACAACGGTAATCAGTCTTTTGGGTATGATATAATTTAGTGAGAATATATTTTTTTTATTTCAACAGTGAGGTATCTATGAGTGATTTATCTATCTCAATGTTAAAAAACCAGCTAAAAGCGTGTCGGGTCACGCTCAGTGTAGGGTTCCGTAGTTTTCAGTGCATCACAATACTTAAGTATCCTTAAATTACAACTTTAGTAAAAAAATATTTTTTCAAAAATGACAAAAACTATTAAACCCATCAGGTTTAAAATATAATCCTAGAAAGCCTTTATGCAGTTCTATATTCTAGATTTTTTTCATACTTTTTGAACTTATGGTTCAAAAGTTAGAGGGGGGGGGGGGACACAATTTTATTTTCTTTTGGAGCGATTATTTCCCAAAATATTAAAATTATCAAAAAAATATCTTAGTTAACCCGTGTTCATTTTTAAATACCCATCCAACGATATATCACATGTTGGGATTGAAATTAAAATAAAAATCACTCCCCAATATACGTGTAGGGGGAGTACCCTAAAAAAACATTTTTTTTTGCACTTTATTGACGTGATTAATATGCATATTTGTACCAAATTCCAGCTTTCTAGTGCAAACGGTTTCTGAGATTATCCTCGGACGGACAGACAGACAGACATGGCGAAACTATAAGGGTTCCTAGTTGACTACGGAACCCTAAAAATGAGAGCTAGTTTCATAGTGTCATTTCTTACTAGCTGTTGTATTGTACTTCGTTGGTGTTTTAAGGGGATAAAAAAGTATCCTCAATATGAATTTAGTGTTTCATCAGTCTTTCTACTAAATTTCAGCTAATTCCACTCATTAGTTTAGCGTGGAATAGAAACAAACATAAGTTAACATCCGCAAGGTGGTGAAATATTGGCATATAATATTAAAAGGATAAATACCGCTAAATATATTGAATAATCATTTAAATTAGTGTTTTTACACAGTTTACGTTTTCACTTTAAATTGGTAACCGTTACTTAAGACACTTAATTGAATGACTAAACTTGGTAAAAAATCCTATCAGTACTTTCACATGTGAACTTGCTTCCGACGTTTTATTTTTTAATTCTATCTGTATCTGAAATAAACAACTTTCAAGTGATCAATATAATAGATTGGGTTTCGAAACAATTTTCAATCGATCAATCGTTACAAGTCGATCTGATTTGTCCTCAAATTCGGTCCATTTCTGATGCATCTGATCGTCATCCATTTATTCATGCCTCGACACGATTCCATCAAACTCGGCGAATCGAGTTATCCCGCGTCGCAAATTGAAAAAAAACGTGAATTTGGGTGACCCAGTTACAATGCGGAATGTAAATTAATATGCAACATTTTATTTACACGTTAGTTACGTAAGTAATGTGAAATAGAGGTTGTAAATCAAACAGGTTTCATAGTACAGAATAATTTTGTTATTGTTCAAAATGAACATTCATCAAAGAATTCGTTGTTTAATCATTATCAATTCCTAACCGATTCGACTCGTTTAGAAATATTCACTATCTCCAAGTTAAAAAGTGACCATTTTTCCTCGATTGCTTCGATTAAAAAATAAGCTTTTTTCTATATAACTCTGAAACCTTATTTTATTTCGGTAAGTGCACATTTTATACTGAACTGGTTGCGTAAAAGTTGAAGGTGGTGAAATATTGGCATAGAAAATAAATAAAATAAATATATAGATTTCTGGATTAGCTATAGTTGCTAAGCTATTTATTTGTTATTTTCGGTTAGACTTCATAGACATAGCTATAAAACAGGTTTGACAGTTAAAGTTTGGCGCGCTTTTAGTTCCTACAACACATCGCAAGCATTATTGCAAACAACGATTCTGTGGAGGGTGATGGAGGGAAAAATAATCAATCCGATTTAATCCCTACTAATATTATAAATGCGAATGTAACTCTGTCTGTCTGTCTATCTGTCTGTCTGTCTGTCTGTCTGTCTGTCTGTCTGTCTGTCTGTCTGTCTGTCTATCTGTCTGTCTTTCTGTCTGTCTGTCTGTCCGTCTGTTACTCTTTCATATTTATGATTTCGTGAGTTTTAGTGTATCAATATAGAGTTGATTTGTACGGTATAGTTAAAAAAAAATGATACATAAAATAATATATTGAGTGAACCATTCACTTGTCAAATCATAACTTACTTCAGACCCAAAAATGCCGTGAATATAGCTTCTGAACGAAAGTGAGTCACTTTGTATTGCATTCAATGCTAATTAAAAAGTCTTTCATGTATGTAACCTACTTAAATAAAGAAATATTTGAATTGATTCTACAGTCAAAATTTTGTTTTCCATCTTGACCCGACTGGGAATCGAACCAAAATGATCCAATATCTAGTCTTCTGAACAAGTAGTAGATGTCCTTAGCTGAAATATTAATGATAAATGTAAGGAACATGGCATTTGGGTGTAGGACACATGTAAGCTTGCTCTCATTAACTGGAATTAGGGACCAGCTATGACGTCACTAAGCTGCATGACGTAACAGTTACGTTATGCACTCACACGCCTGAGCCGAGGCAGATTCTCACTCCATTGTATTTACTGAAAGATACACGACACAAAAGCATGTAGGTGTTTTACCCACGCCCGGTGTGAATAGTGAATAGGCCTTTGTCTGGGTTAAGCCGTTTCACCCCAACCTACCCTTGGTTAGTATGAAGTGGAATTGAGGTTAGGTCATGGAAGAATTGTTAATCCCATGGTTATGGATAAGCCTCTTTGTGTATTAAACATAAAACTCGTGAGCTTTTCGTGATAAGAAAGAAATAATGGAATAGAATACAATACAATTTTAATTATGTGAAACATCCCTACTTCCCTACTAATATTATAAATGCGAAAGTAACTCTGTCTGTCTGTCTGTCTGTCTGTGTGTCTGTTACGCTTACCTCTCAACCGATTTTGATGAAATTTGGTATAGGTATACGTTGAATCTCAAGAACGGGCATAGGCTACTTTTTATTAGAAAATAAGCGGGGGAGGGGGGTAATACCACCTTTGTTCCGAACCGGAAGTAGAATCACTTTGCATTGTATTCAATGACGATTCAAAAGTGTTATATGTAACCTACTTGAATAAAGAAATATTTGAGTTTGAGTTTGAGTTTGGAAGTTTATATGGAAAAATATTTATTTTTGAAGTTAGAGATATGAAATTTGGCACAAATATAGCTCGAAACTTGGATTAAAATATAGACTACTTTTTGTTTCGAATATAAGGGGAAAAAGGGGTAAAACCGACCATGAAAGGATGTAGTCCACGCGAACGAAGTCGCGGGCACAGCTAGTTTAAAATAAGTTCATACCGACTTTACCGCAGTAGGATGAATAGCTTTGCCCAGCATTGAAAAATAAAATATGACTGAAAATGTATGTTGAGTCCACTAAAAATTTGTACATACCACGTATTTTTTTATCGCGTAAACAAAAATTGACAAAGATACTTTGCGTTACAATTTAGTGCAACGTCACTTTTTCGCACAATTTCTAGGAATAGTGACGTAAACGTTGCCCTTTGTTGCGCTGTTTCACCGATTTTTGTTTATAATAATTTAAAAAAGTATTAATTGATTTAGAAAGTGTATCTGACGAACTAAATATAATCATTTGTTTTTATTGAGTTATGATCCCTACCGGGAATCGTTTCGAAGTTTTTCCACTAGAATACCTAAACAGCCTACATTTTTTGCTCGTACATTTAGGTACTTAGAAATACAGAGTTTTCTAATTCTCTTTAGACCAGCCTGTTTTGTGACAGTTTGTTCGCTCTATTGACAGTTTGTACAAGAGCCGACCTTGGCCTGTCGATAGAAGATGACAGGTTGTGTTCCTTTTCGTCACAGCGCGGACGCGCTTGAGTTGTAGCGAAGTGGAAGAAACTATTTGTTCACGCAATAATAACTCAATTTGTGAAAGACGGCTTTTTATGCTTGAGAAGTATAGAGGGACGAGAGAAAGGGGCGCAGAATAAATCAATAAATATAATATTAGGAACCTAAAAAAACATAATAAAGTTACCTTACCTAATACCTCCACGTTACAGAAGACCGCAGCCAAATAACAATCACTTCTGTGTTGTTGTGTTTCTGTTTGGCTGCGGTCTTCCGTAAGGTGGAGATATTTCACCAGTGGGGCTGCTTCAGTTCGAGCGATAAATCGCTATGCCCTACCTCTCTTAAATCTCTCTTCATAGCTTAAATTGATACACAAGACTCTTCTTCGATTAAAAGAAAAACTGACAGATTTGTCGGACCGGTAGAAATGTCAAAAGTGCAAGTGACTAAAGACTGTATACGAAATTGTCCACATTATATCTGATTTGGCAAAAAATGGCAAGCTGGCCAAATTTACCGAACGTCTTCGACGGCAAAGTTCGAATTCAACGAAGGTGAATACTTGACTGTCTGGTTTCTTTTAGAGATCTGATCTGATGTTAACTTTTATACCCAGGAATCGGAATCCAGTAAATTTACCGGTCCGGCGCATGGGGAACACGCTTCTGGGGTCTACTTGTACATTTTGTCTACTTTTCTTGTTTCTTTCTCTTCGTTTTTCCTGAAGCTATTCCCGGTCGGGTCAATTTGGAAAACTGACTTTTCTAAACTGACTTGGTGTGCTGGAATGACCCCTAGTTAGTATCCGTCGTGTAGTGCTCATAGTACAAGGGAAAAACTTGGTGTGATTGTTGACGTTCATTTATTTATTTAGCTATGGGTTTACTGCTTTTCGCTATCGTTGAAGCCCCATCCCGTAACACTTACCTAAATCATTTATTCAGTCATACAATCGTGGCTCTGCCGACGATTCATCCCATTGTTCGATAATAATCGCCATTACGTGACACTTAAATATGACTCAGTTTTTAATAGAGATATTACTTTGATAAACAATTATCTTCCAGATTTATCAACGCTGCGTAGAAGACTGTTTTGTTTTTAGAAATTTATTCGAAAGTTAGCGGTGATTTATGTTCTAATTATGTAGATAAGACTTTTGTTAAATATTTACGAATATAGTTTTGTGTGAGCTAGTGTTGCCGATGTTATAGATGACGTTATATTCATAGTATTAATACGATCCTCGTCGTTATATCAATAGTACGGCAACATTACGCGACATATTAAGCTACTCAAAACCGTTTAAATTTCTCAATTGAAATGGGACTTTATCCGCTTTCAAATTCCGTAGAAAATCTTTCAAGATTCGGTTCGTGCGCTTGAAGGTAGAACCTTCAATACCTGAAGTAGATGGCGCTAGGTTATCGAACATCAATCGTGGCGCGTAACAATACCATGAACGCTACATGGTGGTGGTAGAATAGTAACTACTAATTTTTTTTAAAGAAACTGAAAAAATAATGTCTCCTTGCGATGTAGCGCGCGATACGTGAAGGTAGTGATTTTGAATTTCACACCACAGAGAGAGGTGAAAGTTCTGTTTCTTTTAATTTTTTCCATTTAAATTAGAAATTTGAACGTAAACACTCAAAGCGTTATACGAGTGATTTCCCTAAAACGGATACCAATCAAATCCAAACTAAATAAAAGGTTACTATACTGGCCCAACCAAGAGTAGTATTTAGGACCTTTTGGAAATGCAATTAGTTTATTGAATCTTTTGTTCCTTATTTAAAGCTGATTTGAAGATGTCGGCACTGTTGACATTAATATGAGATTCCTCTATATTTTTCCTTGGTCCAATGTTTTATTAATATTTAGCAAGGATGAGATCCTAGAGAAACCAAAGACACGTTTCGCTCAACCTAAATGTAATAGTGTAATGCAAATCACCACATTTAGCCTCGCGAGTCGTGAGTGTTTTAAACCAATGAATATATATTTCAATTAAGACAACAGTTCTCAGTACAGGACCTGACCTACTGAGACCACTTTTTATTGGCTTAGTCATTAACTGCAACATCGAATCACGGTAAAGACTGACAGTCCGACCTTTGCTCTTATACCCACTACTGATACTTGTTATAAAAAAAAGTTTTATCTTGACAATTACGAACAAATCAATAAAATATTTAGCCAATTTTGTTCAGTATTTATTAGTACATTTCGGCAATTCAATTTTATTTAAAAATATTAATTAATCTTGGACATACAACATTTGTATTTATACTATTAGATCCTTAAAAACTGAATTGAACATTACTAAAACACATGCAAATTACCTTGAAAAAAATCTGGAATTAAATCAGCAATCAAAAATCTTGTAGATGCTTAGTCGCGATCTTAAAAATAGCACCGGTAAACTTTATAAATTTTAAGTATGTATTAATCTATTATGTACTACCTGTGAATAGCAAGAAAATACTGTGATTGTGATATTTATTTTTTGAAATAAAAATACGTTTATTTAGTAACATTACATAGCATTTATAGAACGCCATTAAAAGACAAATACAAATACAATTTTGGTTAACAAATAAAAACCTAAATATATTAAGTAATACAATAGATAAAGATTTTGAGGTATTCATTTTAGAAACTGAATATATTTCAGTAGAAAACAAACAATAAAGTGACAATAAACATCAAATGTTTGCTAAGCAATTGTGTGTTTGCGTTGACGCGCGGTCAATAATTACATTTGTTGATTTCACTTTTACAATTTACATGCCATCAACGCGACTTAAGAAAACATTTGCCACCACTGACCTAGACACACATTACCGTCATCATAACAAACAGTGCTTAAAAATAAACTTTTAAAGTTTTTTAAACAGAAATGACGCGGCACCAGCTGATATCATCCTTCAAAATGGCGCAGAAGCCATTTCGTTAGCGAAATGACTCCATTGTAATTCGCCTCACGCACGGCCGGAACAAAATTTAATTTTAATGACAAATGATGACGTAATAGTGGAGACACTTCGAGTTGTTTTATTAATTTGGATACGAAATAATATGTTATGTGCAAATAGATCGGTGGTAACTAAATTGTAACAAGGTTTTCTACTGAGTGATAAGTTTGCAAAATTTTAGCCTGATCTGTAATCCAATTGGAGAAAGGTCAGAAATAACATGATAGATAATATCAGAAAAACAATCTATTTCAAGTAATAGTGAGAAACGATGACTAACAGAAAATATAATTCAAATTAAAAAAGACCTAGTTTGATCATAGCTCATATTTACGACATAGAAGCGGTTAAAGTCAAAACTGTTACGTTGACAATCCCTATTGTATATAAATTTCAAATCCAACATGGCTTCTGTATCCATATTGGATTTGAAATTTATCAGTGTATAGTAGGTACCTACTACTACTCAAGCCGTTTGATACCTTTAGCGAAGGAGTTGTGTAAAATAATATGCAAAGTAAAACAAAAGTTGACGGCCACAAACTGACTCTATTTTTACGAGCGTTATTAATTATGGTATTGGTATGACTTGGACTATATAAAAATGTCCCTTATGACGCTTAAATAAACAGAAATTAACTAAGTCCTACTTATGTCTAGTAGTCATCGTTTTCTGATTAAGTATGCGACTAATGTTGTCGGAGACATTGGGTTAACATACACTTGACATCTTAATCTGTAAACAAATGGCGCCAAATCTCGCGACGCTAGCGCCTTATTCGAGACTGAGGTCAAGACGTGCGTCTGCGCAAGTCGTCAGAGATAGACCAGCGCACCGCGCGAGGATACGGGCGGCCTTGCGAAGTTAGTTAGGGCTGCCATGGAAAATAATTAAAAGTGTGATAAGAAATTAATAGATATAATATTTTCGAATTCAAGACTTTCGGGTTCCATTTTAAACATTTAAAATAAGTTGTCAGCTTGTGACCACGGTTTGTGCCAGTTAACAAAAACGTTGGGCAATAGGTAAGTAGTTCGTATTAACTACTAAAAATGGTGTCGCTTTATGACCTTGATTTTAAATGTTAAAAAACAATTTAGTTTACATATTTAAAACTTATTTCGAAAATATGGCGGTTAGGAGCAATCATCAGTGAAAGATCCTAAGGAAAGTTCGGTTGTTTTTTTTTTTTAATCTTATTGTGCATTAAAAACTGCAACATGCAGGCTCAATGCTATGCGCCATGTTTATCGGTGAAAAATAATGATGAGAATAATAGATAAAGATTTGATTTCATTAAAAGTGCCAAAGTCAGGCCCATTCACCTTTGGCTCGGGCGTCAAAGTCAAAGTATGTTGCTTAAGTACAATACATATAAATGGTCATAGCACTGTGTCTGAGTGTAGATCAAGCCTTTTTTTTTTTGACGGGGGGAAATGCCTTGATGCACCGTACCGTCACCTGAAGGATGATGACAGCGTGTGTGGGACTCCCTGCCCTAATAGGGCAGGATTATCCACTAAAACCCCCCGGCTGGACTACCATCACCTTAGTGGCGGTATTGTGGGAATTCAGCTCAGCTCGCGATCTTTTGTTCAACTGAGCTGACCACCATTACACCGGGCCAGTCAAATTTAGTAGTAGATAAGTCGATTTAAAATCGATAAGTCGATTTTTAGGATTGATCTCCAACAGCTTACAGATGAATGGACCCATAGCCCTCTAGAATCGGACCGATCGATTTAAACTTTAAACTGACTTTTTTTTTTCATTTTTTACTGTTGATTAGTCTCTAGTTTGCAATTAATATGTCACTACTGCTCAGCATGAGGTCCCCTTTGTCCTTTTTGGCTTTGTCCTTGACTCCAAGAAGAAAGTTCATTCGTAAGAATATGGTCATGATATTATATTTATGAATTTCAGGATACTAATATGCAATCTATTGTATTTCTGGTAAACGTTGATCAATAAAGTTTTGTATATAATATAATTAGACATGTTTGAAACTGCCGCGGTTAATCGAAAATCGATCTTTCAATCCTCGATTTTATGAAGTATCGATGCACGTCTGTTAGATTTTAATAGAAAATGAAATAGAAATAGAAAATGTCTTTATTCATGTAAACTTTTACAAAAGCATTTATGAATCGTCAGATTATACTACCACCGTGTTCGGAATGTTGCTTCTATCGAGAAGAACCGGCAAGAAACTCGATAGTTACTCTTTTCAAAAACTTACAAAAATGGTAACATGCAAAAAAAATAAAAATACATATAAACAACATAGCGTATGACTATCAATTCCAAACATTTTTGTCGTTAATATAATCTTCTATTTTATAATATCCTTTCTTCATTAGACAATTTTTGATCAGAGACTTAAATCTATGCATAGGTAATGCAGTGATCTTTTCTGGCAGCTTATTAAAGATCTTCAGACTTAACCCCACAAAAGAATTGCTAATTTTGTGAAGTCTTAGATGTGGAACAGCAAGTTTGTGTTTATTTCTCGTGTTAAATTTATGACATTCTGACTTCTTAATGAAGGAATGTAAGTTTTTGCGTACATATACAATACAATCAAAAATGTATTGTGAAGCTACTGTTAAAATGTTAATTTTTTTAAATAATTCTTTGAGAGAGTCCCTTGTTTTAAGACCGTATATAGCGCGTATGGCTCTCTTTTGCAAAACGAATATAGTCTGCACATCGGCTGCAGACCCCCATAGTAAAATACCATACGACATGACGCTATGAAAGTAACTAAAATAAACCAATCTTGCCGTTTCAACATCAGTCAAACTACGTATTTTCCTGACCGCATATGCAGCTGAACTAAGTCTCCCTGCCAGGGTAGCAATATGAGAACCCCACTGTAATTTTGAATCAATAGTAATGCCCAGAAATACTGTAGAATTTGTAATTTCTAGGGGCACACCGCTAATAACTACATTTGTTTTCTCTTGTTTGACATTTGGCATTGAAAATTTTACACATTTAGTTTTCTTAGTATTAAGTAAGAGATTATTTATTGTGAACCATTCTAGTATTTGAGATAGGCTATTATTTACATCGTCAAATGTTTTTTTTTGTCTGTCAACTTTGAAAATGAGTGAGGTGTCATCAGCAAATAATACTATCTCACAGAGGTCTTCCGAAAAGTACGGAAGATCATTTATATAAATAAGAAAAAGTAAAGGTCCCAATATTGAACCCTGGGGTACTCCCATAGATAAAGGGGCACCAGAAGAGTTAGTTCCATTAACGCTTACTTTTTGAATTCTGTCATGCAAGTATGAATGTAGTAAACTAAGTGAATTGTTCGTAACACCATAATGTCGCAACTTCATCAGCAATGTTTCATGATTAACGCAATCAAATGCTTTAGATAAGTCACAAAAAACTCCTATTGCATCCTGTTTGTTTTTCCACGCGTCAAAAATATGCTTGACTAGTGCGACTCCCGCATCGGTAGTGGACTTGCCTTTCGTAAAACCGTACTGCTTACTGTGGAGGAGACTATTGGTAGTAAAATATGATAACAACTGGGAGAATATAATTTTTTCGAAAATTTTGCTAAGTGCTGGTAGTATGGAAATCGGCCTAAAATTCGAGGGATCATTATTATCGCCTGATTTAAATAATGGGATTATTTTACTCAATTTCATCAAATTAGGAAACTGACCAGCATCAATACATTTATTAAATATATATGCTAAATGGGGTGCTATTTCGTGGATTATATTTTTAAGAATATCTACAGAAATTCCCCATAAATCTTCAGTTTTTTTCATGCTAAGATTCTTAAAGTTCTTTAAAATTTCAGCAGGACAGACATATGTAAAACAAAAGACGTTTTGACAAGCATCCACTCGCGATTTCAGGATCGACTCAGCAAGATGGGGGTTGGAGTTTAAACTACATGTTGTTGAGACTGGGATTTTAGAGAAGAAAGACTCAAATGCATTTGCCACGTCAGAGTCGTTATCAATCTTGGTGTTGTCTATCTTGAGAGAGATCTTGTTATCGTGTAATTTATTTTTGCAAGTCTCTATGTTAATAATTTTCCACGTGGCTTTACTTTTGTTAGAAGCAGATAAAATCTTTCCCTTTAAATATTTCGACTTTGCAGATGCACATACCTGCTTAAATAGCTTAGAATATTTTCTAACATATTCTATAACGGAAGGATCATTTGAATTAGCCTTAATTTCGTATAATTCAAATAGTCTTCTTCTACTTTTAAAAATGCCTGGGGTAGCCCAGTTACTAAATTTGGATTTCTTGTTGTGATTAATTTTCACAGTTTTTTTCATAAATGTACTGTTAAATTCTTTTTCAACTAAATTGAATAAATCTCCATAAAGTTGATCAACTCCCTTACCAATAAAACTAAGATGAGGTAATTTAGTACCAACGTTATTCTTAAATTTATTTATTTGTGACGCAGTGATTGGTCTAAAAACAATGCTTGACAAAGCCGGGACAAATCGGCGCTCAAATATAGCCATCTGTCCGCTATGGTCTGAATTTATAAAATTTATAATTGAATTTTCTAAAGCAACACAATTACAAAAAACATTATCCAAGCATGTAGCTGTTGTGGCAGTAACTCTTGTTGGTTCATTAAAAAGCTGTTGTAAATTGAAGGATTTAAAAAGATTCAGAAATCTAATAGTTTGTGGTGCTGTTTCTAATATATTTACATTAAAATCGCCACATACAATTACTTTTTTATTGGATGAAAAAACTTTTCTTAACACATCTTCCATGACAGATTCAAAGTTTAGGTAATTCGATGAAGGGGGTCTGTACACAGATATAATGATATGTTGTTCTAATTCTACACATGCTAATTCAATAGTTCTTTCTACTGAGAGTGAGACAACATCTGTACGTTCTTTAAACTTGAGGGTATTATGTAATAAGATGAGGGATCCACCTCTAATGGCAGAACCTCTGTAAAATGAGCTACTGAGTGTATAATTGGGAATACTGATAATTGATTCATACTGTTTTAACCAGTGTTCAGTAATACATAATACATGAACATAATTTTTTTCTAGAAATAATTCAAGTTCTAATTCCTTGCCAGAAAGTCCCTGAATATTTTGATGAATGACCTTGAAGCAATTAAGGTCTTCCTTCTTTGACTTGCTAGAGTGATCCTCTATTGTCCTAGAATTACATTTAAATGATTTGGAACAAGTTCCAACGTCTGACTAAATATAGTCTTAATATTATAGGCTAGTAAACTAGCTAATTGTTTTTTTATTTTATTAGGCAAATGAAAACTTTTGCCAGTCAATAGTAAATTTTTATTTATAAATTTATTTGTGTCAAAAAACACAAAGTTATTTTTATAATTGCATGTCAAGTTGTATAGTAAAGTATTCAACTTGTGAATACTATCATTTTGGCCAGAACTGTAATATTTAGAGAAAGGTAAGGCACACAAAATAAGTTTCTTTATGTCAAGTCCTAATAACATTGAAGTCCCTTTTAAAATATCTTTTTTAGAAATATCCAATCCATGTCCTATCATGATTATCAAAATAGTATTTTTATTGTAGTTGAACTTATGTACATGTTTACAAATTTCTAAAAACGGTGCCCCTGGTAAGCAATGATTAACAACATTGCAGTCTAATTTTCTGTTCAGAAGAGAACCATAGCCAACTCCTATATTGTCAGAGAACAATAAAACATTATTTTCATTATTATTTGATATCAGATTATTATTACTAGAGGCCATAAGCTGCGGGCTGTCATCGGCTCGGTCTGGAAAGCATTCATTCAAATTATATTTGCCAGAATCTAATGCCCGGATATACTCACAGACTTGAGCCTGGGCAGAGTTGTAATTATCAGTCATGCTCTCCAGGGATTCATGGAGCCGTGTGATGTCAGCCTGCAACTCAAAAATATCTTTTTGGTGCTGAAGCCTACTTTTGTCTAGTTTTTCACTATACAGTTCTAAAGTATCAAACAAATCTAAACGTTGCTTTCTTAAGAAGAGATTTTTGCGGTGACATTTTTGTCTTTTGATTAATTTTTCTGTTTTTTTGATAAATTTGCTAATTTTAACATACTTTTTAATTCTGTTCCTACCACTAACATTGTTTCTATTCAAACCAGAAATGCGATACTGAGGCTCCACATGCCCACCCGGTGACTCGATCAACTCCTCGTACAGGCTGTGTAGATGTAAGGTCTCTTGACACCGTTTGTCTTCCTCGTACTGTTGTATGATGGTGTTGGCATCACGCAGCTCCACTTCAAGTTCTTGAATGCGAGCCAAGGCCCGCTCGTAGGTGCTGCTACATTCATCAAAGTTTTTAACCATGACAAGAAGCTGATCCCGCTGTCCAAGCACATCCACAAGCTGAGCATGTAGTTCCGACAGTTCACACTTCAGTTGAGTGTTGTGTTTAATTATCCTCAATGACTCATCTTCATTCGCATCGCGTTCTGTAAGGAGTTGGCTATTGTCATTCTTCAGTCCTTTTATTTCCTCCAATGCCCGTTTCAGTTTAAGGTCAAGGTCCTGAGTAGTGGCTTTACGTGTCATCATTTTTGATGGATAGCGATTCATACCTGGAAGTATTTACAAATATGTGTACAACAGATGTATGCACAGAATTTATCAAGAGTTTATTTTTATTATTTATTATGCAAACTAAGAGATGTGTATATATTAAAATTATCAATATTTTAATCTAATAGTGAATACTCAATTTCATGAATTAATTAGGATTAACTGGAATATAACAAAAGATTTATTTATCCTGGGGGTACTTTTGATATTTAATGTAACTGTAATTCTCATGTAGTAAATTAGATAATTAATGATTTGAATATACAGACACAAAACAAAAACAAAGAATTATCCCCTTTAATGTAGTTTATGTAATGTGAGTAGAAGGTTTGTGAGTGAGTGGCCTGGTGTTGCTTATCATCAACTGTTGCTTTCTTTTACAAGCAAAGTGAGACCCAACAAGTTGGCATGCGTTATAATTTTAACAAATCTTAAGTTTAAGAAGCGTAAAATTAGTTATTAGTGTAAATTGAAGATAATGTGTTAAATGAATGAATGTCAACAGATTCAAAATAATCCACAAAAGATAAGTTTTGCACTTGATTTTAGTGTAGCTACGTTTAAGTCGTTATGTGGATAGTATGTACGATTTTTAAAAGTGAATCAGAATTATGGAAGCAGATACTCCCCCGGTAAAATCCGCTGTCCGATCAAAATTGCTTGGTAATGGTGACACTTTGACAGCCGGCCGGCGAAGGCGAATTTGTTTATTGATTACACAATAAGTATTGCACTTAGAGCTTTGCAAACATTATTCCGTAGGATTCTTATTGTCAGTTAACTAATAAATAATCATTGTCTCGCCACATTAAAATAAATAATTTAATAGTGAATTGATATGTCTATTTGGTAGGTCTGAGCCAGCCCTAGGTCAGTTCTCGTTGCGAATCGGGGAGGGGGAAGAGGGGGGGCGTGCCTCACTCGCCGGCAGTTTTTACAACATGACTCACTCACAGCCGTGAGTCAGCGCCGTCTGGGGAGCTCGGAGGCTCGATCGATGCTTGTCGCCTCTTTGGCAGCCAAATGTATGGAAGGGTTGTGATTTTGGCGTTAGCTCAGGCGCCATATTGTGTTTCTGGAACCTACTTCAAAGAACGAAATATGTGAGATCTGATAACGAATTGCGATTTTAAATTCTCGTAATGCAAACTAACTCATTTCGAATGCGAATGAATTTTTAAAATCTTTTTTTTTATAAACATTGCACAACATCACATACATTGCTCTGATTCTATGGTAAGTAACTTAAGTATTTGTGTTATGAAATCAGAAACGACGACGGTACCACAACACCTAGGCCCAAGACAATATGGAAAAGTTAGTTTCCCATATTGACCCGACGGGGGATCGAACCCGGGACCTCAGAAATAGCGCGTCACCGAGTGCTTAAGCTTACCACAGAATAAGATCAATGTACCTATCTGATGTTGTCCAATATTCATACTGTCACTTGACTCTGATCGCCGACCGTCTTATAATGACAGTTTTGGTGAGATACTAGGCACTACCAACATTAAAAAATGTATTAAAACAAACCAAAGAAACAGTTTTTGCTTACTTAAACATTGCATGAGCATAAAACGCTGCCAAATAAACAGTTACGCCCTAAAACTCTTCATAGAGATAGATTTTGAAAGTTCCGCAATATCCTGCGTCACAGAATGTTCGATATTGGAAGCTACTACTTTGAGCACTGTAAAGGCTTTGAAGCGACTCATAAATCGCGCCGAGCCCGCAATAAGTCCGCAACTTTGGTGCCAATTGCCAATATTTGCTGGATTTGCCACATATTTGGATGGGGCTGGAATTGGAACACGTGCTCACTATGTTTCGAACTTAAATACTTAATTTACTGACGGCCGCCAATAATCCCTACTAATATTATAAATGTAAAAGTAACTCTGTCTGTCTGTCTGTGTGTCTGTTACGCTTTCCTGCTTAAACCTCTCAACCGATTTTAATGAAATTTGGTATAGGTATACGTTGAATCTCAAGAACGGACATAGGCTACTTTTTATTAGAAAATAAGGGGGGAGGGGGTAATACCATCTTTGAAAGTTTATATGGAAAATATGTTTATTTTTGAAGTTAGAGATATGAAATTTGGCACAAATATAGCTCGAAACTTGGATTAAAATATAGACTACTTTTTGTTTCCAATATTAGGGGAGAAAGGGGTAATACCGACCACAAAAGGATGTAGTCCACGCAAACGAAGTCGCGGGCACAGCTAGTATAAAGATATACTTAAAAAACCAAATGAAAGAAACATAAAAACAATCATATACTCCATAAGATCTATTAAACATTGGTGCATTTTAAATTTAAAGTGTCTGATTTTAAAGACACAGAAATTTCATACAAACTTCAACCCTCAAATTACCAAGGGTGAGATTTTGTTAAATGGGTTCATAGAATACCTTCACCATAAAGAACGTACTGGCCAAATTTGTTGTTTGTAGTTATAACAGTTTCTTACCTCGTAATTACGACCTCCGTAGCGAGAGTAGTCCAAGAGGCAAGCGGGCCGGACTTAGGCGACGCGCCATCTCTGAGGTCTCGGGTTCGATCCCCATTCGAATCAAAATAGGAAATTAACTTTTATTCCTAGTCTCCGGTCTGGCTGTTATGGTACCGTCGTTGTTTCTGATTTCTGTAACTCAAGTGCCTTAGTTACTTACCACTGAATCAGGGCAATGTTAAGATATGTAGATGTTGTTTGTTAAGAGAGGTAGGGCATAGCGATTTATCGCTCGAACTGGAGCAGCTGGACTGGTGAAATACCTCCACCTTACAGAAGACCGCAGCCAAATAACAATTACTTCTGTGTTGTTGTGTTCCTGCGTGTGAGTAAGGTTTCCAGAGCTTCTGGGGTGTGCTAAATTAGTAGCAGGGGTCAAGCCTTCAAGGTAACGGCGATAAGTCCAGTAACAGATTTATTATGCTGTACTTGTCACCCTTAAGCTAGGACTTCATTACCACTGAACATCAGATGGGATGCGGTCAATCTTGAAGTGCAGTATAAAAAAAATATGTGTGTGATTATTATATATTAAATGATGTAGACATAATTTATAGTTATGACAGACAGACAAACTACTTTATAGACTCTTACAATTTACAAAATGTTAGGAACAGATTTTAATTCGGAAACTATGTTATTTTCCCGTTCTTTACTAAACTGTTGCCAAAAATACAACCCGGTACAGTATAGAACCATTAGAACTGAAAGTCTCTTCGTATTTGAAGTTTGAACTCAGTAACCGCAATGCTCTTATTGATTAACAGAAAAGCGACTTTATGCTGCACGACAAAGAAGCGGCTGCCGATCACAAGCCTACTTTGAAACCCCTCGTAAATCCGTAAGCCCGCAACAACTCGACAACTCGTGCAGCTAGTAATAGTTTGGGAAACAAGTCGCTGGATTTGCTACAGATTCCGTTCAAGCAGGAAATGCTCAATCCTATGCTGAACTATTCATAGTTTTACAACGAAAGGTTTCAACTGAAAAAGGCGGTTCTGATATCAATCAACGAATCAAATATTTATTGATAGAATTTAAGACTTTCGTGTTCCATTTTAAACATTTAACATAAGTTAACGGGTCAAAACGCGACAACATTTTTAGTAGTTAATACGAATTACTTACTGCTCGACGTTTCGGTTGCACCAACCGTGGTCACGAGCTGACTGGTCTCACTCGTCTTCGTGTGTTCAGGGGAGCGCTACAAATCTTCATCCACCCTCATATTCTCGCATAACAAAATGTTATTGAAGTCATTTCGACACACTGCACTGACATACCCGCGGTAAGCATTTGGTAATCACTAGATTCCATGCTGAAGATAACTTAATTCCGTCATATCTATTGAAAATTTTGTACTTTTTGATTTTAATAGCTTCACGTACTATCCTTGTACGGCGATCGGTCGAGAAGATTTTAGGGTCGTGCAACTCCATCCAATGAAAAACTCCCATTTCTAACATATGTCCGGTCACTGCAGATTTATTAGTCTGACGATCTTTGAACGCCGTGGTATTATGTTAAAATGGGATATTGTGTCAAATGGTGCCGCGTTTTGACCCGTCAATGTATTTTAAATGTTTAAAATGGAACGCGAAAGTCTTAAACTCTCGGCAGGGCCCACTGTGCACCAGCGTCATGGCCTGCAACGTGGGCCATGACTTATGCTGAGTGAGGCCCTTTTATTTAGAATTATGACATGTCATGTTCTGCACCGCCCGGTTGACGACGAGAACGTTGACTTTCACGTTTTATTGTATATTTGTTTTTTGTTGTTTTCTTTTTCTATGTCCTTTCTGTACATGTGTACTTATATGACAATGTTATGATATTTTTAAATAATACATGTTTCTTTCTTTCTTCTTGAAGTTTACATCCGTACATGCTTACAAACTTTTTAGTAGGAAACCAAATTTCGCTGTTTGTCGCTAGCAGTGGCGACCGACCCAGTTATTAAGCGCGCCATTAAAGTGACGAACTCATTGAGTCTCGCATTATCTCGTTGACCCACAATTACGGGCACGGGGCAATCAAATCATCACGCCGAACTTGTCGTCTCGAGCGGACTAGCGAATAAATTGAATTGCTCATTCGTGACATTGAAGCGAGAAACGCGGTAAAACTAACTGCCAGTAGCACAAAGCAATAAGGAGTCCATGTTGTCTTATATCCGGTTCCAATATTTAAATAATAAATAATAATAAATATTGGACAACATCACATACATTGCTCTGATTCTGTGGTAAGTAGCTTAAGCACTTGTGTTACAGAAATCAGAAACAACGACGGTACCACAACACCCAGACCCGAGACAATATGGAAAAGTTCGTTTCCCATATTGACCCGACCGGGGATCGAACCCAGAACCTTACAGATGGCGCTCGCCAAAGTCAGGCCCGCTCGCCTCTCGGCTACGGAGGTCGTCGAAAAATTCGTCGTCGATATTTGAAAAAACGATCCGTTCTAATAACGGATAGTAATACGAGGCGTAAGCAAAAAACGACAGACAGACGACTGATGAACGGTATTAACGACTCATAGTTGGTTGAAGAAGAACTGATTGTTATTTTTGACGGCGAACCGTAACATATTAGAATCGGGCATAAGTTTCAATCACATATTGTAACTAAACTCAATAGTCTTGTGGTGTAAATTGCTTCAAAAACAAACACTTCAATTAATTTTACAGCCGAGTATGCGTGTTTGTAATCGCCAACATAAGGCTATTTCCATTCGTATTTCTGCCAAAGTAATACTTACTTAGTCATGGGACCCCACCCCATGTTAACACGTGCGTGCCAACCCTTTTGGGGGGCGCTTGATGACGCATGCAGGTAGACATGGCGAAAAACAAATGTGAATATTTTATTGTATCTGTCTGCAGTGTTTAGGATGTCTATTTTTATATACAAAATGTATGTATAGACAAAAATAGGCATTTTTGTCGATACGATGTATTTGACGAAGGAAAACCATTATAATCAAGCTAGCTGTGCTCACGACTTCTTTCGCGTGCACTACACTATATAGATATTCTTTCATGGTCGGTTTTACCCCTATCTCCCTTATTATTCGAAATAACATGTGTTTTATATATATATACATATGTGGTGATGAAATTTGGTATAGGTATTCATTGAACCTTGGACGGATATAGACTTTTTGATTTGAAAATCGTTATTGAAATTTTTAAAATTTTTTAGTTTATACGAAATTTGGCACAAATATAGCTCGAAACTTGGATAAAAATATAGACTACTTTTTGTTCGAATATTAGGGTAGATAGGGGTAAAACCGACCATGAAAGGATACAGTCCACGCGAACGAATTCTCGGGCTAAGTTAGTATTTACATATGTATATAATTTATATTTAGTTTAATACAAATTTCAAACTTTGGTATTTTTTATACCAATGCATATTTTTTTCAATATTTCAATACTGCTCTCTGATTGGGTAAACAGGCCAGCCCGTTGATTTGATTGGCTAGTTAGTTCGCCTGACAATGTTTACATTGTCTAATTAGTTCGTGTTAAAATCGTACCAAGCTGCATTATGGTAATTATATTCAGAAATCGATACTACTATTATGAAGCTGAATAGTTTGTTTTTGAACATGCTAATCTTAGAACTACTGGTTTTAAATGTTAAATGTTTTTTGTGCTGGATAGATCATTTGTCGAGAAGACTTAAAGTTATATAATATTACGTTGCAACCATTGGGAACGAAGAATTAAAATAAAATAAAGTTCGTGAATACTTCTTCTCTCTCGCTAACAAGTAATGATAGTTATGAATTTGTCAATTGCTGAACCAATTTATTCATCTTCTGAATTTATAGTTATGTAGATATTTGTTTTATATATTATATTTTATATATTATATTCTAATTAATTTATATAGAATGTGTATTATTATCGTATATTTAAAAGATACCGTAATGTTATTTTTAATGCTTAATTTATTGTTGTTTAAAATGATTTCTTTTTTTTTTCTCCCCTGTTACCGCACCCATATACAAACTATCTGCATGACCCAAGGGTTGACTGGTAGAGAATGCCCCTAGCATTAAGTCCACCTGTTGTACCTATTTGTGCAATAAAGTTTTAAAATAAAAGCGGCTAGTTTGTAACAAGATATATACAGATAATATACAAAGAGTCAACTTACCTATGGTCTTATACAAGGTTGACCCACTTTTTAGCCTACATGACTGGTGAAAACATATGAAGAGTCCACTGCAATAATGATGAATGTCCAAAATTCATACATGCAGCTAGTAATTTTAAAGAATTTCCAGTACTAAGATAAAATCGTTTCTGATAATTGACTTCACGTCTAGAATGCTCAGTGCCCCATGTATTCACGGAAATAAGGACGAGTTTAGTGCAAAAAGAAAGAACCCTTCATATTGGATTAGCCGTAGATACGGTTTAGGCACTGCCGTAGTCCAAACACAAGCAACATCTACACGAACAGGCAACAATTCAATTGCATAGCGACTGACGCATGCGACAAATCGTCGCTGACGTAATTTGCAACGTTGACGCGGCGACAAAATCGTCTCGCTTCAGCCGTGGTAGCCATGACGGACGGCTGCGACGGATAAATGAGACTGAGATTGTATCGTCTGATTTATTTATGTCCCTTTATAATTGTATTTGAGTCCGCTTATTAGATGCTAGCTGTTGCATGCGCCTCTGTTCGCGTTATTTTGGGAATAATATGCTATCGTACATGACAATATAGTATCTCGCCTATCTGTCTTCTAAATGTCAACCAAATTTAGTTCTTTAAATACAGCGGTGCTTAAAATTTTTGATTGCTCTTAGTTGATACTTGAGTCTACATTTTTTGTAGTTATGTCAGCTTAGGATCAGGTATATATATTGAGAGGGTACGAAAGCGTTTTGACGAGCCTTTTTGCACGCTCTTACAAAGCTTTAAGGGTCCGAGGATTACAGATTAAGACTCGATTTTTTGTTTTTATACTACTTTACCCCGTACTAGCGAACTTTAAATATTAGAAACAGAACATTTTTATCTCCCCTTGCGGTGCGGGAATCGAACACACGAACTTCACGTATCGCGCGTGCTGCTCTTCCAACTGAGCTAACCGCAAGTTATCGTAGGCGATGAAATTTTTCTGCTGTATCCACAGCTAGCCTCCGGTAAGTGCCCTCTGCCGAATATGTTTAGAACTACATACTTATCGTGAAGGTCGTGGGTTCGATTCCCGCACCGCAAGGGGAGATAAAAAAATCTGTTTCTAATATTTACAGATTAAGAATTACTGGTTTATAAGATGTTAATTAAAATTTAAAAGAAATATGTCATGCATCATTGATATTCATAATTACAATTTTATATAGTATTTTAAATGCGGAAAGGTCAGGATTAAAAATAGTTTTAAAAAATTTACGTCTAAGAATACTTGTCATGACGTAAATAATATGAAGTTACTAAAAAGATATTTTGTAAGTTGAGCTTCAGTTCCCTGTCATATTATAAGCCAACTTTGTCTGAGTCACCTTTGTAAAAAGGTCAAACTCTGACCTCTCTCCGCAGAAACGTCAATGTCAAAAGTAACTTAATAAGTTTAGTTTTACTTGGCATTTTCTTGTTAAGTCTATACTTGGAGAGAAAGAAAGAGCATTTACAAATTAAAAGCATAGAAAAAACTTCCAAAACAAAAAAATACTGGCCAACATCACATACTTTGCACTGGTTCTGTGGTTACTTAAGGCACGTATGTTGCAGATATATCAGAAACTACGTCGGTGCCACAAATACTTAAACCAATAAAATAAAAAAGTTCATTTTCTATATTGATCCGACCGGAAATCAAATCCGGGATATCAGAGATGACATTCGTCAAAGTCTGGTCCGCTCGCACCTCGGGTACTGAGGTCATACAAAATAGCTTTGAATCTCTTTTTTTTTATTTTTGAGACAGTTATTTTTATATGATCTCATTACCAACAGAAGAAGTCACAAAAGAAAAAGGCAAAAAAGTAGTGGGTAGTCCTTGCTCTCCGCAAGTTGGGGGAGTCCCACACACGCCACTGTCTTTTCTTATGCAGCAGTACGGTACGCCAATGCGTTTGCCCCTTTAAAAAAAAAGAAGCTGGTGCTCTAAAAATACGAAAAAAATCTATTTGAACTAAAAGTAAAGTATATTTTCTTATCTGCACTAACATTATAAAACTGAAGAGTGTCTGTGTGTTTGAACGCGCTAATCTTAAGAACTACTGGTTTGAATTGAAAAATATTTTTTTGAATGATAGTGCATTTATCATGAAAGGTATATAGTATAACTATATGATATCACGCTACGACCAATGGAAGCAAAGAATCCGTGGAAAATGTGTATAAGCGGGGATAGTAAGCGTGCAAAGTCGCGGCTTGCCGTTAGTATAAATGTGTAGTTCCATTAGCGTTGAGACTTTTTCAGGATCGGTGAAAGGACGAAATCCATATTCCGGTCTATTTAAAGAATGGTCTACAACATCGTTTGAAGATTCTCGGCAAATCGCACCGCGTCTGAAGAGTCTAACTGATTGATGGCACATCAATTGAATTCGTTTGACGTGAGTGAGGTCGGTGCCTAGTACTTCTGGAATTTCTCTCGCCATTTTCTGGAATCTAGGTCTTAGATTCGGAGCGGTTAATTTATCACGCCTTTTGTGATATATTGCTTTAATAAGATTGGTGAGAACCACTTTATCCGTGCCTTAAAAGGAACAAACCAGTTAAGTGTGAGTTGGTATCAAGCACGAAGAGTTCTGTGCTATTAAATAGGTAAATAAGCAGAAAATTGCTTTTTATATGCGAACCTCCTTTAAATATTTCATTTATTTTTAATTTAATTACGAATGAAAAAGGGGTTATACTTAATCGAGCATCAAAAAAATACTAACCTTACCCAAATTATAAGTTGGCCACAAAATTGATAAGTGAGCCACTTGGGCTAACACAACTTGTGGCCGAGTTAGTATTTCTATCACCCAAATTAATATAGAGGGCCTGTGCTTTTTTAAATTTTAGATGTCTCATTTAGCAATTTTTACCTAGTATTGTTCGGTGAAGTGTTTTATTTCTGTACCTACTAAGTTTGATAAAATATGCGCATGTGACCACAGTTCCTGAATAAGCTGTGGGCTATTCGCATATTGTTGTTAAGTCCCGAAATAATAAACGTTTCTTTATCTTTATTTAACGTATGGCCACCGTTCCCTAACAAACCGTGTGCTACAGGTCACTAACCGAGTTAGGCGTTGCTCCAACCTGATTCGGAGTGGGCTCACAATTTGCAATTTGCAGTCCAGGCCGACGGGAACGCTGCTAACTGGGTTATGATTGTGTACTTTGGCGATATATTATGATTAGGTATATAGTTTCTCACTTTCAAATGGTAAGCAGTCGTCTATAAATTAAGTTGTTAATTTTCAGCGCCCAGTTTTACAGTACTTGCACAATGAGCACCTGGGTTAGTCCAGTTTTTTAAGGTTTTGTTATTCAGGATAATCTTTAATTTTTATGAACCTTAGTACTATTACCTCCGCCTAATTAAGTATGTCAGTACAACTTACAGTTAAAAAATACAAAACATGGCGATTTTGTAAAATACTTTGTCATCCAAAAAGTCGCTTTATAAGAGAGGGCATAGTGATTTGTCGCTCGAACTGGAGCAGCCCGACTGGTGAAATACCTCCACCTTACAGAAGACCGCAGCCAAATCACAATCACTTCTGTGTTGTTGTGTAACTGCGTGTGAGTAAGGTAACAGTTATTATTATGCTGTACTTGTCGCCCTTAAGCTGGGACCTCATTACCACTTTACATCAGGTGGGATGAGGTCAATCTTGAAGTGTAATATCAAAAAAAAAACCATTATAGGATAAATAGATAGCAAAAGTTTGTGAGAATTTCTAAATGTATGGATATCTGGATAAACAGATCTTTAGATGTATGTTTGTAGCTCTTTTGACCCTATTAATCAGATTTGGATAAAAAGTGGTAAGAACAGATTAACATATGGGACTTTTTATCTCGAATAACACGGACAAAATCAAGGAAACCGCTAGTTAAAAATAATTTCACCAACGTTTAGCGTTACGGCCATTATATCCGCTCGGCCGCCATTTTCTTGGACACTCAGAGTACTTTATACGACCTGTACAAGTCGTTTAAATGTAGGAACCCCATTTTTATCAAGTATTGCCTTTCACGAACCATTGTACCAGCTAACAAGGACTGTTGTGTCAAACGACCGGACTTGTGACTTTTAGGATTACTAATGGCGTTGTACGAATGTACGAGTTATTGAAAATGTGAACTTTATGTCACGTAAAAAACGCTGTTAAGGAATAAAATCCTACTAATAGTTTAAACGCGAAGGTTTGTTTAAACAAATTCGTATTAAAAATATAAATATTGGACAGCATCACATACATTGCTCTGATTCTGTGCAATGTAACTTAAGCACTTGTGTTACAGAAATCAGAAACAACGACGTTACCACAACGCTCAGACCTGAGACAATGTCGAGTAGTTCGTTTCCCATATTTACCCGACCAGGATCGAACCCGGGCAGCCCAACTGGTGAAATACTTACAGAAGACCGCAGCCAAATAACAATCACTTCTACACTAGTACAAGGGGTCAATCTTTGAAGGTAATATGGCGACAAGTCCAGTAACAGCGTTATTATGTTGTACTTGTCGCCTTGAAGCATGGACCTCTTTACCACTTGACATTAGGCGGCATCAGGTCAATCTTGAAGTGCAATAAAATAACAGATGGCATTCTACATTATAATAATATAGGATAGTTTTCATCTCGAATTAACGCAAGCAAAGTCACAGGCCACAGATAGTTTTTATCATAAATCTGATGCGCTAACGGAGAGATTTCTAAGCAAATATTAAATCCAAGCTCCGATGTAATGACGTCACTGCACTGCATGATTTAACGTTGCCGAGATCTGACTGCATGAATAATGGGAGCTAATTGAAAACTTTCGCTGTTCTTGCCTCTGGTGCTTGGTAACTTTTTCTCTTTGAAAGTTCTCTGCACAGAGATGCAGTGGGATTATGAATTTAAAAGGACTAGTGATGAGTTTGTATCTTTGTTAAGCACAAATAGGTACTATTTATAAGTAATCCTAGTTCCAAATTTGAATAGGCTATAGCCAGCATCTTTAGTTGCTGAACCACTCAGTACCTTGTTACATTAAGGTAACTGTATAATTCATTTACGCGGACGTTTAATGTGACAAAGTATTGAGGTGCATACGAACTAATGATGTTGATTGTACGAGAATTAATCAAACTTCAGGGTAGTCAGCCTGTGTAGTACTGTTCGCTTTTCGAATAAAAACATTGTTTTTATTTGTTTATGTATTTTTTCTTTTCAGCATTTCGTGCTTTTCTACTTGTAAGTTTTCTTTTATAGTTTGCCTGAACACGATTGTTAAAATGTAGTGATGCCCTAAGCTTATATTTTTTTTATTTATTTACAATTTTTCTACTTTTCTTCTTAGTTATTAAAAAAGTACAATTCTAGAGATATAAAGTAGACATATAAGGTTTTAATTTTGGATACAGAGCGGCTAGCGGCCGCATGCGACTTCGTATCATGGATTTAGTCTTTTCTAGCAATAAATCTGCTGTTAAGGGTGAATCTAGATTTTTGATGGTGAAATATTTTTTAAATCAGAACGTTAGTTTTTGATTTTACCTATAACAAACATAAAAATTTTCCTCTTTATAATACTACTAGCGGTCCCGGCGAACTTCGTTTTGCCTTAGATAATTTTTCCCGCTTTTCTGTTGAAATTTTACCAAGGATCCCTAATTTTGTAGCCTATGTCAAATTGGAAGAATGTAGCATTCTATTGGTGAAATAATTTTTTAAATCGGCCCAGTACTTTTTGAGCCTATTCATTACAAACATACAAAAATAGGTACAAATCTGTCCTCTTTATAAAATTAGTATAGATAAGTCGTTTTATACTGAAGGTAGGTACTTTGTATGTTACGCGACATGGCGTGATACCATAACTTTTGCATGTAAAACTCATATTATTTCACTAATTGTTATGTGTTTTTTATCTCTCTATCTACATCATATAATACAGGCATGGACAAACTATAAAAGGCACCCAGAAAAGTAAATTATCATAGTTTGATCTGATATTTGTTGTAAAGATCACTGATTTGCACTCTTTTCAGAATTTAATTTTAATTCAATCAATATTTTACAGTTTATACATACTCAGTTCATAAGTTTGTCACAACATTTTTTTTTCTTAAATTTGGTATTAGCAAGTATTCACTTAGAGTTTAAGTCTTAACTAAACATTTATTCTTACAAAGTACGTAAGTACCACCTCGTCTCCAAATGCAAATTGCAGCTACATTCATAAGCAAATAATTAAAATGAATGTTGACTCACTTAGGTTAATTAAAATCTTAGTCGCAGAGTTCCAAGCGATTGCTTTTAATGAAGTCTTTTTGTTAAAGAACTATTAACCGGATTTTAAGAATAGTTATAAAATGATTTACGAGTTTTTATGACTCTTTATTGAAGTATATTTCTAATTTGAGAGTAAATGCTTTGTTCAACGCGGAGTTTTTCCAAGCAAACTCGGTCTTTTATCCAGGTCGATATTTATAGTCAACTAGCTGTGCCCGCGACTTCGTTCACGTGGACTACATCCTGTCATGGTCGGTTTTACCCCTATCTCCCCTAATATTCGAAACAAAAAGTAGTATATATTTTAATAGAGCTATATTTGTGCCAACTTTCATATCTCTAACTTAAAAAATAAACATTTTCCCATATAAACTTTCAAAGGTGGCATTACTCCCCCCCCCCTTACTTTCTAACAAAAAGTAGCCTTTGTCCGTTCTTGAGGTTCAACGTATAACTATGCCAAATTTCATCAAAATCGGTTGAGAGGTTTAAGTGGGAAAGCGTAACAGACGGACAGACAGACAGACAGACAGAGTTACTTTCACATTTATAATATTAGTAGGGATTTTCATAAAGTCTGTTTTATGAACACACATTGTATATTTGGTTACTTTTAACGGAATCAATTTCCCGTTAATCTAAAGTAAATAAAGACGAAATGTAAACACGACCTCACACTGGCCTATCCAACTCTTCAATAAATCCCCACGTATGTATATTTTTGCTGATTTGAATAAGCCGACATGGAAAGTACATCAGATTTATACAAAAAAACCGGCCAAGTGCGAGTCGGACTCGCGCACCGAGGGTTCCGTACAAACCTGCAAGGTTTACAAAGTTCGTTCATTACGACAATCGAGTCATAACTATGGTACTTTTATTGCAAAATGAAATTCATAACATTACAATGGGGAAAGATGGAGGAGCATAAATATTTTGTAATGTAACTAAAAATTTAGGGTTTTCGGAATTTTCCCTTTATGTGTGCTATAAAACGTTGCTTCATGCCAAATTTCAAGATTCTAGGTCGACTGGAAGTACCCTTTAGGTTTTGATTCCCTTGCGAGTACTTGCGAGTTTTAAAATATGCAGCTTAAATTGCTGTTTCTTTTGATTGCGTTGACATAGAAGTTTGATTTTGTTACAGCTTAAAGGTATTATAGACCTGAGTATTTGGTATGAATTTCAATTTAATACCTCTACGCGTTTATGAGGAAATGGGTAGTAAGTTTAAAATTATTAAAAAAATATATATTATGTGATGTAACTAAAAATTTATGGTTTTCGTAATTTTTCCTTTATCTATGCTATAAGACGTTGCTTCGTACCAAATTTCAAGATTCTGAGTTCACAGGAAGCACCCTGTAGGTTTTGATTCCCTTGCAAGTGTCGAAAATTTGCGGCATAAACGGCTGTATCTTTTGATTGCGGTGGCTTAGAAGTTTGATTTTTTCACAGCTTCAAGGGACAGTAGACCTGAGTAATTGATATAAATTTCAGCTTCATAGCTCCACGCGTTCCTGAGAAAAAGGGTCTTGACAGACGGACGGACAGACGGACAACAAAGTGATCCTATAAGGGTTCCGTTTTTTCTTTTTGAGGTACGGAACCCTAAAAAACATACACGGCATGATTTCAAATTGTAGGAATATATTTTAATCACATAAATAATTCCATTGATTGATTTGATGACCTTCGTGGTTGAGTGGACGGATTTTGGCGTCGCGCTGTCTTTGAGGTTCCGGGTTCGATCCCCGGTCAGATCAATAAGTGTAGAACATTTCTATATGGTCTCGGATCTGGGTGTTGTGGTACCGTCGTTGTTACTAATTTCTGTAACACAAGTGTTTAAGCTACTTACCACAGAATAAGAGCAATGTATGTCATGTTGACGAATATTTATTTATTATATTTTGAATAGTTCCTTTTTATTTATTTATTTATTTATTTAATAGGTACACCAACAGAACATATACATAGCATTTTAGGGGTATGTGATACAGAGGTAAGTTCTAGTATATGCTCCAATAAGAGGTACACAGCATTCAAAATAGGAGCAACACAGAATTAGATAAATTTAATTTAGAAGAAATATAACAAATTTAGTCAGATGACATATTGTGCAATGTGGATAAGAATTTATTTTTTGAAAGGTGGAAAATGTCAAGTTCAGGGTGTTTTTTGCGAAGTAAACTATATTTACAGAAGCATCTGTGTAATGGTGAGTGGTGACCGAGATTCGTTTTGCATCTTTGAGTATGAAAAGTTCTGACAATCGGCTTGCGGGGAATATTAAAAGGTACTGACACTTTGACACGTTCCACGAGATTAGGACATTTAATGTTAACATAGGTATGTGTTTGTACCACTACTAATACTACTAATTTCTCGCCGTCTTCTATTTCCTTTATCTAAAGGTTGTCTAGAAGAGATAGTTTTCTAGCGATACAATTAACAAATAAAAATGTTTCCTTTTACTTTCATCAAATTACATTAAAATAAATAATACAAACGTCTGTCGAGTTCTTTTAAATTTTTCAGCTACATTACAACTGTCAAATAAAGTTGGGCGACAAGAGAACAACTAACTCATTATTTTATTTCTCCCTTCGACTCACTAAACAGTGAACAGCGCTCTTGGAGCTGTCAAAGTGTCCGCTCAAAACTGCAGTTGAATGCAGTTTTTGCAGTTCAAGTTAAATTGCTTTCAGTGAAGCGTTTGCTGCGTTGAATTCTTTGCTCTACGACTGTTATTTTTGTTTCGAACTGTTTTCTACTCGACTGAACCCGAGAGCATAAGGTAATGTTTTTTGATTTTATGTTACTGTAGGATATGTGTGAATCTCATACTCTCTCTGTATATCCCTACTATCCCTACTAATATTATAAATGCGAAAGTAACTCTGTCTGTCTGTCTGTCTGTTACGCTTTCCTGCTTAAACCTCTCAACCAATTTTGATGAAATTTGGTATAGGTATACGTTGAACTTCAAGAACGGACATAGGCTACTTTTTATTAGAAAATAAGGGGGGGGGGATGGGGTAATACCACCTTTGAAAGTTTATATGGAAAAATGTTTATTTTTGAAGTTAGAGATATGAAATTTGGCACAAATATAGCTCGAAACTTGGATTAAAATATAGACTACTTTTTGTTTCGAATATTAGGGGAGAAAGTGGTAAAACCGACCATGAAAGAATGTAGTCCACGCGAACGAAGTCGCGGGCACTGTTTCTAATATTTAAAATTCGCTTGTACGGCGTAAAGTACCATAAAAATAAAAAATAGATATCTGTAAGTCCTGTAGTCCAAGCGAACGAAGTCGCGGACACAGCTAGTAATTATTATAAAAACATCGTCGTAATCGAAACTCGAAAGTATCGATATTTGTTTTAAAGTATTGATAAGTTCCAATCTACTGATGATTCTACAAGTATATTGACCGATCTGAGTTATAGATTCGTCAATAGTATATTTGCTATTAAAATATAAAGCCATCGACAGAACATTTACACAACGGTGGTACCTAATAATATCGACAATAAAACTAGCAACACTAGTTTCTATTAGCAGACCAAAGAACGAACGACAAGAGATTTTTCCTCTTCCAGAGCCTACTCGAGTAGTTAGTTTTTCATAAATGGCGACCCGGCTATGGAGGCGCAAGCGAGTGTAAAATTATGATAAAGGGGCGCTGCGCAAGAATGGCGCCTCGCAAAAAGGCGCCTTTGAGGCCGGGCGACGAGGGATCTTTGTGGATTGTGGTAGTTTGGTGCCTCTAGCACATTACGAATCATTGTTGTTGATTGATAAATGGAAATTTGTTCTAGAACTTTGGTTTATTATCTACTATATAAAAATAAGTCGGGTTTTCCTTCCTGACGTTGTAACTCCAGAACGCACGAACCGATTTCCACGGTGCAATAAAGTATATCTATTTTTCTATCTACTATGTATCTATACAAAACTCAACGACTCCCGTGGCGCAGTGGCAAAGATAGCTGGACAAAGCGCGAAAGGTCCCGGGTTCGGTTTCCGGTCAGGTCAAGTGATTTATTTATTTATTAAAAGAGCTGAAGAGTGTGTTTGTTTATTTGAACGCGCTAATCTCTGAAACTACTGGTTCAAATTGAAAAATTATAATGTGTTTGATAGTCAATTTATCGAGGAAGGCTTTAGGCTAAATAACATCACGCTGCGACCAATAATGCAACAGCAGGTGCGAATAATCCTTGCTGATAATAATTGCTGAATCCATTTATATATAGTTATTATTTATTTTACATTTTTATGTGGTATTATTTACTTATACATAAGTATATACATGCTCATTATGTAAATATAAGTATAGCTTCATATTTTATATATATATTATATTTATTCATGTATGACTATATGTATATTTAATTGTTTCCGAAATTAATTTTGTAACGCTTGATAGTTACTATTCTCGTGTATTATGTTTTTATTTTATTTTTTAGATTACTTATGCACTTTGTCACCATTACCGCACCCATAAACTAACTCTCCGCATGACCCAAAGGTTGACTGGTAGAGAATGCCCATAGCATTAAGTCCACCTGTTGTACTTTTTTTTTGTGCAATAAAGTTTTTAAATAAATAAATAAATAATCAGTGGAAAATGTAGAATAAACGGTAATAGTACGCGTGCGAAACCACGGCGGGGCGCTACTTTTGTATAGAACAGAATAGAATAGAATAGCTAGTTTTGTATAATTTTCATGAATCGCCACGACATCAGCTTGAATCTGTGTTGACTGGTAGATAATGCCAATAGAATTTAAGACCACATTTTGAACTTTTTAAGTATGTGCAATAAAATTAAAATAAATAAATATGATGTTGTCTGATTATTTAATAGTTTTGTAGGTCCAAACGTTTCACAAATCACCGCCCGGAATGCGATATAATCTGGACCGCAAAGTTGGACTGACAGACATACAAACTGAACGGGGACGGTGGTTTTGTTATAACTTCTGCCGATCGGCTGTTTATAGATCTAACTGGAACTTTGAAGGGCTTTGAAAAGTTAGGAGTAGCGAGTTACAATTATGTTCCACTAGTTTCTTTGGTTTCAAGGGATTCAATGAAGCTAAATACATTATATGTAAACTTCTGTCAATAGAAATTCCTTATTTGCGATACGAGCTTCTTCTATTAATTGTTGTCTGAACATTTCATGTTTCCATGAATACTTATGGATTTTATTACGTAGCTTGAGTTTTTAATCACCAATCTTTGGCTGGATAAGTGCAACGATGATTAAATTTGCCCCGTAATGTTAGATATATCACTTAGTTTTATTAGCAACTAGCTGTGCCCGCGACTTCGTTCGCGTGGACTACATCCTTTCATGGTCGGTTTTACCCCTATCTCCCCTAATATTCGAAACAAAAAGTAGTCTATATTTTATTAGGGCTATATTTGAGCCAACTTTCATATCTCTAACTTAAAAAATAAACATTTTCACATATAAACTTTCAAAGGTGGCATTAAACCCCCCCCCCCCCCCTTACTTTCTAACAAAAAGTAGCCTATGTCCGTTCTTGAGGTTCAACGTATGCCTATGCCAAATTTCATCAAAATCCGTTGAGGGGTTTAAGCAGGAAAGCGTAACAGACAGACAGACAGACAGACAGAGTTACTTTCGCATTTATAATATTAGTAGGGATTTCTTTTAAAGATTTTTTTATCAAGCATCAAAAATACTTACGTAACCTAACCTAAAGTTTGGTTGAGCACATATTAAATAAGTAAGCCACTGAAGCTTGGGCAATTTGTGGCTCAGTCAGTATTTCTGTCAAATTAATTAAAATATACCTGTGATATTGTTTCTCTTTCAAAGTTAGGTAATACTTTGTTTTTCCACCTCTTTTTTTCATCTATTAAAGGTTCGTGAATTTCAAGCAGAATTCCTAATATCAAGTTCTCGGCTGAATGCGTCGCTATCGTCCTATTACCGATAAAACAATCTTTCGATTCTTAGGCTGCGCTTTCTGCCTATCAATCGATAAAAAACTAAGCGTCCATTCAAGAATCAGCAAAATTAACATCGATTGAGAATGCCATGAAACATCGCGCGCTAGATGTTACTACTCCCACTATTCATAATGTCCATTGCGTCGATATGATCTTGACGTTTGTTTCCGTAAGGAAACAGACAGACAGACAATAGGTGCAGCGGATGCGTACGTCGTACGAGGCACGGGAATAGAACATTCGCCTGCTATTGGAAAGCAAAATAGGAATACTTCTTCTAACCAGGAATCTAATCTCAATAACGAAACGAGCGCTCGAAAGGATTAATCAAAGGTAGAGAATTTAAACGTGGTTTCTGATGTGCGTGTTATTTGAAGACGATTAAGTCGTGAAACAATTATGAGAATTAAAAATCCATACTATGCGAAATTAAAATTTCCTGTCCGTCTGTTTATCTGTCCAACTTTCATGCCTAAACCACAGAACCGATTTTGATGAGATTTGGTGTAATTATACGTTGAGCCATAGGTACTTTACCGTCGCGCCATCTTTGAGGTCCCGGGTGCAATTCCCGGTCAGGTCAATATGGAAAACGAATATTGTCTCACATTTAGATGTTGTGGTACCGTCGTTGTAAGATACTGATTTTTCTAACAGCGCTTTAGCTAGTTACCACAGAATCAGAGCAATGTATGTGATCCAATATATCTTTACTAAAGAACTAAGTATGTGATACTAGCGAAAAATAAAGCCATCTATTTTAATCGGCAAATAAAGTGAAAGTTATTTTCGCTTATCCATTCAATTCTGGGTTTAATGCTTTGCAATTTCACACTTTATAAATCCTTCGTTAAATACCGCACCGCAATACCGGCCAGTGTTACGCCTCGTTTAATTCGTTTATCAGATGACCGCATGTCATGTTTGCGCAACGAAAACTTGTAATTAGCCATTGTCTATTGCAATTTCGCGATTCCATTTCCGAAGATTTGGGTGCGCCGCGACTGCGGTTAAGTAAGTTTTTGTAAATTTTGGCTTTTATCTTCCTTTTATTACCAACTAAAGGAACGCGGCGGCTTCGCTACCGAACCTATCATCCCTGTTTTATCCACTGTTTGTACTCAATAGTCAATATTTTTTTTATTCACATAGATTACATTAGTAATACTTATGAATAGTCTCTATATAAAGCAAATGAAGCTACCTCCGGTTCGGAACCTATAACTAAAGAGAAGATACCGGCAAGAAACTCAGTAGTTTTTTTTTACTAATGAAAGCTACACTTATTACTTATTTTGCACTAAGACACAGTTAGTTTGTCAATTGTAAAATAAAAATTAAAAATCAATTATTAAAAAAAATATATAATAAAACAAAGGTATTTGTAAATTAAATTAAATTAACTGTATGACTTACATGCGTCATCGAGGCCCAATTCTGACATTGATTGAGAAAATGCGTTACATATATATTTTTAAAATAATATAAAACACGTAAATACAGGCGAGCACACGAGTCACTGATCCACACGTTCCTGTCATTCAAATACTCTTCTACTTTTGACAAATGTCTTAAATTTGTACAAAGGTAACTCAACAATAACTTGAGGGAGTTTATTAAAAAAATGTATGCTTAAAGCAACAAATGAACTGATTCCTCGCTCCTATTGATTACAGTGTGATGTTATATAACCATCAACCGTCCACAATATATTGACTATTCAACACAAAATGAATTGTTCTATTCGGACTAATGTTTCCTGAGATTAGTGTGTATAAACAAACAAATTAACAGACACGTCAACTTGCTTAAATTAGTATAGACATTTATCAATCAATTATGATAAGATCAGCGTACATAGCCTGGCTACCACGGGTGTTATGGAGAGACTAATAAAATTTCCGGCCTTTTTGTACTACGCGTGTGTATAACATATTAACTGTCCTCTTGGATCATTTTTATAACAATTAATATCCCTTCGTCTCTCCCTAAGTACGAGTATGCTTAGTTTTAATATGTTAAAAGAGCACTTAAATAATAACAAAAAATAAATAAGTTAACAAATTAACTAATAAACCGTTTTTCCTTTTTCAGGTACGTTTTACATTAAGAGTCTCGATGAAGTAAAAAAATTGCTAAGTACAAATTTTATAGGCGGTACCTTACCAAATACATAAAAACCAGAAAATACATACAAAACTTATCTAGTTTTGTATGTATTTCTGATAATAATAAAACAAACAATGTTACAATTTACTGCAATGTTTCGTTAATCTCTCAAAAACTGAATTCTTACTTGTTACGTTTTAAACTGGCGCCGCGGTAAAAAATTTGCATGTGCGCTCTTCGTTTTTGTGGCTTTCTTTAACCCAATTACAGTGCACGCGACGAGCCAGTGGACCGAGTAAAAGTTTATAAAACTAAATTTGTGTCAATTGAAGCAAAACTTGAAATTAAACCAGTCATTAATATTCTAAATTTCCAGTATTCTGTATTTTGCCAACATTTCTGAAATCTTCTTACGTTATAGGACTCACAACCTTAACACGGCGTGATAGATACTTTTTTTTTTATATTGCACTTCAAGATTCACTTCATCCCACCTGATGTTAAGTGGTAATGAGCTTCTAGCTTAAGAGTGGCAAGTACAGCATAATAAATATGTAACTGAACTTGTCGCCCTTACCTTGAGGGCGTGACCCCTGCTACTAATGTAGCACCTCCCAGGAGCTCTGGAAACCTTACTCACACGCAGGAACACAACAACACCGAAGTGCTTGTTATTTGGCTGCGGTCTTCTATAAGGTGGAGGTATTTCACCAGTCGAGCTGCTCCAGTTCGAGCGATAAATCGCTATGCCTTACATCTCTTGTCTCTCTTCAGCAGAACTAAACACAAATTGTTGTCAATGATTAACTTCTCCGATAAGTAAGTTTTAAGCTTTCGACTGGTGCCCTCTGCCGAATGAGTTTTTCTAGTAACTCACAGTGGAAGCGTGTTGGGCCGATAACATCTAGCAAATTGGAATTAAAGCTTATGAAAACTTGATGTATAATAATAAATATATTTTAGAGATAGCAGAGCGTAGTACTGAGTTTTTGGAAAGACAATGACAGAGTGTAAACAACAAGAATAAGGAAGTCATTATAAAAAATCAAACTTAAATCGAGATTGTCACTTAGCACTGTTGTGATTTTATAAAAAAAAACAGGTCCGTAGTACATTCGTTGCAGATTGTTTAAACAAACATCTATAACGGAAGAGAAGACTGAGAATTCTAGAACGTATTTATTTTATAACTATAGGTATATTTAATATATTTACGTTATATTTATCACGTACGAAAGCAGGTCCATAATATTTGATTCTTTAAATATTTTGAATGTAATTTATTACTATTTTTTTACAAAAACGAAATATCTGGATGACCCAAAGGTTATAGTGGACAATCGTCCTAGCGTTACGATCGCATTTGGTATTTTTTTTGCTTAATTAAGCTTCTAAATTAATAGAAATCAAAGATTCGTGCACCATCAATAGTGTCGCCCTTCGGCCGTGGTCACTGACATTGATATTCGCTATGCGCGAGCGTTGCACCCGTCCGAAATAGCGCGGCGCGTACGCATATAGATCGTCTACACGGTTGCTTTATTTGCGCGTGCGCCGGTAGCCTTCGGAGGGAATGCACTATCCAGTTTGCGAGTGCAATTAATTTTGAATAGATTTTGCTTGCAGCGTTGGTCTCATTTTGGTGGCAATATAATAATATATAAATCAATACCCATATCATAAATGCAAAAGTAACTTTGTCCGTCTGACTGTCTGTCTGTATGTCTGTCCGGCTTTCACGCGTAAATCACTGAACTGATTTTGCTGAAATTTAGCACAGGAATACGTTGAACCTCTAGAACGGACGTAGACTACTTTTTGTTTTTAAAATAAGGGGGAATGCGGATAATACCGCCCTTGAAAGTATAAAGTGGAAAATGTTGATTTATTATTTGAATTTACTAAATACTTAGTTAGGGTCCGCCCTATCTGAAATTATTCGTAACTATTTTATCGGAATCTGATACGATTACGGTAATGGAGCTCCATAAAACACTGGTGCAAATAAGTTGAAATAAATAAACATATATAGCGCACATTGCCCCTCTTCTAAACTAATCTGGGCTAAACTAATCTCATAGATTGCCAAGGACTCGTACATATATGCAGGAGAACATACGTCTCTCGCATTATATGCACCCAAACGCAATGCAGCCGTGAGCCCGGCTCGGAGAAAATTGGATTTCGCGTCAGTCCGCCGCACGTAACAGGTACACAGTACTTTTAAATCTCCTGTGTAACATGTATTTCCTGGACAAGTAACGATTTCGAATATGGAAACAGTGCCTGTGATTTTTATTTCGAAAAAAAAATTAAACAACACCTTTGACAGTCCTAACAATTCGTTAGCACTTGTTGACATTCTGAGGTGCCGGGTTCGAATTTATATAAGTATTATAAAACTTTGTTTGAACGCGCTAATCTCTGGGAATACTGGTTCGAATTAAACAAACATTCTTGAGATGGATGGTGCATTACTTTACTACTTAAGGCTATTTAACATCACGTTGTAGTCAATAATAGTGAATAGTCTTTGGAAGATGTGGAAAAAACGGGTATAGTAGGTACGAAAACGAAGCCATGTCGTGCACGGGGGGCCGCTAGTTTAGCCATTAAAGATAACAAACTTAGCTATATTGTCTCGGGTCTGGGTGTTCGTTTCTGATATCTAAACCCAATGCTTTAGCTACTTACTTCAGAATCAGATCAATGTACGTGTGCCGACCTACGACATGACCTACAAGTCGACACAAATACAGCGTCAGCAGAATTGGCGTAGTAAACAACGCTCCATACGTAATGCGTGACATCGATATCCTACATCGCGATATATGAGAACATACGTTCCTTACATACGTAATGTTGTCCACTTTTTTAATTTATTAGTATTTACACACAGATTAATCTCTAACGCGCCATGATTTCTGTAACGCATGCTTTAGCCACTTCCCTCAGAATCAGAGCAATGTGATGTTGTTCACTTTATTATTTTTTTTAATATTTAATCCGTAACCCTTGGTGCACAGAATCTACAGCCATCGAGCCATAACGAACCGGCAATGAATCATAATGATGAATATAGTGTTAGAACAAAAGCTTGTAAGGACATATCGTGCCACCCGGTTCCGTCTGATCGGCTAAACTAATTAGTTCTGTCGCCGGCCACCGTGGCGCTTATCACGCGCTTTCATCGCTCAGACTGCGCACGCGACGTTCCTTGTCACTGTTTAATTACTATTAATTTAATTATCTTTGCAGTCTTTAGCGGATGGTTGAAAATAATCTTTGGGCATATTGGTAGATCATTTAATTTTAAGCACGTAGAACCGATTAACTAGAAAAAGACTAGAAGAATGACTATTTTCAGTTTTTGTATAATTAAGACTTGATTAAATATAAATTACCTTATATAAATCTCTGTTCGTTTCCTAGAGTCAGAGTAACCTACCAAATCAACATTACCCTGATACATAACACAAACATTTTCAGAATTAATTAAATAACGTAAGATTGTTTTTACAGCTGTAACATGTGTAGGACCTGGGCTATTGAAATATCAACTAACAACACCGCATACGAAATGTCAGGTCTAGATACTGATGACAAGAATAACAATGCTCCCACTGCTTCTCTGTACGGGAAATTAATTAATAATAATAATAATATATCTTTATTTCCAGTAAATATTACAACAGAACAATTTTTCAAACGGTTACTGCACTAAGCCAGGCTTGTCTTGCAGCGGCCTCAAACAATTTTCATTTAACAATATTATACTGGGCGCACAGTTGCGGTAGTAAAGAGTCTACTATCTAATTTGACTTTTACATTTAAAAAGTCAAAGGATAAGCTATGCTAACTATTTGAAACGTAGAAATTTGTGTTTGTGTGTGTTTGTATGTGGTGTTTGTAGGAGTGTGTTTATGTGTGCTTGGGAGTGTGTGTGTATGGAAGATTAACAAAGAAGATTTAAGAATTAACTCATTAGTTGTATTTTTAGATAAATGTACATTTACATCAGCAGGGGTATTAATACTCTTTGCACCCGTCAAGTTAAATTTATTTATTATTGTTTTAATATACTGTCTTTGACTAATACTTATACAACCTTTTTCTCTATTTATTTCCATACCAACAAATAAATCAACATTTAAAATATTAATTTCAAACTGTTATTTTAGAGTATTTCATATTTCTGATATATAAATACCTCTTTACTTTTCGCCAGTAGTCCTCCATCCATCATCGACATAAAGAATTAATATTACTTTTTCATCTTTGAAATGTTGATTTCGTTTATTAACAAAAAACATTTCTATATATATAAAAGGAGAAACTGACTGACTGACTGACTGACTGACTGACATATCAACGCACAGCCCAAACGGCTAAACGTAGGCACTTGAAATTTGGAAGGGACGTAGCTTAGGTACCGTAGGGGTGCACTAAGAAAGGAATTCCCGAAATTCCCACGGGAACGGGAATTAGCGGGAAAATCCTTTTGTATGAAAAATCTAAACCGCTTAAGTTAGACGCTTGAAATTTGGCATGCAGGTACCTTAGTAAATATAAAGTTTAGTTATGGCTGTATTTTGAGAAATTCCCACGGGAACGGGAGTTAGCGGGAAAAAACTTTTGTATGAAAAAATCTAAACCGCGTAAGTTAGATGATTGAAATTTGACATGCATATACCTTAGTGAATGCAAAGTTAAGTCATGATTGGATTTTCCAAAATTCCCATGGGAACGGGAATAGCGGGAAAAACTTTTGTATGAAAAAATCTAAACCGCGTAAGTTAGATGATTGAAATTTGACATGCATATACCTTAGTGAATGCAAAGTTAAGTCATGATTGGATTTTCCAAAATTCCCATGGGAACGGGAATAGCGGGAAAAACTTTTGTACCGCGAGTTAGAGGCTTGAAATTTTTTAGTATATGGGTATCTTAGCAAATGTACAGCTTCATGGGAATGGGAAACATCTTTTTCATGAAAAAATACTGCACTAGCGCCAGATTCAGAATAATTGTTATGTTGTTTTTTAATGTATTTTCTCAAAAAAAAAAAAACTTTTTAAAATTTTTGAATGCAACATTCATTATTATTTACATTCGACACACACCGAGAAAAATACTGAAATGACACAATAACACGCCACGCGGACGAAGTCGCGGGCAAAAGCTAGTTCAAATATAATTGAAAGTTTTGCTTTATCTGTAGCACAAAATATATAGCCACCATATTTCTACGTCATTTCGCGTATTTTCACCCACCTCATGGAACATTTTTCCAGATTTATAAAAGAGAACTTAAATTCCTCTAGCCTGTCGCACGCAAACAGGAACGATTTGCTTTAAATTGGAAATCGCAGGAGTTAGCACGAAACACCGTAGTTCGGAAATGGGATTTGCATTTATATTTTCTGGCGAAATTGAAGGCTGAACGCTTTTAACGGGGCGAGGGAATAAGTGAATGAGGTGGTATGAATAATTTTAGGGGCGCGAAGCTGGCCTATAACCCCAACAAGTAAGGTATGAGCGTTTCTATATTTTTTATATTACACTTCAAGATTGACCTCATCCACCTGATGTTAAGCGGTCATCATAGCTGGGCATTAACTCGTTAATCCGTTAATCGTTAATTAACGAAGTTAACATTTTGAGTAACGGATTAACTTTTAAGTTAACTTTAAAAACTGTTAACGGACTCATTAACTTCCGTTAATAATCCAGTAGTCCGTTAATCGTTAATCAAATGCCTAACTTTCACCGCATGGCACCGCGAGTGCTATGAGAGAAAGCTTCCAATAGATTCAAGTCAAGTCAGTTCATTTATTTATGTAGGTTACAAGTAACACTTATGCATCGTCAAAACCAAAATTAAAGCTACAGCCGATTCGAAACCGGCATTTTTATACTAATCTCACGAATGTTCTACTGGTTTTACGAAGCCTATGGTTTGAAATAGCAAGCTTATGTTTATTTCTTGTATTGAAACTATGTATATCGCATTACTTATAGAACAAATGAAGATTGTTATGTACATACATGATGAATTGGAAGGCTACGGTTGAAAATATTAATGTCTTTAAAAAAATATTTAAGTGAACACGCGGTCTAAGGCTGTATATAGATCGAATAGCTCTCTTCTGTAATACAAATATGGTTTGTATGTCCGAAGCTGAGCCCCACAGCAATAGACCGTATGACATTAAACTAAGAAAATAGCCATTCATTTGATTTCAATAATGTCAATAATTACTTAGAGCCGGTGTTTAGTTTCAATGACAAGCGCTGTATTTGTTTTAAAAAAGGGAGCGTTCAAGTATTACGTAGCGCCAATTTTTAAGATTTTTGACACCCCCCCCCCCCCATGTAATACATTGTAACGTTTTTCTGTACTCCCCTCCCTCTTTCTTTAAAAAAAAGACGACCACACAAATACAATCGAGGGATTCCCCGGAAAACGTAGGGAAACAAAACTTTTCCAAATAGGAATTAGAACGCATCGTAACGTTTTACATAGACTCCCCCCCCCCATCAATATGCGTTGCCTCCCTAAATTACTGTCAGCGAACATTTGCGTGTGCATAAGTGCATAATGAAGTGTGTAGGTAATATTATATCACAAGGACCTGGAACCATTTTGATTACCAATTAACGGATTAACGATTAACGTTAACTTGCGTTAATTCTTTAGAAATGTAACGCTTTAACGATTAACGAAGCTAACTTTTTTATAAACGGATTAACGATTAACGAAGTTAACTGTTTGATTAACGGTGCCCAGCTATGGCGGTCATTACCGTCCTACAGTCATTACAGCCCTAGCTTAAGGGAGACAGTGTAATAAATGTGTTTCTGGACTTGCCGCTCTTACCTTGCTAATGTGACCCCGAGACCTCTGGAAACCTTACTCACATGCAGGAACACAACAACACAGAAGTGATTGTTATTTAGCTGCGATCTTGTGTAAGGTGGCCTCTATAGAGAGTTTCGGCATTTTACAAACCAGCATTTCTTTGAACTGATGACGCCATGTGTAAACATTATTAAATAGAGATGTCTCCAAATATGTAGGTAGAGGATATAGAACAAAAAAAATATTTAAAAACTTTCAGTTCGATATTAGCTCTTATGAGTACAACATAAGAGCTATGCAAACTAAAAAGTGTGTATTCTGAGATTCTTTTGATTATACACAATCACATCATGGTAAACAATTTTTAATTCGGTAATGGTTAACAATTATAGTTCTTAAGCTGACGAAATAAGCGCGCTTTTAGCTGTACATTGATTTTTGATGCTGCAATTTATGTTCTACTCCTAAATTATATTCGACTAGCGGTTCCGGCGAACTTCGTTTCGCCTTAGAGAATTTTTCCCGCTATACTGTTAAAATTTTTCAAATTTTACCAAGGATACCTAATTTTGTAGCCCATGTCAAATTGGAAGAATGTAGCATTCTATTGGTGAAAGATTTTTTTAAATCGGCCCAGTACTTTTTGAGCCTATTCATTACAAACATACAAACATAGGTACAAATCTTTCCTCTTTATAATATTAGTATAGAAGTATAGATAGAGGCTTCACAATATCCTATCTCGCTACTAAAAATGATCTTCAGTGAAATTTCTATTTCTTGGCGGAGGATGTAGGAATATATTTTTGCATAATGCGATCCATGGAAATGGAAAGTGCTATTTCAAGATTTATGATGTTTTATTAGATTTACTCATGTATCAGTTTGTGTTAGGATACAATTTTATTTTATGCATAAAGTCAAAGTTAGAGCGTTTATGGCATTCTTAAATTTAAAGTTGGTGGTATAACAATTTATATTCCCTGTTTGGTCGTAGCCTAGGAACGTGTTATTGAGTATTGCAGAACACTATTTATTTTGATGTAATGATCAATTTTCATTGATATATTCACTCATTATAAAGTAGCATTTATTAAATAAGAACAACTTCATAGTCTGAGACCGGTCATCTATAGATGTATTTGCAAAAATATATTTCAGATTTTCACACAAACAGATAATTTAAAAAAAAATCTTTGTCTCTTGTTTGTTCCAACTGATATCTGCAATGGCTGGACTGAAATTGACTGAAATATGAATTATTTTATTTCTATTTTTTTTAACATTGATACATAGTAGATAATAATACTATTATAAATTCCACGCATACGAAGTCGTGGGCATTGCTAGACTTAAATAATAGCAAAAATCGTAAAATGAAAATGACACATTTACTTTTTACCACACAACATCAAAGAGTCCAAAAGTAATTAAACAATAGTCCGCACTATCATCTAACAACCAAATAAAGCAGAAAAGTAATTACGACCGCTCAAAGCGACGGCCGGCCGACGTGAAACAACAACAACAAAACTGTGGCGAACAACAGTTGTGCACGTCCGTCAACGGGGTTTATGAGCTGCAAGATTAAAACTAGAGCTAGACCCTCAGATTTATTGTTCTCGATATGAGCTGACGAACTTTGAACTATTACGAACTCGGATTTAGTGGGTGTTACGGTTGATTGCTTAGCGGTCAGTAATCTACTTAGTGCTTTGGTAGGGAGTGATGCAGGCGTATTGGTTTTTGATTTTTTTTCCGCTGGGCGTACGCTGGGCGTACGCTGGGCGTACGCTGGGCGTACGTTGGGCGTACGCTGGGCGTGATAATTCTCTAGAGGTAGAGTGTCGTTACTGAGCACAAAAATTGTCAGTGTTTTTGGCCAATAACAGTATTTTCAGGTACCCCTCGAGTTTTGGCCAATGGGTAGACCTTAAAAAGCCCTGTTTAGGTTTCGAATTTCAGCAGCGTAGGTAGAATATGGGTCAATTTTTTTCGAAAGAGACAAAATATATTTTCAACTGACCATATGCTAGTGATCTTGATTTAAGATAATAAAAAAAATGTTTTATATTTATTTTTTACAAAAAAAATACAGGTGAACTTAATGCTAGGAATATTCTCTTCTCTCCCTATATCTTTTTATTTAATGTATGTGAATCCTTTGTATTTGAAGTACTTAACTCCGTTTTTAAATCTAACTTGGTAAAAATCCGATTATACACGAAAGAGGAAAGTTCATCAGTTTAGCATTTTAACTTTTCCATTTTTCGTTTTCCCTTCATTTCAGACTGACTGTGGGCTGGAAGCTTCCGCTTCAACTATCGATTATATAATCCTTTCATCTAAAGGCTCACTCAGTTTAGTTAATCCCTAAGGCCTGCAATCAGAAGTGGGAGGGGTCACCCCCTATTCTCGTTTTAGGGTTACCAGTAGTAGAATAGAATAGAATATATATTTATTCATGTAATTCAAAGTCAATCTTTTTTATTCATATAGATTACATTAATCATACTTATGAATAGTCTCTATATAAAGCAAATGAAGATACCTCCGGTTCGGGACCTATTACTACAGAGAAGATACCGGTAAGAAACTCAGTAGTTTTTTTACAAACGAAAGTTAAACTTATTACTTACGAAAGCTTTATGAGCCAGGTAAAATATATATACTTTACAAAAACACTTATGAAACGTCACCACAGGTTTTTTTTATATCGCACTTCATGATTGATCTCATCCCACCTGATGTTAAGTGGAAATGAGGTCCTAGCTTAAGGGCAGCATAATAAATATGTTACTGGACTTGTCACCCTTATCTTCAAGGCTTGACCCCTGCTACTAATGTACAGGGCTGCCAAAGCTAATTCATCCAAATCCCCAAAAATCCTGATCAATTTGATAAATTTGAAACAAGAGAAACAAACACAACTTTTTTAAACTTGGATCTACTAATTAACTACAAACAACAACGAACGAAGCCAATGCATGCATTACATGTTCAATCATTAATTAATCAGAACAAAACATTTAATTAAGAAGAAAAAGGGAATCCCCTGATTATAGACAAGACAAGACAGACTACTGACAAACTAGGGATGTGCCATAAATAGAGATGTGCAATTACCGGTTTTTTTATTTTTCGTTACGAGACCGTCATATCATAAGTACTTGAGCCATACTTAATTATTCATAAAATGTTGTTATCGATAATAAACGACGAAATATTTTACGATGAGAATATGATGTCAAAATCCTCGCATTTTCCCCACATAATGCCAATCCCCAATTAATCCCCAACCAATTTGAGATTCCCCGCAGTTTGGGGAATTCCCCACAGATTGGCAACCCTGCTAATGTAGCACCCCCGAGCTCTGAAAACCTTACTCACACGCAGGAACACAACAACACAGAAGTGATTGTTATTTGGCTGCGGTCTTCTGTAAGGTGGGAGTATTTCACCAGTCGGGCTGCTCCAGTTCGAGCGATAAATCGCTATGCCCTACCTCTCTCTGTTAAGTGTTCCAACGCCATGTATCCGAACATGGCGTTTATATCATTAATAGAACAATGATTTTATAAGAGTTATATTTAATGTAGACACTTTGGTCAACATTTTTTACTCATAATGTATTGTAATGTACTGCGGCCAACAGTCCGTCGGACTGTACACGTAGAATTTTGTACAGCGCTTATGTCGCGGGCATAAACACTAAAATTGAACTGCAATTATTTACATTGATGTGTTGTGACCTTAGAAAATAACACAAATATTTGCAACTTAATATAAAGCAACATAAAAAGTTCCTACATTAATTTAAAGTACCCATTTCATCGGATAAACTATTCAAATTCGCTGTCAAAGGTAATGGCGCCCCTAGGGTTCTAATTATAGAAGTGAAACATTACGGACTTCTGCAATTAAAGAGATTATAGATTCCGCGCCGCGCTTCAAGCAAAAACTGCGAAGCTAACGTTTTAACGGCTACTTTCGAATTTTTATTCTAAAATCGTTCTTATGCCACAGATTTTAAGGTCAATCTTTCAAAATCATTGGAATCGGTAATAGGATAATCTGAAAAAAGTTGAGTTTGATATTTAAAAGACTTTGACTTTATTCGTTTTGAATAATGTGTATTTCTTTCTTTTTTATTTTAAGTGTAAATTATAACAATGTATACCTGACACGGGTATGGGTTTTCAGTAGCGTCGTCTTTTCTGATTATTGAGTGCTTTATCTTTTTTGTCATACAAATTTTGATTGATTTATATAAACTTTATTGCACGTGCCTTTAAAAATTACAAATAGCGGTAATGCCTTTTTAATATTCTCAACCAGTCAACCCCAAAAATATATCTTTTGAAATGAAATGTTGAACTAAACATTTTTTTTGTATTTAATTTGAAAATTAGGTTTCTGGATTTTAAAGCCTGTGTTAGGGAGTAGTTAATAAGACAAATATTAATAAATATGAATATTCATCAATATTGGACAACATACTCGTTCATTGCTTTGACCACAATGTTCAGACCGAGACAATATGGAGAAGTTTGTTTTCCATACATACCCAACCAGTAATCGAACCCACGACCTCAGAGGTGGCGCCAAAGTCCGGCCCGCTCGCCTGTTGGCTACGGAGGTCGCCCAAATCAGTCAAAATCTATTTCTAACAACCTTTGGTGAATAGAATAGAATAGAAAACGTCTTTATTCATGTAAACTAATACAAAATAATTTATGAATTGTCAGATTATGTTAAACAACCCGGACGCCGTATTCGGAATGTTGATGCTAGAAGAACTGGCAAGAAAGTCGAAAGTTACTCTTTTCAAAACTTATAAGTATGGAAACGTGCAAATAAATACATTTAAACAATATAACTTATGTCAAAAGTGCAAAAATGGTGGATTATCAAATTAAATAACAGCTAAGTGAAGACCTCCGTAGCTGACAGGCGAGCGGGCCGGTCTTTGGCGTCGCGCTATTTCTGAGGTCCCGGGTTCGATCCCCGGTCAATATGGAAAACGAACTTTTGGATATTGTCTCCAGTCTGGATGTTGTATTACCGTCGTTGTTTCTGATTTCTGTAACACAAGTGCTTAAGCTACTTACAATAGAATCAGAGCAATATATGTGATGTTGTCCAATGTACATTAAAAGTTGGCGAAATCATTTTCTTTGCATCGGAAACGACAAAAGCTCCACGTAAGTAACTTGTTACGTGTAATAACGTTCGATACTTAACCGAAACTTATGAATAATTCCGAAACTCTGCCTATATCGGTGTACTTTGCCGAACATTCGAGCACTAAGCTTATAAACCTCGTTCTGCAAATGGACCATCAATCCGCGGCATTGCACCTTCTCACGTTAGCGTAAAGTCGGTATTGCGGTGAGACGTTCGTAAACTCGTAAAGTAAGGTAAATCGTAAACTTTATGGCTGAGCCTAGACTGGTCTTCTTGTAGGTACAAACGATAGAATTGTAGCGACGGATGTATTTTATTGTTTTAAACGTGCGCTAGAATGTGCAAAGGTTCATGGGTTATTTGTCTGGTAGCTATTGGTAAAGAGACTCCCTTCTATACAGCGTTTTCGAGTAAGCGCAAAACCTGAAATGTGATGGATCAGAATTGATTTTACTAATAAAAATAAAAACAGGCCGGTTATAATGCAACTATATTTAAAAAAAAATGAGAAAAAGAAGTTTGCTATGTTCGATAGGAACCGATGTGCTTTTGTTTTTTCTCTTGGCTTTTTCCTCAAATTCCGTGTGACACGCTTTTTAATTTTCGTCGTATTTATTTTGATTTGTGTTTCTTTTTTATCATTTCAATATACATTTTATATTCAACAACGAGCTTTTATTTTTATTTATTTATTTATTGGAAAACACAACAGACTACAATCATTATTGCATATACAGACATTCCAGCTTAACTTATAAACAGTCCAAGTTTTGGTGTAAGCTGTATGGAATAAAACTAAAATAGAGTCCACATTTTAAAAAAATCCTTTCTTCCCTTTTTATCTAAAGTATTTATTCTCGTTAATAGAGTAGAATGAACTACAGCGCGTGAGAACCGTGTGATCATTATGTGAAAAGGCCTGACATTTCTAGATTTTTTTTTATATTACACATCAAGATTGACCTCATCCCACCTGCGGTTAAGTGGTAATGAGGTCCTAGCTTAAGGGCGACCAGTACAGGATAATAAATCTGTTACTGGACTTGTCACCCTTACCTTGACCCCTGCTACTAATGTAGCACCCCCCAGGAGCTCTGGAAAGCTTACTCACACGCAGGAACATAACAACACGGAAGTGATTGTTATTTGGCTGCGGTCTTCTGTAAGGTGGAGGTATTTCACCAGTCGGGCTGCTCCAGTTCGAGCGATAAATCGCTTTGCCCTGCCTCTCTCATATGTGTATAAAATAATAAAAATAAGATGGCATGATGAGGTTTTGTGCTGGCCTAGTAACACGATGTATAAAGCAAAAGGCTTTTTTCGCAAATAATAAGTATGTAGACTACAGTCGGGCCAAAGCCAGATCAGAGTCAGAATTACTCAATGGGTGCATAATAAAGACTGTCAACCAAGAGGAAGACCAAGTAGAAACGGGTGTGATGCTAGCTTGATTCCCATCTAGATTAAGTACTTTGTACTAGATTTCAAAATGGCAATAAGATTCACATTCTTACTTATTTTTAAGAACTGTGTACTTGATGAGTAATCCCAAGCTCGCAGTAATCGCATTATTGTATTACAATGGAATCCACAATATTCCTTCAATGCTTGTTATTGGAAAAAAGTATAACGAATCTCATAACTTGCACCACAATACGGCATTTTCTGATGAAAGCTTCAAATCGTATTTTCGTTTGAAAGTATTCCGTTGATTTATTTCACAAACAATAAGCCGAATGAAGCACATTCATTCATGCGAGATTATTGTTGGATAAATTTACAATTCATTCGTTCGAAATGCACTTGTTCTGTTATGTTGTTTTTGTTTATTTGTAGAGGAAAAGGATGAGATATTTGAGTTCTCATTGAGAGAATGCCACTGGGTGTTGGCGCTATGTGGCGAGTCGTTACATTTCCTAAGTTCCGGCATCGATGGCTGGTACATACGTCATGCTCGTGAACAGGTGCCACCTCTGGGGACTGGTCTACTTCAGCTATCCCAAAATTAAAAACCTACTTAATAGCGGCTCACCAAACCTGAGGAGAAACCTTATCTACTCGTACTGAGGTTCTTGCTGGTATTGTCTCGGTAGAAATAGGTTCCAAGCCCTTGCCAGTCATTTTGTATTGCATTTAATGACGATTCAAAAGTATTATAATGTAACTCGAATAAAAATATTTATAATAAGGTTTTTTATTTAATTAAAAACGATCAAACATATTTACATACAAAAAAACTAACAATTAAGTAGTTCAGATGGAAAAGCATCAATACCTTGCATTATTATTTTTTGCGTTCAAGTCCTAGGCTGAGAAATGAGATGAAATTTTTCTATTTCTATTTTTAAATGATAACTCATGATGCCTCTCCGTCTTCTTCTCTCTTTAAAACTTCTTAAACAGTTAAATAACACAAAAAAGCTGTGTTTATATCAAGAAAGATTAAACATAGTATTGATAAAAACGAGTTCTGACGTCACAGAGCCATTCCAATCAGCCCCAAAGAAAGAACCAGCCACAATTGAGCGCTCGCAATTAATATTAATTTGTCGCTGGCGCTTATTGGGTCTGGACTCTGGAGGGACCAGGGACCACAATCTAAATAGTATTACAGTCTAGAAGGTAGACAGACTTCTAACACTATACATCTTCACAGATAAATAAAATTGGTTTGTAATACTAAAACTGCATAATTGGAGTTACGTCTATAGATTGGACAACATCACATACATTGCTCTAATTCCGTGGTAAATAGCTAAAGCACTTGTGTTACAGAAATCAGAAACAACGACGGTATCACAACACCCAGACCCGAGACAATATAGAAAAGATAGTTTCCCATATTGACCCGACCGGGGATCGAACCCGGAACCTCAGATATGGCGCGACGCCATTATCAATAATATTGTTCTTCAAGAAGAATAGTTATTTGGGCAGTTGCCAATAGTATAGAATCTATTGCCAATTTTATTATTTATTTAGTACTTTACGAAATATTAGAAACCGTTAACGGTTAGCTCAGTTAGTAAGAGCAGCACGCGCGATACGTGAAGGTCGTGGGTTCGATTCCCGCACCTCAAGGGGAGATAAAAAAAATCTGTTTCTAATATCTATTGCCAATTGTTACACTTTCGATACTTAAAAAAATCGAGATTCAAACAACCATTTTATTCGATAGTTTTTTTTTATTTACGAGCATTAGAAGTACTATTATTGATAGTTAATTCTTCTTGACAAACCTTTGCATGCAAAAATATTACCTGGTTCTGAGATATTGAAACTAACGATAATATCAATACTAGCTGTGCCCGCGACTTCGTTCGCGTGGATTACATCCTTTCAAGGTCAGTTTTACCCCTTTTTCCCCTAATATTCGAAACAAAAAGTAGTCTATATTTTAATTCAAGTTTTGAGCTATATTTGTGCCAAATTTCATATCTCTAACTTCAAAAATAAACATTTTTCCATATAAACTTTCAAAGGTGGTATTACCCCTCTCCCCCCCTTATTTTCTAATAAAAAGTAGCCTATGTCAGTTCTTGAGATTCAACGCATACATATACCAAATTTTATTAAAATCGGTTGAGAGGTTTAAGCAGGAAAGCGTAACAGACAGACAGAGACTCTCTCTGTCTGTCTGTTACGCACTTATAATATTAGTAGGGATTATAACCTACTTTCGCATTTATAATATTAGTAGGGATTATAACCCCATAACTTTTTAAAAATGATTTTTAACGAGTAACGAGAAAGTTCGTTTGTATAAATGTTGTTTATTCAAGTACAAAAACCATTGATTTTGATGAGATTTGGGGGTTACAGAGATTAGTTAGTAAAATAATATTTGAATTAGAATTACTGTAGAGAACAAAGTAACGCAGCGCGTAGTTGCAATTTTGTCTGTATCTGTATTTCCGACTGTATTGATATTTATTGTAACGATCGTAGCTTCCAATAAAGCTATGTCTAGGAAATGGGAGGTTTTACGACACCGCTTTTTGTACTAATAAACGTAGCAGATTGGACGGGCCTCTACATCTGACTCTACTTTTTCTTGAGAAATCGAATACATGTGATGACTAATTGCTTCTTGAAAATTTTTGATTTCTTAGAAACCTCAGGAACTACCTACTGGTTCAAATTGAAAAAAAAATTGTTAAATTGTATAGTCTATTTATCAAAGAAGGCTCTAGGCTTTAAAACATCACGCTGCAACCAATGAGAGCGAAGAAAAAGTGAAAAATGTGGGGATAGTAGGTACGCGTGCAAAGCCGCGGCAGGTCGCTAGTATATTATAATTCAGAAAAGCTGAAAAATTTGTTAGTAGATATCTACATTAAACCCATGTGAAGCAGGGGCGAGTCCACAGTAGTCAATAAAAACAGAATTATTTACTTTGCTTTAAATTAAAAAAAATTGTAAACATTTAAAATAATTTAACGGGTGAAAACGCAACACCATTTTTATTTAGTAGTTAATACGAACTACTTATTGCCCGACGTTTAAGTGTTTTAAAATGAAACGCGAAAGTCTTAAAGTTTAATGTAATTGTAGTTTCTAAAATCTCTACATAGGAAATAAAATGATGGCCGCTTCAATAAATTGAGCCATTTTACGCAGTCGCTTGCGAACGATTTTAAAATGGCTGCGCAGCGGAGGCGACATTGCTTCGTTTTGAAAACCCCGTATACGATCAAAAATACGTCAGACTACACACTTTGGACTTAGTACCGCCCTTATGTACAGGGAACGAGAACTAAAATCGAACTGTAAGTGTTTACCTTGCTGTTGAGCGTACCTAAGCTGCTAGTGAGAAATGGCTGTACCTGTCCACATGATCATTTTGTCTCTCTCTATTTTATTTTCTCCGCTTGGAAATTAATCCTCCTTCCTCGATAGTTTAAGTGTTGCCAGGGCAATATTAATTTCCTCCTAGGCTCCGACCACGATATTGGTTCCTAGGGGACCGTCAAATTGATCCCATAAATTTGATGAAGGTACAACAGGGGCCTAGGGATTTCCTTGGAATGAATAATACTGTTACGTAGTTCTGATAGAAATTTTACTTTACTATCGAAAGAAATGACATTTTAAGTAAAATTTCTGAACTTGTTTTGAGGTTGGATTGAGTCATTATTGTTGCGGCCTGTTCCTAAGCTACCGGATACCGGCTCCCAGATATAAAGTTTTCACATTACACCGGCGCCCTCAAAAAAACCAGACTGCTAAGGAGGGGTACTCTCGAAAACGAAACGAACAAACGAAAGGTTTCGTTTTTGAAGATTATTCAAAATTTTGGGAATGAAGACGTGGTTTTTGATTTGCATAAATAATATTTTGTTTTTTGAAAACGCTTAATTTGCATTCGAAGTGATTTCTTTATGGTTATGAGGATTAAAAATTGCCATCCGTTGTCGGATCCGACAGTCTTTCGATAAATTGCTCAGAAGTTTCTCCTGGGCAATTATACGATTTAAACACGCCTATTATATGCAGAATCGTTTCTGTCTAAGCCAGATTATCTTCTTAGGCAAACAAACTCAAAACTCTTACCAATACTTTCCTAGCAAATAGGTCACGTTACGTCAAAAGGCAAGATTCGCAAATCTATCGGCGACAGAATAAATAAATTTCCCTGATGGTTTGCCTACCTTTTTATCTCACGTTATTTCTCCAGAGTTTTTGGTTGCTCGTTTTGTGGTCCAATAAATAAGTATTCTGCTGAGGGCTCGGGAATGTTTTTAATGTGTGCGATGACGTCATCGTCGGCCTTGTGACGCAATTGTCAGGACGTTGGGTTATGTTTCACGAAAAATGTAGGCAGACCATAGGCAGATGGGGAATCTCAAAATATTGTTTAATAAAAGCTTACAGTAAAATGAGATACCTAGCCTCAAAATATTTTGTTTTATATTGTACTAACTGTGCCCGCGTCCGCGTTCGCGTGGACTACATCTTTTCATGGTCGGTTTTATCCCTATCCCCCCTAATATTCAAAACAAAAAGTAGTCTATATTTTAATCCAAGTTTGGATATCTATATTTGTGCCAAATTTACCCCATCCCCATCTCCTCCCGTTACCCCCATCTCCCCCTTATCTTCTAACAAAAAGTAGCCTATGTCCGTTTTGGAGGTTCAACGTATACGTTTACTAAATTTCATCAAAATCGGTTGAGAGGTTTAAGCGGGAAAGCGTAACAGACAGACAGAGTTACTTTCGTATTTATATTATTAGTAGGGATAACCAATTTCAACATAAAAAAAACTTTCCCCCGATTTTTCTAAAATTTATGAGATCTTTGTTTCTGTATCATGGTACTATTATACATGGTATATAATCAAAATCGGTTCGTAAACGATGAAGCTATCTGCGAAAAAACATTAAACATAATTAATGGACATTTATATGCAGTTGAATTCAAAACCTCCTCTATTGAAATTAGTTATCATAACGACTTAGATAGGCTAATAGAAATACAAAAACCTTCCAAAAGACGTTAGTTCCATGCGTCCAATACATTCTTAATCTTAGTTGACTCTCCTTATCTATTAATACGTAGAATTAATTCCACCTTTGTGGCTTGCCCCAGAATTATCCGAAGTATTTATTTGATCGGATAAAAAATCTTGGCAGCGGTGGATGGGGTACAAGGGCAAAGTTTAGCCGTTAAAACCGAAGGTGGATTAATGACTCCAAGTTTGCCAACTGGCTCCTTTGAATGGCCAGTCGACCAGACCTATAATTTTTGTTGGAATCTAGGTTTGAGTAAGTTTAAAAGGATGAAAATTGGATCAAGGGTATTCATTTTATTTTCATCTATTTTCTTCACCTGCTAGAGGAGCTTTTTTTAATTTTTATTAAAATCACTTCAAGATTGGCCTCATCTCTGAGCTCTGGAAAACTGACTCATACGCAGGAACACAACAACACCGAAGTGATTGTTATTTGGCTGTGGTCTTTTGTAAGGTGTTGGTATTTCACCAGTCGGGCTGCTCCAGTTCGAGCAATAAATCGCTATGCTCTACCTCCTTTAGGTGAATGCTTTGTGAATTTGTTGGATAGAGTTGTTTTTCAGACCTATATAAAATAGGCTTACGTTTGACCTCAATCATGATGGAAGGCGTAGATGAAGAAAAAGGTGTTTTTTACTTTAGCTTAAAATATATGACCAATTGGCACACCTTTTTTCTCGAGGGGGAAATGCTTACCGCACCGTTATCCTTTGCGAGAAACAGAGAGAGGTGTATCGGGCTGGCAGTGATTCAAGCCCCCTCGGTGGCCAACGTTGCACAGTTGTGGGGGAGTCGGGATACCTTGCGGATTCTGCACGGCATCTGCCGCTAAGCGGCCCACCAACAATGACTCAATAATCCTCTTTTCCCGAAAATACCTCGTAACCATACCAGAAAATCCCGACGCAAATAGTTTAATAACATTTGTCTGTCTGTGTGTCTATCTGTGGCATCGTAACTCCTAAACTTTTCATTTTATTTTTGCTTTGTAGACGAATTAATAGGAAGTGTTCCTAGTTTGTTTCATGGAATTCGGTACAAAATGGCCGCCTCCACAAAATGTCCGACTACGTAATATTTTGACACAACTCTCTTAATAAAGGTATTAAATAAAAGGGTTTCAGTAGTATACATTTTGTCAAATTTCAAATTCAAGATACCTACGCTAACATTCAACTGTCAGGGATTTTTTAATATTTTTTCTTTTATTAACCCAATTTGTTTTTTTTATCTACAATAGCAGTTTTTTGTGTGGTACTGATTAGTATTTAAATAAAGCGTTATTGATTTAAAAAAATGGCGGTCAGCAGTGTAAATGCACGATTATTCCGACAGATGTCGCTATTCATTACCGAACCAGGTCGCCCACAATGCCGCGTCAATGTATTCAGACATTTCAGACTACCCTCGAGTAGGTCGCGCTTCACCACACTCAGTATTTATGTTAATGAGGTATTCAAGCTTTAGTTTTTCATATCTAACGCTTCTTGTATTCCAGAGTTAAATGTTTCTTTTTAATCCCAAACTAGGTTTCATTGAAAAAATCTTATTATAATTTTGGCCATTACTCATTAATTGTTTAAAGGTTTAGGTGCTAGATTATGTTGGGTTTGAGCCCTAATTCAAGGAAGTAAGGTTCTAATTATGGTGGTCATATAGTGGATAGAGCCTTATAAACGGTTAAAGAGCGTTATTTTTTTCAGCAAATAGATTCACAATACATACTCTGGTAGGATGGTCAACCCTCACCGCGTCAGGTTGACAAATCTCCAGGCCGATATACACGGTCGCCTGTAGGACAATTAATTTTACCTACACCACTTCAGATTAATGTGTCCGTCGGAATTAATTACGTCGTTGGCTCATTGATGGCTCGTATCGCTATTATCTGTTGTGAGTTAACTTTGGATGGACCGATGACTATAGGTACAGTTATTTCGTATATTTGATGTGGCTTGGAGAAAATTCAAAGTTTGTCCATCTTTTAGAGAAATACAGTTAGAAATTTATTATTTGCAAAATGTTTCATTAGATCGGTACTGTGACCTCAGTAGACCGCTGAGAGTTAGTTTGCTACGGTGAATATCGTTGTATCATGACTGTATGTATGTTTTCTTATGTTCTAAATTGAAACGTAAGCCTAATCCGTATAAAAATAATTGATACTACTATGGTTAGATGTTCTACCTATCGTTGTACTTTCATTAGTCTCAAAGGTAATATTTATGAATTCATCAATTCCCCTTGCTTTCAGCTCCTAATTTGCATAAAACAATAGGACAAAGTGTTCCACCAGTCACTCATCGTCAAATCAATTTATTAATGCTCCGAAAAAAACACTTAGCTGAAGATATGATAATACCTTGTTTGTAAAAGCCATCTTGAGTCTACTATCGGGTTACTATATAATTCAGGCCCGTTTGCGCGCGTCAACATTTGACGTGGGTTGATGTCGCGACAAAGAAAAAACAAAGAAAAACATGGAACATATGAGATAAAATACAGAAGTGAAGGGTGGCACATACTTATCTATTGAATAGATACCTTTGGGACTGTTATTTATTACCAGCTTTCCTGAAACTTCCTAATATAATTGTCATTTCATTCATCAAACTAAAACTATACGTGCGAAGTAAAGTAATACATGCATCGTACTAATCCACATACTGCCAATATTGTATCAGCTTCTGACTGATTATTTCTTGATAGAAAACCGATTCAAAAGTTTAGAATTGGAACACACTTGAAGTGAAGCGATGGCACATAAGTCATGCTTGTGAACAGGTGACACGTTTGATGACTGCTCCAGCTTAGGTACTTCTTAAAAATAAACGCTTAAGAGAAGTAGGGCATAGCGAATTTATCGCTCGAACTGGAGCAGTCAGACTGGTGAAATACCTACACCTTATACAACACCGCAGCCAAATAACAATCACGTCTGTGTTGTTATGTTCCTGCGTGTGGGTAAGGTTTCAGAGCTCCTGACCGTCCCTATGTTATTTCTTTATCTGTCGTCTATTTTGATATTGATTTTTTTCTGACTGTCACTCACTTTACTCTTTTCCAAAAGACAAATGTCATCAATTTTGTCGCCATTCCTTATTTTTCGAACATTATCTTCTTGTGATCTTTTTCCAACCGAAACATAAAAGATCAGACATCAAAAGGTAGGACGAAAAATGTTTCGTCAACCGCGCCCTGCCTTATGAGGCGGTTCTCCAAACAAAAAAAAGTATTGAAGAAATTTCATAAGCAATTTCGCACCTCGATGGAGTGACAAAAACAGTTCAACTCCAGAATTCCATTCATCAACAACAGCGAGAAATTTCCATTTCATTAGCGCGCGAAGTTTCTTTTCAGCACGCTCAATGAGGCCACTTGTCGGCTTGCTTTACAAAGTTAGGCTTTTAAGTGCTATATTTAATGGACAAGGAGAATTAGGTTTACTCTATCACTTCTGTGTTGTTGTGTTCCTGCGTGTGAGTAAGGTTTCCAGAGCTCCTGGGGAGTGCTACATTAGTAGCCAGGGTCAAGCCTTCAAGGTAAGGCAAGTCCAGTAACATATTTAATAAGCTGTACTCGTCGCCTTTAAGCTAGGACTTCATTATCACTTAACATCAGTTGGGATGAGGTCAATCTTGAACTGCTAAAAACAAAACTGTGATCACAGTACAATTCACGTGTATATGTTCAGTCACATGTACTAACACATATATACTTGTTCTAAAGTGAACCTTACAGTAATGTCATAAGAACATTAGTGCTCACATTCTATTGCTTGCGACTGTATAGTCGTCGTACGTCACATACTTTATACCGCTCTTGTTATGGTCATAGCAACTAAAATCAATGCAAGTGATTAGCTTGGAATGCTCATCACCTAACAGATGTAAACAATTCAAAAAACCTCTGACAATTCGGTATTTGTGAATCATGTACTTATAGCTTGTCATTATATATAGTCCAACTCTAGCCCTTTTATTTGGTACCTATATTAAAGGAGTAGTGTCCAAATAATCCAATATTTTTGCACTTATTTATAGCTGACGTGTTTTTTACATAGTAAAATCACTTTGCATTGTATTCAGTTACGATTCAAAGGTATAATGATGTAGCCTACTTAAATAAAAAAATATGGAACTTTGACATTGAGCTTTTAACAAAATGGAAAAGATTGAAATCAGGCAGAAAGTCACATTTAGAATATCGGGCAATAATGAATGTTTAAAAGTCTGTGAATAAGCACCTATACAAGAGTTATCTTCACAAACTTGCCTAGCACTGTTGCGTTATTACAACATCTTTGGATCTAAGAGGTTAAGTTTCCCAAGTTAGTGCTCAAACAAAAAGTTCCTTAAGCGCTAACGCACGTTCGGGAAAGTCGACACGACCGCCAACTTGCTTGTATTAGTTAGGTGTTAAAGAGCAGTTTTACGCTTCAAAGGCTAAGTTTGCGCTTGAAGTTGATGTTACGTGCTCTAAATAATCAAGAAAACTATCGATTTTGAAAAGTTTAGGTCTAAAGCTAACACAAAAATGCTGTGTTACGATTAGGATGTAAATAACATTCACAAATAAATTGAACGTATGAAGACTTTATGTCATATCGGCCATATTGCTTTTTTTGTCATTGATGTTTCAAATGCGTCAATAGTACTGCATAGTCTTTGTGTTGATAAGTAAAATTGTGACGTGACAGTGCACTATCTTTATGAAAAACCTATGAAGGAAACGTGTCCTGAAAGGTACTTATAAGTTAGTATTCCTATTGCGAATGGGTAAGCAGGAAAATCCAAAGCCAATAAAAAGTAAAGAACACAAACCAGTGAACTCTATATATATATATATATATATATTTAAGACTTTCGCGTTCCATTTTAAGAAACAAAACCTGAAATATTTTTAATTTAGCTACCTTTACTTAAACTTAAATATTTTATAGAAACCAAAGTAAAACATCTCCCATTACATATCAAGATTGGAACCCACGACCTTCACTTATCGCACGCTAGTTTTCGAACTATAACAGTTGGGTAGAAAGATATATAAGATACCAATTGAAGATATATCATACTTTTTATCCCAAAATAACGTTAACAAAGACGCGATCTGCGCAGTACAAGTTAATAATCCTTCACGCGTCATTAATTAAATTCAATTAAAACTTGAGCAACAATATCCTTCGTCTACAAATGTAATTAGTACGCAATAACTGAGGCGTCAGAAACAGCAACTACAGGCTGATTGGAACTTGGAAATGTCACCCTTTAGACAAGTTGAAACTGTGCCTACTACTTGAGAATTCGCAATTTGAGCTAAGTGCAAATAAATATGTCGCTTACGACTTTTGGTGACATATTAAAGCTTTAAGAATTTAGTTGTATGTGTGGTGTTCTTAATTCTCCTTCTTTGTCTTTAATTTTTGTAAGACTGTAACTAGATTTTAATGAGTTCAATTTTGTAACTAGACCTTAATTTGAGAAAACATTATATGTTTTGGTAGGTTTGGACAGTGGTTTGGATTGTTGTCAACATGTTACCTTTAAGATAACGTCAACTCAAATTGGTGCAACTGTCTCTAGTCGTAGCTATGGGTTGTGTGTCACTCGGCCACGGCACTCTTACAAATGTTCCATTGTTTAAATCTTAAATGATACCACAAAACACATGATATACTTAACTGCACCAAACATTAACAGGAAGTGGGTTAACGGACAAATAATGGTATAATTTAGGCGGTGGCGCTAGAAGGTGATATCTTCGACAACCTTAAAAGAAATAGTAGATTACAAGAAATGGGCCTTGCGAACATATAAATTGAGGGTTTATATTTTTTTAATTAGTATTACAAAGATACCATTACATGATAAAAATACATGAACTTGTAAATTTGTATTTATTATAACAAAACAACCAGTAACAATAATGCGTTAACATAAAGTAGTTTTGACTCACACAAATATGTTATAGGACGTTCTCTGTTATGTCACGTTCTCGACACCAAATCCAGTAAAATATCGCTTAGCTCTCAGCTCAAGCTGTCTGCAAAGTGACACGAGGACATGGAAGCTATCTTAGATACTGCACAAACTATTTGAACGACACGGCAAGGGATTTTTAGGTGACGAACAGTAATGTATAAAAGCTTGTCTGACTACACAGTTTGGAATTTGTACCGTCCTTAAATCGTACGCGTAAAAAATAATATCGAGCGTAGAAACAGTGAAAAATGTGGAAAAAACGGGAATACGATTTCTAATAAAGCTAAGTACTGTGTCATATAACAAGATTAAAGAAAAAAAGAGAAGGGAATAAAAATATTTTTAATTTTGTACTGTATGCACTATAGCCGAATTTGAATCGTATTATTTTACGGAGATTGGTTTAAAACAACTAACTATTCATAGCCTTTCTTATTAAAAAGCTTCGATAATTCCTGTTTCTAAAAACCTTGTTCAATTAAACACTTTGGAACACTGAATGTAAAACACTGAAAAACCTTCAACAGAATTAAAATCACCAATTTAAAAAACGTAGCATGTTTACCGTGAACGTTTCTAATCCCTACAACAAAAGAGTTTCTATTTTACTTTCACGTCTTTAGAAACCAAAATATTTGAACAAAGCAGAATTTTTAAATTCCATAAAATAACGAAACCTCCCAAGCTTTTACCAAACAACGCGTTTGTTTTGAACATTGCAAAAAGTATAATCCTGCCACCTGAAATACTGAATACTTCACAATGGACGGAAAATACCTCTGGCCTCTGGCGTTCATTGTATTATTGCTACTCGCAAACAATTCTGTTTGTTCATTTTGTTACGCTCAACAAAAGAGTTTTAAAAACGAAAATATAGAAATTTAATTCGTTCAACGACGGTACTGGGTACGGTACGAATCAAACGATGCAAAATAAAATCGATGTCGTTAGTGCTGGAGTTAAATTTTATAGTTGTTATAACTATTTTCAAATAAAAAAGATGTAGTTTATCAACTTATAGTTCAGGCCTCTTTTTTAGATAATGTTTTTACGCAGTTGCGTTCGTGTAGACGTTTTTGTTCAATATACAATAATTAAACCCCAACAGCGTGATATTTGGTATTATATTATTGGCTCTGACGTATTGTAACATTGTAATCATTGGCTATTTTGAAATGGCGGCCATCTTGGATTTGAGATATAAATCATTAATTTTAAAAACTCTACAGTTTGCTATTAGCTGTTACGTTGACTGGTCTATTCATTATATTTCATCATTTTCTAGTAGAAACCATTTTGGATTGGAAATTGGATTCCTATATTTTGACTATTGTATGAATATTCTATTCTCGTGTGTAATTTTCTGCTATTTATGATTATTAATTTTGTTGTTATCCATACTCACATTTTTACTGTTACCGCACCCATAAACGTACTATCTGCATGACCCAACGGTTGACTGGTAGATAATGCACCTAGCATTAAGTCCACCTTTTGTACTTTTTTTGTGCAATAAAGTTTTTAAATTAAAAAAAACTTGATTGGGACAGTAAAAAATTAAATTTAAACCATTAAATTCCGGTAAAACCTTTTTAACTTAGAAAACGTATAGTGAATTAAACCATAAAAACCTGTATTCACAGAACTGAAAGTCATATTTAATTGGGCGTTCATTATAATCCTCGGAAACATTTCTTCTTTCACTGCCAATACAATTAATCAACCGTAAAAAAACACATTTTCTTTTCTTTTACTTCCAAAAGCGGATCCGTGGCCGCGAGGTCAAGGTTGCCGTCACGGTTAAAACTGCCGCAGTGACGTCATTGCGATTAATTGGGTAAAATGACGTATCCTGTCCCCAATCCGCTGGATGCCAGGAGTGCCAACCTGATGAGTAAGGCAGTGGAATTGAGACATATTTAGATTTGGAACACTAATCGCGCAACAAAGAGTACAAGCTATTTTAATGGATTTTGTCTTCGAAAGTATTTGCTAAGTTTTAATTTGTTCTGGAATGGATACCATGCTTTGGCAAACATAGGTTGGGATGCCAGTTAGCTAGGTGGAGTAACAAGAATTCACGATACGAATTCACCGGTCTCTAGGATCGGTTGGTTTTATAACCAATTTAGTCAATCTGTAGATTCACACTCTCTCATTGCCTATCTCTGGATTACTTATGAAGTATCATTGATTGTATCAATTTTATAACAGGGTACTAAGTGATACCTATTATATTTTCTTATTAGTTTTCGATGTTTTTTTAAATGCCTGCTTTGATTCCCATTTTAATAATATAAATTATTTTGAAGTAACTTCCAGGCTCAACTACATTTAATAGTAATTTTCATTCCTTTAATTTTTTCTGCAGTATTTTGTTTAGATACCTTTATTAAATTAATATTTTTTAAATTGCCTCATAAAATCTTATGATATTTGCTTCATGTAGAATTTACTGTTCGAGCATGCTTAACTAATTTTTTTTTTATATTCATGTCTAAGTTTTATCCTGTATTAACAATAACATCAAGAAGTAAAGAGTCCTTATTTGATTATTCGATCTTTAATACTTCTATGAAATGTGTTAACTCAGTGGACAATATTTCAATTAACGGATCACGGGTATTGCGCATTTTTTGGTAGGTAGGTACTGCGCATTTCAAATGTTCAAAATGGGATGTCAATGTTTTAAAGCCTAAGGTTTTACTAATTAACTGTTTTAGATTGAAACATTTTATCGCGTCGACTTGAAAGCGAGGCAATGAAGATGTCAATTCCTACCAGTGTTGAAACTGCTGCTCCAAGGAGCGTAGTATATTGTACCTTTTGTTACACTTGTTTATGTCGCCGCAACATTGTTGCTTACGAGAGCTGCTTTTTGTTGCAGGTAAGCGAAACGAGTTGATTTACGAGGACCATTGTCTTGGGAGTTCGAGGGTACTACTGTGAAGGAAATACTACACAACAGGTAATGTAATGTACTAAGCAAACGTTACAAATCTACGGGAATTACATATTTTTTTAATCACTCCAAATTAACACTTTAAACGGATTACTTCATACTCCAGTACATCTAAAATGATGGCCAAATGTAATATGAGAGGTTATATGAAGTTGAATTGTGATAAACGACATTATTATGAAATTATTAAAATGAAATGAAACCATTTACACTTATAACGTAATAATTTATTTATTAACATTTTTATACTTTGTTTTGTATATAAACTCTAAACAACAATGAAAATGTGACTATTCCCAGTGCTCTGAGAATATTTTATGACTAATGCATCATGTTAATTATTTGTCACAGACTCAGCCAAAGATTCAGGTAATTTAGATTTTTAAACTGTCTTACTGACCCCGATATTGTTATCTTAACTTCGTAGGTAGAAACAGTACTCGAACATCACATTACTGAACAAAATACACTGAAGCAATATACAGGCAAAGTACGCAGGTCGTTAGAGGCATACTTAAGCCAGCAACTTACAAGGACTCAGAGGCGGGACTCGAACCCGCACTCCACAATTTTCGAGACGTTTCGAGTGCCCCTGAACGAACAAAGTTTCCACCGATAGTTCGGGTATGAACCGAATTATTCGCTCCTAGAGAACCCGTGGCTTTATTCAACAACTTTGACGTTACTCATTTCATAACTTATACATTCTGAGGTCGCGGACTGAGTCAGGAATGGTAAAGCTTCATTAATTTTATTATACGTCGTTCGATTTGAAGATATTTCAATTTATTGAGAATGTTACAATAAATATTAAAATTGCAAGGTATTGCATTGATATCTCCTATTTCTGAGTAAAAGCTATCTTCACTGTATTGGTTCTGGGTTTCATTATTTCTTTTATCTCATTATTGGTTAAGAAGACTATATCGAGCAGAAAGTAATACGTATTTTTAATAAGCACCAAACATTTTAATATTCCATTGTAGGGTCTAAGTCTCCATCTTTGAAATGAAGTCATCCTTACAACAATAGAACCTAGTTTAATTACCCTGCTGCAAAAAATCTAAACCATCTTCTTTCGATCTTAGGACGTGATAGTAACACAGCATTTAATTATTAGATCGTTTTGTAATAAAATAAGTAATTATTCAACGATTTCCATCTTCATCGTTCTATTTTGCCACACACAATCGATAGTTAAATGTGTAATATGCATGTCGCTCCAACCCCACCGCGGTAGGTTCCTCACCTTTCTGTAATATACCCTGAAACCATCATCCATTAGGATAAAATATTGCTGAACCTATCTCTGAATCCACTGTATGAATATCACTATTTATCGAGAAACTATGAAATGAGGGTACTAAAATATAAGATGAAATTGATGAAAAGGAAGAACAACTTAAGAAAAAAATTGTATGTAACATACTACCTGCTCTTTTAATGGTTCACTTATAAATGTTAACATAATACTTTAAAAAATTCCAATTTAAGATATTTTAATTTTGAGCCGGAACAATTACCAAACAAAGAACTTTGTTAAATATAAATGACCTTGGCATTTGAGTAATGATGATATACACCCCTTAGATGCCAACCCAATTTATGTGAACGTAAACTTGGCAGTTATGTTCTTTGTCAGAAAAGTATTTTTCATATTTTATGCTTGACTTCGTGTAAGGTTTTATTCAAATAAACTTTATGTGAAACAAAATTTATAACTTCGTGATTTCTTCATAGGGCCTTGAAAGTTTTAAGTATGAATAAGTTTTGAATCCATTCTTTAGTTTGAATAAATACTTCAATTGGTTAAAATAGATCTTCTGTTTCGTGAAAATTCTGATATGTTATTTTTTTTTTATATTACACTTTAAGATTGACCTCATCCCACTTGATGTTAAGTGGTAATGAGGTCCTAGCTTAAGAGCGACAAGTACAGCATAATAAATCTGTTACTGAACTTGTCGCCCTTACCTTGAAGGCTTGACCCCTGCTACTAATGTAGCACCCCCTAGGAGCTCTGGAAACCTTACTCACACGCAGGAACACAACAACACAGAAGTGATTGTTATTTGGCTGTGGTCTTCTGTAAGGTGGAGGTATTTCACCAGTCGGGCTGCTCCAGTTCGAGCGATAAATCGCTATGCCCTACCTCTCTCTATCTATCTATCTATATCTATGTTTTATTTTACGTTGATGATAGCATGATGATTTCAAAAAAATACTACAAATTGTATTTTTTTGCATTACCCACGCCAGCTTGTTACATTTATAAAATAAAGGTTAATGTAATTAAAACCTCGACTGTTGTTGCTATTTGCTCCTGGGAGTAATTAAGACGGATGATCTAATTCGAGTCACGCGAGGCAAGGTTTTATTTCATTACTGTTTTCTTCTGTTTAAGTAATAAAATCTCGTTGTTTTCCCGATTTAATTATTTACTGAGTTTGCTTATCAACATAGAATGTATTTTTGTTTTCTGAACGGTTATTTTGTGGTTATATTTTAGCTTGTAGTTTTTTGAGTTAATTCGTCTCATGATTGAAATAAGCCCAGTACACCAAACCATGATACAAAATATGAAGGCGATCATATTCATCGAAACTAAAATGATTGCCTGCTATTTGATTTGCAATGTTTTGAGATATAAATTATGTATAAGATAAACTTTTATATAAATGCTATGATATCCAATCTGTCTCATTAGTATATATCAACCAAATCAGTATAGTTTTTTTTGGCATAAAATGGTAACAAATATTTTTACATCCATACATTCAGGATATCCAAACAATTTTTAATATTAATAGATTGCTATAAAACACTTTACGGTTAGAACTATTTGATAAATGAAAATTCAAAAGCTTTACAAACGTAATGATCGAAAAAAAGTAGTTTTTTAAAAGAACAAAATTAGACTTTGTTCCAATAATGAAAAGGAAGAATCTTGCAAATGAAAACCCACCTCAGCTAATCGTCAAACGTTCCTATTCACGCTCGAGATCATGAGACGCGCATAAAAGACGCAAACGGCCGCCGCTGGAGCTGTCCAATATACTCCGATTTATTTGATTCCCGCTCTTCCAGAACGTGTAAAGAAACGTCGCCTCGTGAATTTATAGGATTTTTCCAGGAGCCTTTATTGAATAAGCGATCGGATCGCCCCAGGTGGGAGGTAGCGGTTAGAATTTCGTTTTTGCTGTTAATAAAAAAGATTTCAGTTCGAAGGGAAACTGTCATGATAAGATAGAAAAGTGGGCAGTTCCCCTACTTTTTACATTATCTTTTTAGAATGATTTAACTTGTGAAAGTGTTTAAAACATGGGCTATAGAAGGTGCTGCAACATTGATGGAATTAATTTAGGTGAATAGCTGATAATCTGCACGGCTTTGATATCATTGCTTGAAACTGAAACTAAGTGTTATTTAAAAAGTTGCTGAACAAACAAACGCCTTATCGAAATGAGCTCATTATTGGCCTGTCCTACTTTCTACACTCTAATTGATGAATACTTAGTATCTAATAGTATTATAGATTGGTTTTAGGAAAGGTTATTGACCATCATGGCCTTAATTTGGCAAGATAAAATTTACTTTTTGGTTTAAGTTCGAGACTGATGGCTGCCTGCAGTAGTTGGTAGTCCTGCCCTTCTCAAGGCCGAGACACACACGCCGTCACTTCCCTCGGGTGACGGTACGGTACATCAATGTATTTCCCCTCTTTAGAAAAAAAAGGAACACTACAACACCGAAGTGATTGTTATTGGTGCAACCTAACCGAAACGTCGGGCAGTAAGTAGTTCGTATTAACTTCTAAATAAAAATGGTGTCCCGTTTTGACCAGTTAAATTATTTCACCAGTCTGGCTGCTTTAGTTCAATGAATAAATCGCTATGCCCTACTTATCTTGTTCAGATATTTTATTAACATCGGATATTACGCTTCCATATCAACCTCAAATGCGATGCAAACACGATATAAAGTATACAATTCAACATCACAAGACCATTAAAGGTAGGTACGAGTATAACTTCACGCGCTTTGCCGAGTTTCTTCCGCCAAGTTACCAAGTTTAACTTGAACGCCTCCACGAAGACGTGACGAGCCACGGCCAAACTATGACGCCTCGAGTTTCAGCGTCACAACTTTGAATTTAATATTATACGAGTAAGAGACCCAAGAGCGTGTTATATGAAGAACGACGAACAAGTCCAATTAATTAGGTACGAAAAGCAATACCGATATGAAAATTTGATTAATTAATTGTGTTTCCTTAGGATGTCATTTGTTGGCAGCTTTCTTTGGTGTGAAATCATCCTCATCTCATGTTTATCGTATCAAGAGCCGTGTACGTTTTGCAACAAAATTACACAGTTGCTTTTTTGTCGTATGATTTAAATATATAGATATACTATTTACCCTACCTAAAGGTATGTAACATCTCTCGAAGAGATAGATTTCTGGCGATAGATGATTCGTCTGTGCAATCAGTTTCTCAATGGTTTGTGCAAAGTGTATCTAACTGACAATAATATATTTATCTACTAGCAAAAGGATATACGTTATTATCCAATAATTAAAAGTATTCCTACGACTTTTTACGAATAAATAAATAAACTCGGCAGTGAATTCGTCATCACAATGCGCCACTCGCAATACATCTGCAACAATAGCTTTACAAAAACCTAGAGCGCAACAGTCTTAACACAAAACAGACTTCAACTACTTTTCACCCAAAGAAGCTCCTGAATTACTGCCTTAATTAAAACAATAGGAGTCTGCTGGCGTCCGCATTGTCTGTTCGGTGGTGATAAATTGTTGTCTGAGCAATGGCAGACGGAATCCGACAGGCAAGATAAGAGTCAGGGCTTAAAAAGTGCCGCTGTGTTAGCTTATTAGAGGAGTAATATACGGAGCAGACAAGTAGCCGCTACCGTGTGGTTATTACCAATTAACTCATGATTAACTAGAATTCTAGACACAAAATAATTATTTTGAACTCGAAATTGAGTCATGAGGTCGTAAAAGGTTGCGGTTGCTTTATGGTGTGGGACAAACCTGAGGTCCTCACGTCGCGTGCACGACAAGTTACTGTATGTGACGATTATTTCATATAACCTCTGAAGTGAAATGTCGAACACCAATGTAAACTGTAAAAGATAGATCCACGAATGTACGAGGAGAACAATATTTAGCACGAGACGATTGCGAGTTTGAGGAATATTTATCTGTTTATTTGAGGAATAAACTACCGTATATATATTTACTACAAATTAGCTAATAACTAATCAGAAACAATAGAATCTATGAGTAATAAGCTGGAGCAGACCAATCTCCAAAGGTGGCACCTGTTCACAAACATGAACCATGTGCCAGCCATCTCTTTAAATTCAATCATTGATTTAAAAGCGATGGCTGGCTATTGAAGGATATAAACTTAAAGACTTTCACGTTCCATTTTAAAAATTTAAAATAATATAACGGGTCAAAACGCGACACCATTTTTATTTAGTAGTTAATACTACACTGAGCTAACACTGAGCTCGTGACCACGGTTGGTGCAACCTAACCGAAACGTCGGGCAGTAAGTAGTTCGTATTAACTACTAAATAAAAATGGTGTCGCGATTTGACCCGTCAAATTATTTTAAATATTGAAGGATATATACAACGATCAGAGGCATTAGCCCAAATGTAGTAAATAACACAGGCTAAATCTAATACTATATAATGTCTTTCAGTACTGAAACGGATTAAACGCTCTAAAAGGCTGAACTAACAGCGGCTTTTTTAAGCCCTGTCCTACTCGTTTGTTTCGTTTGCAAGCTCCAACTGTCAGAGCTCAGACGTGACAATTTATCACTGGACCGGACGATGCCTTTTATTAAATGAAAGCTACTCTTTTTGCTTCTATCTCTTATTACTTAAGTATCTAGGTTTTTTAACCAGAAAAAGTGCAGCTGTCTTAGGTTATTTGAGGCGTAATAATACACAGAGCGCTAAACAGATTCATAACAAACTGGAATTCCAAACACAATAGAAAGTTAATTGTTTTTGATTATTGTTGGGTCGTGAAAGGTTGAATATTGAAACAGAAAATTTTCATCTGCCTTCCAGTGTGCGATTTTAGAACCCATGATTACGTTTAACGTACTCACGTATCGTGCTTGTACTGCAAGTTATTTGTAAGTAGGTAGCGAATTTTTCTTTGAAGTCAAGTTTGAACTACTAATGAAACTGTACGAAATGGATATACGAGGCAAGCAATGCTAAATTTCAAATTATTATTTTTTTTATTTCATACTAGTGGGACCCGACAGACTTCGTCCTGTCAAAAAGATTTGGAATGTGGCTTGAAAAAAAACCTAAAGGAAAAAAAAATTTAAAAAGATTGTACTGGAAAAAGAAAAAGGCTATCTTTAGAGTTTTCCCGGCAAGTATTCGATTTTTCTCGCCGTGAAAACCATCCTTGGACTTCAACAAATATTTGAAAAAATAAATATCTAAATTGGTCCAAGTGTCGTCGAGTTATGCGCTTACCAACACATTTTGCGATTCATTTTTATATAATAGACTACAAAGATCCATAGGTTAGTAAAATCACAATATTTAGAAAGAGAAATGGGTTAGTAAATTTTACACAAAGAAAATATAATAAAATAAAAATATAACGACAAAACTTAAGGTGTTATGTACCTCACTGGCACTCCTTGCGTACGCGTCCCAGAGACTATGCCGTTTGCGATTTCGGTCATCGTCCGCTAAGGACAAGAGTGGAGATTTATGGATTTTTGCTTAGTTTAATTTGTATGTATTTTTTAAATTGAGATTTAGCAATCCTTCTCATTGTTAGAAGTTCAATGTCTATCTTTGAATGTTCAACATTGTTTTGTTTTTTTTTTGGTTGATTGTTAAATTATTAACTTAAAATATCAAATGCCTACAATATCAATTTTAGGAAATCAAGTGCTTTAAAGGAAATTTCAAGTAAGTGAATGTTTAATCTATTTGAGAAAGACAGATCTTAAACCTCAAAAATAGTAGGCTTAATTGGAGCAATGATATCGGTAGCAGCATTTGTTTCAAAAGTTCGCCTTCCCTGCGAGCTAGTCACGACAAGGCACCAAAAAGCTTGCCGTGCCGTAAACTTCGAGGACAAAACATTAAGTTAAATAAAAGTTTAATAATTAAAAATTTTCCTCGAGCTTGTGTTGCCCAACTGCAGAAAAATACCGTTTAGATAGTTTTTGGTCTATCATTAGAAGTATTGATAGTGTTAAAGATATAGGATCTCCATACAGTTTGAATTAATAGGTAGTTTAGTTTTTAATATAATGACAGATGTCGTATGTCATTCGTTGTTCTTTGCTTGTTTATTTGTCACTCATCTCTATGTTTTTACATTCATACACTTTATCTCTTTTAATCTCCATACATATTTATTATGTTCTCTAATCACCTATTTACAACAGACAGTTCAGAAGTAGGCAATACTATCACATGAAATAAATTATCGATAACATTGTTACTTGTACTTGTATTTACATTATTATTATTACAGATTTGTGCGAATGATACAAGTTTAAAAAAAACATATTGTAGTAACTGTACTTATATGTTATAAGCAATAACATTGTATATTTTTAAATTATTGATAGTCTAGAACAATAAATATAAATAAATATAAATATAAATATTGGACAACATCACATACATTGCTCTGAATCTGCGGTAAGTAGCTTAAGCACTTGTGTTACAGAAATCAGAAACAACGACGGTACCACAACACCCAGACCCGAGACAATATAGAAAAGTTCGCTTCCCATATTGACCCGACCGGGGATCGAACCCGGGATCTCAGAGATTGCGCGACGCCAAACTCCGGCCCGCTCGCCTCTCGGCTACGGAGGTCGTCGAAATAACATTGATACTATCAATAAATTTTATCGCGAGCAATTTATATAGCGGTGACACTACCACAAAGTATTAACCCTGAAATTCAGCTTAAAATGGAACTAAACGCGCGTTGTCGTGCAAGTAACAATTTTATCATGCAAGCTCCATTATCATGCAAGTTATGCAAGTTTGCGGCAATTAAGTGCGCTTGGGATGCAAAGTTTAATTTTAGTGGCGGCTGAATTTTTTGCGCTGCAAAACATACAAGGCATTCAGTCAAGCGGGAGTTGGTAATGCTCATCAAAATTCCGTGTTCGTCTTCTCATGTATTGTAACAAATGATCACATATTTTCTTGTATTTGTTTTGTCTTCTGGCCAATATCTTTCTTTCTTTCACATGTATGATTTTTGCGACCTAACACTTACCGGTGCGTTTATTTTTATTGTGTTTCTTGATTTGTTTTTTTCATTTGCTTTTTTTTCTGTCTTTTTAAATTTCTTAGTTTCTTCTTATTACGTTTATTGAGCACACATTTATTTGTGATTATTGTTTGCGAGTACCAATTTACTTATTATTTCCTGCTATCCTCGGCCATCAATATGGAATAGACGAATAAAAAGCTACAATAAAGAATATAACGAAACAATTTAACGGCAACAAAAGTGGTGACACTGAATTTACTAATACTCAAATTATAAAAGATACACTTTTATGTCAGCTAATCGACCGTTCAAAGTATTTTTTTACGTCAATAACAGCTAGACACATTTTAATAATAAAAATACACTGTTATGTGAGTAAGTCTACTGTTTAAAACCATTTTTTAAGTAAATAATAACTAGGCCCTATGCTCCTGACAGTATCGGATAAACTCAATTTTAACGCTGTTTAAAAAGGATTTTTATTGAAAAATCTGGTAGAGAGCTTTCTTAGCCGACCCTAATGATAAATTCAGTGTCTTCTCATTTTTAAAATGCAAAATCTTAATCTTCTTCCATCGCACTGAACCCTGAAAGATCGCTCATTTGACATCGCGTCGCTTGATTTAATTCAGTCTGTTAATTGGATTTTTCTTTTTCCTTTTTTGCATCTGGTGATGAGCTAATGGTTCGTTGGTAGCTCTGAATATGTCCTTTTATGTTTGTAGTTTGTGACTCCCAAATGGTCTGTTTTACGACCGAATGTAAACCTTAATGGTCAGACCGAGGACTTTATTCAGATGTTATGCCCGTTTTGGTTGGGTTATTACCTTTTGAAATTGACAAATAATACTATTAAATCTTGGTGCAAAATTTGTTAGTCGTAGTTCAGCTTTCTTTGCAATTAATACTTCTGAGATTCTTACCAGTATATTTACGGTGGCTTTAGGTCCCGAACCGGAGGTAGCTTCATGTTGAAAAAGACGTTTTATAAAATATTACATATGTGATTTACATAAATAAAAATAATTCTGATTATGACAACTTGAGTTTATAACCTCAGTAAAGCACATAGATTTTATGTTTATTTTATATTATATATAAAATTTTCGTGTCACAATGTACGTTACCGTACTCCCCTGAAACGGCTTGACCGATTCTTATGAAATTTTGTGAGTATATTGAGTAGGTCTGAGAATCGGCCAACATCTATTTTTATACCCTTTAGTATAAAGGATTGTCCACTCTTAAAATTTTTTTGTACTAAAAAATTATTTCTATTGCAAAACAACAATTGCCAAAATCCTTTTTTAAAATTTGAACAAACAGAAAAGTAAAAACTCAAACTCAAACTCAAATATTTCTTTATTTAAGTAGGTTACATATAACACTTTTGAATCGTCATTGAATACAATGCAAAGTGATTCTACTTCCGGTTCGGAACCTATATCTACCAAGAAGACACCGGTAAGAAACTCAGCAGATCATTTACAGTATCAGTATCTAACTTATTGCTATGTGTAGCTCACTTTGGACCAAGTCATATAGTTTTGGTTTTGATGAGTGATGAAACAAATAAGTACTCAAGTAAGTATTTACTTCCGAGAAGTAAGCTGGAGCAGACCAGTCCCCAAAGGTGGCACCTGTTCACAAGCATGACGTATGTGCCAGCCATCGCTTCACCCAACCATATTGTAGGTATTGTAAAATAATAACTAATGAATAAACGGACACTTAGAAATGTAAGCGAAGCGTAGGAAGATTTTGGATAGCTCTGCAGGGAAAATGATACAATAGAAATCCAAGCAGATCAAACACTAAACCCCTACCTAGAAGTCAAGAATTTGGGCTTAGGTGTACAATATATGCCGGTGATGTTGTGGTGGTTCTTAAAATTTTTCCCACAGCATTACCATTAAGGCGATGAGGTCCCCCGGGGGGTTTCAGTGGGTAGGCCTGTCCTTTTTACGGCAGGAGAGTCCCACACACGCCGTCACCTCCCTCAGGTGACGGTACGGTGCGCCAAGCATTTCCCCCCGCCCAAAAAAAAAAAAGGTGTACAATATATTTTATTCCGCTATGAGACTTATACGACGAGTACCTTATAGGAATAAGAATAAAGTTTAAATTACTATATCAGAATTTGCTATTGCATTAAAACATGAAAGTTAACTTTGCATCGTGAGTAAAAATTTAAAAAATCCAACAAGAATATTTAATTGAAGCTACTCATTTATTCAATGGAACATCCCATAACACATAACATATAATACATCTAGGTATTTAAACTATACACAAACTTTTCCATTTATTTATTTATTTATTACACTTTTATTTATTTATTACATGATACACGGCAAACACGGTAACAAAAATCCTCTTTTTTCTCCCTGTCAATCGACCTTTTTATTTATTTATTTATTTATACGGGCCAGTCTGAAAACCAGCGCTGAGCACTGAGCCCAGCATATGCTGAGACTGGTACCAATTGCCTGTATTTAACAAAAATATGTATCATAAAGTTTAATGAATTTTTTTTTTCCTTTAGCGTTTATAAAATGTAAGTCATTGTTTCTTTTTTTTTAATGTATGTTTTAGTTATTTAGTTGGCAATAAAAAGTTTTTATTATTATTATTATTATTACTCACGTTCGAACGAAAAACCGTTAAAGGAGATTTTCAAAGTCCCACAAATCTTCATCTGTCTTACAAACCACAGGACAGTAAGTGTGAGAATTCTAATTTCATAAATGTGAAACCTTTTGTCCGGCCAGTAATTTGCGGTCCAGTCTTCTCTCGGTCCATTTGTCGGCCTAACGGTAATATTTCACACTCGGCTCCGGCCTTCGGCTTCCCTGCTGGATGACGAAGGATTTCGCCGAACTGTTATAAATGGGCATGCGGGTAACGCCGTGTAAATGGGCACGGATTTGGGTTCTGTAATTGAGAAGTACTGTGAGCCTCAAGATTTATGTTGTTGCTTAAAAGATAAAGCGACAATGTTCACGGTATATATTTTGGATGCTGCTGTGGCAGTTTTCAATATTCTAGTGGTTTTCTTATTATACCTCTGTATTACTTTATATTCCCAAACTCCGAGGTTGTGAATTCGAACCCGGGACTTTATATGTGTCGTAACGTCAAAGTCTGTACCGAAGCCGAATTTCGTAATGAATGCACAAATGGGATAGGAGAAAAGAAGTTATTTACTAATTACATGATTCATAAAACAAAATTAAATAATACACCGAATACAGAAACAAAAGCCATGCGATTAAAGAAGAAAAAATCGACAAGAAATTCAGCTGTTTCGTCTCTTAAATTAATTTAAAATCGAACAATTTGAATTTTGTTTTTACGCAAACATAACAAAAGTATTACAATGTGCATTCGAACTGACAACCATATCTGCAAATATCTCTCATTAATTGTTTGTTCAAATTTATAGCAGTCCTTATTTACTCAAAACAAAACTAAACGAGCTTGTAGCATGGGCTTCAGAAGCAAACTGTTACCCTCAAACTAAACCTCAATTTTTTTCATTGAATCAATATCCTGTTCTGACCTCATTGTTTTTGCCCCAAAAACATTATTCCCTCTACCCATATCTAATTTCCATAAAAGCTTAATTTGCAATAGTAGCCCTCATATTGAAGGGACTGACTTTAGATATACCATGCGTTCCCACGGGACGCCGTCCCTTCCCAGATCCAGATTATGGCAGCTTACAGGATTACTTGTGTAATCGTGTTGGTTACATTCGCTCATATTGGTATGTTGTCAAAACGATGACTTCATGGTGTTGGAAGATGTTGGATATTCTGGCGGATTACGGTGAACAAAGATCCATAATACAATCAGCCACGTGTTTCTGACAGCTGAACTTGTGCCTCATCTAATGTGTCTAAACTATGAAAGGAGGCCGCACTTATGTTCTGAACCAAATGGTACCAGTGTGGATTGATTATCGGATTAACGGCTGTGGGATAAATGAGTAACGTTGAATATTTACAGATAGTTGTTTGACCTCTTTTTTCTCAATTATTTTAATGGTCCCTTCATGGCAGCCTTGACCAACGCCTTATTAAAGAAAAAGAAAGACATTTACGGTCTAAACTTTCAAATAAAATATAATTTGTTCAAACATTTAGATAAATTGTGAATGATTCAAAAGGAAAAAAGCTCAGCTTATATATCTTGAAAATAAATTCGGAGCGTTGTGCGTTTTCAGCGTATGCGAGCCCTTGTGAGATGTTTTTCAATGACTTTAATGGCCTCTTAATGATAGCCATGATTATCAACGCCTTATCAATATTATGACTCTTACTGAGATGGAGCTACATTTGACTTGTTCTAAATGAATGCCATCTATTTGCTATATTTTCATCTTTTTACATCACTTCTTCCTCTACCTAGATTGCATTTACCTTTTCTATTATAGATAACTATTACAATATCTGTGCAAAAGTAGGCAAAAAGCGATCTTTTGTTGTGCGAGCGGTCATTAGCTATCTTCTACCTAGACTATTTACAGAAAACCCTTGCCATAATTAAACGGTCCGGCCATCCGGAAGATATATCGGCCGGCCATCTAGTTCTGTCCTCATAAATAGCTGGCGTCTTTCGGTAAAACCTCCCGAAGCTATTCATCAAGTCTGACGGGTCATCCATCATCGCTAGTCGCAGATATGTTTTTATTTCGCTGTTCGCTAAGATTTATACGGATGTAGGCACTTTTCAAGGGTAATGTCGCGATTTGGAGGCTGGAGACGTTGGGGAATTTGAGGAGAATCACTTTTCTTGCTCGCTTCTTGATGATTATGATACTCATCTTAACCCTTTTAGGCTGACTGGGAGTTTTAACTTTGACCTTTGTACTTTTTATCAATAATTACCCTGATTATTTATTATTTATTAACGTGTAACTTTATCCCATTAGAACTACAAACGTGAAAGTTTGTAAAAATGTATGTATGTTTCTCTTTCACGCAAAAACGTCCGAATTGATTTGGATGAAATTTAGAAAAAAAGGTAGATAATATTATACTCGAATAACGTGAAACAAAGTGAACAAAGTCGCGGGTAAACCTCTAGTTTGTTAATAGTGCCTTTTAGACAGTGACTGTTATATAAAAAATATAATTACAAATATGAATATAAATAATAGCAGTTTGTAAATTTTTACGAAGTAATGCAAGATATTACATTCTTACAAAAAAAAATTTTTCCTGGTTCGGTATTGATCAGGTCAATTTGGGAAATAAACATTTACAAATTGACTGGAGTTCATGTAGGTACGCTAAGTTGACGATCCGTCATCTGGTACTCATGTAACAAGATAATGCTTCAGACCCAGCCATGTGATTATTTGGTTAATTTTAAACACAAAATGCGCCATCCACCTGAAGTAAATTTCATTGACACTTACTTACATGATTTAAAGTATACAAAATCACGAAATTAATATGAAAACAAATGAAAATATGTGTCACACGAGCCTGTGAATTTTTTTTTTAATTGTATTATTAAGGCACTTTTCTTTTATGTTTTGCGGCACTTATACTTTATTTAAATTTCTTATGTTTGTATATCCCGCAAATGGATACAGGAAATATATAAATATATTTAAGATATATATATATATATAAAGACTAACATTATTACGTTTGTGATGTTTTACGTATTATTTATATTTTTAAGTCTAGAAACAATATGAGTGAACAGATTGACGAATGCGTCTGTTGCCTGTGAACTTTAATATAAATAAAATCGTAAGCATCCAGAAAGCTGAAAATATAACAAAACGAAATCTACGAGTACCTAATCGCAATTTTTCTTAACCGAAACATACTGTAGCGAAAAGATTAAGTACGAATTTTTTCCTTTCTAAAAATATAATCTTTTAACCGCATGCTACACCTGGCGCTTTAAAGGCAGATGTAGGTATTCAGGTCATGCAAACAAGACTTACAGCTAGGTCTCTTGAAGCACGAGGGACCAAGGTTTTTGAATTTAAAAGTTGCACTTTTTCGTACTTTGCAGTATTGTACAACTGGGTTTTAGGTGAGTGCAACGTCTTACTTTAGACAGGCGTTTGAGGGTTATAATGCTTTAGAAGTTAAGTTATAAACCAAAGTTTCGTCTCTAAAAATTAGGACTGTAAGAATTTTTGTATCATTGCCAATTTTATTTATTTGTTGACGCAATAATACTTAAAACTAACTGTGTCTGCGATTTCGTTCGCGTGGACTACTTATACGGTCGGCTTATCCCCTATCTCCCCTAATATTTGTAACAAAAAGTATTCGTATTTTAATCTAAGTTTCGAGCTCTAACTTAAACTCAAAAAATAATCATTTTCCCAACCTGGGCGGTTTTCCCCCTTATTTTCAAAACAAAAAGTAGCCTAGTAGTTCCACAGGTTTAACGTCCTACGTACTATTTAATCAAAATCGGTTCAGTGGTTTAGGCGTGAAAACTGGACAGACAAACAGACAAATAAAGTTACTTTCGCATTTATAATATTTATAATTTATTAATCATTTATTTCTACCGAGACATCATCCCTATTCAATTTAAGAAACAAAATATTCCTATTCCACAAAACACCGGATTTTCTCATCCATTTATTCTCTTTCCTAACGAAATATGCTAAGCCGTTGTAATTACCGCGTAATCCAACAGTAGATCAGAAAATTCACATAATAACAAGGAAAATTTTTAATAATCCCAACAAAGCACTCCCCGTCCGGATACCTTAAAATTTGTTCCAAACTTATTCCAACTCGCCTCTAAAATTAGAACTCCATCTTGAGTTTTAATAAGCTAACAAAAAGAGCATCCACAGATGTCTTATTCTGCTAATATTATAAACGGAACAGTTAGTATGAATGTATTGATGTCTAGATGTATACCGGTATTGATGTACTCTTTTACTTAAAAACTACTGGACATATTTGTGGTCGTTATTACTTGTAATCTTCTTGAAAACAGAATTACTGTGTTGCTTTGAGGGGTATGTAATTTTAAGTTTTAATTGTAAATTTTTTATTTCTAACCTCGACGACCTCCGTAGCCGAGAGGCGAGCGGGCCTAACTTTGGCGAGCGCCACTCTGAGGTTCCGGGTTCGAACCCCGGTCGGGTCAATATGGGAAACGAACTTTTCCATATTGTCTCGGGTCTGGGTGTTGTGGTACCGTCGTTGTTTCTTATTTCTGTAACACAAGTGCTTAAGCTACTTAACACAGAATCAGAGCAATGTATGTGATGTTGTCCAATATTTATTATATTTATATTATTTATAATAAGTTCTTGAGATAAAAGCGTTGAAATAAACAGACATACTCGTCAGCTTTGTAAAATTAGTAGGGATTGATTTGTTATCTCTTAGCTGTAAATAGAGAAATCGGGTCTTAATCTAGCTACAATTATTCCCCAAAATCCACAAACTATCAACAAAATCTTAACAAAACTCTTTGTTACGTCGTCCCTGAAAGTAAAACTCGGTTTTAACTTTTAAAAATCCATAATGACAAAGAAAACTCCTGTTATGTTATTGAAAACAGTCTCATTTCTAACATTTTCCAATATCGTCATAGCACAGGTGTATTAAAACTTTTTCAATTCCACATCTGGATGATATTACTTCGCAGACATTGGTTTAATCTTGGATGTTCTTATAATACGTTTTTTCTTGTTACCTGTTTCTTGGAAGTGAACTTGATACTAGCAAATATTATCTTTGTTTAATCCGGATTCTTTGATCGCGTGGACTAGATACATTCATGATCGGTTTTACCACTATTTCCCCTAATATTTGAAACAGAAAGAAATCCATATTTAAATTTTTTCGAGCTATATTTGTGCCAAATTTCAATTTTCTAACTACATTTTCCTAGTAAACTTTCGAGGGTGGGATTACCCCTCCTTTTTTTAAAATAAAAAGTAACCCATGTCAGTTCTACAGGTTTAACATGTACCTTTACCAAATTTCATCAAAATCTGTTTAGTGGTTTAAGCGTAAAAGCCGGACAGATAGACGGACTCCGTTACTTTCGCATTTATAATCCCTACTAATATTATAAATGCGAAATTAACTCTGTCTGTCTGTCTGTCTGTCTGTGTGTCTGTTACGCTTTCCTGCTTAAACCTCTCAACCGATTTTGATGAAATTTGGTATAGGTATACGTTGAATCTCAAGACATAGGCTACTTTTTATTAGAAAATAAGGGGGGAGGGGGGTAATACCACCTTTGGAAGTTTATATGGAATAATGATTATTTTTGAAGTTAGAGATATGAAATTTGGCACAAATATAACTCGAATTTGGATTAAAATATAGACTACTTTTTGTTTCGAAAAACCGACCATAAAAGGATGTAGTCCACGCGAACGAAGTCGCGGGCACAGCTAGTATTAGTATAAATTAAATCACTAGATAGGGCTGTGGCATGATACATGTTATGTCTAAAACGCGATGACAAGATTTTTGCGCCTGTACACTGTATAGAACTTGAGAATTAATATACAATTTACTAGACAAAAATAATATGAAAGTGGATTTAATTAGTATTTAGAGTATGTGAGTTACAAGAAGTGAAGGTCCGAGCATCGATGGTCTAGTGGTTCAATGAACTCGGGTTATTCGGTTCAGTTCATAGCTTTATTTTAAACATTACCATAATAGCAAAGTCTAATTCAAAAATTTCAATTTGGACGTAATTTTTGTTCTCATAAAACTTACTTAAAATATCGCACATGACAACATTTATGTACCTACCTACAGTCAAAACTCTAGATATGACTGTAAGTACATATAACTAGATATTTTGAGTAAAAGCGATTTAAAAGTTCAAAGCACAAAAACTGTTTTCATTATTTTAATAATAAAAGCATTACCATAATAACACTTCTTTGTTTGTTTACGTAACCTCAGAAGTTTTGGTGCTACGATTACTAGAACTTTCAAAAACTCAACAGATATCCTCTTTTAAAATAAATTATGAACATAGTATTGAAATTAAGTGTAACTCTGTAGTGTCAACTACATAAGCAGAACTTGACTTTGACGACCTCGGTGGCGCTTTGGCTAAGGTAGGCGGCCAAAGCGCGAAAGGTCCCGGGTTCGATTCCCGGTCGAGACAATTTGGAAAACGAACTTTTCTAATTTGACTATCAAATTTTGAGTTAATATGACTGTTCGCACATGTTGTATGTTAAAATATATTTTAGAGATTACGGCAAACACTTACATTTCTATATTAGTCCCACCACATAAGGTCGATACAAATTCCAGCTTTTGACTACAGCATTACTCCTCTCACGTCCAAAAACAGTTAATTTTATAATTCTCGGCTCCTTTTAATTCACATCACCCTTAACGACATTAAGGTATTGAATTCCGAGACCTTGACATTCAAATTGAATTTCTGTTACAATTTCCACGAAAATTGGGGCCTGAGCGCTGGAAATCCAATTTAGTTCTACCGAGCTACTTCGGATCGAACACAATTTCTGTAGCATATCTGCAGTATGAAATTGAAAAAAAAAACCTGGCTAAGTGTGAATTGGATTCGCGCACGAAGTGCACCGTGCCATTTTCTAAGACTAAATAAATACGTTTGATATACTAATTGTTCTTTTTATCTTTTATATGGCACTTCAAAATTGACCTCACCCTACCTGATACTTGTCGCGCTTACTTTAAAAGCCTAACCGCTGCTACTATTGTAGCATCCCGCAGGAGCTCTGGAAACCTTACTCACACACAGAAAATCAACAACACAGAAGTGATTGTAATGTGACTGCGGTCTTTTGTAAGGTATTTCACCAGTCGGGCTGCTCCACTTCGGGCGACAAAATCGCTATGCCCTACCTCGCTTAAACGCATGTTTAACTTTGGGCAATTCAAAGCAAACATTTTTTTTAAAAAATACAATTAAAAAGCTCATTGTTTAAGTAATAAATACAGAGGTCGAATTGTTTTATTCAATAATGTTATGACTCTGTTAATTGCTTTTCATTATATTATGATGGCATCTCAGAGAAATCGAAGGGAAGTGGATTGCTTTTTGTTATATACAAAATTTACAGCCTAGCGACATATGGACAGAGAGACATACATACATACAGACAGAAAATTCTTGGGGATAGAGTCTCGTTTTACCCTTTAGGTATGCACCCCTAAAAATCTAGAAACATCGAGACGAGTGGTTTTAAGTTTTAAACGGGGAACGATGTTCCGTTGAAACGCTTTTGAACGATTCGTTGAACTTTTTCAATGCCCCAAGCGTTTGGATGCCTCTTATGTGCCGTAGATATGAACTGCGAAAGCTTATTTATTTTCTTTATACATACAGCTTTGAAGTATCGTTTTTAAAGATTGAATCGTTAATTTGGCTTACGTTTTGTTCAACTTTAAGTCTTCTTATAACTGAATCAGAGGAAGATTGTGATTGTGATAGATAGATTTGTCTCTCTTTTCCATTAGTTTAAGATATATAATTAAAATATTGGACAACATCACGTACAGTCATGAGCAATAAAATGTAAACACTTTAGCTCTTACGTCATTTCCATAAAGTTCACTTTAGAATAAGGTTGTATTCTGTCTATAGGTATATTAGTCCATGTGACTGATTTTTTTTTTTATATTACACTCCAAGATTGACCTCATCCCACCTGATGCATAATAAATCTGTTACTGGACTTGTCGCCCTTACCTTGAAGGCTTGACCCCTGCCACTAATGTAGCACCCCCCAGGAGCTCTGGAAACCTTACTCACACGCAGGAACACAACAACACCGAACTGATTGTTATTTGGCTGCGGTCTTCTTTAAGGTGGAGGTATTTAACCAGTCGGGCTGCTCTAGTTCGAGCGATAAATCGCTATGCCTACCTCTATTAAAGTTTGTGTTACGGAGCTAAACCACTTGTGTTAAAGAAAACAGAAACAACGACGGTATTACAACACTCAGATCCCAGAAAATATATCTATATGGCGGGTTGTTTCATTCTCTTCAATATGGTTAAGAAAAGCGATGGCCTGTACATACGTCATGCTTAAAACAGGCGCCATCTTTGTGGACTGGTCTGCTCCAGCTTACCTCGCATTAATAAATACCTGAGGTTTCTTCACTAGTCACAACTAAACAATATGACTTGATCCAAAGTGATATACACTTAGCAAAAAGTTAGATATGACTTCTATAATAAATCTACTGAGTTTCTTACCATTGTCTCCTCAGTAGATATAATTGTCACTCGAGTCATTTTGCATTGTATTCAATGACGATTCTAAAGTATTATATTTATGCCCGCTACAATTTTTTAACGATTCGTAATGAATCAAAAATGACTTTCCGTTTTTCTACGAGGCGTTAATTCTATTATCAAATTTACTTCATCCATTCCATTCCATTTGTCATCATTCATCCGTTAGTCGTTTTTAGCTTATGCCTCGTATAGTTTATCACTAACCGTAACTAGAATCCGTTCGTTTTTCAAATATTGGCACCCGGCATTAATCTACTTGAAAAGATAAATATTTGCTTTGATTGATTTGGATTTTGTTGCGGCGCGACTGACCTCCTTGCTGGCCTGGTGCTGGCCGGCAAGGCGACTAGACGATGACATGACTAGGAGTTTTGAATATAGACAGAACGTACATGACAGCGACGAGACAAAGTGTGTAATTGAAAATAGTAAGATAATTTGTGTTTTTTAGTTATTAATATATTTATGTCAGTTTTAAAACTCGTACTTTATTATAACGACTACAAGACACAACACATTTATTACTAAAAAATTACCTTTAAATAAAGCAGGTAGAGACAAAACATATTATTATCACAGAAGCTCGGACCCAGTTGCTATTGGAGAACTTTTCAGACGTTACTACACACGCCCGTCCGTCTGTATTGATCGGTCGTTTTTGGGACAACACGTGTGCGGACATGAGGAGGTTTTAACCAGTAGAGTCTAAATTTAATACGAAGGAAAATAAAATAAAGTAAGGTTTTGTGGATTTTTATTATTACAAACCGTCTCTTGATAATCAAGAACACTACAAAAAACTATCAAGTTGTGCAGTATTTCTTAAGTTATATATTTAAGATATACCTATCTTTATAAATCTAATCTACCTATCTTTATTAATCTATAAATTGCGATTTATAGCTCGAACTGGAGCAGCCCAACTGGTGAAATACCTCCACCTTACGGTGAGGGCAACAAGTCCAGTAACAGATTTATAATGCTGTACTTGTCGCCTTTAACCTCATTACCACTAAACATCAGGTGGGATGGGGTAAATCTTGAAGTGTAATATAAAAAAAAAGTTATGTATAAAAACGGTAAAATATTTCTTCCCATTTTCTATTTGTGTAGCAGATATATCGGATAAAAATGGCCATGGATAAAATCAAGGATACTGGATTATTAACGTATCAAGCTGGCAGGAACTCAAACCTAATATTTCACCAACAAAAAAAGACTTGATAGTGATACAGTGCATTAAATTTCAGCGGAGAAATGTGTTTATGTCACTCTTTGTAACATTTTACGAAGAAATATAAGTGCATTAAACTTTAACGCAATTTCTATGGTTACATCATAAAATAAAAATATGTGTTTAATGTTTTGGTAACGCTAACCAACCAAACATATATTTTAAGTCATCTTATGTATTGAAAATGCAATTGGCAATCGGCAGGCCAGAGTTTTACGACACATGCGCGTCATGATGAAGGGGCAAAATAATTTGTTTGTATTTTGGGACTGTTGATAGTAAAATCATTTCGAATCTAAACATAAAGCTGATTGTGTAAGTTTTGATGAAGACGGGTCTATGTTTAGCAATGTATGCCTATTTGCTGATATGTGAAGTCAGTGCTTCAGCTGCTGATTGGCTGAAAATACGAGTTCGGTGTGCTTAGCCAATCAACAGTATCAATACTTTTGTCGTCTCATGCGATAAATTTGACATATTGCGTATGCTAGGCCTGATGACGACTAATAGCAGCGGTAATGAAATAATATTTCCGTGTCCATGGGCTAAAACATTCGTGTATGTGGTTCTTAGTAAGTCCTTGTTTGAAGACGTCTATTGATCAGTTATTAGGACACGTCTATGTGTATTTGTGGCAGGAGTTTCGTCTTAACGTCTACTAAGCCATGAAAACTGTTTTTTCTCTTGTAACGTAAAAAGTGAGATGTTATAAGTTTAACCTTGATGCTGTCTGTCTGTGTCATCACGGCTCGATTGGACCGATTCTGACATGTCTGTGAAAGCAGTTTCCTAGCAGTAGTTTTTATCTCTATTCTATTAATATCTAATAATTTGTAATGCCTACTTTACTTATGGAGTGCAATAAAGAATATGAATATGAATATCGGTTCAGCGTGTAAGGAATTTTTTGCGTATGATATCTAGATTATTAAGGGCTGTTCAGTCCTTGTTTTATGCGTTTTTTAATTGGTGTTTAATATTGTTAACTTATTAGCCTTGGTCGCTTTTAGTTACATGTTCCGGTAATAACATGCTAATTATTTCTTCAGATTAAGCTAACTGTCGCTCTGTGAACTGTAACTTTGGGTACTGTACAAAAGAGTTGGTTTCGCATTTATAATTTTAATTTAAGATAACATGCCTTAACTATCGCCAAGTTATAAATTCAATTAAAATTTAAAACTGTGAATGAAAATTTAAATTCATAAATTCACATGCGTGTAAGTATTTGTGAAAATATTGATTTTATCAGTGTTCAATTAAGATGATTTAGTTGTTTTCAAATTTCTACATCGTTATTCGTTGTCTCCACGAGTATTCATTCAAATTGAAATATATTTTTTAACAAAATTTTAAAGCAATAAAAAAATGTGTGTTACTTTCAGAAGCTGACACTGCTTATTTTGACTTAAGCGATCTCCAAAACATGTTTCAAAATGTTGAAAATAGATAGATTTTTTGAGCTTATGTTCGACACAAAAATCAACAACTAAACCGTGTCCCAAAATGTTTAAAATAGCCAAATTTTAAGAGTTAATTTCCGACACGAATTCAACATACTAAATACCCTTTAACATTTTTCGCACGTAAACTTATACCGAAAGTTGTGTCCGCGCGTGTGAAATTAGCACGTTTCCCCCATTAGGGGAGGGACACAATATTGAGCCATAAAGGACTCAATACAAACGGGATTACTGATCGGCGTTCGGGTTTTGTAAACATTTTAAGTACCGGTGTCTGAGTGATGTGTTTTTTGGGTACGTTAATGGAAATGTGAGATATGTGGTTGTGTTTAATCTGAGTTTGATAAGATTATTATTAGGTCGCAATGGTATTTTCCTTTAAAAAAATGTTGAATTGAATAGAATAAAAAACACTTTTATTTATGTAAACTTTACAAAAGCGCTTATGAATCGTCAGTACAGATTAAGAATTCTACCGCTGTGTTCGGAATGGTGATCATGTCGAGAAGAACTGGCAACAAAGTCGACACTTACAATTATAACAATGTTTCGTTATACTATGTACCTAGAATAGATTTAGATCTAGATTTTCAAGATTTACTTACCAATTTTCATACAATTATGTTCTTTAGTTTTGGCGTAAAATATTAAACAAACATTCTTTCTTAAGATCATATTTCGTTTTAAATTTTGCCTCGTATTCTTGACAAACAAAGTATTTGTATTATGTTAATCTATACTTCGTCTATATTTATCTGTAAAAATCTATCTACATTGAGGCAATCTTTTTAATATAAAAAAAGTAGATTTTCTTTAAATCTATTCATCTTTGCATCAAAAAGAAATGTTACCAGCACCGAATTTCTTTCTCTGCAAAGGTAATACAAGGTGCCTTTACTAACCAAAAGCAGCTTCGGAGGTTATTAATTATTTCAATGCGCGCTAATTAGGGAATGGCTGGAACTTTCCTAATTAGAGCACTTTTGGATAGTGGGTGAGTCTTTACTATCGCAATTTTGCCTTGGACTTGGTAAAAGCGAAGCAAATCTGTTAATGCTATGATTTATATGCCTATTGAGATTTATTAACACTCTAAAAATACATACATTGACTATTTTTGCAGCTGTCAGGCTAGCGTGCTGGACTTTAACAACGCGCCATCTTTGAGGTCCTGGGTTTGATCCCAGGTCGCGTCAATATGCGAAACGAAGTTTTTTGAATTGTCTTGGGTGTGGGTGTTACGGTACCGTCGTTGATTCTGATTTCTGTAACACAAGTGCTTGAGCTACTTACAACAGAATCAGAGCAATGTACGAGTATGTGATTTTGTACAATAGTTATTGATTAATGTTTGGGCAAGGTAGTTTTAGAATATTTTTTCGTATTTAGTGTAACTTCCTCGGTGGAGTAGTAGTAACGAGCTGAAGCTCCTGGTCCATAGGTCGTAGGTTTGATTCCCACAGGAGCAACTTCTTTTATTTATTTTATTTAAAAACTTTATTGCACAAATAGGTATATCAGGTGGGCTTAATGCTAGGGGCATTCTCTACCAGTCAACCCTTCAGTCATGCAGATAGTTTGTATATGGGTGCGGTAACATCTTTATGTGTTGTTTCCAGTTTTTAGACAAATTGCATATTGATCACCTATCATAAATGTGAAAGCTTGTATGGATTTGTGAATGCTCGTAAGATACTCTTTAAAAACTACTGTAGATAATGTATTTGGATCAAATATCATAGGTATGAGTCACTGGATTACGTACATACACAAAGAATACATATTGAAATCTCAACCAACAAAGCTAGTTTTACAAAAATACGTACAAAGGCATGGATATAATTTATTTAAATATTTCGATAGAAAACCGTTATGTTGCTTCACATAAACATTTTTATTACCTCGTTACAAAATCCCCAGAGAACACTAATTTGGGACCTAAACTCCAATTATAATAATTCCAAATGATCTAATTAGTGTTTGTATGGGATACCTGACTCGTGTCCCTTACGGAATGAAAATTAGGACTCCGGGATTTAATTAATTAGAATTAGATTACATGGATGAGATAACGATAAGGGATTCTCTTACTTTAGTTATAATACAAATTAGTTTAAATATTGTTTTTATGATACAAATGGGACACTCTGTATGTTTCTGTTATGAATATTGTTCGAATTAGAAATTAGAAAATTTTTAGATGAATAAATATTTTATTCCAAGATATATGTACCTATTTATAAAATTAATGAATATGTTGTGCAATTATGAACTTATGTGTGCTAATCACGTTATGGTTTTTTGGAATAAGTATTTGCTAAGCCTTTTCCATTTCTCGTCATTTAGTAATCGTCGTTAGTATTTCCTTTACCTAGAGGTGGCTAGAAGAGTCCTGTTTAGCGACAAGTCCGCTTGAATTGTTTCAAAAATTTTCTATTTTTTAATTAATTTTTTTTTTAGTCGATTAAACTAAATATTATCCAACTAATTTAGGGTGAAAGTTTGGATGTCTAAATTTTTGTTACACGTTCAAACTAAAATAAGGTAGGTGTATGGTAACTAAATAAATTACAGGTTTAGTAGGTTAACAGATTAGGTACTAGGATAACACAAAGGATACGTTTCATCCCGAAATGATGCGACTAAAACCGCTAGCAATGGCTGATACTATAAAAGTTTTAAGTTATGTCACAATTTTTATCCCATAATTTGTTTGTAATTGAATTTTGTGTTCAAGAATAAAAATGGGAAAATGTAAAAAAAATATGTAACAAACGTAATGATGTACTTACAAAAACAAAATACCGAACAAATATATCACTCTCTGAAATCTCAAGTCAAGTTATCTCAAGACACTGACTTAGACAATAATCTACAAGACAATATTTCTGGAACCGTGAACTTGAGAGATTGTCATACATTTTCGGAGTAAATTGTATTATTTTGGCGTCGAGAGAGTAATTTTAACATCTCACATTTAGCGGCTTTCTCCCAAGAGGGGGTTTCGGCAAAAAATAGCCCAAGACCGCATTCAGCTGTCTAATATTGTAGAGCTACAGAATAGGCGATTTTAGAAGCCAGAAAATCATTTCAACTATGAAACAAAGAATTAAATACCGAACCACCTCACATACATTGATCTGATCCTATGGTAAAATGATCGCTCAAGTACCACAAATTTTTACAGAAATCAACAACAAATTCTACCACAACACCCAGATCCAAATCAATTGAATAAAAAAACAATCACAAATTGATCAAACCGAGTATATATATCTAGTTTCTTGCTGGTTCTTCTCGATTGAAGCAACATTCCGAACACGGTGGTATAATCTGACGATTCATAAATGCTTTTGTAAAAGTTTACATGAATAAAGACATTTTCTATTTCTATTTCTATAGAACCTTTGCGTACTTGCTTTAGCCACTGCACCATCTACCTACACCGTCCCGTCAAGTTTAACAACCATACAACGGAATACTGACGGAATTTTATATCTGTTTTACATTTTTGGATGTACTATTTTTCATTCCAACAACTCACTTTACTATGCCACTTAGTATTATTGGAACGAGTAACATGTAAATAGTAATTTATGGCTTATTCTCAAGCTTCAATGATACGTAGATATGTATTTCAAAAATAGTAATACGGTCTCTTTTTTTTTGAATGTCAATATTAAAGAAAATATTTAGAAATAACGAAATAATAATGAAATCAAATCTGTTATGACATTACAATATACAATACAAAACAAAAATCAAAGAGACGTATTTGTTTCGTTCCCTCCACAAGTTTGTAGTAATGCAATCATATTTTACTACAGCAACAAAGCAAAGTGAAACTAATTCGCAGCAAAGAAACTGCAGCGGCATAAATGCGGAAAATCGCTTACAATAACAAAATTATTAACGGTCTCCTTACAAAGCGCTGAACGCCTATAAAACCGCTCCCGCTCGATCTCACTTTATGGCTCCACACGAACGGAATAAAACATCCGCAGTCGTTCTTTTATTCATTGCTCCCTAAAGTTGGAACTTCTTTATTGGGACAGAGCTGAAGCAGCAATGTATTCTGTTTTTTGTTAGAGTTCCTGGGATGCCGGGCTTCGAGTTTGGACTACAAGGAAGTTTGTGCCTTGTCGTTTCCCACTTAGGGCACTTTTTGTAGTACAAAAAGTAGGAGGATATTTTGCTCTTTTTACGCCGTAGCGATCAAAGTGAGTGTTCGGAGTGGTATTTCGGAAATTTCTGTTTTACTTCGGTTGGTTTTTATTGAATTGGTGTAGCCAGATTGTTTGCTGATAGCCGTCATTTTTCTGGCATTCTTTTAATTGTACAATATCATATCATTGACGACCTCCGTAGCCGAGAGGCAAGCGTGCCGGACTTTGGCGTCGCGCCATCTCTGAGGTTCCGGGTTCGATCCCCAGTCGGGTCAATATGAGAAACGAACTTTTCTGTATTGTCTCGGGTCTGAGTGTTGTGGTACCGTCCTTGTTTCTTATTTCTGTAACACAAGTGCTTAAGCTACTTACCACAGAATCAGAGCAATGTATGTGATGTTGTCTATTATTTAATATTTAATATATTTTTTTTAATTAAAAAATTACAGAAAAAAAGACGTCCAATTAGCTATCGCTGTTTTAAATATTAATATCAAATCACATCAACAACACTGATTTAGGCCTAAGAAACCGGCAGTTATCGAACATCGATATTGTTCTATCACGATAGAACGCCTCGCGAGGCGGGGACGAACTCCACTTGGATTGTTCATCCTCTCTCTCTGACCACTAAAGGAATGAGAGCCAACCGGAAGTTTTTAGTTCGGGTATTTCCCACCCCGTCAAAGCAGGGGAGTCCCACACACGTCGTTCCCTTCCCCGAGGCGGAGGTAATGTATGGAAATGTATTTTCTTCGTAAAAAAATTAACCGTCGAAAAAGAACCAAAAATATTCGAAATATCTTTCTTTAGTATTATTCCAAACTCCAAGTCATATTTTCAACGAAGATAAACTTCGAGATTCAAGTAGAGTGTCTCCGAGCGAGATATGATTGATGCAATATCCAATTTAACTGTGGTAAAAGAGTGGTGAAGGTAATAACACTCATTTCTATTACCAACAAACATTATTAACCCTCAAAAGTTAGTTGGATAAGATCAGCATCATTAGTTTCTAGGGATCCCGACTCCCCCACAACTGCTTACGTTAACCACCGAGGGGTTTTAGTTGGTGCAAGCCCGACACACCACTCTCTGTTCCCCGCTGAGAGTGACGGTGCGGTAGGCGTTTTCCCCTTGACAAAAAAATAAATTACTACTTTCTACACACTTCAGTATCTTGTCACATTAAATCTCCGCTCAAATAAGTACGCCAATTGGACTTTTGACTTCATGTGACATGGTACTAAGTTGTTTACAATCTGAAACAGGGCGTCTACTCTTGAAAACGAAACGAACAAACGAAAGGTTCCGTTTTTGAAGATTGATCAAAAGTTAGGGAATTAAAACGTGATTTTTGATTTGTATAAATAATATTTTGTTTTTTGATGACGCTTTATTCGCATTCGAAGTGTGTTAGTTGCGATAATGAGCAATAAAAAATACTAAACGTCATCGGATCCGACATATTTCGTTTTCAAGAGTAGACGCCCAGCTGACTCTACAAAACATATTGCTTTACGTTCACGTTCACAATCTACCAATTTCCTTTTCCAACTTTATTGGAATTCTAAGAACCTTTCTGGTGAAAAATGTTAATCTTAACACAAGATAAGTAATCCTGTTTTATGTTACGAATGTTGGAATAAAAATATTCGTTCGGTATTACGAGATGTGGGAGTCGCTTTAGCATTCTGCGGAAAAATATCAAGACGGAATGGATTAAATAGAATAGAATAGTAAATGTCTTTACTCAATATTCAAGAAAACGTTAACAAAAGCATTTATGAATCGTCGATTATGTTAAACTACCGCCGTGTTCGGAATGTTGACACTATCGAGAAGAACCGTCGAGAAACTCGATAGTTATTCTCTTCAATACTTACAAATATCAAAACATGAACAAAAATAAATAAACAAGCTTATGTCAGTTGGAGGACACATAGTTAATGCAGTCAATATAATGAAATCATATCAGTGTCGAAGATGTTATATTTCAAATACCACTTATAAAGTGCCTTAGTGAAATAGGATGTCATAAGAATTTGTCATAAATCCTACGAATACTGTATACGTGAACAGTTTGTAAGAATATATCCTTTATGGAAATGTATTAATTATGTATTTATTTAATATTTAAATTGTAGAAACAGATTTTTTTTATCTCCCCTTGCGGTGCGGCAATCGAACACAAGACTTTCACGTATCGCGTGTGCTGCTCTTCCAACTGAGCTAACCGCAAGTTATGGTAGGCGATGAGCAGAAAAATTTCTAATATTTAAAGATCGCTAGTACGGCGTAAAGTGCTATTAAAATAATAAATCAATTATTTATTTAAGTTTTATTATTTAATTATGCATTAATCACGTTATGGTATTAATGTCTTTCTGTTAGTATTTCCTCAATAAACATTTTGCACGGCCGTACCCGTTTCTCGATATCTACTATTTCTTCTAGCTAAAGTTTATCTGGTAGAGATTAATTTCTAGCAATAAGACCGCCTAAATTGTACTTGAATATGTCTGTAAAACCAATTTTTGTAAATTTTCTGTGCAATAAAGTGTATTTATCTGTCTATACATGTCTGGATGTCTGAAAAAAGTGTGTAACTGTGTGTTATAGATCCTTTTTAAAATAACGAAAATAATAACTCTTTGATATCCTGGAGAAGCGCTGGATACCCGTAATTATCTTATTATCTACGACCTCCGTAGCCGAGAGGCGAGCGGGCCTGACTTAGGCGAGCGCCATCTCTGAGGTTCCGGGTTCGATCCCCGGTCGGGTCAATATGGGAAACGAACTTTTCCATATTGTCTCGGGTCTGGGTGTTGTGGTACCGTCATTGTTTCTGATTTCTGTAACACAAGTGCTTAAGCTACTTACCACAGAATCAGAGCAATGTATGTGATGTTTTCCAATATTTTATATCTACAGTTGTGTTCGACTGAAAATTTTTGTGAGCCATTTCTGCGGGCCCCTCAGAAGTATATTCGCTGTCATGTTACCTTGTAAGCCTTGCGTATGAAGTTGTACCGCGAAGTTACCTCACATTAACTGTGAGGTCTTATTGCCCTCGAGGGAAGCTCAGGAAGAATGTTTATCGGCAAATAAGCGAGCTACCTCCGGGTCAAGTCATGTAAATCTTGTTACTTGATGTACTTTTTGAAAGCTTTATTACGGTTTAGAAGCGGACATAGGTCCTGGAAATAACTTGCCACTTTGTGTATTCAGCAAAAACTTCATCTTAGTTATGAGATTGTCATAACGTTTATGGTTAGATAGTTCTATAGATAAAACAAATCTTACTTTTTCTTTTATCACACAAACAAATATCGAAATATGTATAACTCAAAGGACTGACTGACATAGTGATCCAGGATCAAGCAACACACAGCCCAAACCAATGGATGGATCGGGCTGAATGACATGCAGGTAGATGTTATGACGTAGGCATCCGCAAAGAAAGGATTTTGATCAATTCTACCCCCAAAGGGATAAAATAGGGGATGAAAGTTTGTATGAATCTTTGTCTATTCTAGACCAATCGGGCTGAGACTTTGCCTACAAAGAGCTATAATGACGGTAGCATCCCTTAAGAAGAAACCCCTACAGGAGGTAAAATAGGTGATGAAAGTTTGTATATAATTCTTAGAGTTTTTGAATTAAAATTAAAGATTAAACCTACTATGATAAAGACGTTTACTTAAATAGGATTTTGATAAATTCAACCCCCATAGGTATAAAATAAGGGATGATGGTGATTGTATATTCGTTTGAACCTCAATCTCTGATGGAGAGAATAAATTAATACGAACAAAATAATTTTTAGTTCATAACTAACTCCGCGCGTACAAAGTCGCGGGCGTCCGCTAGTACCTCATATACTTATCGTCTCTATGGTATATAACATATCGTCGCCGCGCGTGCAAAACCGCGGTAGAGCAGTATATTCATAACACGTAACTGCAAAAGGTGAAAAAATTAAATATCGCGCCATTAAACACGTTTTGGATACATTTTCGTTACATTCTTAAAAATGTAAGTCACAAAAAAGTTACTACATAGTTCAGCCCTTAAAATATAGTCAAACTAGCTGTGCCCGCGACTTCGTTCGCGTGGACTATATATTTTCATGGTCAGTTCTAACGCTAACTTCTCAAATTTGATAAAAAAATGTAGATATGGACAACTTCCACATTTTGATCCAAGTTTCGAGTTATATTTGTGCCAAATTTCAAATTATCTGTAACTTAAAAAATAATCATTTTTCCATATAAACTTTTAAGGGAGATACTACCCCCATCCCCCCTTATTTGCAAAACAAAAAGTAGCCGATGTCCGTTCTAGAGGTTCAACGTATACCTATACCAAATTTCAACAAAATCGGTTCAGTGGTTTAGGCGTGAAAGCCGGACAGACAAACAGACGGACCGACAGGGTTACTTTTCCGATTTTATTATTTTTATAGTACTATACGCCGTACTAGCGAACTTTTAAATATTAGAAACAGAAAAATTTTATCTCCCCCTGCGGTGCGGGAATTGAACCCACGACCTTCACGTATCGCGCGTGCTGCTCTTACCAACTGAGCTAACCGCAAGTTATTGTAGGCGATGAAATTTTTTTCTGCTGTATCAACCGTTAGCCTTTCGGTAAGTGCCCTCTGCCGCATATGTTTATATCTACATACTTATCGGCCCATGGTACATTCGTTGCAGAAATGTTTGAAAACCACGGAATCGAAGACACCTGGCATCTTAATCGATTTTATTATTTATACGTGAAGGTCGTGGGTTCAATTCCCGCACCGCAGGGGGAGATAAAATTTTTCTGTTTCTAATATTTAAAAGTTCGCTAGTACGGCGTATAGTACTATAAAAATAATAAAATCGATTAAGATGCCAGGTGTCTTCGATTCCGTGGTTTTCAAACATTTCTGCAACGAATGTACCATGGGCCGATAAGTATGTAGATATAAACATATGCGGCAGAGGGCACTTACCGAAAGGCTAACGGTTGATACAGCAGAAAAATTTCATCGCCTACAATAACTTGCGGTTAGCTCAGTTGGTAAGAGCAGCACGCGCGATACGTGAAGGTCGTGGGTTCAATTCCCGCACCGCAGGGGGAGATAAAATTTTTCTGTTTCTAATATTTAGGGTTACTTTTGCATTTATAATACTAGTATGGATGAACATTTACAGTTTTTTGACTAGTACAAAATAGATTTTTACAATTTTTTATTGTGTTCTCATAGGCATCATCTATTTATTGGTAAAAAACCAGTAAAGTAAATAATAACCGGAAAAGTTCAATAAAAACACGCGTTAAACAATTCACCGGCGCAGGCCGCAGTCTATTTCGATTTACAATGAAGTCGTTTAAAAAGGCTTTTATAATGAAACGGCCGCTTCCAATGAATACTAAAACCGGGTGGTTTTAGATTACAGGGTACAAAATCCACTTATTTCCCGAAAGAGGAACATTAATACATGACTGGGGATTTGGCAATATTAAGGTCGCATACACATATGGGTTATTAACCGGACGCACGGTTTATTGGATTCTTCATGGTTGTTTTTGGTGAATAAGTAATGATCAGGCCTAGCATACTGTTATGCGCCACGATTAACGTTTTTAGTAAACGTTCAATTGAAGTGTGACTTTTGGTAATTTTTATCGGCTGTTTTTATTGTCACGAACCCGAAGCTCGTAACAATACGCAAGATGTCAAATTTATCATATGAGACGACACAAGTTTCGTTACTGTTGATTGGCTAATATCACACCGCACTCGTGTTTTCAGCCTATCAGCAGCTGACGCACTGACTTCAATCGATTTTGACGTTTGTTAAGAGCGCGATAAAATTTAGTTGCGTTGCGTAGGCTAGGCCTGGATGTTTGGTTTATGTAAAAGTTGCTGTTTTTCGCAACTTCGCCTTATTTTGGGATAAAAAGTATCCTACCTTTTGCTGTCGTAAGTCATCTCTCTGCCAACAATATTTATCTTAGAGCTTTTTCACACGAAGACGAACCGTGTTTTTTTCACGATACTTTAGCTTTTTTTGACGGGGCAATGCTTTTTGAATATATTTTTTTGCTTTTTTAACAAATCGTTAAAGACGTGTGAATGCACCCGGAATCCGTTCAGTACTTTTTTAATGTAAGTAGGTAAACACAAAACGGAAAGTACCCTTACAGGCAACTTTAAAAGATATTATCGTCACAGATTTTCATAAAGTCAGGACAGATATTCTCGTTATTATAAAGTATTTAACAGATTCGATGATAGAATAGCAAGCCCAGAGCAAAACTAGCAATAATATGGTAGCTCTGTATTACTTTAATATACAAACTTAATAAATTGTTTATTACAGTATCATCGTTGTTTTTAACACGCTTTTATTAGCTCGGGTTGTATGTATCTATGTATGTAACGGAATCTTTGAATCTTAATTTGACCCACTTCCCGGTCTTTGATTAAGATGAAATTTTGCACACGCTCTGAGTTCTGATGACAATACATGACTAGCTAAGAAACGTCATTACAAATCCAATATGGCGGCCTCCCCAAGATGGCGAACTGACTGTTTGAAATGCACTTCCATGATATGGGTATCAAAAGAAAGGGTTTGCTGTCAGGAATACGAAAAAAATAGTCACGTGATTCAAATCCAATATGGCGGGCGTCCAAGATAACGGACAGGCTATTTGAAATGCACCCCTATGATATGGGTATTAAATGAAAGGGTGTGCTGAATGGGATACGAAAAAGAATTATATAATTATTGATACATGAGAAAACTAAAAAGTAGAAAATAAAAATAATAGTTTAAAAAACTAAAAAACACGCTTTTAGCTCGCACTAAAAATTACAAAATAATTCAGACATTTAAGAAAGAAAGCGTGGAGCGTTTTGTCCAAAAAGAGTAAAGATAACATAAACGCTCCACGCTTTCTTTCTTAAATGTCTGAATTATTTTGTAATTTTTAGTGCGAGCTAAAAGCGTGTTTTTTAGTTTTTTAAACTATTATTTTTTATTGTCTTTGATGTCTCCATAATACAATTCCTGAACTATTTATTTTAGAATCAAGTCGACGTCCATTTTTATTTTAAAAACTCTTTTCATTAAAATAAGATCTCCTTATAGATTTTTTCATGTGTTAGTTGTGACAGGCTTAACGCCTGCCAATTTAATAATATCAATGGTTGAATAAAACTACACTAATTAATCACCCAATCATAAGAGTTCAAATTAACAAGAGATACCATTTTGAAATGTTCGTATATTTTGCTTTAATGTCGACTGTAGCCACACACAGAGTGAAGTGGGGCAACATGAACAACACAAAATTTAATTACCCGAATATGCATAAGAGGCTTACATTGAGCCTAAAATTTAATCAACATTTCACTCACTTTGGCGTGAAATGAAGCTCTTACCGAGCTTCCTAGGTGTTTATTTAAAATGTCTGCTATGTTTGCGAAAGCGCCTAACAGGTTATGAACGAGGCTGAAGAATAACAAGACTTGAGTTAATTTCTCGTAAATTTATGCTCATCATTGAGAAGTAAAAGACTAGCAATTTTTATGTTTGGTTTAACCATTATTGAGGTCTTGTCTAGTCGATCTAAATGCCATTTCAAAGCAATCTTTCTTCTAGAAAATCAGCGCTGTTTCAGTGCTGGAATATATGTATACTCAATTGTAATTTAATTAAAAAATGGTCCGAAGCAATATAATACATGGCGTGTTGATAAATGAAACTGTGACGTCACAGTGTGCTAACTTCATACTTCTAGAAATTCTACGAAAAAGTGGGGTTTTAACAATTGTTTAAAACTATGATTTTCTTGTGCATTGTATTTAAATTTTAAACATAGAATACAAATGGTTTTACTTTGCCATAGCTTCTTATTTATAATGTACGTTAAAAAACAATATAAAATATATTTTTAATGTTGCTTAGAATTCATATTTTATGTATATGTTAGTATTGTTTTTCTGCTGGGGAAAGGCTTTAGTCCAATCCTTCATAGTTCTTCAATATCCAATATCTAAATTTAAAAGTTATAAACATAAGTAAAACCCCAAGTTGCTTTACTTACGTCTTTCAAATTCACAGCATCAGCCCAAATTGCGTTCAACACAGGTATATTTGTATTACATAACAGTATTTCAATCTACTTTCGCAACATCCCCATAGTAGGTCATTTATTAGTATTCACTTGTCCCGCCTGAAACATCAATGGGGTCTAATTTACCTACAATTACTCAGAGCAGATTTCCATCTAATCTGCATATCTTTACCGAACTTCTGACGTCACTTGATGAATAGTTCAGCTCTAGAAATGCGCGTTTGATTACTCAGGTTTCAATTTCCTTTCAGTGCGAGCAAGCAATTTAGTTTTAGTACTAACGAGGAGAAACTTATTGGGAATGTTCGGTCTAAGCTTAGTCGCGAATTGTTAGAAGGAATTTTGATTTGCAAGTTGAATCTGTGTTTAATTGTCTGGCAACAATAAACAGAAGAGTTCCGTTCCAAACTCAGGCATTATAATAGTGAGATATTAAGTTCCTATCTAGAAGTAAGAAAATATAAAAACCTTTCAATTTAATTTAATCTATACTTAAGAGTTTATTTGAATGCGCTTATCTTAGGAACTACTGCTTGTGGAAGAAGGCTATATCATTAAGATGCGATCAATAGGAGCTAGGAATTAAAGAAAAAAATGGAATTGTACGCGTGCAAAGCCACTGCTCGGCTAATTTATTATAAATTTACTTTTGATGACATTTAAAATTCATAAAAAAATACTAGTAAAAAAAAACAAGTCTCGCAACTCAGTTGTTCTATCGTACAAATTGTAAGATCCATGTAATACCAAGTCGGTTATTAATTTTTCAGTCCGTTACGTAATTGTCTAATCTTACAAAATGTTATAGTGACCAACCAATATGAAAATTAAAAAAATTTGAAATAAATAAATTGTGTTGGCAATTTCACTAAACAATTATAATAATATATGTATTTTGAGTGAGAGATATTGCATTTTCATATGAAAAACCAAAATTATAATGTGTTTTGTCTTATATCTTAAAGTTCATTGTTAGTTTTGATAGCTTGATTACGCAATTACATAATTTGACTAGTAGACGACTTTTTTGGCCGATCGTACTTTACTTAGGAACTAATTTTACTTTAATCGTGTAGTATCATTTAGTTAAACGTTTCATCTGCAATACGTCGCAGTGTCCTTGACACAGAGTAAAACTCGAAGCGTTGCAGTTTGAGAAGCGATAAAATTTAATTTCGTTCTTTACTTTTGTTTCAGGTAAAAGACTTCTTTAAAATCGGCATGCAGCACGGAAGACTGGGGGAGTATTATAGAATAGAATACAAAATGTCTTTATTCATGTTAAATGAGAGACGTAGGGCATAGCGAATTATTGCTCGAACTGGAGCAGCCCGACTGGTGATTTACCTCGACCTTACAGAAGACCGCAGCCAAATAACAATCACTTCTGTGTCGTTGTGTTCCTGCGTTTGAGTAATTCCAGAGCTCCTGGGGGGTGCTACATTAGTAGCAGGGGTCAAGCCTTCAAGATAAGGGTGACAAGTCCAGTAACAGCTTTATTATGCTGTTCTTGTCGCCCTTGAGATAGGACCTAATTAATACACTTAACATCAGGTGGGATGAGATCAATCATGAAATGCAATATATAAAAAAACTAACGACGGTTTAGAATAAAACTACTGCCGGGTTCGGAATGTTGATGTTGTCAAGAAAAACCATACTAATTAAGTTTGTCTGGGTTGGAATGGAACAAATTATAAGTAGTAGGTAGGTGGGTAGGTAAGTAGTATGTAAAATACGCTTACCACTCCAATCGTTCCATTTTTTTAACAAAGTTTAAATCATTTTAAAAAGGGCGTTTCTGCCGTCATCGTTTTGAAATAAGTTATGTATTTCTAGACGCATACGGCAGAGGAGATTTACCGGAGGTTAAGAGGTTGATTTTGTTAAAATTAAAATACAACCAAATGTTTTGTAAATATTTGAAGTACCTACCTATTGCTATTATTGATAGCAAGCAATAAAGGGAATTAAACCTTGTTTGTTCTAAGGGAAATATGAAAAAACTTTTTATTAGTATTCTAGTATTTTATTGTTACAGCGGAAAAAAATACATAATTTGTAAAAAAAAATAACTATCTAGCGATCGCAGTTCTTAAGATATAAGCTGTGACAAACGAGCATACGTACAAATGGATGGACAAACAGCGAAGTCTTAATACGAGTAATTTGTACCTATTTTTACCATTTGGATACGTAATCCTAAGAGGGACCCCACACTAGCGTCTTTCGAGCGTCAGCGTCTTGCCGCGCCGACGTTGCTTGGGCGTTGCGTCGACGCGGCGCCCGCTCAGCGTCGACGCGGCGCCCGCCCAGCGTCGGCGCACACTGGTCCGGATTTTTAATATGGAAGACTTAGGACCCAATGTCAATATTTCGGGCTGAAAAAAATCATGTGGATAGATAAATGAACGTTCATCAACGTTTGTTCTAGCAGTTTTTATGAAATTGGTTATTTTTGCGAAAAAAAAAACATTGAAAAAAAATTTGTATGGAGAAAAAGTGAAATATTTTTTTTTTTCGAAAAGTTCAAAACTGTTAGCAGTGAAACCTTTTGTGTGTTATTGTATTACACTTATTCGTTAATTCCATATTTTTTTTATTTGCATATACTTGCAGCCTTGGCCAAAATATGCATCGGAACTTTCATTGTATTTATTTCAACTATTTGTGACAATTTAATTTTTTTATTGATTTATAGTCACATAATTTACGCATATTTTCAATATAATAAATTTTAAAATCCATTATTTGTTGACTATGAATGATTTTGAAAAATAGATTACAATTTAATTTAAAAAATCAAAATAATATTTTACTTCTCATGGTTAGCTGTTGCTTAAAGCACAGCTAGTGATCGAATGAGGCATTGCCTGCCTGCTAATATTCTCCTATTCCCTAATATAGCTATCACTTTTATTTTCTACTATTGCTGTCTCTTTCATTCTCTTTTGCTCACTCTTTTTCTTCTTAAGACAAGTGGTGTTCCACGCTTATAAATCAGATAAAATAGACAAGAGCTCTACTGGTAATACAAAATATTTACTTGCAGCTTTGGCGTTTATTTCGTTTATCCTAATATATATTTATTTAAAATCAGTACTTTTGCTTCTTTAAGTGGTTTCGGGAAAGTAAATTCGGTACTAAGATAAAATCCATACTAATATTATTAATGTGAAAGTGACTCTGTCTGTCTGTCTCTCTGTCGCTCAATCACGCCTAAACTACTAAATAAATCTAGTGTCCCAAAGAATATCTATACCAAATTTCATCTATATCGGTTCAGTGGTGCAGCGGTAAATTTAATGTAATGTAAACGACCTTCAATTATTTTTTATTGTACTGCGAGAATTGTGCAATAAACTATTTCTGGTTATTTTGTTATACATTTTGAAGTTGATTTATGAATAACTAGTGGCCATCCGCGACTTCGTCCGCATTAATGTCGGTTATCGCGACGCTATTCACGCGGACGAAGTTTTAAGTAGCATAGGGTATGTATGTAAATGTATTACAAAATAACTAAAAATTGTTTATTGCATAATTCTTGCAGTACAATAAAAAATAAATTGAAGGTCGTTTTCATTACATAAAATTTAATACATTTTTTATCAATTTAGTACATAATAAATAATAATAAAATAAGTAATTAAATTAAAAATAAAGTAATTAACTAAAACTATCTATACATAACATACAAATTAATATAAATAACTTAAAACTACAATAGAAAATAATTGAAGGTTGTTTACATTACATTAAATTTAATACATTTTTCATTAATTTAGTAAATAGGAAATAATAATAAAATAACTAAAATGAAATTAAAACTAAAGTTATTGACTAAAACTATCTATATATAACACGCAAAATAATAGTTATAAATAACTTAAAACTTATTCTAAAGGATCTGGCACATTTTCTGGAGCTTCTTCATCAACTTCAATTTCTTCTTCAACTTCTATTAATTCATCTGATAATATCAACTGCGTAGCTTCTGGAAACATCCTTGATGACTTAAAATTGGTGTATTTAGGTTTCAGATGAGATATATATGGATCTGATGATATCAAAAAATTGTGTATAATGTCTTCATTATTTTGCAGTCTTCCTGTTTTCCTCGTGTGTCGCTCTCTGGTATTTCGAAAGTCCTTATTTCTTGCTTCTCCTGCTTCTTCTGACAAAATTCCGATAGGAAGGCAAGAGAAATGTTTGCATATGTCAGCGCCATGTATCAACATTTTGTGTATGCTGGAAGGCATATTGTACCAGGGGTAGTGATGTACAAAGATCTCAGCAGTCTCCTTGCAGTATTCACGGAAACTATCGATATTGACAGCCTTTCCACAAGATAACACTTGCAATATAACTGCGAAGTGCTTTATCAAATCAGCATCAATCTTCGTTATTTGAGCACTTTTTTTGTATTCCCGAAAAAATCTTCTGGCCGTGTTTCCGTCATTAGTAGTTCCAAAGCCCTGCTTTACAACATCAATCAAAAGTCCCATTTGTTGTTTGAACTCCGATTGCACCATATCCTTCCTTAACTTCTTAAGGTTTTTGTTGTCACCTCGTGCACTCCACATTTTGAAATCTAAATTATATGAAATATGTAAAAGACACTCCATGCTTCGAATCCACATATGGAGTGTTGATAGTCCATATTGATACACATCGTCCCGTACAGGTCTTGAAAACATTTCTGAAAGATTATTCATCTCACTAGGTTTTGCAAGACAAACATTGCACGTAGCTGCAGATGGAGTATCTGTAATAATTGTAGCCACTTTCCCATCAATCATTGTCATGTGCAACTCATGAGTAACTTCCAAGTTTCCGCAACTTGAAATAGTCAAATTTCGTATTTCTTCCTCCATTGCCGCTTGTTCTTGCTTAACAAATTCGGTCGTTTCCTTCGCAAACTGAAATTTAATAGGTCTGCAATAAGATGTTGAAGATGGGTTTGGATTATTCCAAATAACAACATTGCCGCTCTCGAGCTTCAAAGGAACGAGGCTCGTCATGAACACAGAGGAGTCGTCGAATTCTGCCAGTTCACTTCTTTGCTTGTAGTTGCTCTGTGCTGAAGATCCATCGAATCCCCACTTGGAGGTAAGCTTCAAGTTTTCACTGCACATATTTAAATCATCACCAACGACTTGCAGTATTCTTCGAGTTGTCACGTCTAACAGTGCTTGTAGTTTCACCTTCACTAAATGTTCTGATACTTCAATATCTCTGGTATCTGGATAACACCTCTGCTTAGCTTCCAACAACTTGTAGTAAGACGGAAGCTTCAATTGCTGTGACAATGCTGACCGTAAAGTAAGATACTTCCACTTTGACAGATCCAATGATGCAGTAAGGGCCAACGCTTGATCTTCCTGCATAGTGTCCGTCTTCTCGTTTGTTGATAAAAGTGATTCGACAGCTTCAACCTTTTCAGGATTCTTCACAAGGTGATCGATGATGCGAGCAAGACCTTCTTTCCCATTAGACTTTAGCTTCGTGACAAAAGCAAAAGTCAGTTCCTCTTCCGGATAGTCGAGTAATGTACCCGATCGCCTTTTCTTCTGCTTATTCCCCAAGTCTTCAAATGGCTTCCTTGATGCAATGTCTGTAGATGTTCCAATGTCACTAGTCGCCTTCGAAGTAGATGGAATGGGTTGAACAGCTGCTTCTTCTTCTGTAGAACGAGGATCCAAATTTTCGGTCCCTTCAAAAATTTCGGTGAGATTTACTGATTCACATTCAGGCCACTTAATTCTTGTTTCCAACCAGTTCATATGCTTCTTCATGAATGTTTTTTGCACCCTGTGTGCCTCGGTCCATCGACGATTTAAGTTCACAGTAAAAGATCTTGCAAAATTCAATAATTTTTCTGAATCTTCTTGCGAAATTTCAAGCAAAACGCAATCCAAAATTGCTTGATGCAGTCGTTTGTAATCCTTGAGGTCCTCTTGTCGCAGAAACACGTAAATGTCCAGGTTAGTGCCAAATCCAGCCATGATCAAGTTGCTAGATTATTCACGTTAAAATTTCCAGGTATGTTGACTCTTCAAGGGTTGAATGTCTAATGACGCTCCAACATGAGCTCCCGTCTGTTTTATTTGATTCATAAGCGCTCAACTAGCAAGGGTTTCAAGGAGCGAAAGAGAGAGAAGTATGGAATGAAAGAGATAGCGATAGTAGGAAATGAAAGAGATAGCAATATTAGGGAATGGGAGGGGAATATTAGCAGGCAATGCCTCATTCGATCACTAACTGCGCTTTGAGCAACAGCTAACCACTAAGAAGTAAAATATTATTTTGATTTTTAAAATTTAATTGTAATCTATTTTTCAAAATCATTAATGGATTTTAAAATTTATTATATTGAAAATATGCGTAAATTATGTGACTATAAATCAATAAAAAAATTAAATTGTCACAAATAGTTGAAATAAATACAATGAAAGTTCCGATGCATATTTTGGCCAAGGCTGCAAGTATATGCAAATAAAAAAAATATGGAATTAACGAATAAGTGTAATACAATAACACACAAAAGGTTTCACTGCTAACAGTTTTGAACTTTTCGAAAAAAAAAAAAATTTCACTTTTTCTCCATACAAATTTTTTTTCAATGTTTTTTTTTTCGCAAAAATAACCAATTTCATAAAAACTGCTAGAACAAACGTTGATGAACGTTCATTTATCTATCCACATGATTTTTTTCAGCCCGAAATATTGACATTGGGTCCTAAGTCTTCCATATTAAAAATCCGGACCAGTGTGCGGCGCGGCGTTTGAGCGGCACTTGCGCTGGGCGTCCTCTGCACATCGCGTTCGAACGTCGCGCCGCGCTGACGTCATGTACAGTTATTTCGAAAATGGAAATGTAAGATTTGAATAACGCACAATATAATGTTTTATATTGCAGTGATAAATTAATGCTTTAAACTTGTAAAGGAAAAAATATATTTTTCCTATTTCACACATGGCACGAAAAGGCAACTTTAGCATTTATTTTCTCGAAAACTAAAAGGACTTAATTGAAAATGGGTTTCTTCGGCAATATGAGCTAGTATTTTAAGCTACATCCATATTTACTATCAGCTAAAAAGTCTTCTACCTACTGATTCTAAAACACGGGCGGGCCGAAACAATTGAGTTGATCATTGTACTGTTGTCAAAATAAACGCTGCGGCAGGCGTCGGGCCGGCGCGGCGCCTGTGGAGCGCAGTCCTGGCGTTCGTCATTTCGACCGCGCCGCTGCGCAAGCCTTGCGTCGGCGCGGCGTCGACGTTGCGTCGAGGTCGCGTCGGCGTTGCGTCGACGTCGCGTCGGCGTTGCGTGGGCGTCGACGCTCAAAGAACGCTAGTGTGGGGTTACGCTTAAAAGTAGGACCCCTAACCAGTAATCCAGTTTGCAATTATCCTTACAATGTAGAAAAACATTGTAATGAGCCAAAGACTGTTAAAATTACGTGTTCATTTACGAGTTATGCCAGGTTAACGCCATATTTCAGTACAATACATGTTTTTGCTAAGTTTTTGCTTGGTGATTAATAGCAACACGAAACTTACTTTTTAAACGGTCGAGCAAAACGTTGTCATCTGATGATTAGAATTAATTTTGCCGCAAAAACTTTTGACGTGTGTGAGACGTGATTAAGTGTTTTTTAGGCTAATTAATTGATGGAATAAAAACGATTCAACTTACTTTTCCACTTAAAAATTAAGTGGTTTTTAGATAACTTATTTATAATCGTAGAATGCAAATAATGCCAAAGTATATAAATAACAGATACATAATAGAATATTAAAAGTTAAGTTTTAGCTTAAGTTTTTGGAGTACGCTTTAGCAAAGTTAAAAGACATTAAATTCGACTCATTCCATTACGCTTCTAATTTAGATTATAAAAAGTTATTTAGCTGGTCTTGTACTTAGCTATTGGGAGATTCAAATTTTCTAATAGGTAAGTAGATTGCTCCTAGATCTTTAGCCTTAAAGTATGCTAAGGAAATAAATATATTAGTGATTTTATTTTATTTAATTCTCATTGATGAAAATTTAACAGGCCATATTCGCCTATGTCCTATATCCGAAGTGATTTTTATGACAAAACAGTTTTCAAATATAAATACAGCTAGGTATATGCTTCCCTTAGTTAAGTAAAAAAATACAGCAATTATTTTTTCTGAATCAATGAAACATCGAATAACCCAATTAATCGCAGCTGAAGCCGAAGTTTGGGCCAAATTAAAAATGGCATCGATTCGGATCGGAGATTCATTAATGCGATGCGTTAATATCCGAACGAATTTCTCGGAAACAGGTCGCAGGGGATGAGAACGGTTTGACCTTTGACCTCATGCTTAAACATAGATACACGGGTGAACGCCCTGCCTATTGGACCGATCCTTCTCTAAGTGGGTGAAAATGACCTCTGTGAACGGATATATGAAAGTGTAGATAAACTTATTTGGAGCCGCAGTGTTGTTTTGACTTGCCTATGTGACTACTGTGTGTGTTCGTGACTTCGTCCATTTTCCATGCGAATAGCGAGATAGTAGAATGGCGCAGTGACTAAGGTAGGCGGCCAAAGCGCGAAAGGTCCCGGGTTCGATTCCCGGTTGGGTCAATTTGGAAAACTAACTTTTCTAAATTAAATTGAGTCTGGGTGTACTGGGATGACGCCCCCAATTAGTATCCGTCGTCTGGTGCTCATAGTACAAAGGAAAACCTTAGTTTGTGACCAGGCGATTGGTGTGATTGTCTGGCGCATTTATTATTATTTATAGTTCGCTTTTTTATAAGAGCACTGTATATTACAGTGCTTTTATAAAAAAAGCAACTTCAAATATGTTAAAGAAACATGAAATTTCATCTCGCATTGCGGTGTGCGATTTGAACCCAGCCTGCTGGCAAGCAAGAGAGGAAACCACATCGCGATGACAACGGATTTGATACCGTAACATCCTATCCCTTAGCATCGCCATACTGGCCCGCAACATGTTTCTTCGCGCTCCTTTTGAAGGAATCCATGTCAAAGAAAGGAAGGAACACATGAGCCTTCGATTCGGCGCGAAGCACAATCAATTTTCAGTTCAGACCTGAAAACCGCAGAACGCAATAGTATTTTAACAGTCAACCAAATTGCGAAGAATTAAATTTTAACATCCAACGTTTCGTGTAGGCCGAACTAATTGTGCGCGAGCATGCACGTAATCAGTTTGAGATATGAATATTGAACGGACGGTGTCAGTTCGCAACGCTTGTCATGACGTGCCGTGATGTCTTTGTCGGCTTTAACGCCATTTTGCGCATGTACTTTTTAAACGACTTCTAGAATATGGGTCCTTACCTATACCTATAGGTATATTTTGGAACGAAGTTCCTTATCGCGCGTTGCGAAGGGTGCTAGACGGAAAAAATTAAGACCAAAAGTTGTGACGACACTTTTTGCTATAGTTGTAAGCGCAGCGGGCGTGTGTTTCTTTCTCTCTCTCTCTTTTAGAAAGCAAGCCAGTTATTTTCGCACAGTTGCTACAGTGTAAGAAAAATCCACTAGATAGCTGTTCATGGGAAAACTCATCGTTGATTATTGACTATTAATTTTTTTATTACAATTCCTTCACTAATAATCGGAAGGAACTTGCACGACCGCTCCGATTCTCCACTATTTTCTCTACCTGAAAGATATCTGGAAGAGATTGCTTTCTAGCGATATGACCTTTGTTTCTGTAAATGTATGTTTCCGAAACAAGATAAATAGATATAAACTATAATGCACGAAACATACCACAACAGAAACAAAGGTTTTTAAGACACTCAATACAATTTAAACGGTCATAGAAAACAATATCTTCTAGATATCTTGCAGATAGAGGCAATATTGGAGAAACCAATCACCAGTGATTAGTGATTGATTGCTGCCGCATTTCATTGATTTATAAACACCATTTCATTAACGAGCGTATAATAAGACATCCTTCGTTTGCCTACCATAGAATGCTAATGACGTAGAAATAGACAACACATTGCAATTTCTGTGAATACATCGCGGTAGTACAAACTGATCGCCAATCATAGTTGATTGAAGTGTGGCGTATCGGATCGAACAGTTCCCCGAAAACAATTGTTCACGTAACTGTTTCGGCTTGCGTGAACTGATTCAATTTGCCGCGGATTATTTGTTCTAGATTGCAATTACAAGGGATCAAGTCCTAATACAACAAAGTTGGAGTCGATTGTATTATGGTTTAGGCGTTGGTCTAAATGCTAAGGCTGTCTTGGTTGTAGTGAATTGGACTCTAACCTGATTGGATTTAGGTTTAGCAATCTTTGTAAATATTTAGGTGCTACTCTGATTTGATTTGGGGTTCGTACTTGTTCCTCCGTTGCGAAAGTATCCTTTCGCCCGCTATAAGTACTTTAAGGTACACCTGTGCTGTTACGGCGAGTACGATTTGCACTTGGCGGGTTTTTTTTATCATTGAACAGAATTTGCCATCAAAAGTACGCACTTAAATGATGCAGTAAGTTCATCTGTAGCTAATTCTGCACCTAAATGAAATAAATGTTAATGGGAGTTACGAACTGTACTGTTTTGAATATCAACAATTAACTAATTTTAATCAAACTGTTTTAGTCGTTTCGCCATTTTAAATAAGGTCCGTACTATAACCTGTAGAAAAAGCTGATGACTTGGCCCACAATTTAATTCCTGACTTTTTGCCAACCAACTATTGAGTGAACACGCGAATGTCGTGCGATGCTCATTAAATGATAGTTATTACGAACGTTTTACGTAATTCGGTTATGCAAATGGCGGTGCACTGGGAAATCCTGTTTATCGAAGCTAACGCTTTTTCATTAGACAGTTTTAGCTATTTTGGTATTCTAGGTAAAACTATAAAGTTTTTCATGTGATCGTTCGTGACTGTTAAATTGTAATTGAAAATTTGTATGCGCTTTGCATCAGCCCTTAACTTGTATCGTAAAGTTGTAAATCAATTTTTGTTCTAAAGAAAAATGTTATCTAAGGGTTTTTAATTCACTCCTAAGGGTTTTACTCCCGTAGGAAAAGAGTAACATAAAATCCATATTTGGCGGAAGTTTTTATCCTATAAAAGAACTTACCTGCGAAATTTCAAGGTTGTAGTAGTTATAGTTTCTGAGATTTCTCAGTCACATTTAGATTATGTTATCCAGACTGCGGTAACGTTTAGTTTATACGGCTATAACCACACGATCAATAAAGACAGCTAGGCTTAGCTATTCGACGCAGACGCGCTAACTATTGCATGCCTGCGATACCGAGACCAGACCGAAATGCGGGGAGGCTGGCCGTCTATTGTAGTGTAATATGACTGTCCTTGCGGGAAACCGTCTATTGTTTTGATGGTACTATATCAGCTTATGCAAAGTATAATAATAATTCAGCCATTTTGGTTCCAATGCTGGGCAAATGCCTCATTTCAAGTATGCGATGGAAAGAGCCATTCTCCACCTTGCGGGCATAGTAAGAATAGAATAGAGCAGAAAATATTTCTCGCCAGCCGAACTCATTTAGCTAGATAACCAAACAGTTATCTTTTAGCAAAGATTTTTGAAGGTTCCCAAATTTGTTTGGTTCTTAACGATTTGAAAACGGATCATTCGAAATCACTGTATGATGTATCATTTATGCGTGTATCCAATATTTGAATTCACTGTATGATGTATCATTTATGCGTGTATCCAATATTTGAAAAACCATCCGTTTTAGTTACCGACAGTAATAAATTAAACGAAGCGTAAGCTAAAACCGTTTCAGACTCGTAGTCAGTTAGAGAAAAACGAATTGCCATTTATGACACACTAGCGGTCCCGGCGAACTTCGTTTCGCACAAGAGGATTTTCCCACTTTTCTGATAAAAAAACATCCTGAATTTTTTTATCTATAAACCTCACGGAGCCCGAGACCTTTTCAACGAATGCAAAACCGTGGAAATCGGTTCGTGCGCTCTGGAGTTATAGCGTCAAGAAGGAAAACCCGACTTATTTTTATTTTTTTTTATTTTATTTTATTTTTATATAGTATTACGCATCGTAAAATATTGGAACCGGGCATAAATCAATAAATCAAATATTCCTTTATTCAAAAAAGTTATCTACATATATCAGATCAGTTTTTAATCGTCATTAAATACGATGTAAGGTGTTTCTTCTATCGGCTCAGATTACAATATCTACCAAGAATATATCATTGACAAATATAGTAGCAGTATCTAACTTATTGCTGTGTAGACCACTTTGGACCAAGTCACATAGTTTTGTTTTAATAAGGGACGAAACCAATAAATACCTACATCTTATATATAAAAATGAATCGCTGTTCGTTAGTCTCGCTAAAACTCGAGAACAGCTAGACCGATTTGGCTAATCTTGGTTCTGAAATAATTGTGGAGGTCCAGGGAAGGTTTAAAAGGTTAGAAACTAAAAAAATAGGCGTTACGAAGTTCGCCGGGACAGCTAATAAGGAATATTTATTTTTGAGCGGTAAGCTGGAGCAGACTAGTCTTCGGTGGTGACACCAGTTCACAAGCATGACGTATGTCAGACATCGTTTCACTAAATTCCGTACACCGACAAATACTGCACATGCACATTAAAATCTAGCAGGATTACATTTAAAATTAAAACAGATTGGTAGATGGTATTAAGTAGGATCTAAACAATAAACCTTCATTTGCTCGCGTAGGCTGCTAATTAAATAACGCATCTAATTAATTTTGCGTTCGACCGATTGCGAGCTTAATTATAACTGGTATGTAATAATTGTGACGTCATTGAGTGTGGTTGTTTTGAGCTAACGCCGACGGGAACGCTATTTCCGATCACTAATTAGCATGTTTAATTATAACCTATCAATTTGAATTATGTTGGTACTATTACTATTATGTGTGTATATGTATGTATGTTTATTATTTATTTTGTATATAAGTTAAACGTTCATATCTTTGATAATATTTACAGCGGGTTTTGTTAATTATAACATATTTTGTTTGAAAATGTATGCACCACTATTCAATTTTACTACTTAAATGAATTATTTTTTGAGTAATTAATGGAATGACACGAAAATAATGATTTGGTTTGCAGTCATTTTGAATTTACGTGCTTACAAAATAAAGATTAAAAAATGCCTGTTTAAAATAATACGTCGTAGCTAGATAAAACTTAAACGAATACGCCTCTGTAAATAAATAAGAGAGTCTGTTATTAAGAGAGTCAGGGCATAGCGATTGATCGCTCGAACTAGAGCAACCCGACTGGTGAAATACCTCCACCTTACAGAAGACCGCAGCCAAATAACAATCACTTCGGTGTCATTGTGTTTCTGCGTGTGGTTTCCAGAGTTTCCGGAAGGGGGGGGGGGGGGTACATTACGATGGTGAAGTACCAATACCACCTAACTACCCGTGTCCGAATGAATGAAAAAAGGATATTATTAGTAAAAAATAAGGTTGTATATAATTTTGTCAAAAAAACACACTTAGGTGGTATTGGCACTTCACCCGCGATTAGTTTTAAATTAGATCCAGAAGTTCTTGAGATTACCGCGTTTAAACAAAGAAACAAACTCCTCAGACTCGTAATTTTAGTATAGATTTATGTACTCGTACATAGATCAATTTTCATTTATATAAATTCTACCGTATTCCGAATGTTTGTACCTAGGAAATCTGAAATGTCCATTAAGTTTGAAGGAGCACAGAGCTGGCTGGGATATAGGTTAATTGAATTGGGACGTCAGCACTCAGGCCTTGCATTCGGGACTGTGCAACTGGTTGCAACGCCTCTATGATGAGAAACGCTGCTCAAACTATGGACCTTCACGAAACAAATATTTTAAAGAAATTGAATAATTTCATCTTTTCTTGCGGTGAAGGATTCGAGCCTTCTGTTACAAAAGGAATATAATTGGTTTTATTTTGTTGATGAGGAAAATAAATAATACATTTTTGATGGTAATCGTTTGTCTTCAATTAAGTTGTAAAAAATTTCATAATTAAAAAGAAGTTAAGAATTCACCAATAAGCGCAATATGAATATGTCTTTAGACACTTACATATCACCACAGTTCGATTTTTTTCAGTTTCTTTAATATATTTAAAGTTCGCTTGTGGTTCGCCCCAGCACTATAAATTGTAAGAACCTATTGAGATGCCAAGGTGTCTTCCATTTCGTTGCTTCCAAATATTTCTGCAACGAATGTACCACGGGTCGATAAGTATGTAGTTTTAAACATATTCGGCAGAGGACACTTACTGGAAACTAAGAGGTTACAACAGAAAAAATCATCACCTACGATAACTTGCTGTTAGCTCAGTTGGAAGAGCAGCACGCGCGATACGTCGTCGGTTCTAGCTTCACATAGCAAGAGATGAAAAAAAAAATGTTTCTTTAAAATATTTTAAGATATATTTTTCTAAATATAAACGATTGAACATAGAAATAACATAGACTTAGCGTGCCGGAATCACTTCTCACGTTTGCAAATCAGTCGTCAAGCGGATTTTTTGACCATTTTGGCCGCATTCCCAAAGTCTAATGCCCGATTCCAATATTTGAAAGGCGCTCCGTTCTAAATACGAATAGTAATAAATTATACGAGGCGTAAGCTAAAAACGACTGACGGACGACTTTTGACAGCTGATATGGAAAGTAAATAAATAAATAAATATTGGACAACCATATCTACATTTCTTTGATTTTGTGGTAAGTAGCTAAAGCACTTGTGTTACAAAAATCAGAGACGACGACGGTACCACAACACTCAGGCCCGAGACCCTAGGAAAATCAGAGATGGCGCCACGCCAAAATCTGGCACGCTCGCCTTTCGGCTACGGAGGTTGTCAAGTAAATCATGGAACGGTATAGTCGGTTGGAGAAAAACGGCTAGTCTTTTTAACACATTACGAATCGTTAATTATTGGAACCTTGCATAAGTAGATACCGCTTTCACGATGTTGCATCCAGAAGCGTCCGGCTGAAAGCAATCAGCCCGCTACCCTCGCCCACGGGACACAGTTAGTACTAACGTTGTGTAAACAACTCGCTTGACTAGTAATCAACTTACCTCTGGAACTTTCCATCCAATTATAGTTGGTTCTATGCACGTTCATGCTCTAAGCAATTCTATTACGAGTTTTATATGAGGGGCAAGGGTGAATAGAATCCTTGTGTTATACAAGCCCTTGTCCGCTGCTTCGTTCACTTTATCTTTTACTAGCGACCGGCTTCGCACGGATGTTATGTAAATACTTAGAAATTTATAATCTTTATTGCTAATAAAAACTTTCCTCTTGAACTTGCTAAATTTCATCATTGAGTGGTTTAAACACCCAAACATTATCATTTTCTATTATAAAGCTGTAAAGTTTGTTTGTTTGTTTATTTGAACGCGCTAATCTCAAGAATTATTGGTTCTAACTAAAAAATATTAGATAGATAGATAGATAGATACACTTTATTGCACAGAAAAATCTACAGAAATTGGTTTTACAGACATAATTAAGTACAATTTAGGCGGTCTTATTGCTAGAAAGCAATCTCTTCCAGACAACCTTTAGGTAGAGGAAATAGTAGATATTGAGAAACGGGTGCGGCCGGGATATTAACAGGAAATATAAATAGGTACCATAATATGATAAGTAGGTACAAAAAAAAAACATTAAAAATAATAACACAAATAAATAAATAAAAATACATACATAAATATATATCAATAAATATATACATATCCAATATTATCGTAGACATGAATTTGTCAATTGCTGAATCCATTTATATATAGTTATTATTTATTTTATATTTTTATGTGGTATTATTTACTTACGTATATATTATAAGTATATATATACTCATTATGTAAATATAAGTATAGCTTCATATTTTATATATATATTATATTTATTCATGTATGACTATATGTATATTTAATTGTTTCCGAAATGAATTTTGTAACGCTTGATAGTTACTATTTCTCGTGTATTATGTTTTTGTTTTATTTTTTAGATTACTTATGCACTTTGTCACTATTACCGCACCCATAAACTAACTCTCCGCATGACCCAAAGGTTGACTGGTAGAGAATGCCCATAGCATTAAGTCCACCTGTTGTACTTTTTTTTGTGCAATAAAGTTTTTAAATAAATAAATAAATAAAATATTTTTGTGTTGGATAGTTAATGTATTTGATAAGGCTATGAAACATTAAACTGCGGCGAATAGGAGCCGAGAATAAATGGAAAATGTGGAAATAACAAATATTACGCGTGTGACGCCGCGTCGAGCCGTTAATTAGTAGGACTAGCTTTTTGCCTACGATATTTCGGAATAGTAAGATTGGTCAGACAACACATTTAAGCTTATAAAATCAGTACTTACAATCAATCAATCAATCTCACACACAATAGTTTTAAGTCCTCTTGCTCTGAATATTGTAAAGATTAGAATAACTGCTGAGTTTCTTGCCAGATTCTTCTCGGTAGAATTAGGTTCCGAACCGGCTGTAGCTTCAATTTTGGTTTGTGTTCATCTTGACGATGCATAAGTGTTACTTGTAACCAACATAAATGAATGAATTGATTATGATTATGAAATCAATAAATAGCCATAGTACATCCACTGCTGATAGCAGTATGATACAGCAACATTTTAATACATATATGATGTGCATCTCTTCGTACTGTTTTTAATTATTAGAATAAAAGTTCAAATAAAAGAAAAGAAACACATTCGAAATTATTTCTCTTAACGCTTTTTATTTAAAAACAAAACGTCTTTTATCTAATAAAAAACTACAACTAAATAATATCACAATGAAATTTTAAAAGTAACTTTAGAGAATATGCCAATACAATTTTTTTCTTGTTTTTCAGTCAGTATATCAGTATTTTTAATTACAACCAGCAATATAATTTTTATTTTATATTATGGTGTATTCAAATAATCAAAAATTTTGGAGATGGATAACATCTGTTACAAAATAATTTGTTAATTTTTTTTTAAATTGATGTAACCGACTCAAAAACAATTAAAAATACGTCATTAAAAACTAATTAAAATACCACTAAAATTGCAAATTTTCCAATTCGATGTATCAAAACAATTAATTAAGCTTCAATGAATACGTGTTTCAAAGTTCTCACAAATCGTATTCCATGGAAATTCACCTCAATTCCAAAGTCTAACAACATTACTCCCAGAATCTCGTCTGTCTGTCCCTCTTTCTGCTAATCCAAGCGTCAAAGCCTGAGTAATGACTAAATGTTCGCTCCTACTGAGATTAACGCTTTAGCTGAAAGCAATCGAATCAATGTTAGGAAGCGATGTAATCACGCAGATACCTAACTAATTAATTATTCGCTGTAACCTCAGTGGAAGTGTTACCGATTCCGTAAGGAACCACACCATTTAAAGTACATTAAGGTTCGCTCAAGCAATTTATGCTACACAACATTCTATTCACACTGTTGTGGTAATTTTTATTATCTCAAACATCAAAAAAAAGTATAAGGTCATCAAATTGCTCATCTTCTTCCATCTCGTTTAAAGCAATATGGTACTGACCATCTTTGCGCAGTTTCACAAGTCGTTCAATTTCTATCAAACTTTTCAAATCTGTATCAGGCATTATCTTATTCAAAGTTATCAGAATGAAAATCATCAACAACATCATTATCACTAAAACTCCATGCAGTCCTATAAAATCAGTTAATCGTGGAACAGATTTTAAGAGGCTGTTGCCAAACGCCCACAAGTAAGCACAAGTTAAAGAACTACCCACGCCCTTATAGGACATTGGAAATATCTCGCCTAACAGTGAGAAAGGTATAGCTGTAGTACCCAAAGACATAAACATTACAAGTCCCGTTACTAAACTTAAAAACAACCAAACGTATTCTTTTAAAAACCAATCTAACGTTTGCAAGAACAAAAACAAAGATGTTAATCCTAAGAAAATAATTGAAAAAGAACCAGTGAACATAAATAAAGTTTTCCTCTTAACAATTTGAATTAAAACACAAGTAGTTAGAGAACATATCAATGTTAAAACATCCAGTACTATCGTGCCTATGTATTTGCCATTCAAGTGAAAAATATTCTTCACAGAATAATTTGTAATAAGATTATCTCCTCCTATGCTTACAAAACTGAACAGCAAAAGCGTAATTGAGAGGGGCTTTAAGAAATCTGCTTTTAATAACGATCTTAGATACTCCGTAATCTTTTCCCGCAGCTTAAGGCTTCTCAGCGGCTTTAAAGATCTCAATTGCATTTTTATTTTCTGACTCAAAAGCAAATTATTTAATTCGCTCATTGCCTCTTCACTCTCGCCTCTTAACCAGTAAAATGTTTCGGTTCCTTTTACTAAATGGCCTTCAGTTACTAACCAATACGGGCTCTCTGGTGATAAAAATGTAATTAACAGAGCAGTAACAGCTGTTAACACTCCTAATGATGAAATAACTTTCCAATAAGACAGCATAGCACAGATGTGGCATAAGAGTACTCCTAGAGATATCATGGCAGTTTCGAGCATCAAAAATACTCCTCTATATTTGGGGCTACAAAATTCTGATATAATGATGCTGCTTATTGAAACTGCTCCGCCTAAAGATACGTTATGTAAAACGTTAACTACGATAAGGGTGAGGAAATTTTCTGCATTGAAACTTATGAGCCAGCTCAATAAAACTGGCATTATTGTCACAATGTTTGCCGTTCGCCTCCCCTTTTTCTGCATCGTGAAGGGAATAATCAGGATTGATGGGATGAATGCCAGCTCACCAGCCGTCTCTGAAAGCAAAATTAATTTCACTTAAAGCGAAAACGGCGCGCCTTATCTCTTTCCTTTAATTATTCCAGTTTTTCACAGCTAAAAGAAACATTATTTTTGCGCGAATCTTTTATTCGCCATCTTTACATTTCGAGGTGGACTTTTATAAGTCGTTACTTTCTTTTCTTTATTTTAACCGTTTCAACTGAATGTATAAGTGATTAAATTTCTTACCAATATAGCCGAGGGATTTCTCGGCTATTTTAGTTTCGTTGTTGGCTTTTATATTTAATTCTTGTATTACGGGAAGAAATCCTAATCCCAATCCACAGCTTAGGATTGTTGTTAAAACTCCACTGGCTACAAATATCTGGAATAGAAAAAAGGTTATATTATTTAAACCTAATTATATAAAATTAAAGACTCTCGTGTTCCATTAAAACATTTAAAATGAGACAAAACGCGCGTAGTCAGGTCGTGAGCGCGGTTGGTGCAACCTAACCACAAAAAAAATGTCGCGTTTTAACCAGTTAACTTATTTTAAATATTCAAGGATAATTGTACGTCAATGAAAAAAATGTTATATAAAATGAGATCATTCCCTATAAAGAGGGAATTTATAAAATCTGCATTAAATTTGAATCCAAAAAGAAAGTGATTAGAGGGCAATGATAAAATGCAATTTTATTCTCATAAGGTTCTTATCTCAAGCTAGACACGACTCATCATTATTATTATTGGATTCAGTTAAAGTTTACAACATTTTTTATTCCATTAAGATACTGATGAAATAAAATATTAAATTACCGTAAAAAAATCGTACCTGATTCATTAACGGTGATTTCATGTTCTCCATTTTCACTATTATGTTGCGTTTCCCGGTTTTAAATTAAATCAGAATTCTGTTAACAATCTAACATCTTAATAATCAATTATATTTCAGTCACAAAACAGCCATACTCAGTTCCAAAGTAATCACTAACTGGCGAAGTATTGGAAAAATTACGAAAAACATTAAATTTACAGCTGTACAAACAAACGTCATAGGTGAAGGAAGATCTATTAGCAGAGTATTAACTATTTACTTTTGTATTACAAAACCTCTTTTGATTTTTAGCATGATCTCTATTAACATTACATGGTTTATTTCCTGTTAGATTAATAATTTTTCTCAAAGATTTTATAGATGCACTGTTGCGACTTAAAATAGCACCTGCCAATCAATGACACGAACATTATTGAGCTTTCTGTCACTTTCATTCGCCTATCATGTCTATACTTATGTCAATCACATAAGATTAAAATTAGATTAGATTTAATGATATTTTAGGCTTTTTTTACATTGCTTGTGTGATATACGGTATGTTATGACGTGGGAACTTATAAATACTAATTTTTGGATCAAGTAAATATTAGCTCGGAGAATAGTTTTTTATTTGTCAGTGAACTCCTACTTACGTGGCTACATGGATAGTAACAAACTAAAAGTTTTCTGTAAGACATAAAAAAACTGAATGCAAAATGAATGAATCTGCAACCTAAGTTAAAAGTATGGCGACGAGTTTTAAATGAATACTACTTTTTTATATTACACTTCAAGATTGACCTCATCCCTCCTGATGTTAAGTGGTAATGAAGTCCTAGATTATACATGACATCAAAAATAAGAATTGGGATATTTCGTATTATTTCAGATTGTCTTTTTTGTAACACAAAACTTTACAAAACTAAACATGAAAATATTTAAAAAAATGATAATACCTACCTACATACCTGATTTACTCCGTCAGTCAAATTTTCAAATTGCAGTGAAAACGTATCTTTGCTTTAAGAAATAAATAAAAATTGATGATTATTACACAGCGCATCAAAGTTCAATGCAGGGGTGTGTTGACGCCACAAATTAGTAGAAACTGTGCGAATGAGTGACGTTGCGGTAAATTTCAACGCAATGTATATTGGTAAATTGTTGTTGATAAAAGCAAAAAAAGAAAATGTAAGTCATGTACTTACTTACTTTAGTGCCATCAAAGATGGAAAGCAAATATACTCGTATAGTACAACTAGCTGTTGCTCGCAACTTCGTTCGCGTTATTTCGGGATAATAAGTATTATATAAGTTAATCCAGTATTTCATAAATCTTTCTACCAAATTTCAGCCAAATCCATTTAGTAATTTTAACGTTAAGAAGTAACACAATGCGTATGTTATACGCACACATTTTCGCCTTATTATTATAAGTGTAGATAGCTGGTAATTAAAACAACCACATAGTCCAGCAAATGGAGTCAACAAGTTGGTGCCATTATTAATTACCATTTTATAAGATGACAGAAAGGAATACATAATATTAATTACTCGACTGACCTCATAAGCCTGACAGTGAACTCAAACAAAAGTAGCTGACACAATGAGCCTGACAAATAGTAAATGCAAACAAAAGTAGCCGGACGCAAACAAAACAATGTGTTGTTTAAAGTTTAATCCCGTCTGCAGGGTGTCCGCGTCGCATTCATTAGTCTTAGCCTTGCCCTGCTCGTTTATAATGGAACTAATAATGCCAACTTTATAACAGCAGTTTAATAACGAAGTTAAATTATATAATTGGGTTGACTGCCTCCGTTGTGTAGAAGTTAGAGCGCTGTGCTCTAAAATCGTGTAAAGGTTAGATCGAAGTGCTCTAAAACCGAGTAAAAGTTAGAGCGATGTGCTCTAAAATATACAAGTAATAACACAAGTGCAAAACTACTTACCAAAAAATCATAGCAATGTTTTTTTTTATACTGCACTTCAAGATTGACCTCATCCCACCTGATGTTAAGTGGTAATGAGGTCCTAGCTTAAGGGTGACAAGTACAGCATAATAAATCTGTTACTGGACTTGTCGCCCTTACCTTGAAAGCTTAACCCCTGCTACTAAAATAGCACCCCCCAGAAGCTCTGGAAACCTTACTCACACGCAGGAACACAACAACACAGAAGTGATTTTTATTTGGCTGCGGTCTTCTGTAAGGTGGAGGTATTTCACCAGTCAGGTTGCTCCAGTTCGAGCGATTAATCGCTATGCCCTACCTCTCTTAAAAAAAATTCTTGTATGTGATATTGCCAAATATCTATCTATTTATCTTAATAACACTTTCGAAAAGCTACTTTAATTTAACCCCAGACCAATCACGCTTCGAGGTCCTATTTTAGATACTGCACCACTGAGGTTGTTATGTTATTTGTAAAAGTTATTGTACCACTACAACATAAATGTTTGTTGTTGTAGATTTAATTCATATTTCGAGTATTCTTGTCTTAATTTTGGTCAAAATAATTAAACGTAGAATGTTCACAAAAACAGAATGATTTGATATAAGTCTGCTTCGTATGAGACAGAATTATTGCAATACCAATTACCGAATAAAGAAATAAAAATGTACATATATCTCGCGTAACATGAGGAATCGCAATTTGAACTTTATCCAGAGCACACAGATCGCTAAATCGGTTTTTCGATTGTAGGCGCTGGGAACCGCGGAAGTAATGAATGAAACGCGGCGTTGATGCCGAGCAATATTTGTGCAACAGCTATTTCTGAACAATTCGGTTAGCAAGTGAGTTTACCAAACTATAGTTACTATCGCAAGTGGAGGTCCGTAACCTTATGATTATTGATAGATCATAGTTTTTTTTTTATATAAAAAGTCTACAAATAAGAAGAATACCGGCATCAAAAATATGAATGATATCTTACTAAGTATTTAAAATGTAGTTTAAAGACAATCTGTTGGTTTTAAAACTAAAGAACATTCTACTTTAAGTTTCAACAATAAGGATACTTACTGATTATTATTTTTTTATATTGCACTTCAAGATTGACCACATCCCACCTGATGTTAAGTGGTAATGAGGTCCTAGCTTAAGAGTGACAAGTACAGCATAATAAATATGTTACTGGACTTGTCGCTCTTACCTTGAAGGCTTGACCCCTGCTACTAATGTAGCCCCCCAGGAGCTCTGGAAACCTTACTCACACGCAGGAACACAACAACACAGAAGTGATTGTTATTTGGCTGTGGTCTTCTGTAAGGTGGAGGTATTTCACCAGTCGGGCTGCTGCAGTTCGAGCGATAAATCGCTGTGCCCTACCTCTCTGAAAATATATTAAATAGTCATAAACTGATAGACGAAACAAGTTTTATTTAATGATGCCGCTGTTTGTAAATTCGATTAAAGTGTGTTGTTTTACTATGTCGATTTAATCCTACAATGCATGTCTTATAAATTTATTAAAAAAAAGAGCCATTTAGATAAGCTACTTATTCAAAACCGATTTTTAATGTTTTCAGAATTGATTAAAAAAATATTATAACAAAAAATGTTTGTTAATATAAAAACCAATTACATACATACCAACTACTCAATGGATTAAAATGAAATCTTTACTTGAATAGCACAAAAGATAATTTGTATCTCAAAACGCGTTCTTTTTTTTTTATTTATTGTAGCGCAGTATATTGGCTCCTCCCAGCCTGATGGTAAGCAAGAGAGGAACCCACATCGCGATGACAACGGATTTGATATCGAAATATCCTATCCGTTAGCATCGCCATACTGGCCCGCAAGATGTTTCTTCACGCTTCTTTTAAAGGAATCCATGTCGAAGGAAGCAGGAAACACATGAGCCGGCAACGAGTTCTAAATCTCCCGCAACATCTAGTCTTAAATATTTTACTAGTTTGGTCGATTCTAAGTAAATCACCAATCGACCTCGTTGTATTCTTAGTTACTTGTAAACAAGAGAGCCGCAGCCCTCCGGCTGTTGCCCGGAAAGCTTCGGAGTAAACAGAAGGAATCTCAAGGGATATGCCGTGATTTCCTCATCCTGTTTCAAAGCGTTATCCCGAATTGGCCATTCGGACCAGTATGCATAATAAATGCTCGGGAATCTAGTGCAAATTGTAAGATGCTTGTATGTACACTCTCATCACCAAATAATCATTTATTTATTTATTTACCTGATACCAACACAAGATACAGTAAAATTCAAAGTTAATGTTACATTTACACAAATTTGAATTTTTGATTGCACTTATAATAATAGGTATTCTCGGCATTGAAAATTATAGTTACTTTATATTAGTTACTTATATAATATATTTAACTAGCGGTCCCGGCGAACTTCGTTTCTCCTTAGAGATTTTTTCCCGCTTTTCTGTTGAAATTTTTAAAATTTTACCAAGGATCCCTAATTTTGTAGCCTATGTCAAATTGGAAGAATGTAGCATTCTATTTGTGAAAGATTTTTTTAAATCGACCCAGTACTTTTTGAGCCTATTCATTACAAACATACAAAAATAGGTACAAATCTTTCCTCTTTATAATATTAGTGTAGATTATGATTGTGTTAAATGGTTATAAAGAATAAAACATATATAATTAGAGCACAAATCAAAAAGAGAGAAAAAAACATTTAGTTTATTTATTTAAAGTTAAATCTATTTAAGCGAAAGCTGACTAATTGATCTATCAACGAAGATTCTAAACCATGAGGGTCAAAAACTTGAAATTTTGCATGGGTTCATTTTCATTGGTTCATCAAAGGGATACTAAGAAAGGATTTTTGTTAATTCACCACCTCGCGTAACACGGAGATAAATAAATAAAATAAATAAATATAGGACAACCTAAATAATTAAACATCAACTATCGGGCCTAGCATACACAACGCGACTAAATTTTATCGCGCTCTTAACAAACATCAAAATCGATTGAAGTCAGTGCGTCAGCTGCTGATTGGCTGAAAATACGAGTGCGGTGTGCTATTAACCAATCAACAGTATCGAAAGTTTTGTCGTCTCATGCGATAAATTTGACGTATTGCGTATGCTAGGCTTGAAGGTCACTATTTCAAGTGGAGTCGCGGGCACAGCTATTTCCAAATATACCTTTCCGGGGTTCCGTAGCCTAAATGGCGAAAAACGGAACCCTTACGGATTCGTCATGTCTGTCTGTCCGTCCGTAAGTCGCAGGTTCTTTTTCCAAAACTATAAGACCTATTAGACTGGTGAAAATTGGTATGTAGATTCATTCTGTGAATCGCATTAATATTTTCTCCCATACTTATACCCATACTTATACTACTGCAACTACGTGTGGTATATCTATGGATAGGGCTTCAAAAAGGATGTTGAGGTTCTAATATCATTTTTTAAATTAAATGATCAGCGCGAGATGCACTTCCAAAGTGGTAAAATGTGTGCTCTTGTAAATAAACTTGTAAAATAATCATTGTGAACACCTATTAATATAAATGTTTATTTGTTCCAGGGCTGCTGTCATGGGATTCAGGAGAACACCAGGTCGACCTGGAAAAGGAGCTATCCACCCTCACGGCGCAGGCACCCGAGGGGGAGGAGGCCAGATATGGTAAGTGACATCTAAATTATATTAATAACTCTCTAGTGAATCTGGTTTCTTCTTTATTTCTCTAGGACAGAGACCCGTCCGGTAAATACAAACTTTTTTCGAGAAACTTCCAATTATATTAACTTAAGTTAAGAGGAATATTATAATAACAACAACAAACAACAAGTATAGTAACAGTTTTATTATGCTGAACTTTTCGCCTTTAAGCTAAGAACTCATTACCACTTAACATCGGGTGGGATGAGGTCAATCTTGAAGTGCGTTATAAAATATATCGACGCAATGCCCAAGCAACGCTAGTATGGGGAGGTCGCCAGCAAGACGCTGACGCTTGAAAGACGCTAGTGTGGGGTCTCTCTAAGCGGGAAAGCGTAACAGACAGATACTAGTTGTGCCCGCAACTGCGTGATCCTTTCATGGTCGGTTTTACCCATATCTCCCCTAATATTCACGTATAGCAAGTTTCGAGCTAAATTTCATATCTCTAACTTTCAAAGGTGGTATTACCCCCCCCCCCCCCCTTATTTTCTAACAAAAAGTAGCCTATGTTTGTTCTTGAGGTTCAACGTATACTTATACCTACCAAATTTCATCAAAATCGGTTGAGAGGTTTAAGCGGGAAAGCGTAACAGACGGATAGAGTTACTTTAAAATATTAGTAGGGATAGAGGATACGATGATAAAGTTAATATAACAGAAAAAATATCGTATTCAAAAGTATATCAGTTGACCGGCGATTTGAGGTCTCAAACTCAAATATTTCTTTATCCAAGTAGGTTACATGTAACACTTTTGAATCGTCATTGAATGCAATGCAAAGTGATTCTACTTCCGGTTCGGAACCTAATATATCTACCGAGAAGATACCGGTAAGAAATTCAGCAGATTAGTAACAGTAGTAGTAGTATCTTATTTATAGCTATGTGTAGAACACTTTGGACTAAGTCATAGTTTTATTTTGATGAGTGAAAAAAGCAAAAAGTATTATTTTTAAGAGGTAAGCTGGAGCAGACCTGTCTCCAAAGGTGGCACCTGTTCACAAGCATGACGTATGTGCCAGCCATTGCTTCACTCAACCATATTGAAGGGAATGTAACGATCTATATTCTGTTGTATAGGCGCATCGCTCTTGTCATATAAGACGACCTCCGTGGCCGAGAGGCGAGCGTGCCGGACTTTGGCGTCGCGCCATCTCAGAGGTTCCGGGTTCGATCCCCGGTCGGGTCAGTATGGGAAACGAACTTATCTGTATTGTCTCGGGTCTGGGTGTTGTGGTACCGTCGTTGTTTCTGATTTCTGTAACACAAAGCTACTTACCACAGAATCAGAGCAATGTATGTGATGTTGTCCAATATTTATTTATTTATTTATTTATTATATTGGTATTGCAACTACGGCCATATTGTGGTAGAACGTTTGAAGCAGCATGTCCAAGACAATAACTCTATTATCATACAAGCACTGACCATATAAATCCATAATTACTGGTCATAGTTCGGTTATGTAAAGGGAAATAGCTTGGAATAGACACATCTACCCACTGAGTGAGTTCTGAACATGCATTTGAAAATCACTGTGAAAATATTTTAAGCACCTTAACCGGTCATAATAATGCATTTAGTAATTTGGGCTGTAGATGGTGTAAGCTTTATGAACTTTAAAATTATTTCTTAACGAAGAATTCGTTTACGGGAACCTATTACTAAGATCGCTGTCTATCCGTCTGTGAATCTGACCCCAGGCTGTAACTCGAGAATCACAATATCTAGACAGTTAAAAGGTTCACAAATTTGGTATGCATATCTTTTTCAGATTAACTAAACTAAAACCGAAATAACATAAATATTTCAGTGGGCCTTCCGTAAAACAAACGCTATTTTTTTGCCCATTTTTGTTCAATAATCTAGTTTTGTACCTACGGAACACTCCGTGCGCAAGCCAAACTTGAACTTGGCCGGCTTTTTAAAATATTGTATACTAGCTGTGCCCGCGACTTCGTTCGCGTGGACGACATCCTTTCATGGTCGGTTTTACCCCTTTCTCTCCTAATATTCGAAACAAAAAGTAGTCTTTATTTCAATCCAAGTTGCAAGCTGTATTTGTGCCAAATTTCATATCTCTAACTTCAATAATAACCATTTTTCCATATAAACTTCCAAAGGTGGTATTACCCCCCTCCCCCCTTATTTTCTAATAAAAAGAGGCCTATGTCCGTTCTTGAGATTCAACGTATACCTATACCAAATTTCATCAAAATCGGTGGAGAGGTTTAAGCAGGAAAGCGTAACAGACACACAGACAGACAGACAGAGTTACTTTCGCATTTATAATATTAGTAGGGATTTTCATGCACCGAGCCCTATACATAAATTCCTCTTAAACATACCTTTATAATTTTTTAATGTGTACGACCGAATAAACTAATAAATACATATAATCTATTTCCAAATATATTTTAAGCTGGATAACAAATCAAGGTCTTTCTTCCGCACGTCTTCCTAGTTATTATTAATCTTTACGAAAAATTGCTTTACATCAAAAAAGAAAACCTAATAAGATTCGTTGAACAAAACGACCATTAAGGCCATTGTTTCAGACCCTCGAAAAATCCAGATTACCTTTTGTTTTCTTACTTAGGTACCTTAAAGCCGAACGATTAGGGTCGTATTTTATTAGATTTTTATATCGGGACTCAGCAAGCGATTTTATGACTTGTTACAATGTTATGAGGATACTCTAACGATTATTTGTTAGGGCAAAACAATTAAATGGTCTGTAAGTGATGTAAAAATAAACGTTTTCTCATATAAACTTTCAAGGGCGGGTTTACCCCCACCTCCACTTGTTTTCAAAACAAAAAGTAGCCTTTGTATTCATGCGTGAAAAGCGTTGAGGCATTAAATCAATGGATTTATCGTATACAAGCGACCCGCCCTATCTTCACGGATTCAATGTAAATACCAAGAAATGTTGACTATTCTATGCTATATTGCAAATAAAAACCTTTCTCTTGAATCACTCTATATAATGAACACAACCGCATCAAAATCTATTGCGTAGTTTTAAAGAGCTAAGCATACATAGAGGCATACAGAAAAAGCGACTTTGTTTTATAATGTGTGATGTGAAACTATCTGATATTTTATTGAGACAAAATTCTACTAAGGATCGTTTTAGTAACATTAGCAAAAAATATATTTTAAAGGAACAGAAACATTTCATATACCCTTGCGGTGACCCTTGACGTGGTGTTGACTGTACACTTAGAAAGATCCAACTAATTTAGAGTAGCCTTTATGGAGCTCTGTCGACGATACGACCACCATAATTTGAACCTTACACATTTGAATTAAGGTTCGAAACCAATGAAAAATTGAAACATGCTTTGCCCTATTTTTTATTTTATTGATTCACTAACAACTTATGCACTAGTACCTACATTCCAGCAAGAAACATGAGTAAGTAAATAATTTAATACAGGGTTAAGCATCAAAACTGCTTTAGCCGTCAACAAAATAGCTAAACTAGATTAAGTTTAGTTTTATTTTATTTTTTTTACTTCAGACGGACTTTGGTGTCGTATTATCTCTGAAGTCCCGGGTTTCCGGTCGAGTCAATAGAAAACGAACTTCTTCATATTGGCTCGGGTCTAGGTGTTGTAGTACAGTCGTTATTTCTGGTTTCAATAACACAATTACTTATCTTCTTAATACAGAATCAGAGCAATGTACATAACAGTTATGAGTCTCCGGTTTTCCTATGTCGCCATTACCAGGCGATAAGAAGGGAGCCTTCCCCCTTCTCATTCCTAGGATTACCGTAACTAATCCCCTAGAAATAGATCTCGCTGGGAGAGTCAGTCCCACACACGCCACTGTCGTCCCCACGTCAGCGGCACGGTACGCAAATGTATTTTCATCCCATAAAAAAGATATGAACGGAACGAACCGAACCGGAGGTGGCTTCATTTGCTTTATATAGAGACTATTCATAAGTATTACTAATGTAATCTATTCTACATAAAAAATATTGACTTTGACTTTGACTTTGACATTACAAGGTACTTATCAATATAATGGGTACTATTC